>CAWUFW010002797.1:1200000-1800000 GCA_963921515.1 Calotriton arnoldi
GGTATTTCTCGAGCTGGGTGACTGTTAGTGTAGTGTCCTGCAGTTGGTCCCATGTCTTAACCACCCCCTCCTTGAAGAAGTCGCCATTGTCCTTATTTTCAGCTTATGCATTGCGTGAATGAATGCCTTATCTCTGTGATTCTTCAGCCATTTGCACCATTCTATTGGCATTTTCAGGGAATATAGCAGCTTTTTGCAGCTTTGCGACTCTATGAAATTAGATTTGCGTGGCGCCTACTGGGTCTATGACATGATATCTTCTGTGTGCCTTCTGCATCATGTGCTGCGGGAGTGACAACGGGCTCACCTCTTCCCTTTCTATATATATATGTGGTGCATCGTATGATACTTGTAACCAGTGCGAAGCATGCATTTGTTGCGCTGCACAATAGTACATTTCGAAATTTGGTGCATTGAGCCCCCCAGTAGCGTATGATTTAGTCAGTGTTTCCCACTGTATACGAGGTTGCTTCCCAGCCCAGGCTAACTGGGCCATTAGGGCATGCAGCATGCGGAAGAACGTTTTTGGCAGAGAGATTGGAATATTTACGAAATAAAACAGCAGCCTCGGGAGAACTATCATTTTCATGAGCGCTATGCGTCCCAGCAGTGACAGCAGGAGTCTAATCCACCTCTCATTCCCTCTGTAAGTTTCTGTATGGCCATGCCATAATTTTCACGAACCACCACTTCGGGGTCTGTGTGTATCTGCACACCCAGATATGGTATGGAATCTGTAGTCCATGCAATTGGATAGTCCGACTGGTGCGGAGTGGTATCTGCAGTTAACGAATATACCAGAAACTTAGTCCAGTTAATTCTTAGACCTGAGTGTTGCCCGAACCGTTCCACATCCTGCAGCACCGGCGTCAAGTTCAGTTCAGGGTCCCGCACGTATAGCAATGTGTCATCTGCGTACGCAGATATTATTAGTGTGTATAGAGGAAACCGTAATCCACGGTGACTGTGATACTCCCTGAGTGCGCAAGCTAGAGGTTCTGCTGTTAGAGCATACAACAGGGGGGAGAGGGGGCATCCCTGCCTTGTGCCTCTTGTAATCTTTATGGGTCGTGAAAACAGTCCATTCACGTGTATCCGTTCTGTAGGCTCTGCGTAAAGCACCTGGACCAACTGGATGAATACCTCTCCTGCACCTATTCTTCTAAGCACTGCCATGAGGAACCTCCACTCCACCGAATCAAAAGCCTTCTCTGCGTCCAGGCAAACTGCCGCAGCTTTGATCTGAGGGTCGAGGCGATTGATTGTACAAAAGATCGTTCTCAGATTACTGGTTAGTTACCGTCCTAGAACAAATCTGGACTGTTCGGGTGCTACAACTAGGGGTAGCAGAGGGGCGAGTCTATTTGCCAACACCTTCGCGTAAATCTTCGTGTCAGTATTTAGTAATGACAAAGGCCTATACGACGCACACTGTACCGCAGGTTTACCTGGTTTAAGTAGGGTAATTATTATTGCTTCCCTCATGGTGAGGGGCATGATCCAGTCTCTTGCCATCTCTTCGAATAGGTTTACTAGATGTGGAATTAATTGGTCCTGATATTCCTTGTAGAAAGCTACTATGAGCCCGTCCGAGCCCGGAGCTTTCTGGTTGGGCACATCTTTAAGGGTTGCCACTATCTCAGTCAGTCGTAGGGGGGCCAGCAACCTCTCCCTATGTTCATCTGTCAGCCAAATCATTTTAATATATTCTAAGTATTGTTCTGCTGTTTCCGCCGCCCTGAGGGGCTTAGATGTATATAATTCTGTGTAGTATTCCCTAAATCTGTCTGCTATTTTTGTTGCTTCATATATCGGTGTTCCTTGGTTATCAGCTATTTCTGTTACTTCATTTGCACCTTTTGATGGTAGTGTTAGTGCTGCCAGTGTGGCGCTAGGTCTTTCGCCTTCCCCATATACTCGAGCTATTGCATACTTGCCCATATGGTTCACCTCTGCCAGTGCTTCGGCATTGTATTCTTCTATCTTGCTCCTAATAAGGCCCAGCACTTCCGGAGAGGAGGATCTCAGCGTATCCTTTTCCAACTCCGCTATGTCAGCTTCCAGTTTTTGCAAACGTCCCCTAATTAAGTGTAGCACCCCAGAATGTTTCCATATTACCACCCCGCGAATATAGCACTTAAATGCTTCCCAGATCATGGCCATCTTAGGGACACTGCCTAAATTGTGGCTGAAATATTGCTCTATTTCCTGCAAAAGCTCTTCTCTGAACACCGCATCAAGCAGCGAGTACTGTGGGAAGCGCCACAGCCTGGCACTGCAACTTATCGCATCTATTTTTATCTGTAGTCTTACCGGAGAGTGATCCGAAAAAGTTCCAGCTAAGTGCCTGCACTCTACAATATGAGGGATCAGTTCATTTAAGGCGTACCAATAATCTATGCGCGTATGAATGTCATAAGTGGATGTATAATGTGTGTATTCTCTTCCCTGGGGATGGTAATAGCGCCATACATCTTGCAGATCCTCCGCTATCGCAGCCATGGCCTTTGCTGCCGCTGAGCGCTGCCTTACTGGCCCTTTTGACCTGTCCAGCTCGGGGGATTGCAGGCAGTTAAAATCGCCCCCCCCAAAGTGTGGGCATCGCTGTGTACGTGGCAGTTTTGCTATGCAAATTTCGATAGAATTGTGGGTCATCGTAATTAGGCCCGTATATAGCAACCAACATAACGCAGAAGGGGCCCCGGCGGCATTGCGCTATTATGTATCTGCCTTCCGGGTCTACTTCTAGTGTCTGCTCTTTAATATTGGAGCCCTGTTTGACCCATATTAACACTCCCCGTGTGTGCGATGTGAAACCAGCTGCTATACATTCCCCCTTCATTCTCTTTTGTGTGAAAAGTCCCGTTTGGGGTTTGAGGCGTTTCCTGTAGTATTGCTACATCGACATTGTGCCTGTACAAATATGATACCACCTTACGTATTTTACGTGCGTCATTCAATCCTCTTACATTCCATGTTAAGAAATTTAACAGTGTCCCTCGTGCTTCACCAGGTGGGCCATTAACTATATCTTCACTCATGGTGTGTAACTATTTTGCTGTACCTTTGCTGCTTATCGCATGCTTTCCTACATATACTCTCTGGGCTATTTACGTCATAGGCTATAGATACTCCTTTATCCCTTTCACCCCCAAGGCATGTCCCTCGAACTTTGGCATGCTTGGTTTTGTCCCTCCCTTATTCCCCCCCAGTAAACCAACCCAACACATTAACCCATGAAACAGTGTGATACACATCAGGGAGGAGAGTGCCCGGCCACCGTTTAGGCCCCAGTACTATCACCCGTCAGGTTCTTAATATGTAGACTGTTATCTTGACTTAGTCCTGTTCTGCACATTTACCATACGTGTGCAACGTTTATACAGGCATAGTTCCTCCAGTTCTATGTGCTGGGCGCCCTATCTATATGCATTCGGTTACAACCGTACCCACCAATCTCAGTCTTATTGTGATGTGGTTTTACACTCAGTTAGTTCAGGTGTCCTCCCGCATACTCTAATAGCACCCATACGACCTTATTCCGCAGTCTGCTTTCTGTAGTATAGTTTCGGGCCATCTATATCGCCCATTCCGAAGCACCAACTCTGCCAGTCATTTTGATCCAGTGGGTTGGCACCCCGCTCTTCATTGCCATCCGCTTTCGGCGTCTGTCCGTCTCGCCTGGACTTTGTAACATGCTTGAGATCTTGCTGTAAACTATTGGGGTCCGCATAGATCTTCGTTTTGCCTTCAATTGTGACCTATAGACGAGCTGGGTAGAGCATCGCGTATTCTATATTCAGATCTCTGAGCTTCCTCTTCACTGGGGCAAATCTTTGCCGTGACTCTTGAACTTTCATAGTAAAATCTGGAAAAAGTGCGATGTCGGATCCTTCATAGCTAAGTACCTTTAATTCTCTCGCCTTTCGCAGAGCTGCGTCCCTGTAGTTCAATATTCTGGCGATTAGCGGATGCGGTGTAGCCCCCGGCGGTGGTTTAGGAGCCAAAGTGCGGTGCGCCCATTCCACCACAAAGATGTCCGAGAAAGTATCTCGCCCCAGGAGTGTCACTAGCAATCTCTCCACAAAAAGCTCCATGTTACCCTTGGGAGTGGATTCCGGCACGCCAATTATGCGTAGGTTATTTCGCCGAGAGCGTGCCTCCAAATCTTTGGTCTTGAGCTGCAGGGTATCCATCAATTTCCCAATCTGCTTTCTTGCATTCGTGGTTTCCGACTGTTGGTCCTCGAGGTCAGAGACCCTGCGCTCCGCCATGTCAATTCCCTCCGCATGCTTGTCTAATCTTTCCGTCATGCGATCCATATGATATGAAAGCGAATCTATTTTCCCATCTATGGTGGTGAGGCTTTGTTGCATTGATTCAAGTATTTTGCGCAGATCGCTCCCCAGTTCTGTCCCTGCAGCCCCTCGTGCTTCTGTCTCCGTTTCAGTGTCCTCCTCTCTATTTCTGGCTGATTTGCGCTGGTCAAATTGTAACTTGGTCTGGGTTTTATCAGGCTCTCCCATCGTGTCACTAGTGGTTCTCGGCAGCCTCTCCTTGCACTGTTGACTCAGGAGCGGCGCAGCTTGCACCTATGCTGAGCTTCGCTCACTTGTCGCACTATTCTACCAGCTATGAGTTCGTAGATTGGACCCACTTGTAGGTGCAGTAATAGTCGTCAGTTCTTCCCTATAGGTTGCGCTGGTGCCACTCCCCACACGTATCTCTTCTGCTGTGCTTTTGCAGTGAACTAGTTCCAGTGTCCCCTGTCTCTGACAAGTCACAGAATTTGCCTGAATCAGCGCAGTTTGTAGATATGAGTCCTCTCTTCACACCCAGTCCACGTCCTTTTTTATCATGTATGAATTCCCCGGGGTCACAATCTTCTTTGTTACATTAGTCCTTCTCTTTGCTGCTGCGTGAGGACTAGAGGGCCCAGCAGAGTGCCATTTCCAACAAGCGGCGGCCGCGGGGTACCTGCACACTATGCTGCAGTATTGTCTTAGCCGGGGCCACCTACTGCATACACACTGTTCACCCTGTGGGTCCCTCTGCGCCGACCTGCTCCGTTCCGCAGGGCTGTTCCGATCAAGTTTTGGCTGCCAAGAGGTCACTGCTGTCCCGCCGCACCCTGCTGGAAATATTTCGGCTCCTGCAGTGGCTCCGGACAAACGCTCATGAGTGTATTCCTCCGCGCCTCGGGGTCTGGCGTAATCGCGCTTTCACTGCGCATCCGAAACAAGGCCGCATCCGCGGCCCCAAACTGCTTTGCCGTCTTACTCAGGGGTGTGGCATCAAATTTTCATCTGAAGGCGCTCTCCTGGCGCTTCAGCTCCGTACGACTCGCTGCACCACGGTATGGCAATTTCTTACAGTCTGTTATTAGGATTCCTTTAGGATTGTTTTGACGGCGTTCACGGAGCTCTTAAGTTAAGCGGCCATCTTAAGGCCAGGCAAGCTCCGCCCCCTCATGCGCTCTATTTTAAAGTGAACTCTTCACCTCTCTTGCATCAGCACGGATTTTAGGCCAACACTGCTCTTTCACCACATATACTTTTATATAGTATTCTACCGATGTCTGCTTTAGCGTAATTTCTTCATGTTTCATTTCCACTCACACATCAGCTACTCTGAGGAGTGTTCCGGCGCTGAAGCATGGGTAGATGCAATTAACTTTAAGAAAAGAGCCAAGTTTTAAATTTCTTTTGAACCGTTGTTCGGATTCAATTAGACGAAAATAAGGGGGACGTTTTTTCCAGGCCCAGGGGCCCAAGTAGGAAAAGGACCATCTACCTGCTCTGGAATGGTGGATCCTGAGAACTATAGCAAGAGCCCAATTATAGGAATGCAACTTCCTATTTGGACGATATGTAGGTAGCCTGGACGAAAGGTAGTTGGGGCCGGTGAGGTGCAAAGCTCTGTGGTAGAGTACCAGAGTTTTAAAAACGATGTGCTTTCTCACCAGAAGCCAATGTAAGGACTGGAGATGCGAAGAAATCTGAGCTCTGAGGGTGGTGGTGGGGTTGGTACAGGGGTATCCAGCCCTTTTTGTAATAAGAGCTACTTATGTACAATGAAAATCATCTTGAGCTATTAATATTAGTGTCATAATCCTTACCACGTCAGACAAGAGAGTACTAGTGGAGACCCTTTGTCATTTACCACTAGTATTTACATCAGGGCATCAGACCAGGTTGCCAGCAGTAATGTAAAAAAGGCCTTGCTATTTTGAAGTGCCTTTACATGGGTAATATATAACAGCCATAGCTGCAATGTCCATGAATAAAGTTAGTAATTCGTCTCTCCAACACCACATTATTCATTACTCAAATAGCAGTTTTAAATATAATTAGGAAATTTAACCATTTTCCCCAAACATCAGCTTATGAGTTCTGAAAAGACACGTATTTTCATCTCGAATACACACTCTTCAATTTAGGTATACATATATTATTTCAGCCAAGCAAAAGCTTCTTAGGGCCTGATTTAGAGTTTGGCAGACAGGGTTACTCCATCACAAACGTGACAGATATCCCGTCTGCCAAATTACAATTCCATGATATCCAACGGAACTTGTAATACAGCAGCTGGGATATCTGTCACGTTTGTGATGGAGTATCCCATCTGCCAAACTCATATTCAGGCCGTAAGTGTGTATTGTACACAGGAGAGGTACTTACGGGGACGCTGGAGAGCTATACGTAGCTCATGAGATGCTCGTTAGAGAAGCCTGGGTTGGTAGAGTGGTTGTGGTGGTTGTGGTTAGAGTGGTGTTTTGTGTAGTGATGGGAAGATGGTAGATGTGGTAGACTGGTTTGGTAGTGGTAATTGCAGAGGTGGCTAGGATGGTGGTGGTAGTTATTGCGGTGGCTAGGGTGTTTGTGGTTAGAGTTGTGTGGTGGTGGTATTTAGGCTGCTGGTGGGTAGAGTAGGTTGGTGGTTAGTAGGGTGGTGGTGGTTATTGAGGTGGCTAGGCTGGTTGTGGTTAGGGACGTGTGGTAGGTAGAGTAGGGTGATGGTGATTAGTAGGGTGGTAGTGGTGGTTAGGGTGGCAGTGTTTAGGATAGTGGTGGTGGTTACGGTTGTGGGTAGGGTGGTGGTAGGGGGTGATGGTGGTGGTAGGGTAGCAGTAGGGTGGTGGTTAGGGTGGCAGTAGGGTGGTGGTGGTAGTGTGGGTGGTGGCTAGGGTGGGGTTGTTGTTATGGTGGTGGCTAGGGTGGTGGTGGTGCAGATAGTGATTAGGGTGCTGGTGGCCATGATGGTGCTTAACGTTGTGATGGTTATGGTAAAGTGGTGGTGGTGGTTATGGTTAGGTAGTGCTGGTTAGGGTGGTGTTGATTAGAGTAGTGGTGTAGTAGTTAGGGTAGTGATGGTGATGATATGGTGGTGATGGCGGTGGTAGGGTGGTAGTCAGGGTGGCATTAGGGTGGTAGTGGGATGGTGGTGGTAGGGCATTGGTAGGATGGGGTGGTGGTGGTGTTAGGTTGATGTGACGGTGTTAGTATGGTGTGGTGGTGATACGGTGGTGGCGGTAGGGTGGTTGTGGTAGGGTAGTGGTGGTAGTGTGCTGGCACACATACCGAAGCAGGAGGGGGAAGTGAGCAAGCAATAACAAGAATAACAGGTGAAGAAGAAATAAAAAGTAACTCAAATACAGCATGAGCAGTGGAAGGACACTAATAAAAAAGAAGCCATCAGCACTAGGTCCATGCTCCACAGAAGTGAGAAACAAATAAAGAGAAAGTGAAACCGCAGGAGCTGACCCATCAGGATTCAACAAATAAGAGAGACAATGAAGCTAATGAATGTTAAGCAATGGGTGGGCTATAAGCCCCTTTTAGGTAACAAAATATCTTGCGAGCGACAGCGCATGCACTGTCTCAGGCAAGACCTAAAAAGAATACACTATTTTGTAATAATGTTGTTGTCCTTTCACCCAAGTCATTAGTTTAAAAACTTATTGCACACAGCATAAGTTAAGCTGCCACAGTTTAAGGTAGGCTGCCACAAAAATGTGCAAAAAGTTTCAGTGTTTACGTCCTTAAAGTGCTGTCAATAATTATAATTTTATTATTGACAGTCATGGAACAACCTCCCTCAACACATCAGAGCCTCCTCCTCACTTCTTGAGTTCCGCAAGAAGCTGAAGACCTGGCTCTCCATTTAAGCACCTTGGGACCACACACCTACACCCATTCCCCAAGTGCCTAGGTACCCACTCGGGTGATTAGTGCACCATACAAGTCAACATACCATAACATCATTTCAGTAATACACTATCAAAATGCACCTTGTACAAATCTTTGTTGCACTATATACACGCATTCCTGGTAACACCTTGCAGCTCAAAGAAATAACTGTCACCACAAAACTTCAAGTGATTCTATTAAAGCCAATACTGACTCCCAAGTAGCCCTTAGATTTGCTAATTAACCAACTGCACATACTTACATTGCTTTCAAGTAGAGGGACACCCTGGACAGAACGCTTGTTTGTTCTTTAACTGCCTGTTCCTTCTCTTGCCTCACAGTACAGGAACACCCCTCACATTTCCTTTCAGCCTGAGGCAAATCAAGGTCAGCATTAACTTTTCAGGAACGGTTGCTTTTAACGGCTCGTAATACATTCCTCCCATTTAAGCTGGCGTGCCGGAGGGGGTAGAGTGGCCGAAGCCCTGGATGTGGGTGTACACAATAAGGTGGACGCTAATAAGGATGGCAAGGGCATGCCACCTTCACCTTCCCAAAGGACCAAGGTGAAGAGGCTGAAAGGGTGTGAAGCAGAAGGCACTCTGGGCCACATGTATCAAGCACTTTTGCGTTCGCAAACGGGCTGATTCACAGAATCGGCCTGTATGCGAATGCAAAAAAGGCCTTTTCCATGTATTAAACTCTATTTTGCGATTCGGTAACCTGTTACCGAATCGCAAAATGGGTTAGCTATTCGCTATTTGGAAGTGGCGTATTTAGGGCGTCCCTTCCAAATACCGAATCGCAGCGGTATGTATGAATGTTTTATGACAGTGAATGCGGTCGCAAAACATTAGCAATTTACCACCAACTTCAAGTTGGTGGTAACCCATTAGCAAATGGGAAGGGGTCCCCAAGGGACCCCTTCTCCTTCGGGAATGGTGGCGAAAACATTTTTTAAGAGCAGGCAGGGCCATGGACCAGTGCCTGCTCTTAAAAAATTAAAAGAAAACTTTTCATTTTTCTGTTTAAAATGCAACTGCATTTAAAAAAATAAAGATTGCTTTATTGAAAAGCATTCATGGACATGGTGGTCTGCTGACCCCAGCAGGCCACCAACCCCGTGATTTTAGCGATTCCTAGGGGGTAGCAAATTGCGACCGATGAGGTAGGTCGATTTGAGGCCCCCTACGAATTGCTAAATGAAACTCTTGGAGTTTCATACATTTGGAATAGCGATTACCCAATTGCGATTTGCTGAAAATTGCAATTAGGTCATCGCTATTCCAAGTGTTGATACATGTGGCCCTAAAACAAGCATTGGTGCGAATTTCAAATGAGGCTTGCAAAGCGCTAACCAATGATTAATAATGGTGCCACAGGAAGGGGACAATGAGCCTCTGGAGAAAGTGGATTTAAGGAGCCTGGAGGGCACCTTACTGGGCAGTCAGAAGAAGGCAGCAAGGCATTGTCATCAGTGACGAGCAGCACCATGAAGTGTGAGGATTAGCAGTGGCCAGCAAGGAGGGCAGAGGGAGCGAAGAAGGTGACCAAAACCACAGCAGTCAAGGGGACAGACACAACCCTACTTCACCCACAAAGAGAGGATGGCATGGAACAGCTAGAATTTTGCGGGCGTCGCAACCCCTGGAAGATGACTGGACATGAAGTGCCAAGCTCTAAGTATCTGAGAAAGGACTGGGGACAGCCAGCTTAGGCTGTCAATCCAATGCAACCAATGTCCAACAGGGAACAGAGTGGACGACTGTGAAAAGGTGGTTCTGACCATCTTGTCAGCCCGGAGTTTTTGCTTTTTGATCACCTGGTTTTCGACCTTTTTCTGTGGGAGAGCCTCATAACCTGTGACTCCCCCACGGTAAACTCATAGTAAAATGGACCATACGTGTTTATCGCCAGTGTCCGCCTTTAAAGATAAGGCCACTGCGAAGCAGCAAGGTTAAGGGGCACTTGGCTGGTTACACGTGAATACGTGTGCACATGTGAAAGGGCTGCACATGGGAGATTCCTGTTGTGCACAGCCCAGGAACTGAGCACAGTTAGACTGGTGCAGAAAGGACTATGCAGAATTGGGTAGTGTCCTGGAATAGGCCTTAAAATGTGGGTGAACACATGTAAGGGACAGTCAGTGTGCTTTACTGTTTGACTGTAGGGACACTCCCTTATACTCCTATGGGAAAGGCTGCCTTAGGACGCAGCTCCATTTCTCTTTGGGGTAGGGGCTCCAGAGTCGCACCAATGTACACTGTAACCTGTGTAAAAAGAACAATTCTGTTAAGTTCAAAAGCATATCTGTACAGCTTATGGGTCATCCAGGAATGTCATATTTCTCTGACTCAGCTCAGGATCACAGCCCAGGCCTTTTGCCACCCTGCTGGGCTGGGTTAATTACTTTCCTCTTCAGCGGCAGGAACAAAGGTCTCACCCCACAAAAGGTGCAATTACACTTGATTAGGTCAGCTCTTCAGAAGGAAGAGGTGGGGTGGACTGGTCTGCATCAATCAGCCAGTTGTCATCCTGTGCCAGGAAGGAGGACTGCCCGAGGCTACCCAACAATGGAGGGAGTCCAGACGTCTGGAGCCAAACCAGGGGGAGGGGGTTCCTTTGAAGATTTGCTGGGGGAAGGCCCTGGCAGTGATGTCAGCAAGGGGTGAAACTGAGATGTTTAGAGCCAATGTGGCAAGTGACTCCTGGGTGATGCCATCTTGAGCTATCCCAGAAGACTGTGAAGGTAGGTTGGAGTAGGGGCGGAGAGATGAATTGGCACATCAGGATAGGCCAAAGGAGTGGCCCTGCTGGACACTCCCACCCCCATTTAACAGGTCCTACACAGGGGAGAGAGCTCTCTTGGTTGTACTTTTCTGCTGGACACTGTACTTGGAGTCAGCCGCCATGGTCAATTGGAAGGAGGAACCCCCTGACTGCTATCAGGCCCCAGGACTCTGACTCTGATTGACCCCA
Source organism: Calotriton arnoldi (assembly GCA_963921515.1). Classification (NCBI taxonomy): domain Eukaryota; kingdom Metazoa; phylum Chordata; class Amphibia; order Caudata; family Salamandridae; genus Calotriton; species Calotriton arnoldi. The sequence continues at coordinate 1,211,169 of CAWUFW010002797.1, forward strand.
GGACCAGTGGGGGTACTCCCCAGGACCAGGCAAGCTGGTCCCCTTACACCACTGAGGACCAGTTGGGGGCATAAACTGGGCTCTTTGCAAGGAGTGAGAGGCCCAGAGAAACCAAAGCAAAAGGCTGGGGCAGGGAGCCAGTGAAATCAGCTCCATGTAAAGTTTGGCAGCTTGAAGGCCAGACGAAATTGCTCCAGGTGGCTAGGGTTGGCCACCAGGAGCAAAACGACACCAAAAGCATCAAAATCGGCCCAACGGGGCCAGAGATATGCCTTCATGAAACAGGCAACCTTTGACCTTTCGTCTGGCAACGAAGCGCGTGGGCCTCCGCCGCCATCCTCAGCTGTGACTTTGGGGTGGGTTAGGGCCCGGAGGCTGCCTCCCAGCGCAAGAAAAGCGGGAAGCGCTGTCGTGCTTCTTCCACAGGAGGAGAAAGGGGCCCAGGACGCCATCCCTGGGCCCTGAGAAGGAAATGATTGAGGGAGCGCCACTGCGCCCCCTCGCAATGCAAAGAAGGGGCCCAGGACCCCATCCCTGGGCCCCAGTGAGGAAATTAAGACGGGGTGCGTCATCACGTCCCATGAAGCTGCACAGGGCCCAGGACCCCATCCCTGGGCCCCGGTGAGAAGAAGATGGAGGCGGGGAGCGCTCTCGCGCTCCCTGCGAAGACCAAAGCGGGCCCAGGACCCGATGCCTGGTCCCGGAGAAGAGAAGAACAGGGGGAGCGCCTCGGTGACCCCTTATGCGGCCGCCGGCCAGGCCGCACAGCACGCATATGCAGACCAGAAGAGAAGCGCCGGCTCGTGCTGCAGCACACGAGTGTGCTGGCTGCGTGGGGATACATGAGGCACAGAGATTATTCCTGGGCAAGGCTTAGTTTCATTATGATCACAAGTTTACATTGAAGATGCAGACATGGCCAAGGAATCAATAAAACAATGCAAATAGACAATTCAATTCATGTTGTCTTCATGAAATAAATGTTCAAAAGCTAATAGTAGCTTTGATAGACTGGAAGCAAGAAGTCCTTAAAAGAATCTTGCGATTTCCTGTTATAATTTTATATTTTTTTATAGTAGTTGGGCATCCCAAAGGCTGCTAGAAACGTGTGAACACACTATGACATAGTGATCCGACCTCACTCATATTTTCCTATTTAAAGAAGCATTGACAGCGCCAATAAGTCAGGCATCAATGTGCTAATGTGTGTAACATAAACATGCATAGATTCCAATTGCATGATTAGCAGAGGGATATCAAGTGCTAATACAGCAGTGGTTTGGGCGATTCCAGATTTTTAAGATAACTGCTGACTGTGCAAATGATTTCCATTTAGTTTATATATTAGTTTATCTAGTGTGAATATACAAAGCATCTAACCTGGACCTGTGTTGGCGCATTGGCTCTGCCTATGCTTGTTACATGAAGACACCCCTCCCCCCCCCCCTATGCTCCAGAGGTAAGGTTGCCAATGCGGGATAAAGAATAAACACAAGTTAAACCCGATTTTATAAACCAGTGTGAACACGGAAGCAAATAGCGCTCACTAGAGGGCATACCACTTTGTGGACCTGCAGGAACAAGATCAAACTAGTCATCAACTAGGCATTAATCCTCATGCAAGCAATGCACACGAGTTCATTGACCAAACATAAGGGTGATGACAAAAAAGGCAACAGCGACAATGGGGATCAGAGGAACCCTTACAGAAATCGGACCTGGTGCTAATGCACCTCCTGCACTAAAGCTACGTCCGGTTATCACTAGAAGAACAATATCTTCCCAGAAATAATGCATAACTAATAATGCATAACTGGCACCCAAGCGGCCATTGTGCATTACCAGTGTGCAAACGAAATAAAAACATTATTAATAAAAAGCAGCCTTACTTGTCAGTGGCCTCGCAGGCTGGCAGTGTCCGATTTCGCAGCGCTGTCGCTCTCTTCTTTGTTTTCCATATGTGCTGGAGGTGAAGGGGAGGGAAGGGAGGGGGGCAAGGGGAGAGGGCTGAAGTGAGGAGAGGCACCCGAGAGGCCATTGTGGCGAGCCACGCATTTTGTAAACATTATGCCGGCCCCCGTTAGTAAAACAAGCAGAAGGTCACCAAATCAGATTGCCTGAAATTAAATAAGCAGCAGGTCCTCGTCTTAAACACCAGGAAGTGAGGTGCACTCAGAATGCTGACCGCGTTTTGTGCTGCGCGATTGGCTGACATTAAATAAGCAGCAGGACAGCGCCTACAGTACTTCCGATGTTCCAATTAAATCGGTAGCAAGGAGTCGGATAAAGTAAATACGTGTGACCGCGTTTGAGCTGCGCAGCCGGACACACAACAACAAAGGGAATGTATTTTAAAAAAAGTAATTCAATGAAAATAAAAAGTGGAGGTGGGGTGGACAAGTCAAAGTCCAAGCAGAGCTGGAGAGTGCGGGACAGCGGAGAACGAAGAAGAGCGGAGAGCGAGGAAGCGACAGACAGCCGGTCCTCGTCTTAAACACCAAAAAGTGAGGTGCACTACAATGCTGACCGCGTTTGTGCTGCGCAAATCCGATTGGCTGGAATTAAATAAGCAGCAGGACAGCTGCCTACAGTAGTTCCGATTGAATCGGTAGCAAGGAGTCGGATAAAGTAAATACGTGTGACCGCGCTTTGAGCTGCGCAGCCCGACACACAACAACAAAGGGATTTTTTTTTGTTACGTAAATTCAATGAAAATAAAAAGTGGAGGTGGGGTGGACAAGTTAGAGTCCAAGCAGAGCTGGAGAGTGCGGAACAGCGGAGAACGAAGAAGAGCGGAGAGTGAGGCACAACGGGCGCTTGCGCGAGCAAAAAGGAGACGGAGCAAAAAGGAGACAGAGAGCAAAAAAGGAGACAGAGAGGGCGGAGCGAGTGAGTGGCCGGGACGTGTGGGCGAGGAGAGAGGCGCGCGCGCTTGGGAAAGCAGTCTGCTCATTTTCAAGCACTGCACTCGTGCTTGTGGCGTGCCCCTGCTCGCTCCCGCAAGGTGGATGCCGCCACAAGCACGAGTGTGTGCTTGAAAATGAGCAGAGCGATGGCTAAAGGCCCTCCTATGCAGCGCATGCGCGCTGCGTAGGCGAGACCTAAAAAGGAACCATCCCAAAATACGGGCTGAAAGAATCGCAAAAAATAGCGCACATACATGAACAGAAAAAGATCAAAGCGAAAGGATACAAGTAATAGGCCCGTGCTCCGTGTGAGGGAGCAAGACACAAGAAGGAGGGACAAAAACACAGATTATCCACATGGAAGCAAGCTTTTTGGAAGGATATGAGAAAAGCAAATGAAAAGCAATGGGCAGGCTGTACGCCCAGAGTGGATACAGCATGTCTCGAAGAAACAGCACATGCACTGGCTAGGCGAGACCTAAAAAACAAAGCATACCTAGACACGGAATCAACTGGACCATAAGCAGAAGAGAAAAGAGTAACTACATCAGAAAAGCACCCATGATGGAAAGAGAAAGTAAAAGAACGAAATAGGAACAATGTAAGGGGAGAAGGAAAGGTTGTCAAGGGGGACCAGTGCAGAGGGAGGGAAGAGGCATGTGTTCTATAAGCAGAGTAGCTCAGCATCCGAACAACACTAGAGCTGGGAGCCAAGGCAAAGCAACAATCTTATCATGTATTGCAAATTAACCTATCCAGAGTTCTCCAGATTTACGGCAAGAATTTAAAGTTTCCTGGCTTCTTTGATAGATCATTGTGTGTGCTTCTAAGATAGGTAGCCCAGGCCCACCATGACTTATTACTGGCTGAGTTTCATTCCGGCAGTAAGAGTCTGAATGCATTAAAAGATCCAGAATAGCCACATCTGTATGGATTTGGGTTGCATATGGGCCTAGCGTTATTGAAGTAAAATCTAAGACAATCTCTGCGTTGAATATTTAGATTTTCTCCCAAGACTGGACCAGCCATTTACATGTGAAAATCATGTGTTCTGGGTCAACTACATGACCCGCAGATATCAGAGTCTATCAGTTTGAATCTAAATAGTTTTGCTGGCGTACGGTAAAGAAAATGGGATTCAAAGAATTTGGTTTGGGCAAATGAAAGGACAAATTTGTTCTTAAACAAATGAGAGCAGATTTTGGGCCAGACCTCTTCAGGAGGAGGTGTAGTACCTAAGTCTGAAATATTTAGGGCATGCACTCTGAATAGGTGGGGTGGAATTACCATTGGATTTGTTCAGTGCTTTGTAAATCTTGGACACTGCATGACCCTCCAGAAGAATTCGACTGAGGAATTTAAACATGGTTGGTTTCTGGAGAGGACCTAGTTTGGAAAACTTGAGAGAGCTGCTTCTAAAGTGCCAACATGGGAGATGTTCTTGTTTCTACTGCCCCATGCCCTCTGTTTCCCTGCTCCAGCTTGAGGGGTCTCATCTGCATTCTTACTTGATATTTTCTAATGAACCTGAAGAAGCAGGATTCTTATCTTATCTTACCATCACTAAGAATCCTAAGGTCGACTGAACCTTTTTACCTGCTGAATAGTGTGACGGGGAGAAAACTCAGTTCTTCTATACAACAATTTAGGATTCAACTTTGACTCCAAAGATCACTGACTCCGAATTCAAATTTTAGGGGTTTATTACAAAGCCAGGAATAACTGCACATACAAGCACCTCAGCACGAGGTTAAAGATATAGATGGGCACTAATACAAACATCATCCTACGCAGGAGTCTCATCCGACTCAGAATAAGAAGAATCGTTAGCTCCAGAAGCATTAAACTAGCAATGACGGCTCCAATCTCTATTTTATTCTTCATTTACCTACTAAAGGAAAAAGCGTTAAATCTGTCCCTAGTCTACCACTAAGGTGACATCCCTACTTAACAAGTTTCCCCAGGCAAGAGTAGAAAAAGGTAAAGGTGTCAGCTGTGAAGACTTCCTAAGAAGTCCACTCACTTAGCATTTGAGCTCGTTCTAAGATGCTCCTTCCTAACTAGATCTCTCTCTTCTACGCCCTTCTCTCAGGTCTCCTCTACCTCCCAACTGCTCTCCCTCCCCGGGGCACTATCCCTAATACCAAATCCACATACAATAGAACACGCCCTTGTCACGCCTCTTCGGCCAGGTCTTCCTTCTCGTACTTTTCCATCGAAACTCTTACTTCATCCAGGACGGTTACAGTGACCTTGGGTCCCAGGCACCTTCTCCGCTGAAAGTATCATCCCTGAATTCCAGTATACTCCCATCTCAGTATCTCCCACCATCCTAACTCCTAAAACAAAGAGCCAGTCTTTCACTAACGAGGCATGTGTCCTTGCACCTGCAACAGAAAATACGTTCAACAGAAACTTTCCACTGTGATAATCTACCGTCGGTGCCCAGAGAGCCTTCCCAAGAGAACACCTTCTCGTCCTACAAAATAAGCTAACATAGGAACGAACAGGCCTTTCTTTGACGTATACGCAGTCAGGCCTTTACACAATTTAAACACACGATTCTAATCATTTCTATAAGCATTGGTTCATTACATTTCATATGCGAAAAAGTGAACTTCACGTGCAACTTAATATGGTACACGTTTAAACTACTGCATCTCGATTACACATGGGCTAATTCATTTATGCATCATTTTGAACACGTTTCAGTTAAGCATTACATTTGCATGATTATAATAGCACAATTACTCTTCTATTCACTCTAATAAATGCGGTTTAGAACTACATTTTACTGGCCATTCATTGATATATAACTGGATATATGAGGGTGCAGACTAACGGTGATTATGATGCACCCCTACAAATTTCTCGAGAACATAGCGCTCTATCAAACCCCTCTCACTCCCTACCTTCTTTGCCTCACTCCAGTATTTCCAGCAAAGGAAGGCTGCATGCATAAGCTCCATTCACAGTAAAACCATTTGGTGTGCATTCCTTCAGAAAGTAGAACCATGGCCCATCATTCCTTAACTGATCAGATCATAGTGCAAGTTCTCTGCCCTAACACTGTATTGACCGGAACACTGGGCTGAGATAATTGAAAAGCCATAAATGATGAGCACAGGACAGCTTTCCACAACTCATCCTTTGGCAGCTGAGGCAAGCAGTTTTCAGTCTCTAACCTGCCAATCAGCAAAGCTGGTCTCAGCCTGCTCGCCCTCCTGGCTTCCTATATAGACTGGAGACTGCAGTGCCTCCCACAGGCAGGTGAGGGGAGGCCAAGGCTCCCAAGACTGCTCATTCACCGCAAGCCACATGTAAAATGGGGCCTTTTATTTCTGACCACTGTCGGTCAAAACAAGGAAACTGGCAGGTTGTTACAGTGGTAGAAAGAAGTCTTCTTGTATTCAGGTAGAACATAAAGTGAGTTTATTTGTAATTACAGATTACATATAAGATTTAAGTTACATTGGTAACACTAAACTCCACCAGAAGATATTGATGTTTACAGCTCAGCCTCCATGTCCTCTCAGACCCTTTCAACAGACACTAGAACAGGCTTCTCCAACGAGTAGCTCGTGAGCTACTATTCGCTCTCCAGCTACCTGTAAGTAGCTCTCCTGCGTGCAGCCCAGCCTACTACATTAGAAGCTGTTGCATGGTTAAATTAATATATGTATACCAAAATTAACAAATGTGCATTCAAGATGAAACTTAGTGAATTTTCAGAACTCATCAGCTGATGTTTGGAGAAAAATGGTTGAATTTCCAATTCAACCATTCCAGCCCTTGAGTTGGGTAACAATTAACATATGTTATATCAGCACCAAGATACCCCTCCTGGTGAACATGCAGTTTACAAATACATATGTTATGTTATTTAGAAAGCTGATTTTAAGAGACAAATCATGCGTCGTTGGGAGACTTATTATTACCCTGGTGCATTGCAGCTATGGCTGTTATGTATTACCCAGGTAGGGGTATTTAAAATAAATAAAAAAAACAGTTTTACATTAGTGCTGGTAATCTTGCATGGGGAGCCCACTAATGTAATCTTTTCTGATGTGATCACTATTACAACACTAATAATACTAGTAGCTCAGGCTGATATTCATGGAACATAACTAGCTCTTATTAGAAAAAGGTTGGAAACCTGTGCACTAGAATCAGGGAAAAAGAACGTTCAACACAAATAACATTCCATGCACCGGAAAACTCAGAAAGGGAAGGGGACACAGAGGACACTACAAGCCATCCTTTCATACACATGAAAACAAAGGAAAGTAGAAACATTCTACATGTATGAAGCGTCTTGTGATATTTTATGACGGGACTCTTTTGGCTCGTAATGGACTCTGTAGAGCTATGATGTAGGTGTCAGAGCGCAATGCCATGAAAGCTTGTTTTAGAATGTGGAATTTGTGGTAACACTCAGCAGAATAAAGACATGTAATACTAAGCTACATGTGTGGCGTGGTCATTTGTGGGTACCCCGGCTGGGAACACGCTACAAATGGCGAGGAGGTTGGGATAAGTAACCCAAATAACAACCATGCTCTCCCAGAGAGTTTGCCATGGTCCAAGCAAACTGCTCGTGCATGCCATGTGTGTCGCTGTCGAAGAACGGAATCAACACTTTAGGCACGTGAAGTCAAAGCGCAACTCCAGCCACTGTAAAACAAGTGAAGACAACGAAAGCATTGCAAAGAATTTACACGTTGATGGTCAAGAACCTATGGTCAAACCATCCATAAAGGTACTGCGCTGTCATCCAAGGTAAAATTGTACAATATACGGAGTGTTAATGTTGAAAGCAGATTCAACCTGGTTTATGACCCGCAGCCACTGATAATCAAAACTTACAAAATAATAATGTGAACAGAAGCGCTACAAGGAGAAGGTCAACCAGGTGTTACAAAATGCAAATTGACATTTAGATGAAAAAAAATAAATGACTTACTGAAGTCAGTGGAATTGTGTTGTGCAGTCCTTAATTTTATTAGAGGCGCACTTAGTATTAGGAAAAGATATTCTTGAATGGACCTTTTTTACGTTCTATACATTTACCAATCTCTATCATTTTAATGAACCGCTTGTGTGGTATTTTTAAACATACAGATTTTTTTATGAATTGTCTGTTTAATGTGTTTTATAAATGAGTAATAATTTATTATTAAGATGTGTATACGATTATATTTTTAACAACGTACTTTTATGGCTTTTTCTTGCCGAATAAAGTTTTGACTGACTGACTTACTGAATGCCCTGAAGAGAGTCATCATACTACTGCATTCAGTGAAGCTGGCTCAAGGAGAAGTGTTAGGGGTTGTGCTTCCGGAGCTAACCATATCTGAAGTGATCTATTTAAAAAAAGTTGGAGAGTGGGGCTCAAAACAACTTCACAGGTCTTTGGAAAATAAGGAGCCGAGAACGACTCTCAGAATAGTGATTTATTTCCAAAAGGCTGCAAAGAAAGTCACATTTCCAGCTCTCATTAAAGATGAGTCAGAGGCCAGCATGTTGCAAGATCTCACAGATGAGTTGCAAACACCAAGTCACAAGGAACCACCAGCTGTGTTAGTAAGTTCCACACTGGTCTACAACGCTGCTGCTTTTCTGAAACCACCACCACCTTTCGATACCGCTAAAAGCAACATATTGGAGATAAATGGTCTGCCTGGATAGAGAAATCTGTTGATTTCTTTGATGCACTTGAAGAGCCTGATAACAAAAAGATTATGAAGTATCTCAAAAATCTTGCCTGTGATGGTGTGAAAGAAGTTATAAAGAAAATGCAGTGAACTGACGAAGGAACGTACAATCTAAAGCTCAATCCAGTACCCACCGTTGATTACGAAAGATACATTTTCAGTCAAGAACATCAAAAAGTTGGCAAAACCATTGATGAATTTGTGGAGAGACTTGATACACTCATCAAATACTATAAGTTCAAGTAATTTAATGATGAGGAAGCTATGAGACTTAGAGCTATTGATGGATGTTTGTCAGATTCATTAAGATGACGAATGCTGAGAGAAACACTTAGGGGCCGATTCCGATGTCGGACGGACTCAGGTCCGTCCGACATCGGTCCGGAGCCGTAACCGACCGACCTGCTGTCGTCGGTTACGGCCCAGGCAGGTACGATGCGACCGAACCCTGTTCGGTCGCACTCGTATCTCCCACTATCGGGAGCATGCATTCTGGACAGAATGCATGCTGGCATTGGAGAAAGCAGGGGTGTAGCTCAACCCTGCACCCTGTGGCCGGCACCCCAAGGTGCCTGCCACCGGGTGCAGGGTTCAACAGAGGGGCACCATAGGTGCCTCCAGGCCGCCATTCGGCCACCTTGCACCCATGGGGGTCCCACTGGGGGCCTCCAAAGACAGTGATCGATTGCCTTTTCGTGCCGGAAAGACCGCACGAAAAGGCAGTGAAAACTGCCATCGTACTCCCTCGGTCGCAAAGAGGCAGCCGGGGAGTACAGAGGGATTTCGGATGGCTGACGGGCTCTCCGAACCCGTCGTGAGCCATCCGGAATCCGAAGTCGGATTTCTCCGACCGAGCCCATCGGAATGGCTCGGTCGGAAAGGAATCCGAGCGGCACGTTCCGATTCGGTCGGAAGGGCTCCGACCATCGTTCGGTGCCCTTCCGGCCGAAATCGGAATCGGCCCCTTAGTCTGTAGTGAGTGTTGATGGCTGCCAGAGCTGAGGAGCGTGCTGAAAGACAAGCAGCTGACATGGAGTCCAGAGGTGCTCAGAGTGAATCAGTCATGAGTATAAAAAGTAAGCCAAAGCAAAAGACTGAAGGAGACAAAGTGCTGTCTATCAGTGAAAAGAAGTTATGTTTTAAACGTGTATTTTCATTTCCACTCAAAAGTAAATGTCCCGCCATTGGACAGATGTAAAGGCTGTGGGAAAGAGAACCATTTTGGGACAATTTGTAAAGCAAAGGAAAAAGCAAGTGCGTCACGGCATGAAGACAAAATGGCTGCCATAACATTCCAGAGGCGACGTTCAACGCACCCCTACAAGGCCAAGCAGTGAAATCAGTTAAGGCAAATTGACCCTGAATTAAGTTGATTGTCACCTGAATCATCGTCAAACAGTTTGTCTGCCTCAATATCAAGGGAAAGTGAGGAAGACAGTTCCGCCATGTCAATGTTTACCTCATGTCGGACTGGCTGCATGTGATAAAAAAGTCAGTCAAAGAAAAGCATTGACAAATATAAATACAAATATTATTTGACCACGTGTGAATTGCCACTTGCTGTATTAGAGAGAAATGTTCTATTTAATATAGTGCGATGTATTTTTATATCAAATCACTATAATCCATTTTCATATATGGACAACTGTGTATGACGGGTATTTGAAGTGGAGGTACGCATGGGTATGTGTGAGTAGTAGAATGTTTTGTGAATAAATTGTAGTGACTATTTTTTTTCAAATATTTATTTATATATCAAATTGAATACTATAATGAATAATAACAATAAATAAAAAAACATTTTTTACTTTTGTATCAACATACATAGTTTTTTGGTTTTCATTGCTCGTGCTCCCAGCCTTGTTCTGTTATTGAATACTTGCCTGAGATCTTTTTTAAATTAGTCAAAGAAAAGCAGACATGCCAAAGCACCAAAGTCATACAAACATTGTCCGAAAATTAAATTGAAAATAAATGATTGCTCTATACCTTTCATCATCAACAGTGGCGCATCGATAAACATAATGCCTGAAGAGAAATACAATAAATTGTCTCCAATCGCCTCGACTTATACCATTGAAAACCAAAGTGTGTTCTTGGGCTGCATCAATACCCATAAAAAGTCAAGGTTCATTTGTAGCGACTCTGAAACACAAGAAAACAAAGGTGCAAGCACCCATCCATGTGCTTCAAGGTACAGCGGCAAGTGCCTGTCTGCTCAGTTTAGGTACCACTGCTGATATAGGACTGGTTTCTGTGAATTACAATATGAACGCTCACCACGAAATAGTAAGTCAATTTCCTTCATTGTTTCATGGCTTGGGAAAGCTAAAGACTATGAAAGTAAAGTTATACATTAATGACTATGTCCGTCCTGTTGCTCAGAGAGATAGACAAGTTACTTTTAATTTACAAGAAGCTCTTGAAAAAGAACTTGAATCATTACTTAAGCATGAAATTATTGAGCATTCAACTGGTCTGACACCATGGGTTTCTCCCATAGTGATAGTGCCCAAAAAGGACCCTGAAGGAGCTGTACGAATATATGCGTTATTATGCGCCAAGCAAACAAGGAAATTGAACGCAAACGACATCCAGGTCCACACATTACTGACATATTAACGCAATTAAATGGTGCAAAGGTTTTCTCTTGTCTTGATTTAAATAAAGGTTATCTCAGCTGGAACTCGAAAAAGACTGTAGGTATAGTACAACCTTTTCTACACATGTTGGTCTGTTTCACTATAAAAGACTCTGTTTTCGTGTCTCATGGCTGCCAAACTTTTCCAAGCTGACATGTCGACTTGTCATACAGGCGGTTGTCAACGCATTCAACTATATCAATTACATGTTGGTTTTCGAAGCTACACGGATGGAGCATGATAAACCTCCTACCCAAGTCTGTCGCTTACTGACTGATGCAGGTCTGACTTTGAATGCAGACAAGTGTGAGCTCCACAAGAAAACGTTTAAATTCTTTGGCCATATCTTTTCTGATGGGGTATGATACCTGATCCTGCTAAAGTACAAGCATTGTCAAATGCTGAACCCCCACAAGATGTTTCTATGATACGTTCATTTCTTGGCATGGTCAGTTACTGTTCAAGATACATAGGAGACTTTGGTACCATAAGTGCTCCCTTACGAGAGTTAACGAAGTACAAGCATTGCAAATGCAATAGGTCTCGCATTTGTTGGAGTTGGAGTTATTGGCATTATAAATGCCAATGTTTTTTACCTAGCCATGTTGCAGGGTGCAGTACGATATGTGGCCAAAAGAGGCCCCATGGGACCTCTTTTGGCCACATATGGTACTGCGCCCTGCAAAGTTGGAGTTATTGGCATTATAAATGCCAATTCTTTTTTACCTAACCGTGTTTACCATATCTGGCAAAAAGAGGTCCAATGGGACCTCTTTTGGCCACATATGGTACTGCACCCTGCAACATGGCTAGGTAAGTAAAAAATATTGGCATTTATAATGCCAATAACTCCAACTCAAACAAATGCGAGAAGTATTGCATTTGCAATGCTTGTTACAGAAGTTTCGCACACAACTCGGCACGAGGGTTTGGACGGATCACCCCATTTCCCTCAAAAAGGAACCCGTTTACTTTATTTTATTTCTATGGACATGTTTATTCGTGCCACAGTCAGCTTTTCCCAGCACAGACCCTATTAAGCACGCCGAAAGGGGTTAGGGGGTGCTAGCACATGCTCGTGTGAACACTTGGGTCTCCGCATCCTTGTTTATGGATATTTAAGGGCAGTAGCGTCATTATGTGCAGACTTATCTACATGCCATCCGTGGAAGAGCCCCGTTAGCCCTTTCTCTACGAGTGGACACACCAGTTAAGTATACAGTTTCAAAATGAAATACTCCCTAACATTGTCTCCTCGCTATTTTTTAATCTACAGACTTTCCCCGTTTGAGCGGGCTGTAGAATCACTCTGTGCACGTAAATTTCTGTGCAGGGATAGCATTTGTATTTATTCATGATACAGTTAATTAAAACCTTTACATGATAAAAAAAAATGCAAGTAGCATAAATGAGACTAAGTAAAAGACATCTGCATGGTCAAAACACTTTTAAAACAAAACTTTTAATTCCTGTGTCTTGCACTGGAACGTTCAGTCGTTAATGTATGTTCACAATAAGTAGTTGTGTTTGCACTTTGCTAGTCCTTACTGTTTAGTTCATCTTTGTATTTGGTTTTTACAATGCTTATTGTTTTTCATGTAAACATTTATTTTTGTAACTGTGATTTCAGTGGGCATTGCAGGGTTCTGGAATCTCAGGCGAATGCCAGCTGCCTGCTGGTGTGGTCGTGGGTCCTTTTCGTAAATAAAAGTACTACAAAACCAATCCTGGAGACTCCTGTCTTTCCTGTGGAGCTCTACGAAAGCATCTGCAGCCGTGGGCCACACTAGTGTCCATTGCGGACTTCGAACACACTCAGAAAAAAACTAACTAACAGTGCAATAGATTTGTGAGTAAAGACCCCTGCCTGGCTCTTTTTATTATTTTTATTTTTTAATACTGTAATTTCCTTGTGAATATTAGTGCCAGGAGCTGGCTCCTGGGGGTGTGTTGTGTAATCCCTTTTATCAAGGGGGCCGGCCTGGTGCTGTACTGTCCTGTTGTGAACCCTGCCTGCCTCGCGTGCATTGGAAGATGAGGAGTGTTCACAGGGAAACGGTGCAGTGGGTGTGCTCCGCGCATATAACCAGTGTCCAGCCCCTCCGAGCGCGCACTCTAGAGTCGGCGCAGCCAATGATGGCACGGGTGCCCCGAGGAGGGGGGGCTTTGAGCACCTCGACCCCTTTCTTACTAACAAACATAAAAAAGTGAAAGCGCGCATGGCGCGCTGCAAAAACAAACCAGAAGCACACGCCATTGCTAAGTCTGGCGTCCCATGAGTGCTGTCTACATTAATTAAGCAAATAGTTCTACCGAATGGCTAATGAAAGTAAGAACACCTGAAAGAGGGGTTGTCCTTATGGGAGGTAACAATAGGAGAGAGGGTGGTACTAAGGAGGGACTACTAAGCCTATTCACGAATCAAAAACCATCATTTACAAAGGACAAGAAGAGGAGCCAATTGTAAAGATGGGCGGAACATGGGCGGAGCTTAATGCCCATGTATTGAATAATGCATGTCTTGAAGAGACAACGCAAGCACTGCCTAGGCGAGACCTAAACATTTTTCATTCAAGTGGTACAAGCCATTGAAACTGCTACTGAAATGGCCTATTTCAATCCAAAGCTTCATACAGAGATTGTTGTGGACGCTAGCCCCGTTGGGTTAGGCGCTATCCTGGCACAGCACAGCGGACACCCCCATACTCGAAGGCATATTGTGGCATATGCCAGCCAAAGTTTGTCCCAAACAAAACGTGCTAACTCTCAACCAGAAAATGAAAGTTTGGCCTGGTAAGGGCTTGTGAACATTTCCATGTATGGAAAGCCTTTTACACTGGTAAGTGATCATCAAGCTTTATTGACTATCTTTGGCAATCCAAAAGCCAAAATGCCTCCTCGCTTTCAACAATGGGGACTCCGATTACAAGAGCATGATTACACCATTGTACATCTTCCATGGAAGGATCAAAACCCTGGTGACTACTTTTTCAGAGTGCCAATACAAGGTCAAGGTACTCCATTAAGACGGCTGAAGCCTACATTCCTTTCATTGTAAAGTCAAATACGCCAGCTGCCATATCGTTAGCCCAGATCATCACTGCCACGTGCCAAGATAGTGACATGCTGAAGTTGAAAGATATATTTACACATCAGTCATGGAACTGGGTGGTGGAGATAAGTGGAGGTGAATGTCGGAATGTGATTGAGCGGTGGTGAAAGGAGTGTGGCGACGTAATTGGGCAGAAATGAATGGTGTATGACAGCGGATGTAGCTAGAAAGCTGTGGCGAAGCACCGCCAGCGGACTCCTCCTCCGGGGCTTCTAACATCGGGGAGATGCCGTCTTACCTGTCACCATGTCCCCTCCTCTTTTCTCAGAGCCCTTCAGGTGCCTCAGGCTGTCCCTTTAATTCTCCGCTGTCCTCGGCCTCCCCGGCCGATCACGTGACTGGGTCAGCTGATGAGGCGGGCTTCAAAGAGGAAGAGAGGGAGGACTTGGAGGTGGGGCAGCGGACCTGTTTCTCGAACGTGGAGACGCCGGAACCGGTACTCAAAACCTTTCTCGTCGGACCAGGACTGGGAGGACTTTGGCGTTACACGGAAGCAGGAGTGGAGCAGAAGACAAGAACCACGCAGGACGCCGGTACGGAGCTAACGGAAACGCCGCCATCCAGAGACCAGGAAAAAGGGGAGCCGGACCCACTCCGGCAACACGCGGAAGCCCGCCACGGCCCAGGAGGGTCGTGGCTTAAAAAGGTACGGGACCAGCTGGGGGCCGCGTGGAATAAAGGGAAGCAGGGTGGAAGGGATGGCTAGCCTGACAAACTGCGGTAGCCGGAAATTGCATGCACCTCTAGCAGGGAGCGCAGTAGGGCGTCACTGGTGTCGGTCGGGTGTTTGTTCCTTCACTCCTTTTTCCCTGATTTCTACCAAGTGTCACAACGTTTCCCTTATGAGTCTTTTGTTTTCTTTTTGGGGTTACCTGTCTGGATACCGAGGATAGAACCGGGAAGCAGACGCTGGCGAAGCTCCTTTCGTGCATTTCAACCAAGGACTGGCCACCTACCCCACTCTCTGAAGGAAGAGAGAAAGAGCCTTTTCTGAACACCTTATGCTTTATGGCTGTCCTGTATCCGTTATACCCCTCTGAATTACGAACAATAAACCACTGCGTTCCTAAATCTGTCCCTGTCTCCTTGTCTTCGTCTCCTCTGGGCCACACATGGTGTCAGAAGTGGGATTGAAGCGCCTACAGTAACAATGGAAAATCTAATACAACAGCTCATACGTGGCCAGGAGAAGCTGGAATGGGCCGTAGAGAAACAGATGGCATCGGCCCAAGCTGACAGGGAGCTCTTCAAGGATGCTATGACCAACCAGGCGGAAAGGCTACAAGGGGTTGCGGATGATCGCATACAGTTAACCGCCCAATTACAGAATCGTGCAGGGTCAGACCCCAACATTTCTTTACAGAAATATGGTGCTGGGGAGGACCCTGATGCCTTCCTTCTTAACTTCGAAAGGGCAGCCCGAGCAGCAGGCTGGCCAGAGGCCAAGTGGCCCTTCTTCTTAGCTCCTCTCCTTACCGGTGAAGCACAAGCAGCATACCAGGTGGCTAACGCCACTGGACATACCCCTTACTCAGAAATCAAGGGTATCATCCTAGACCATCTTGGTATGGATGCAGAGGCCTACCGAGTCCGGTTCCGAAAGGAGAGGGGTACTGTAACAGACAACCCGAAGACCCTGTATTATAAACTCAAGTCAGCAGCAGAAAAATGGTTAAAACCCCAAACAAGCACCAAGGATGAAATCATGTCCCTAATTCTTCTGGAACAATTCCTAGAAGCCTTGCCTTATCCAATACAGCGCTGGCTTAAGCAACATACACGATTGACCAGCGAACAGGCTGTAGAGATGGCGACATCCTTTTACAGGGCACAACCCCGTTCCCAGCCATGGGACGCGGATAAAGCTGTACGCCCTTCCCCTGCTCCTCTGAAACCCGAAAGGAAGCCAATGAAGCCCAGTATGGAACCCCTGAAAGTGCGGCAGTTCGGCCAGAACCCATACCTGTAAGAGGTCCCCAGTGTTTTGAGTGTGGCGACTGGGGGCACATCGCCAGACATTGTCCCAAAAAAAAAACGGTCGAAGAGCCAATGGACATAGGGTGCCTTCCACGATCCATCTTATACTCAGAGAAAATGGGACCGAGTTTCCATGTAAGTGTACAAGTGGGGGGGATACCTGCAAGAGCCCTGTTAGACTCCGGTTGTGGCCAATCAGTTATCCGCCAATCCCTCGTACAACCTTCTTTCCCTAACCCAAAGCGAGAGGTACCCATTCGGTGTGTACATGGGGATGTGCGGCTTTACCCTTTAGTGTCCCTTCCTATCTCCCTTCCAAATGGGGTGGTTCTTGAGGCAAACCTAGGGGTTCTTCCTGCCCTTCCTGAAGAAATAATCCTGGGTCGGGACAATCCATCTTTTCTCACCCTCCTGAAAAAAAGTCTTGACAGCAGGGGATTCCCTCCCTCTCCATGGCCGTCTCTCCTCACCCAGGCTCCCTGGCTCTCAGACAAGAGCTTCCATTACGCCCAGCATAATGACCCCGCTCTCCAACCGGCATGGGATCATGCTAGACAAGTTCCCACATCCCCGAGACCAGTATATCCTCTATTCCTCATTAAGAAGGACCTGCTCTACAGGGTCGCTAAAGAGGGGGAAGAACCTCAACTAGTAATCCCTCAGACGTTTAGAGACCAGGTGCTTTTCTTTGCGCACTCTCACCTCCTAGCAGGTCATAGGGGCACACAGAAAACCATAGACACGTTATTGCGTTACTTCTACTGGCCTGGCATTTTCGCGCATGTTACTCGATTCTGTCAGGAGTGTGAGGTTTGCCAAAAAGGGAATCCGTACAAACCACCTCCAGTGCCATTACAACCCCTCCCTATCATTGGGACCCCCTTCGAGAGGATAGGCATGGACCTGATAGGGCCCCTTCCCCGAACTAGGAAAGGGAACCTCTATGCTTTAGTGGTGGTGGACTATGCCACGCGCTACCCAGAAGCCTTTCCCTTGCGTGCCCCCACCAGTCAAAACATCAGTGATAGGCTCCTGGAGTTGTTTTCTCAAGTAGGGTTCCCGCGTGAGATCCTCACGGATCAGGGCACTCCATTCGTCTCCAAGGTCATGCACGAAGTTTGTAGGGCTCTGGACATTTCGCACATAAAAACGTCGGTATACCACCCCCAGACGGATGGTCTTTGTGAGCGGTATAACGCCACCCTAAAGCTTACCTTAAAAAAACTGTTGACAGTAGAGGGGAAAGAATGGGACAAGCTCCTCCCATTGGCACTGTATGTAGTAAGAAGCCAAACCCAGTCAAGCTTAGGGTGTTCTCCCTTTCAACTGTTATACGGCCGGGAACCCCGTAGTCTTCTTGAAATAACGAAAGAGTACTGGGAGCACGAAAAAGAGGAAGAAACAAGGTCCTTTCTTGAGTATACGCAGGACTTGCGCACTCGCTTACAGAAACTGCGCGAGTTCGCTGATACGAACCTAGAGAAGGCCCAAATCAGACAGCAGACTTTTTATAATAAAGGAAAGAAATGGTGACATTTGGCTGTAGGGGATTGGGTGCTAGTCCTCACCCCATCTATCATACCCAAAATAAGATCAGGGTGGCAGGGCCCCTTCAGAGTCACGCAAAAGGTAGGACTCACTTCATACCAAGTACAAGTCACCCCAAAAAGAACCCAGTTATATCACATTAACTTGTTAAAAAAAATGGCTGGGTCCTCCTCCCAAGGTCCTCCACGTTGCGCATCCCAAAAGAGAGGAAGAAAGCACTTTACCCCATCTCATAGTCAATCCGGACCTCACAGAAGAGCAGCAGAGGACCTTAGAGTCTACACTCATACCTTATGCCTCCTTGTCTCCCAGGCCATACCACTATGGCCGAACATTCCATACCGACCCAACCCGGCCGGGTTGTGAAACAAAAACCCTACCGCATTCCTGCTGCCAGACGAGACGCCATCGAGAAAGAAGTCCAAAGCATGCTGGCCTTAGGGGTCATACGGTCATCTCAGAGCGAGTGGTCCTCGCCAATCGTATTAGTACCGAAACCGGACGGGTCCGTCCGGTTTTGCATAGACTTCAGGGCCGTGAATGCGATCTCTAAATGCGATTCCTACCCACTCCCACGTGTGGACGAACTAATAGAAAAGCTTGGTGATGCGCAGTACATTACGACCCTTGATCTTACAAAGGGATATTGGCAGGTGCCTCTGAGACCTTGTGACCAAGAAAAAATGGCTTTTTCCACTCCATCCGGATTATTCGAGTTCACCGTTTTACCATTTGGGTTACATGGGGCACCTGCCACGTTCCAGCGACTCATGAATAATGTACTGTCGAAACACCAAGCCTATTCATCGGCATACATAGATGATATTGTCATCTATAGCCCCACGTGGGAATCCCATCTCCACCGTCACCTTGTCTTCCAGGCTCTCAAAGACGCTGGGCTCCATGTCAATGCAAGAAAGTCAAGGGCAGGATTTCAGAAAGTGAAGTACCTAGGTTATGTGTTAGGTAATGGGCACATTGCACCGCAGGAAGAAAAAGTAAGGGCGATATCCCAGGCCCCTTTCCCCACCACGAAGAAGGAAGTAAGGGCGTTTCTTGGCCTTCTCGGCTATTATCGTCGCTTCATTCCCCAGTACTCCGAGGTATCCTCCCCTCTCACTGATCTCCTCAAAAAGAGTGTAAAACCGGCACACCTCTTGCATCCCCCTCCTGAAGCTATGCAGGCCTTCCTGAGTCTTAAGAATGCCATCACCTCAGGTCCCATTCTCCGGTCCCCTGATTTCACTAAACCCTTTGTGCTCCAGACTGATGCATCCGAGAATGGGTTGGGGGCGGTCCTCTCTCAGGTCTCGTCTGAGGGAGTGGAACATCCCATTCTCTTCCTTAGCCGTAAGTTGTTCCCCAGGGAGCGTGGCTACCCCATAATTGAAAAAGAATGCCTTGCAATTAAGTGGGCGGTGGACAAATTGAGGTACTACCTGGAGGGTTCCTATTTCCTCCTTTATACGGATCATGCCCCGCTCCTCTGGATGAGCCGGAACAAGGGTAACAACCAGAGGGTCCTTCGCTGGTTCCTGGCTCTTCAGCCCTTCTCTTTTGAGGTTCGGCATCGCAAGGGGTCTGACAATGGAAACGCTGACTTTCTTTCTCGGCTCTCCCTGTTCCCCGATCGTGAACAGGCTGGGGTGGGGGTGTGTGGCGAAGCACCGCCAGCGGACTCCTCCTCCGGGGCTTCTAACATCGGGGAGATGCCGTCTTACCTGTCACCATGTCCCCTCCTCTTTTCTCAGAGCCCTTCAGGTGCCGCAGGCTGTCCCTTTAATTCTCCGTTGTCCTCGGCCTCCCCGGCCGATCACGTGACTGGGTCAGCTGATGAGGCGGGCTTCAAAGAGGAAGAGAGGGAGGACTTGGAGGTGGGGCAGCGGACCTGTTTCTCGAACGTGGAGACGCCGGAACCGGAACTCAAAACCTTTCTCGTTGGACCAGGACTGGGAGGACTTCGGCGTTACACGGAAGCAGGAGTGGAGCAGAAGACAAGAACCACGCAGGACGCCGGTACGGAGCTAACAGAAACGCCGCCATCCAGAGACCAGGAAAACGGGGACCCACTCCGGCAACACGCGGAAGCCCGCCACGGCCTAGGAGGGTCGTGGCTTAAAAAGGTACGGGACCAGCTGGGGGCCGCGTGGAATAAAGGGAAGCAGGGTGGAAGGGACGGCTAGCCTGACAAACTGCGGTAGCCGGAAATTGCATGCACCTCTAGCAGGGAGCGCAGTAGGGCGTCACTGGTGTCAGTCGGGTGTTTGTTCCTTCACTCCTTTTTCCCTGATTTCTACCAAGTGCCACAACGTTTCCCTTATGAGTCATTTGTTTTCTTTTTGGGGTTACGTGTCTGGATACCGAGGACGGAACCGGGAAGCAGACGCTGGCGAAGCTCCTTTCGTGCATTTCAACCAAGGACTGGCCACCTACCCCACTCTCTGAAGGAAGAGAGAAAGAGCCTTTTCTGAACACCTTATGCTTTATGGCTGTCCTGTATCCTTTACACCCCTCTGAATTACGGACAATAAACCACTGCATTCCTAAATCTGTCCCTGTCTCCTTGTCTTCGTCTCCTCTGGGCTACAAAAGCTTACGGGTATGAGGGGTTCATTTTGTGTAAGATAGGGTAAGCATGCAGTGAGAAGCAAGAGTGGGGATGGGGGTTAAAAATAACGGAATTGGAAGGGGGTAGAAATTGATTCGTTTGTGATTTGGGGGTCGTATTGTTGAGTTTTGAAAAAGATATATTATATATATAAAACGGATCGAGTAATGTTGTTTTTACACATGTTATTTAGGTTGTATTATTGCAAATAAGGTTATGTATGGATTGTTACATATGTGTAATTTAGGATACATGAAGTAATGGTGGTTTTTCAATTAACATTTGCAGTTATCCCTGAAGAAGGGCTCATGAAGCCCGAAATGCATTGGGTGAAAATAAAGGAAACTGCTTTGGACGAATCATGTGTTTTTCGTGTTCTTGAGAGAGGTACGGATGGGCACAACTTGAACATTAGAAGCTTAAAAATAGCATGACACCCTACATGTGGAGTTAAGAAAAAAAGAGTACATTAAAACATAGGAATAAAGTGTTGAATTTAATGGAGATAAATGAAGGATGACATTTGAGCACTAATGTGAACTCACTTTCCGCTGTACGACTGGATTTGGAGTGAAATGTCGCTCCACACTGTTTGTTTACTTTTCCAGAGTGCCAATACAAGGTCAAGGTACTCCATTAAGACGGCTGAAGCCTACATTCCTTTCATTGTAAAGTCAAATACGCCAGCTGCCATATCGTTAGCCCAGATCATCACTGCCACGAGCCAAGATAGTGACATGCTGAAGTTGAAAGATATATTTACACATCAGTCATGGAACTGACACATTCGACCTCACACCAGTGACAGTGAATACCAAAAGTACAAAAATGTTAAAGATGAACTGTCTAAAACTCAAGAAGGAGTTATACTGCGAGGGGCGAGAATCCGAATTTCGGAGCACCTGAGACAGAAAATAATTGAAGCGGCTCACAAAGGACATTGTGGTATTGTTGTTACCAAGAGAGCTCTCTGAGATCGAGTTTATTTTTCATATTTAGATGAGCGGGTTGAAAAGGAACTCCAGGCCTGTCATCTATGTAACTGCCTCTCTACAAACATTACTCAACATACTCTTATCATGTCAGAACTCCCTAAGCATGCACGGGAAAGAATAGCCATCGATTTCTTTGGTCCAGACGCTACAAGGTAGATAAAAATTATTGCTAAACAAAACTACCAATATTTGTATATCATTTAAACAATCATAAAACACTAGTTACCCAAAAACAAACCTTCAGACTCTCCACCACAACCACACAAACCACAAAGCAATAAAGCAGTCACAGTAAACTGTGTCATGGGTCGAGGCATCTGTTTTTTAAAGCTGGACGCGTGTGAGACGACTACTCATCTGTTACCAACTCGATTCTACTGAGCGGTGCCTTTTAACTCTATAACTCGGATAGAGACTACTACTATTCCGGTATAGATTTCACTGATTGGCACCTGCTTTAACAATTAAATCAGAGAGAGACTACTGCTCTTCCATTATAGGAGCCTATGCGCAAAGCCCTTTCGGTGTTTTTAAATGTTGATTCGTCTGGTTCTAATTGAATACCGATCTTGATTGAAGGGACTTTTTTAACAATCCACTTTATGTCCTGAAGATGGTCTGACGGACGAATCTGCCACAACAGACCGAAACGTCGACTGACACATCTACTTCCTTAGCATTTGTTGCTCTTTAGGAACTGTTTTCTGTTGTTTCAGATTCATTTCCTTCTCCATATTCATTTGGAATAGATGTTTACACTTATGATTTGCAGGTTTTTTTGTATATCCTCTATCATGGTGTTTTGTTGTATTTGAATGTACCCCTTTTTAATTCTGTTTACATTAAAAATTGTGTAGCTTTGAAAAAAGATATACCTGTATTTGTAAATTTTCTGTTGTTGAATATTTATGTTTTGAATAACCTCATTGTTGTTTTGATTGTTCAATGTTAAGCTACCAATTGGGGCTTAACGCACAAGTGATTATTTTGTATAAAATCTGACTAAGAGTAGCTAATGTATCAACAACAGCATCATGAAAAACAGATGGTAGGGAAGGATTCCTCTTCAATGGTGTAGATGCATGAAGAGGAGGAATATAGTATAATTTACGCTATTCGTACAATATTTTCCTGATATCGGTAGTAACCTTAAAGAGTACACATTTGTGATAGTTAGGATCTATATGACCACAGAGAAAATGATTCACATCATTGCCGATAGCTAGGTTGTTTTTTCGTGTCCTGACTGTCTAACAAACCTACTGCCCAAACACTGCCCAAAAGTATGTTTTAAAATCTGGTAATGCGCAAACAGCGTTATGTTGTGAGAGCTTGATATTTCTAAGAGATTGGTGTGCCTGCTGACAGCCCCATAGGAAGCTGCCTAATGCTGAATCTACGTGTTTAAAAAAGGTGATTGGAACTGATGGAGCAGGGGAAAGCAAAATATTTGTTGTGTACCCCCTTTGGAAGTTAATAACTCCATAACAACTAATGATACTAACCGTTTGAAATGCATGAACTAATCAACAAATACACTTTTTATTAAACATTAGACATAGTCAACATGCCGATTTATGCAAAATCTAATTTACTTACAAATGTGAAGCTAATTAACATAATTATTGTGATTTGTGTAATAAATAGAGTAAATTGCATGATTTATGTTGCGTAGTAAAATTGCACTGCAGCAAAGAATGCAGATGGTAAGTAAAACGGCTTTAAATGTCGCTTCTGCTAGGTAATATCTAACACGGGTCTTTAGAATGGCGGGTGGTAAACAGAAAAGGCTTATTTGCCATGTTTTAATTACTGTTGTGTTTGTTCTTATATTAGTTTTGTTCGGGCCTGCTAGGCCATGCTTCAAAAATGGCTGCTAGAAAGGACGAGATGACGTGTGCTTCAGAAATGGCCCCCGCGCATGTCCGGTGAAAGGCTTCAGTCACGTGTATGCAGCCTGTGCTCGGAGTGAGAAACGTCAAGGCTGAACTGACCTGCAATGAAGGATGTGCCAAGAAATTCAGCATATATTCATGGGAACGAATGGGAAAGAACTGAGCGACAATGGAATGAACTAATATGTGACCTACAAAGTTCGTTACAAATGGATTAACAAATTGGACTACTTTTGACATATCAGTCATGAGACTTATTGTATGCTTTATTGTCCCCAAACCGGTTCGAACAAGGAGGGCGATGAGGTGACCATCACCACCCCACCAATGGACCAATGAGTGTGATACTTGCCCCTAAAGATTGTAACTTTTGAGTGTAGAGAGCCAGAGAAAAGGGTATAAGAGAGTCTGCTCTTACGTTGTGAATTACGCTGAAGCTCCTTACCTTAACCTTATTACTGCTATGCAATGCAGCTTGATTTTCATTTTCCACTTTGATGCTACAAGAGACTCTGTCATTTTGGACTTTGAACTTTGACTGGGGAAGGAACGAGATCGTTACGGGAATTTACCCGGGAGGTGCGTCCGAGGAGGTTAGCGGGACAGTCAGTCAGTTTGGGAGTCCTATCCTGTGATCTGCGGGTTCATCTTCCTTTGGTGAACCATTCTTGTCATCGCCCCATGGCCGAGGGTAATGAATAACTTTTCTCTTTCCTAAAAATCTTTCTTTAAATGTCTAATGATATTTTCTAAATGTTTTACTTAATAAAAGAATTTTACTTATTCCTCGAAGAAAATTTAGATAAAATTATATTCTAACTCTAACAAGAGTCTGTGGTTCTTTAAATAAAATTGTGATTTATAAATGTTAAAGGTTTTAATTGTGGTTGAGCTGGTCTTAATCACCATCAACTAATTCTACTAGTTGGTCCATCGACCGAATAGCGGAGTGCCTTGATGTTTAGAACCGACAGGATCCGAAGTTTATGTATATAATGTATATAGTATAATTCTGTCATCTTAATAAGGTATCCCCGCTTGTCCAGCAACTAATTTTTTCCTTTGGAGGTTTTGATCCAGAAATATTTGAATGAATGTATGTATGCGGTGTCATGGGCCCCACCGACATGATTGTTTTTCTGGATTAAGGGTCTTAAGGAGAAATTTATATTAGCCGCGCTGGATCAGATTTCTTGGTAGCAGAGTTATGGTTTCTATAGATTAGTTTGGTGATTATATTTTATTGATTTATTCATGTCTAACACTCTATGTTGAGTTTGTATTACGTTATATGTAGGTCGGAATGTTGAAGCTTTCGGGAAGTAGGAAGTGGACACGTGTGGCAAGAGAAGTCACACGGAATTGTGCATTGTCTGATTTCAAATTGGTGATAACACAGGACTGTGTTATGATAGGGAAATTTCATGTATGAGTTGTATTTGAGTGAAATAGCAACAGGTTTTCTTGTGAAACTTTGGCCATAATTCTCAGGAGCAGTGTAGTCTCCACATGTGTTTTATCCCCAAAGAAACGGGTTTACTCCTTGCTTGAAAGAAAGGTAAGGTAGAGGGAAGTGCTACACTTATCGAACGAAATAGTATTCTTGTAAGTTAGAATAAACTATCTCTTTTGTTTAGGGAAACAGACAATGGAAATGTGTTTTACGTTGTAACTAATCGATTTTGTAGAAAAGAAAAAGTGCCGATAATTTTTGTAAAGGAGGGGTCAGCAGAAACAGGAGCAGAGCTGACGTCAACAAAACCGCGCTGTTATTGGCCAGTTGTGGAAGAACGAAGAGCTTTCTGATTGGTGCGTTAGTGTGAAGACGCGCTAGTATTGGTTAGTGTGAGAGTGACGTAAAAGCTTTCGGATTGGTGCGTTAGTGTGAGACGCGCTGGAATAGGTCCAAATAACCGAGCAGTAGAAAGAACTGAGTGGTGAAGGATTGCGTAATTTGTTTTGGGAAAAAGAACAGTGAAATATGGCTTATTATGAGTATGGTAGAGAGAAACCGACATGGTTTGCAAAGCTTAAAAACTTTTTCAAGAAAGACAAGAAGGTTGTGACGAGGGAAGGAGAAGTACTTCCTCCGCCGAAAACGCCAGAATCTCATATGATGTTGAAATATGGTTATCATACTTGCATTAGGTTGGAGAATTGGGCGAAATACACCCAAGGCGATGGAGTATTGGCATTTCCAGAAAATGGTTCGTTTAGCACAGCAGTACTTCGAAATTTGAGAGAAAAGATGATGAAACTTGAACCGAGACCTAGACCGACACAGTTCGAAGCATTAGGTGAATGGGAAGATGAGATGTATGAAAGAGAAAGATACAGAGGTGCAAAGAATTTTAGTTTAGTTCATGGAAGAGTATGGGGTTTGAATCATGAAGACAGGATGAGACGATGGCGGTATGCTAACGTGACGGATGGCATGTTTCCTGTCAGAAGAGTTGAGGATTTTTCAGGGAAAAAGTGTACGGAGAAAAAGAAGCATGCAGTAGCAGAGAGACATGGGTATGGAGTTAGCGACACAGAGGATGAGTTGCTGGAGGACATTTTAAATAAAAGACCCCCTCCATATCAACAGGATTCTGCGGTGGTGACACCAAATGCACCGCCAATGAGAACTGTAATAAATCAAAGCCCTGAACAAATGTCTGAAGTAAATAGTCCATTTAATAAACTAGAAACACCACAGACGGAGAAAAATGATAATGGTAATACAGCTGAATTAGGCAGAACCACAAGAGAATTGACTGAAAAGATAAGAGAACTGACAAAGAATATGGAAGCTGTGACTGTGCCAGTAACTATAGGACCAGTAATCTCAGTATTTGAAAATCAAAAGATAAATGAACATTCCTTAACAATTCCATTAAATTCCAGTATGCAAAAAGTAAGAGAAGGAATAATTCCGGAAAAATAGAGAGAAAGAAAAGTCTGTTGGTCCATTTAGGTCAAGTCCATCTGAAAATTTGACAATTAATGAGAGTCCGATAAATAAAATTCCTATGGGAACTGAGTCAGGAATTGAAACTCCGGAGAGAAGTGTAAGTTGGGCAGAAATAAATAAAACCCCTGTGGGTCCAACTGCAGAGGAATTAAATTATTGGGTGAGGAACTTGCAGAAAAAGGATACTGAACCACAACCTTTGGATGTAGTCAGATTGAAGATAGATATGGAGGAATTGATTCTTGGGACTATTGGTACCGATCGATTGAAGTCATATCAAGATGACGAGTTAATGTTTATGTGTAAAAGCATCACTTGGAGAGCTAGGAACATGCATGAAAAACTGGTAGAAACAGCGAATGAATTAGGAGTAGAGTTTGCAAAAATTAGAGGATTGCAGAAACCGTACAGGGTAGATTTTAGTCAAAAGGATATAGAAAATTTGAACACTTCAGGACGATTAACCCAGATAAAGGAATTGATTGTGCTACTGAGAAAATGGGGAGATGTAGATAAATGGAGAAGTAGGTGGATAAGAAGAAAAGAGGGAACGACTGATAAAGCATCATTGGCTTTTCCAGTAAAAGAAAAAGAGCTAACAGTAATGGAATATCCAATGAGAGAAACTCCAGGAGGAAGTTATGTACATGTCCCATGGTCCAGACAAGATATATTGTCATTTACTGAACGATTTTCCAAGATTGAGAGAGAAGCCTGTAGAATGGTATAGACAGGTAGAAAGGTTTGTAAAAGTTTCAAAGGTATTGTGGGAAGATTTGGATGGACTGTTTGAGATTGTAGTCCCTGCACATTTATGGACAGAGTGTAAAATTACGATTGATTGGCCGAAGGAAGAATATCCTAGAGATGCGAAAACAGGAGCCCCAGGTTCAGAAGTAATGAGAAAATATGAACAGGCAATCACGTTTCTGAAAAATAAAATCCCACCAAAAGAAACGGACTGGGTAAAGATTGATAGAACAACTCAGGAGAGTAAGGAATCTGTACACGCCTATTACCAAAGACTACTCTTAGTATTTAAGCAGTATAGTGGATACGAGAATCTGAGTGAAAAAGACATGAGTCATTTTGTGTATAGATTTGTATATGGTCTGAGACCTGAGATAAGTGAAATGATTAAGCAGCATATGTTGTGTTGGCAGAATAGCACAGTAGATGAAGTATTACGGTATGCGAAATATTGCAGTGATGATATTGAGTGTAGACAGCGTAAACTCAAGGAAAAGGCAATGTGGGCACAAGTAAAAGTTGCAGAAAAACAAGAAGCTCAGTTGGATAATCAGTCTAATGACGCAGGACAGACCAAGTCCAAACAGAATATTGGTGAGGGAAAAGGTCAGATGAGTATAGAAGAAGCTAAAAAGAAATGACCATGTCATAATTGCGGAAAATTAGGGCACTGGAGAAACGAGTGTAAATTTCCTCCGAAAGTTAATGCAGAAAATCAATCATTGAATCCACAGGTGCAGAATGAGGTGAGTTCGCAACAGCCGCAGGTAGTTACTCAACAGTGTCAGGTGACGCAACCACCTCTTCCAAAGAGTGTAAATCCTCAAAGATACAGTACAGAGGCAGGATTCTACGGAGGAGAGCAGGTAACAAAATTGCAGCGCGCAGCTGCAGTTTCGCAGTATTGGTTACGGCAGGATGGAGATGAATCGGATGAAAGTTTATGACAGTGCCTAGGAGAGGAAGAAGAGTACGTGCTTGGCGCAACTCTAGAGGTAGATCAGTCAGGTCCATTTGTGGATGGAAAAGTGAATGGTGTAAATGTTACATTCCTTGTGGACACTGGTGCTACCCGTTCTACTGTTAGGTCAGTGGAAATTCCAGATCTTCCTCTCTCAGGAGAATACATCCAAGTTGTAGGTGTTTCAAACAGGCAGATTAAAACCCCTCTTACAAAACCAATAGAGGTGGAAATTGGACCCTTCAAAGAAATGCACCGCTTTTTGGTGTGTGATTGTAGTCCTGTAAATTTATTAGGACGCGATCTCCTTTGCAAAATGAATTTTACCATCTACTGTACTCCAGATGGTATTGCTTTTCAGACTCCAGATGAGGATGTTCTGTATAAAATGACAATGGCAGAACTAGAACCAGGAGTGAATGATATGTTTCCTGTGTTTGATGCGGAGAAAATCCCAATTGAATTGAAAGGAATAGTCAGGTCTGATGTATGGGATTTCACAGGTGAAGATATTGGACTAATGAGAAGAGTTGATCCTGTAAAAATCACTGTAAGAGAAGGGACGAATTACCCAAATACCCCGCAGGTCAAACACGGGAAACACGCCAGAAATTATTGAAGGAATAACACCTGTAATTAATAAGATGATTGAACAAGGGATTTTGAGAGAAATAATGAGCAGGCCATGTAATTCTCCTATAATGGGATTGAAAAAGCCAAATGGAACATATAGGCTAGTACAAGATTTGAGGAAGGTAAACAAAATTGTTATTCCTTGCTGTCCAATTGTGCCAAACCCTGCTGTAATACTGTACCAAATCCCACATGATGCAGAATGGTACACAGTTATTGATTTGTGCCATGCATTCTTTTCAATTCCATTGCACCCTGACAGCCAGCCATTATTTGCATTCCGGTTCGGAGAGTGTATTCTGGCATGGTGCCGAATTTCTCAAGGGTATACAGAAAGTCCCTCAATTTTTAATCAGATTCTGAAGAAATCCTTAGAAGATTTAAAAATGCCCGAAAAATCTGTTATGGTCCAATATATTGATGACCTATTAGTGGCATCAAAGACCAGAGAAGCATGTGTTACAGACACAATTGCTTTACTAAATCATTTGGCAGAAGGAGGACACAAGGTGTCCCCATCAAAACTGCAATTTTGTCAACAGGAAGTACAGTACCTAGGTCATAAGATTGAGAAGGGGATGCGGAAAGTGACAACAGAAAGGATAAGGATTATCAAAGGAATGAGAGCCCCAATGACACAAAGAGAGGTGAGAATGTTCCTTGGAATGGTTGGTTATTGTCGACAGTGGATAAGCGGATTTTCCTTGATTGTAAAACCTTTACAGCGATTGACAAAAAGGGATGTAAAAGATCCGATTGCATTGGATGAAGAGGAAACAAAGGCTTTCGAGGAGCTGAAAACAAGTTTGTGTGAGGCACCAGCATTGGGAATGCCTGACTATGAAAAAGAATTTGAGCTGTATTGTAGCGAGAGAGACGGATGTGTACTTTCAGTATTAGTGCAAAGTCATGGGAAAATGAAACAACCAATAGCCTATTTTTCAGCTGTTTTAGACCCGGTAGCAAAGGCGTTGCCTGGATGTTTGAAAGCAGTAGCTGCTACTTGTGTGAGTCTGGAACAGAGTGAAGGCATTGTGATGGGATATCCTTTGAAAGTATATGTCCCACACTCAGTTGAAATCCTTCTGACCCGATCAAAAACCCAATTCATGACACATAGTCGGCTGACTAGGTATGAAAAAGTGATCTAGGGTGCAGACAATGTAACCTTTGTAAGGTGCACAAGTGTGAATCCTTCAACTTCACTGCCAGATGAAGTAAATGCAGAAGTCAAAGATGAAGTTGATCATAAGTGCTTGGATGTGCTTGAATTTTGCACAAAGCCTCGCCCTGATATCAGGGATGAACTCTAAGAGAGTCAGATTATGTGATGTTTGTGGATGGGTCATGCTTGAGGGCAAGTGAAGGAGTTTTAAGTGCTGCGTATGCTGTGTGTACAGTGGCAACTATAATGGAAGCGTCCTGTCTGAGAGGAATTCGTTCAGCCCAAGTTGCTGAGCTGATTGCTCTGATTCGAGCGTGCAAACTGGGAAAGAACTTCCGAATTACTGTGATCACGGATAGCCAATATGGCTTTGGAGTGGTCCATGATTTTGGACAGATCTGGTCCCAGAGGGGATTCCTGACTTCTTCAGGGTCTCCTATTAGAAATGGTGAGTTTGTGAAGAAGTTGCTTGAGGCGATACAGCTGCCTAAACAGATTGCGGTGGTAAAATGCGCTGCTCACAAAACCGGAACCGATTACATTGCGATGGGTAACCAATTTGCTGACGAATTAGCTCAATATTGTGCCAGAAATGTGACCTCAATGAATCGGAGAAGGGAAAAAGAGAATGTTCCATGTCCCTTGCTGTTTACTAACACAGTTGAAACCTGGGATGAGGTAAAACAATTGCAAGAAGAGGCAGGTAATGAGGAAAAGGATGTTTGGATAAAAGCAGGTTGCAGACAAAGAGAAGAAGATGAAGTGTGGGTTTACAGGGATGAAAGACCAGTTATGCCTGATAGCATGATCTCTAACATGGCACGGATGTACCATGGACAAGCACACATTGGTAGGGATGCCATGATCAGAATTTTCAGACAGACCTGGTACAACACAAAATTTAGAGCTATAGCTGAAAGCCTTTCTCAAAGATGTCTTATATGCCAGCAGATAAATCCTGGAAGGAAGACTAGTGAGTTTGGGAACAATAGGACGTGAAGGAGGTCCTTTTACCAGAATGCAACTAGATTTTATTGAAATGCCCCCAAGTAACAGATTGGAGTATGTCTTGGTGGTCGTCTGTTTGTTTTCTCGTTGGGTGGAGGCCTATCCGACAAGAAGGAATGATGGAGTTACTGTAGCTAAACTCCTACTGAGAGAATTCATTCCTAGATACGGCTTTCCAGTAACGATAGAAACAGATAGAGGAACACATTTCCAGAATTAAATTATCCAGTTAATATGCGAAGCATTAGACATTCAACAAAAGCTGCATTGTGCCTACAGACCAGAGGCTTCTGGAGTGGTAGAGCAAGTAAATGGTACAATAAAGAATAGGCTAGGGAAAATGTGTCAAGCCACAGGACTCAAATGGCCCGATGCCTTACCACTGGTGCTAATGACCATAAGAAGCATACCTGACAGAAAAATAGGTCTGAGTCCTCATGAAATAATTATGGGACGAGCAATGAGACAAGCAGACGTACCTGTCAACAAATTGCTGACTATAACTGATGATCTCGTATTGGACTATTGCAAAGGATTGGCTGATGTGGTACATTCTGTGTTTCATCAGGTTGGACCGGATGCGACCACTCTTGAGAGAAAACCAGCTCATGATTTGAGTCCAGGAGACTGGGTCTGCATAAAAGTCCACAGAAGAAGAAACTGCCTGGTTCCACGTTGGGATAAGCCACATCAAGTGATCCTGGTGACAACAACTGCAGTAAAGTGTGCAGGTGTGAAAAATTGGATTCATGCCAGTCATACCATCAGAGTTCCAGATCCTGAAGCTCGACCTGTAAGTCGACATCTGGAAATATCAGATACTAGTTCAGCATCTGAAGCAGAGACTGAAATAATCAGAGTTCCAGATCTTGAAGCTCGACCTGTAAGTCGACATCTGGAAGAATCAGGTACCAGTTTGACAGCAGAAGAAGAAACTGAAGCAATCAGAGTTCCAGATCTTGAAGCTCGACCTGAAAGTCGACATCTGGAAATATCAGAAGCCAGTTCGGCATCTGAAACAGACCAACCTGAATCCAGTGATAAACAAAAGGAAGAATCCGAAAACGAGAGAACTGATATTGAAACAGGAGAAACTGAACTAATAAACAGTGACAATGAACAACCAAGTACAAGTTTTGGGGAAATTCCTCCGGAAATTATAGAAGTGACTCAAGAAAATCTAGATTCAGATAGAAAGATTGGTGAAATTGCAGAAGAAACACGAGGAGGGTCAGATTCAGAATCCCAAGCAGAAGAAAAACAGGGAAAGTTGATTTCAGATAGAGAGATTTGGGAAATTGCGGAAGAAACACGAGGAGGATTAGACTCAGAATTTCAAGCAGAAGAAACACCAGAAGATTCAGATTCGGACAAAGAGACTGAAATCATAAAGTTCAAAGTTAGAGGAAGTGAAGTGAGATCTGAGACAGAATCTGAAGAAAGTGAAGAAGAAAGAAAGCAAAGAATAGGACCAAGAAAGAGAACTTAGAGAGCAGAACGAGAAGAAAAAGAAAGTGAACTGAAAAGGCCAAGAAAAGGAGACCATTGGCCCAACGAAATCAAAAGACTGAGATATAAAATAATAAATTTGAACAAAGACAATGCAGAACATGTAAATGAAATTACAAGTCAAAAGGGACAAAGAAAGACAAGTGAAATAGAGTTGCAGAGACCAAGAAGAGTGAAAAGACCTAACTTGAAATACAAGTCACCTGAATGGTTATACATAGCACTATCTGACATTAAAGAAGTGGATAGCAGTCACGAGAACCCAGATCAAGACTGTGAACAAGTGGATGGGAGTGAACTGCGTAAATCCTGAAAGGCAAAGAAAGAAAACTGGACTAGACACACAAACTGATAAAGACAAAGAAAATTTCTGAAAAACCGAAAGGTGTGCCCAAAAGCAGTTGATCCTAATCAACGCTAAAGTCATTTGAGGTGTGGAGACACATTTTCTGTACATATAATTAGAAAATACTTCAACATGGTAGACACTGAGAATAGAAGACCTAGATGTGAGTTTTTCCGTAGATGGTGTAGGATGTGTTTCTATTGCACAGGATTACTAATGTTTATTTGGGTCATTTTAGCAATAATAATTTCACTAAGATTAGCTGTAGAAAATACATCTGCAATCATGAATGACACGAATAGTGACAAGAAATCTAACCTAAAGAACACTGCAACACTGATAGATAGTACTGAATTTCATAGGGATAGATCAATAACTGATTTCTCCAAGAATGTCTTCTCAAAGCTTTTATATGAATATGTAGAGACAATGGATGTTAGAGATTGTTATGTATGTATGCAGTTACTCATGCGTCTGTAACAGAAGGTGTGACGTATCATCACCTTCCTTTGACGTATGGAATAACATGTAGTGTTTTAGCTAGCTTATTTTATAAAACAGGTAAATTAGAATATTACTACACTGACATAGATGACATTTTTGCTAAAGTTCCCGTAGTCTCTGAACTAAATAAAGTGAAAGTTGGAAAGGTTTTTGGAGAATTTTTCTTAGAAACGAAAGAACTAACGTTAGATTATGTATTTAGACATAACCTTACTTGTAGGTTAAGAAGGGAAGAAAAGGTTTTCCTAGACATGGTAGAAGACAGAAGGATTAAGTTCCAAAGAAAAACAATGGGAGAAAAGATAAAAAATCCACCTTGGGCGTTTGAAAGGGAAAGTTATGACAAGAGCGAAACGAACGCAGCCATAGGGTTAGATTGGCCCCAACAGGGAAAAGTGTGTATTAGTAGAAGTAACACTGTATATGATAACTATTTTGTGGGCTCTAGTGAGTGACGAGATACATACAAAATTATAGGGGGATGGGGATTCAAAGGAGGAAAAGATCCAGTATTTCCAGGGATCTATTATATTTGCGGAAATAGAGCTTATTTTAGGTTGCTGGACCATTGGTACGGAACATGCTATTTAGGCCTGGTCTTTCCAAAGATTTTTCACGTGGAAAGAGGAACGAAAGGAATTCACGAGATAGGTAAACCATTAACCCGTAGGAGGAGGGAAAGCTTCTCAGAAATAATAGGTGACATTTTTGGAGCATTGATACCAGCAGTGGGTATATCTTTGAATGCATACAAAATTCGGAAATTGTCTACAGTAGTAGATCGTTTATCAACGAATACTGCTGGAGGGTTCTTGATGGTAAATACCGAAATGGTTGCCATGAGAGCTATGGTAATGCAAAATCGACTTGCCCTTGACATTCTTTTGGCAAAGAGGGAGGAGTCTGTGGAATGCTGAAGGTACAATATTGTTGCACTTACATTCCAGACAAAAGTGAGAATATACAGAAGTATATAAAGAACATTACTGATTTGCATAAAGAAATTGCCCCACTGGAGGTTGAAGGTGCTTGGGAGAAACTTTGTAAGAGTTTTTCCTCAATGAAGAAATGGTTCACTGAAATAGGTAGTTCTCTTATTGGGAAAATAATAATTCCAGTAACTTTAGTAATAGTGATAATGATGTTATTAAGATTAGTATATGTATGTGTTAAAAGAAGAAAAAGAGAAAATAAAGCAAAGAGAAAATGAGAAAAATAAAGAAAGAGAGTGGGAAATGGGAGAGATCGAATTGGAAGAGTTTAAAGAGAACATGTACAAAAGGTCTAAAAGACAAGATGAAAAGAACACGATTGTCTAAACTAACAAATGCAAGTGGACAAGAAACATTTATCTGATACATTTTGTAGGGATAGGTTTTAGTGGTGATATTAAAAATCACCAAAGGGGGGAATTGATGGAGCAGGGGAAAGCAAAATATTTTTTGTGTACCCCCTTTGGAAGTTAATAACCCCATAACAACTAATGATACTAACCGTTTGAAATGCATGAACTAATCAACAAATACACTTTTTACTAAACATTACACATGGGCAACATGCCGATTTATGCAAAATCTAATTTACTTACAAATGTGAAGCTAATTAACATAATTATTGTGATTTGTGTAATAAATAGAGTAAATTGCATGATTTATGTTGCGTAGTAAAATTGCACTGCAGCAAAGAATGCAGATGGTAAGTAAAATGGCTTTAAATGTCGCTTCTGCTAGGTAATATCTAACACGGTCTTTAGAATGGCGGGTGGTAAACAGAAAAGGCTTAATTACTGTTGTGTTTGTTCTTATATTAGTTTCGTTCGGGCCTGCTAGGCCATGCTTCAAAAATGGCCGCTAGAAAGGACGAGATGACGTGTGCTTCAGAAATGGCCCCCGCGCATGTCCGGTGAAAGGCTTCAGTCACGTGTATGCAGCCTGTGCTCGGAGTGAGAAATGTCAAGGCTGAACTGACCTGCAATGAAGGATGTGCCAAGAAATTCAGCATATATTCATGGGAACGAATGGGAAAGAACTGAGCGACAATGGAATGAACTAATATGTGACCTACAAAGTTCGTTACAAATGGATTAACAAATTGGACTACTTTTGACATATCAGTCATGAGACTTATTGTATGCTTTATTGTCCCCAAACCGGTTCGAACAAGGAGGGCGATAAGGTGACCATCACCACCCCACCAATGGACCAATGAGTGTGATACTTGCCCCTAAAGATTGTAACTTTTGAGTGTAGAGAGCCAGAGAAAAGGGTATAAGAGAGTCTGCTCTTACGTTGTGAATTACGCTGAAGCTCCTTACCTTAACCTTATTACTGCTATGCAATGCAGCTTGATTTTCATTTTCCACTTTGATGCTACAAGAGACTCTGTCATTTTGGACTTTGAACTTTGACTGGGGAAGGAACGAGATCGTTGCGGGAATTTACCCGGGAGGTGCGTCCGAGGAGGTTAGCGGGACAGTCAGTCAGTTTGGGAGTCCTATCCTGTGATCTGCGGGTTCATCTTCCTTTGGTGAACCATTCTTGTCATCGCCCCATGGCCGAGGGTAATGAATAACTTTTCTCTTTCCTAAAAATCTTTCTTTAAATGTCTAATGATATTTTCTAAATGTTTTACTTAATAAAAGAATTTTACTTATTCCTCGAAGAAAATTTAGATAAAATTATATTCTAACTCTAACAAGAGTCTGTGGTTCTTTAAATAAAATTGTGATTTATAAATGTTAAAGGTTTTAATTGTGGTTGAGCTGGTCTTAATCACCATCAACTAATTCTACTAGTTGGTCCATCGACCGAATAGTGGAGTGCCTTGATGTTTAGAACCGACAGGATCCGAAGTTTATGTATATAATGTATATAGTATAATTCTGTGGTCTTAATAAGGTATCCCCGCTTGTCCAGCAACTCATTTTTTCCTTTGGAGGTTTTGATCCAGGAATATTTGAATGAATGTATGTATGCGGTGTCATGGGCCCCACCGACATGAGTGTTTTTCTGGATTAAGGGTCTTAAGGAGAAATTTATATTAGCCGCGCTGGATCAGAACTTGTAATGGGATAGCTCTAAATAAGTACAGAAATATAGGAAGAATATTCATTTTGACAATGTTGCATCGCCCAATGATGCTGACAGGGAGTCACTGCCGAGAGCGCATTGAAGGGGTCTCCAATCTTTTTTCTAATAAGAGCTAGTTATGTTCAATGAAAATCAGCCCGAGCTACTAATATTATTAGTGTTGTAATAGTGAACACATCAGAAAAGATTACATTAGTGGCCACCCCATGCAAGATTATCAGCAGTGATCACCTCAGTGCATCAAGCACGGATGCCAGTAGTAATGTAAAACAGGAATTTTTAATTTTAAACACCTGTACCTGGGTAATACATAACAGCCATAGCTGCAATACACCAGTGTAGTAATAAGTCTCCCAACACCGCATGATTTGTCTCTCAAATATCAGCTTTTAATATAACATAACATATGTATTTGTAAACTACATGTTCACCAGGAGGGGTATCTTGGCTCCTATTACCCAACTCAGGGGTTGGAATGGTTGAATTGGAAATTCAATCATTTTTCTCCAAACATCAGCTAATGAGTTCTGAAAATTCACAATTTTTCATTTTGAATGCACGCTTTTTAATTTTGGTATAAATGTATTAATTCAACCAAGCAACAGCTTCTAATTTAGTAGGCTGGGCTGCACACAGGAGAGCTACTTACTGGTAGCAGGAGAGCTACCAGTAGCTCACGAGCTACTCGTTGGAGAAGCCTGAGCTATACATTGTCCCAGCAATTCATCATAATTAAGGCGTACAATATCATTAACCAAGCTGGTAATCTTAATATTAAGGTACAAAATAAAATAATTTATGAGTGATGGGGATTCCGAGGGGACGAGGACAATGATACTGGACAATATATGATCGTATTATTCAAGAAAGGATTACCGGATTTATCGGATTGGTATATGGACTACCAAATGCAACATGTCCATTATATTCCACTACGCATGGGCCAACATCCACATAAACCACATATTGAAGCTCATATAGCATATAAGGATCGGGCTGTTCTACAATATCTAGGTTATAATCTGATTACTTGTACTGCGCAGGAGGTATGTATTCGAGGGGTAGTCATATTATATCAGATAGCTGTACGAGTTAAAGTACTCAAGGTTGCTTTTCATTAACTGGGCCACTGGGCCATCACCCAACTAGAATTCTATGAGCAGATTTATACAGTATGTGCAGTCTATGGCCCAAATCCCAGACTTTTTGATGGGTTAAACCTTGAACTAGCAAAGTGGAATGGGAATTGGGTTGTACTAAGGAACTTCCACTGCAAAATTATTTATTAATTTGATTCCACCAATTTTCGGCAGAAACAAATTAAGTACAATACCTGGAATCTTAAATGCATTATGCAAAACTGATTGGGCAGGAAAAAGAAAATGCCAAATTAATATATAACCACGCCAAATTAGAGAAAGAGGTTTTCTTGGCATTGGTTAAATGCCTTGGCTTAGTCAGTCGGACACCCAGGGAAAAAGATGCAGCCTCATATAGAACTCACAGAGGACCTCAATGCAAATATGAGGAATCTATTAGTAAAATACTGGTACATAAAATGAAAGAAAACCAGTGCAGAAATATGATCAAATGCATCTGGATAGTCAGGGCAATGAGTGCCTTGAACTTCCAGTTATACTTCAAAGGTTTTTTTTTAATTTTTATCAAGGCCTAAATAGCTCTGAATTAAACTGCCCGAACAAAGATTTTGACATTTATTTTGAAATTGCTAGGTCAATTAAATAAAACACAGATCACGATGCTCAATCAGGACATACATTACTATATTAGAGGTCAAATTAGCCATTCAGTCATTGGCTACTGGGAAGGCAACAGGAGAAGACACAATACCCCTTCTGGAAGAAAGAGAGCAATACCGGCCTATATCATTAGTCAATCTGGATGCTAAAATGTTAACTAAGATATTGGCCATACGCTTGTCATATATAATCGAAACAATAATTAGCCCTCACCAACATGGGTTCATACCACGCAGAGACCAATCATACAAATGTTGTGATCTCTGTTTTCAAAGCTACCAATACATTAAGGCAACAAGCTGGTATGATCCTCTTAGATGAAGAAAAAGCATTCGACAGAGAGTCCTGGAAGTATCTCTAGGCTACATTAAGGATGCTTAGTATCAGTGAGAAGTTCCTGAGGCGAATACAATCTATATCAGGCTCCTATGGCTAAGTTGGTCTTATGAGGTGAAACATCGGAGAAATTTAGGACCTTGCAACCCTTCAATGAGAATGCGGCTCCCCAAACCGCATGTCAATACACAAACTACAAGACAACAAGCAGCTGTGAATCACAACCTTTGCAACGGCCAAAGACCCACAAGTCACCTCGGACCTAACACACATAGAAACAAAATACAACTAGCCACAGATAGACAACACCGAGGCAGCCCAGGGCACGGAACCCTGCCGCCTCGTTTAACACGGAGGTTCTTCTTCTCCCTCATGTCTGCACACACAATCGTACAACACAGCGTGGAATACTTTAACAAAAATTCCCATGAAATCAGAGATTAACATTGCAACCTCACAGGATGTACACTTGGTGACTAAGAAATTGTTTTATATTCAGATACATCGACTCACACAATACAGATCAACTTCCACATACAATTTCGGTTTCTTTGATTCCTTGTTGTACTACTCCTGTTAGGTCTCCTCATTGCCACTGTTACATTGGTAAAAAATGTCTTCTTCATGCTTGCAGGTACAATACCAAGAGAGTTTTTTTGTAGGTACCAAGTACATAAAAGTTTCAAGAACCTGGATATCACAAAATTCCACTATGAGCAATTAATGTTTTCAGCTCAGTCTCCAGGTTCTCTCTGCCCTTTCCAACAGAAACAAGTGTAATCATGTAAGGAGAAATTTGTATTACAAGATTGGGTCTCCTTATCGGCTTTTTTTCTATGTTTTACTCAAACATCAGCCAAGATAGAAACAACTACATTTCCCATTTCAGTGGGAGAAACAACCAATGGAAACAAAAAAGGAGTCAGCATGGGCATTTCAATATACTGACCTGGAGCAAAAGGTCCCCTTTCCTTGCTGCTCACAGTCAAGATAAGTACTATTTCTCACATTTTTCATCATTTATTTTCCTTAAGCTACTTGTATTTATGGACATTTCATTAGGTTTGTTATATTCTTCATTGTGTGTTTTGTGCCACCAGCATGTACACTGGCCAACTCACAACACCTCGGCTGTTGTATCCTGCTTGAATGCTAGTCCTTTGTTTTACAGAGATGGCATCGGTGTCATGCAGTGGTCACATCCTGCGCTCGAACACCTACATGCAGCCTACATAGAGAAAAGGGCCTCCCATTA
The DNA here is from genome assembly GCA_963921515.1 of Calotriton arnoldi. Taxonomy (NCBI): domain Eukaryota; kingdom Metazoa; phylum Chordata; class Amphibia; order Caudata; family Salamandridae; genus Calotriton; species Calotriton arnoldi. The sequence goes on from CAWUFW010002797.1 coordinate 1,250,838, forward strand.
GGCGCTCGGCTGGGGCGCTGTGCGCCTGCACCGCACCAATCTCAATGCTGCCATTGCAGCGTTGTGATTGGCGGAGGGGAGGGAGGCTGCCTGTGGGTGGCTTTCCTGAGGAGAGCCGAGAGCAGCAGGAAAACGTTGGACTGTGGGAGTCGGGACCGGCCAGGAGCTGAGGCGGCGCAGTGAGTTTTATTTTATTTTAATTACTGTCCCGCTTCCACCCCCCCCCCTCCCGCCCGTCTTGCCGGCCGCGACTGAGCTGGGGTTTCTGGGAAAATATGAGCTAGTGCTTGGAAGCTACAATCAGCGCTGCATTTTAGTAGTACGCAACAGATTTCTCCTACTTTGTTAAATTTCCATCAAGTGTTTTTTTGTGCTTGCACTAAAAGGGTGCTATGAAAGTTATACTTGTACTTGTGAGAGATCTACTGAGTGTATATTTATTCTAAAATTGTTAGCGTTTCCATCACACACACTTACTTGTGCGTTCGGCCTGCTTGTGTTTATCGAGTGGGTGTGACCTGCCTGACTACCGCACATACTTTTACAATAACTTGAATCTTCTAATTTCGTTTATCTCAAAATAAACATTACCAATTATATCGGGGTGGGGGGTGTAATTGTGCTCTACGATTCAGGCTACAGTATTCTAAATTTGTTTGTTTGCAGTGACGGACCCTTGGAGGGTCAGTTTGCTGTGGTCAAAGTGTGGACTTTGGGGGGGAAATGTCTACAAGTAACAATGCGATTCCTTTCCCACTGAGCTCTCACCGACCCCCCTCCTGTATTTTCAAAAAGACACCAACACCAATAAATGACTCCCCTTGTGAGCCGTGCGCTGGGCGGAGGTGGGGGGGAAAAGGGGGCAGTGACCCGGCACCACCATTAATGTCCTCTTGTCAGTTGTCTGTACTACAAAAAGTCAAAATTAAATACACTGGTTATTGTTGTTTAGGTGTGTACAGAGGGCTGGTAGTGTATTGGCGCATGACTGTATGTCCAAATACTATGTTTCAGTAATTCTAATTCTTCAGATTCTGTGGCGCGTGCAGCACTGCCTGAGTTTCAAAAGTTAACAACCGGACCGACGCCAGTGCGACAGTAACTCACACCTTGCCTCAGGATGCCACCATTTGCCACCAGGCTGCATTATTTATTGATAACAGTAATCACACGCACGTTTTCACTGCTTCTGTCAAATAGCAGAGCATTTAATTCTTATTAAATATTGGCTTTCGCTTCCTCAGGTCCATCCCGCCTTGCCTGCGCACGGTGAGGCTTTTGGAATTGCTGCCTTTCTATTTTCTCTTTTTTCTCACACTCTTCTCGCTCTCTCTTTTTCGCGACGTATTTTGTTAATTCTATGTCAGGACCGGAGGCTTCGGATTATGCTATTCTCTCTTTACTTTATTCTCAATAGCAGCCATTTTAAACTTTAAACCAAAACCACATTTCCCAAACACCCTCGGGAAAGTGGTTAGCAAAAAAAGAAAGAAGGGACAACATATCCCTCAGTCCAATCAACCAATCCAGGTGCTGGATCCAAGCCATAGTCCCTCGTCAACCCCTTGCTCTTCCTCTTTCTTTGCTGCTACGCAGCCATGAGCGAAGTGTTTTTCTTTCCCCGTATGAAAATTTCTCTGAGCAGTTTAAAATTGTTTGTTTAGCAGTCGCCGGACCGCGTTTTCTGCCTCCCGCCACTGCTATTGCTTCTCATTACGTAGTTTGTGATTTTGGATGTTATTTGCGGTGTTATGATTGCCGGGTTGGTTTACCTCAACTGCCGGCGTTCCTCGCACCGCTTCAGGCGAACCCCTACGGTGCTGCGTGTCGCCCGGGGCTAGCGCGCGAAGGACTTTTACTGCCCTTTTCCTGTTTCGCTTAATCTCGCGCTTGCGGTCTTCGCCGCAGCCCGCGGGCCCTTTCTTGGGCCTACGCGGGACCGTCCCGAGTCCCCTGCGGCGAGGCACGGCCTCCACCTCCGGCCGCTAGGGGCGCTGTGACGCCTTTGATTTCTCAGTGGTGCATCAGCGTCTCTATGGCAACGACGAGCGGAATTCAAATCAGTCACAGCGCTCGCATTCCGCCCGCCGTTGCCTGAAGCCTCGCAGCCCCTGGAGACTTCCGCCCTCAGAGGAGGGTCAGTAGAGCTCTGCTCTTGCCCCATTGACACTCGGAGCTTGCTCTGGGTCGGTGTGAGTGTGTTTTTTCTACATTGACGCCCGTGCAGGGTGTAATTGGTGTAGCTTTTGCTGGGCGTTTTTCATAGCAGACTGAATAAGGGCCTGCAGGGACACGTCCCAGGGAGCATTTATACTGCCATTAGAATCGGTCAGTAAACCTGTTTGTTCTTTGTTAGCAGGGTGGTGTCCCTGAGGTGTTCTTCTTTGCACCTCTGGTGTTTTTTCTATTCTGTGGCTGTGTCCCTGTGTTAATCTGCTGGTCCCCAGCATATATCAAGCAGCATACTCTGCTGTGGAGGTGTCGCTGGCACACTATGGTGTTAAGTCCAGTGCCAGAGTATAGCACTCACCCTCATGTCGAAGCAGGCAGACATGAGTTGGGAGGAGGACCCCCTAGCCCACTTACCCTGGGATGATGACTTCTACGATGCTGTCGACGCATTAATCTATAGGGCCGTAGAGGAAGTCATAGCCCCTATAGAGGACCGTTTAACCCAAAAGCTGGAACAGTTTTGCGCTAATTGGGCCCCGCCAGCACCTACTGTCCCCCCCACGCCCGCTATCCCCAGCACCCCTCAAAGGGCAAATGAGAGTGACCCAGTGCCTGCGAAACGTCCCAAGGTGGACGGGGTCGATCAAGATGCGTTCGAGCGTCTACGGGCGGCCTTCTTAGCTCAGAACCCCCCCAGCCACTCCCTGTAGACCCTTCCCCTTCACCTATTCCTGCTAGTCCTCCCAGTCCTTCCCAGGGGTTTGGGGATGATACCCAACCAGATACGGATGAGGATCCCGGCCCTTCAAGACCATGGCGTCCGGCTACGTCAACGGGCTCCACAGAGCCTCAGGGGCCCAGTACCGGGACCGATATGCTAGACCCGGTGTTGTTAATGCACCCCCGGTCCTCTGAATGGACCCCTTCGGCGAAAGTGGCCGGCTACGTGGCGAGCAGGATCCGCACCCCAATGGGCAAGGAAGCCCGTAGCCGTCTTCGTTCCGAGTGCCCTCGCCCCTCCCTTGACGGGAAGGTTGCGCAAACACCGGAACTGGATCCTAGAATGGCCACGTTTCTTTTGTGAAATTTATAAAGGACCCTAAAAAAGGGATAGACCGTTCCTGGAGGGCATGCCAGGATAAGTTGTTGGATGCCCTCGGTCCCATCACCATGATTTTAGACATGGCAGATGATGCCAAGAGTACCGGAGCCCTGATTTCTCCAGAGGCCCTCTCAGGTTGGGCCCAGCGCACCGTGGTGTTCCTCGGGAACGCCAATTGTGCGCTTTCAACAGAGCGCAGGCGGTCCTTTTTAATAAAGGTGGACCCCAAGTTAGGAGATTTAGCTGACTCAGAGGCGGGGGCCGTGGCCCAGGGAGGTTTGCTTAGAGAGCCATTCATTAAAGAGCTGGGCAAGTTCGTGAACACGTTCACGTCGCTTGACAAAGCCCAGACTTCGATAAAAAAGGTTTTCTCCTCCTGGGTTTTCCGTGGGGCCGGTCAAGGAAGGGGCCGCTCGACCGGCCAGGCCCCCCAGAACTCCAGGGGGCAAGGCTCCAGGCAAGGTCACTTCCAGAACCAGTCACGTTACAACAATTTCTACCCCTCACGAGGAAGGCATTCTAGAGGTCGTGGCTTCCGTGGAGGAGATAATTCCTCTAACACCGGTAAGTCTTTTGACCGATTCTCTGGTGAGAGTGGGTGGCCGGTTGGCCGAGTTTCTGCATGCGTGGATGGCAGTCACGTCCGATGCTTGGGTGTTGCAAACAGTCCAAGGTTTTCAGATCGAGTTTTGCGGCGAACCAAAACAGACGTTCCCGCCCCGTCCTATCCGTTTTTCACGTCAGGAAGAGGATCTGGTAGACGGAGGTCTCTGCGCTCTTAAGCAAAGGAGCTACATGTCACACCGTCTTACACCCACAGGGTTTCCTCAGCAACATGTTCGTAGTAGACAAAACAGATAGGGGACAGCGTCCCGTCCTAAACCTCCGCGATTTCAACGAATGGCTAGTTTACCGCCATTTCAAGATGGAGGGTATTCACCTCTTAAGGGACGTGCTGCGTCCCGCGGACTGGATGGTTCGGTTGGATTTAAAGGATGCCTACTTGGCCATTCCTATTTTTCCTCCTCACAGAAGGTTTCTTCAGTTTCTGAGGCGACATCAAGTGTATCAGTTCACCACACTTCCTTTCGGGCTCTCCTCCGCTCCTTGGTGTTTCACCAAGGTGCTCAAGCCGGTAGTGGAATTCCTGAGAGCGCACGGGACCAGGTTAATTGTGTATTTAGATGACATGCTTTTGTTAGCTCAAGACCCACGGGTCCTGCGAGACCAGTTGCAGCAAGCTGTCAGTCTTCTGGAAGGCTTGGGGTTTGTTATAAACACCAAGAAATCTCTGTTGGTTCCAGCCCAGAAGGTCACTTTCTTAGGGTTTGTCATAAATTCCACAGAGGCAACACTCAGCCTACCCCGCGGAAACTGACAAAGATACGTCACGAACTACGGCGCACCTTGGCCAAAGGAACGGTTCCGCTTCGGCAGTTGCCCGCATAGTAGGGTTACTCTCGGCCTCCATCCAGGCAATTTTTCCAGGTCCGTTACATTACCGGGCTCTGCAGCGCCTCAAGGCGAAACATCTTCGCAGAGGAGTCCCTTTTTACCATCCAGTTACCCTGTCAGAGGAAGCACAACACGAAGTTCGGTGGTGGCTCTCTCACATGGAAGCCTGGAATGGGAGGGCGATCTTTGGCTCCGTCCCAGATCTGGTGATCGAGTCAGACGCCAGCAGATCGGGCTAGGGCACCAGGTGTGGAAATTTTTCCACAGGAGGTTCATGGTCCCCCCAGGAGCAAGCCTTGCACATCAATTGTCTCGAGCTCCTGGCGGGTTCCTTCGCGGTGCGTTGTTGGACCAAGGATCGGATCCAGTCCTGTGTCCTGTTGAAAATGGACAATATATCGGCGGTCAGGTACATCAACCACCTAGGCGGCTCTCGCTCCAGGGTGCTTTCGGATCTGGCGACAAATCTGTGGCAATTTTGCCTCGACCACCACATTTCGCTTTCGGCAGAATACCTTCCCGGTCGGGAGAATCTGGTGGCGGATTGGCAGTCTTGTCATTTCAGAGACTCCAGCCTTTGGAAATTACATTTGGACGTTTTTTCTCTGGTGCAGGACCTTTGGGGTCCTTTTTCCGCGGCTCTTTTTGCCTCCAGACTGGACTATCAGCTTTCTCGGTTTTTCAGCTGGAGACCAGATCCTTTGGCAATGGCCACGGATGCCTTCCTGCAGGATTGGACGCAGGAGCAGCCCTATGCGTTCCCGCCCTTCGCGATGATCATTCGAGTGACAGCCCATGTCAGAAGGCAACAAGCGAATGTGGTTCTCATCACTCCCATCTGGAGGTCGCAAGTTTGGTTTCCAGTTCTTCTGGAACTTTCTTGGGATTTTCCAATCCGACTCCCCCACTTTCCAGATCTTCTTCTCAGCCCGGATCGGCTTCCTCACCAGATGGTGCTCAACGGATCCCTGCGCCTTATGGCGTGGAGGATTACATGGGCAGATGGTCGCTCCCACGCCTTTCGGAATACGCTGAGAACCTCTTGTCCAAGGCCTGGGCGGGCAGTACCATTAAGCGGTATCGATCTGCCTGGAGGCGATGGTGTGGTTGGTGTATGCGACGGGGTTGTGATCCCGTGGGCTCAGATGTAGTTCAGGTTCTGAATTTTTTGGCGAGTTTGGCCCAGCAAGGCCTAGCCTACCGTTCTGTGAACACCTTTCGGTCCGCGATTTCAGCGTGGCATGCCCCAGTCCAAGGCAAACCTGTAGGAGTACACCCGTTTGTTTGCCGGCTACTGCGAGGCCTCCGTTTATCACTTCCCCCAGAACCACGGTATTCGGAGCTGTGGGATGTGAATAGGGTGCTTAATCTGTTTTTGTCCTGGCAGGCTAATGAATATTTGTCAAGAAAGGAGTTATCAGCAAAGCGAGCTATGCTCCTTTGTCTGGTTTCATGCAGAAGGGTTTCTGATGTGCGAAACCCTGGATATTACAGGCAGAGTTTTTTCTCCTTCGGGGGTGTCTTTCGCCATCAGACGTAGAACTAAGAGTCATACTTGAGGGATCGAGTACCCAGCATTTCCAGTCTCTCCTAAGCTTTGTGTGGTGCGCTGCTTAAAAGCATATGAGGACATGTCTTCGGAGCTCAGACCTCCTGGAGAGAGACAACTTTTGATTGCTCTCCGAAAGCCACACAAGGCGGTTTCCTCCCCGACGATAGCGCGTTGGGTGGGTTGGGTTATGCAGGAAGCAGGCATTAGCCTACGCCAGTTTGGCGCTCATTCGGCTCGGGGAGCAATGGCTTCCAAAGCGTTCTCGCTTGGGGCACGTCTAGAGGACATTATGAATGCAGCGGATTGGTCCTCTGACTCCACCTTTAAGAGGTTTTAAGCCGATTATTGATATGGCTAATTTGGTGGTAAGTAAGCTTTAAACTAGCATAATCCGAAGCCTCCGGTCCTGACATAGAATGAAAAATTTCCTAGCTATCGTAACGGAAAGTTTCAATTCTATTAAGGACTCGGAGGCGAGGATTATCCCACCCAGGGCTCTATGAGACATCCTGCCCGTTGAGAGTAAGTACACATTTTGCCTTGTTTTTTCAATTGCTCTACGTTGCTTTTTCCTGCATTGTTTTATGTGTGTGAGAATCCTTAGGGCTCTTTTGTTCTTGGATGCAACAAGTTCGTGTCTAGTGACATGTTAACCTCGATACCCTAGCTTGCAGGTTATTGCCTTGACTTGATCTTCTAGTCCAAATTTTGTCATTTGGTTCCAGGTTCCGACGCCGGGAAACAGGACGGCTAAAGACAATCTAATGGCATACTCGCGCAAAGAAAGAGGAAGAGCAAGGGGTTGACGAGGGACTATGGCTTGGATCCAGCGCCTGGATTGGTTGATTGGACTGAGGGATATGTTGTCCCTTCTTTCTTTTTTTGCTAACCACTTTCCCGAGGGTGTTTGGGAAATGTGGTTTTGGTTTGAAGTTTAAAATGGCTGCTATTGAGAATAAAGCAAAGAGAGAATAGCATAATCCTCGCCTCCGAGTCCTTAATAGAATTGAAACTTTCCGTTACGATAGCTAGAAAAATTTTCATTCTGCTTCCTTCTCTTCCTCTCTCTTCCATCTCTTTCCTTCTAACACCCTCCAAGCTCTCCACACTTTCTGCCTCTCTTATCCTGTGTTTGTATAGTGATCACGTCTTGCTATTTACCCTTTAATCTCATAAAAAGGCGCCATCCATCTCCGAACTAATTTCGGATTTCAAACCTTTACAAATAATTCCTTTGTGTTGTGTTCTAGAGTAGGGTGTTCCCTCACATCTGACTTTCATTACAAAGGGAGTATTTGTAAAGGTTTGAGTTCGGTGGTCACATACACGGGCCCTGCAGACATAATGTGATGTGTCGCAGAAACACAGTTTGTATTTGGGGTGGATAACACGTGGCATTACAAATGTTTATTTTTGCCAGCTTTTTGTGCACTGACTTTGGTAGATTTGTTCCTCATTAAGGCTAGTGTTGGCACTCCCACCTCAGGTTCAGTTTCAGTTAATGTAAAATCGTCCAGAGCGTGGCCGTGCCAGCATCTTTCATGCCACAACATAATTTGTAATGACAAAGATGGCATGCGTTTTGTTGACTACACAGAAGTCCTCAACCATGGGGCCTTAAACCGATCCAGTTTAAAAAAAAAGATATTTCTTGTAGATAGAAATGTTTCTGAAGCTAGGCCCTGCTGGCTCGCACCCCTAAAGGTGCAGTGCAGCAGGGCCTAGCTTCAGAAACATTTCTATCTATAAGAAATGTTATGTTTCTGAAGCTAGGCCCTGCCACGCACCTCTGAAAATCATACACGCTGCGTGCCAGCAGTGCCTAGCTTCAGAGACTGAACATTTGTAGATAGAAATGTTTCTGAAGCTAGGCCTTGCTGGCACGCAGCGTGTATGCTTCTCAGAAAGAGGTGTACAGAGATTTGCCAGCGTTATTCTGCAGTCTTGCCCTGATGACCTTCATAAACAGAATTTTTTGAATACCGTTTTCTTGACATTTGTTTTTAATGTGGGAGACTAGTCTATTACAGACATTTTGCAGAGAAATGCTGTTTAGTAATGTTTAATGTATTAACTGCACTTTCACAATTGCTTTATTAACCTTCTTGCTTTCTCAAATTTGCTTGAAAATGCACCATTTGCCCACTCTTTTTTCAAAATTTTCTCGGGGAGAGAACCCCCCCGAACCCTCCTTAGGTTGTTCGGGCTCAAGGGCTACGCTCGCTCGCCACGGTATTGTATTGTATTGTAATTTCATTTGTCTAGCGCTTACTACCCCTGACGAGACGTCGAAGCGCTTTTCGGCAAGTAGCACGCTACTCCGGGACCCATAGAGGATTAGTGTTGAATTAGTATAGTGAAACATGCAAGTAAATTTTAAGTGGTGGATATGTTAGTCAGTTATTTGGATTCGGAAGGATAGCAGAAGGATAGAAGAGGAAAAAAGGTTTGTATTTATATAGCGCTTCTTACTCCTGATGGGGTTTGAAGCGCTTTTTTTTGGTGAGTAGCACGCTACTCCGGAAACCCATAAAGGAAAATATGAAAGTAATTTGAGTGGTGGATATTAGTCAGTTATTTGGAGTGAGAAGGATAGCGGAGGGATAGAAGGGAAAGAAAGGTTTGCATTCATATAGCGCCTGTTACCCCTGATGGGGTGTTGAAGCACTTTTCTGGCGAGTAGCAGGCTACTCCGGAACCCATAAAGGATTAGTGTTGAAAATTAGTATAGTGAAATAAGAAGTAATTTGAGTGGTGGATATGTTAGTCAGTTATTTGGATTGAGAAGGGTTGGGGAGGGGTAAAAAAGGGAAAAAGGTTTGCATTTATATAGCGTTTGTAACCCTGATGAGGTGTTGAAACGCTTTGTTGGCGAGTAGCACGCTACTCTGGAACCCATAAAGGATTAGTGGTGAATTAGTATAGTGGAATATGGAATTAGAGAAGTGAACATGTTAGTCTGTTATTATGATTGAAAAGGGATAGTGGAGGGATAGAAGAGTGAAGGATTTCTTTTTTTTAGGTCATAGCAATAGGAGGAGGCTTTTGGATGAGTAAAAAGGGTTTTTGGAGGGGAAGAGTCAGAGGGAAGAGTTTAGAAAGGTTTGTTTTGGGGGATCGGTATAGTAAAAGAGGTGTCAGATGATGCAAGGAGGGGTAGAGTAGGAGAGAGTCAAGAAAGGGTTATTTTGGGGAACATAGTAGTGGTATGGGGTTTGGGATAAATGAGAGAGTGGGTGTAGAGGATATAATGATAGATGTATAGGGTGAGAAATAGGGTAGTGCATTGGAAATGCTAAATTAGAAGAAAGTGATAAATATATAGATCCATAAGTACACTGAAAGTATATAGATGCATAAAGGAGGTAAGTATACGTAGATTAAAGATATTGATAGAGGTACAGGATGAGAAATAGGGTAGTGCATTGGATATTCTTTTTCAGGCGAAAAGTAACAGACACACAGATCCAAGTACATGGAGGTACATAGATGCACAATGGAAGCAAGTACATGTAGACCAAAGATGTTTTTTTTTTATTAGAACAACATAATTATTCTACATGTTTATACAAAGCAATACACAAAGATAGCTACATATCTATAGTGATAATAAATGCTTATATACAGAGTGACACATACATAGGGTGGGTCTTGATGAATGGGATAATGGGCAGCATTTCTGGCCCAGGTCCCGACCAGTCTCGTACAGGCTCAAACAGGCACTCACCCTTGTCCTCTCCACCCTTAGCCTCGACACCCGGGCTGAGACGCCCTAAGCCTTGGCCGTTTATAGCCCTAGTAGTCAGGTGACCCCTTCAGCCAATGGGAACCCTAGCCCTAACACTATCCAATCACAACACTAGCCCTAAAATCTAGAACCAATAGGAGACCAGGACCTTCCAGCCAATCTTAGCCCTAGTCCAAGCACCCAATCAGTTTCAAAAACCCTGATCTCTACGTCCAATAGAGGCCCTAGCCCTACCAGTAGTCCCAACCCTAGTCCAAGCAACCAATGGCACAGGAAGCCCTAGTCCCTACTTCCAATAGAAAGCCTAACCCTACTCTTAGTCCCACACCTAGTCCAGCAACCAATAACACCAGAAGCCCTAATCGCTACTTCCAATTAAAGGCCTAACCCTAGCCCTAGTCCCACCCAAGTCCCAACAACCAATAATACAGGAAGCCATAGTCCCTACTTCCAATAGAAATCCTAACCCTAGCCCTAGTCCCACCCTAGTCCCAACAACCAATAACACAGGAAGCCCTAGTCCCTACTTCCAATAGAAATCCTAACCCTAGCCCTAGTCCCAACCCTACATTGATTGAATCACAGACCCAGAAACCAATCAGAACCCTCAAATACCCAACCAATGAGGACACTATCCCTAATCCAATAGAAACATCAGATACAACCACCAATCAGTGTACACATGTACCAAACAATATCAGACTATATTAGGTCCCAGCTACCTCAGACAAGGTTTGCTGGCCAGGGAGTTGGAAGCTGCTCCTCTATTCAGAAATCTCCTAGGAGACAGACAGGCTCAATCCACACTTTGGACTTCTACAGGTAAGGCCCTAACAAACTTGTCCTCTAACAACACTATTTGTATAAAGCTTTACTCCCTCTCCTGGCCAAAAAACGAAGTGCACAGTCCCTATTAAACACAGTTTAAACAGCTTACAGCAGATTACTGCTGTCTCAGGGGGGAATGGGGGGGGGCTGGTTTCACTGACTTGTTAACACAAAATGGTCGCTGGGGGTGCACTGCTCAACATACAGGTCTTAGCACAGAGAAAAGGAGACATTTGGAGGGAAAAACTGATAGTCACGGGGAATGAGAGGGAAAAACTACAGAGTTTGGACTGCAAATCCCACAATTCAACAGGTTAAATGGAAGCAGTCACGGGCAGGAAAAACCACAAGTTGAAACACAAAAACATGGGATAAATTATGCAATCACTGGCAGGTTAAAACTTCAATTTTAAACTGTAACAACCACAGGCAAAGACAGGTAAAGAAATTTTAAAAGAAAAAAATAAGATGATGCAATCACAGGTGGGGAAAGTCGTTTTTTAAAACCTTTTTAGGAAAGAGACAGCACTAGTCTGCCTCCTTACCACTTCCTGGACTCTGCTCACTGCAATCTGGGTACAGGTAGGCTGCAACTCACAAGATGGAGGAGAATGATTTGGGGTGCACCCAGCAAAGCCTTAAGGGGCCTGGGCAGGTGTGAGAGGAGGGCTCAGATTTACTTGGAGCTGGGGAAAACCAATAGCAGTCCTAGGTCTGCTGGTCTGGGGTTGGGGCTGGGGAGCTGCTCTATTCAGAGATCTCCTAGGAGACAGACAGGCTCAATCCACACTTTGGTATGCCCTAACAAACTTGTCCTCTAACAACACTATTTGTATAAAGCTTTACTCCCTCTCCTGGCCAAAAAACGAAGTGCACAGTCCCTATTAAACACAGTTTAAACAGCTTACAGCAGATTACTGCTGTCTCACGGGGGAAGGGGGGGGGCTGGTTTCACTGACTTGTTAACACAAAATGGTCACTGGGGGTGCACTGCTCAACATACAGGTCTTAGCACAGAGCAAAGGAGACATTTGGAGGGAAAAACTGATAGTCACGGGGAATGAGAGGGAAAAACTTCAGAGTTTGGACTGCAAATCCCACAATTCAACAGGTTAAATGGAAGCAGTCACGGGCAGGAAAAACCACAAGTTGAAACACAAAAACATGGGATAATTTATGCAATCACTGGCAGGTTAAAACTACAATTTTAAACTGTAACAACCACAGGTAAAGAAATTTAAAAAGAAAAAAATAAGATTATGCAATAACAGGTTTTTGGTGAGGAACTACTGAGAGTTCCAATACGGTTGTGAACCAAGGTTGACGTGCCCATGTAGGAGCAACTAGGATTAATGTCAGGGACGCTTGTTTGAGTTCCTGAACCACTAATGGGATCAGTGGGAGAGGCGGAAAAGCGTAAGCAAATATCCCTGACCAATTCATCCATAGTGCATTGCCTTTGGACAAGAGGTGTGGAAACCTGGACGCGAAGTTTGGGCGTTTGGCGTTTAGATGTGTGGCGAACAGGTCTATGTGTGGGAAGCCCCACCTTTGGAAGAATGGGAGGAGAACTTGAGGGTGTATTTCCCATTCGTGGATTTGCTGTGTCTGACGACTGAGCAAATCTGCCATCTGATTGTTTACTCCTGGAAGGTGTTCTGCTAGGAGATATATTTTGTGATGTATGGCCCATTTCCAGATGGTTTGTGCTAGCTGTGACAGCTGGAGAGAGTGTGTCCCTTCCTGTTTTTATATGTAGTACATGGCTGTCATGTTGTCTGTACGAATTAGGACAGTCTTGCGTACTAGCTGAACTTGAAAAGCTTTCAGCGCCAGAAAAATCGCTAGCAGCTCTAGATGATTTATATGAAGCTGTTTCTGCTGCAAGCTCCAAATGCCCTGAATTGTGTGGGTTTGGAGATGCACTCCCCAACCTGTCAGTGATGCGTCTGCTGTCAGTACTATCTGTGGGACCGGGTCGCTGAAGGGCCGCCCTTCTAAAAGGTTTTGTGTGTTCCACCACTGCAGAGAGCGATGGGTGCGGCCATCCACCAACACTAGATCTGATAATTGACCATGAGCTTGGTTCCACTGACGTGCTAAGCATTCCTGTAAGGGACGCATTTGAAGTCTTGCGTAGGGGACTATAAAAATGCAAGACGCCATCATTCCCAGTAACTGCATGAACACTCAAGCTGGTAAAGAGTGTTGAGGCTGAAACTGAGACATCAAGGTTTGTTATTCCGGACTCTGGCTGGAGTTGGGTATGCTAGAGCTTTTTGTGTGTCTATAGTAGCTCCTAGATATGCTTGAGACGTGGATGGTTGGAGATGGGATTTGGACAGATTTACTGTGAATCCTAGCTCGTGGAGCAACTGTACAGTTTTTTGTGTGTGGCGTAGACAGCTGTTGTGCGAGCTGGCCTTTATTAGCCAGTCGTCTAAGTATGGGAAGATATGAATATGTTGTCTTCTTAGATGGGCTGCGACTACTGCCAAGCATTTTGTGAAAACCCTGTATGCGGTTGTTAATCCGAATGGGAGGACTTTGAATTGATAGTGCTGACCTGCTACCACAAACCTGAGGTATTTGCGCTGCGCAGGGTGTATTGGAATATGAAAGTAAGCGTCCTTTAAATCCAGAGTGGAGAGAAAGTCGCCTTGTTGAAGAAGGGGAAGCACTTGTTGGAGTGTTACCATATGAAAATGGTCCGACTGGATGTATAGAGTTAGTTCTCTGAGGTCTAATATAGGCCTGAGAGAGCCGTCCTTTTTGGGAATTAGAAAGTAGAAGGAGTACAACCCTGCTCCCTGGTATGGAAAAGGGACTGGTTCTATTGCACCTTTCTGCAACAAAGAGTGAACCTCTTGCTTTAAAAGGGCGAGATGTTCTTGTGACATGAGGTGTGACCTTGGAGGAATGTTCGGTGGAGTGATTGTAAGCTCCAGGCAATAACCAGATTGGATAATTTGTAGAACCCATTTGTCTGATGTAATCATATTCCAAATGGGTAGAAATATGGGAAAGACGTCCCCCCACAGGAGTGGAATGGTCGGGGGGTATGGAAAGGAAGTCACTGTTTGGTAGTTGCAGGGGAAGTGCGTGTTGAGTTACCTGTGCCTCTTCCCTTGCTGTTGTTTCCTCTATATCCACCTCTAAAATAACCTCTTGAAGAGGGCGACTGATTGTTGCCCTTGTAAGAGGAGGAGGGATTGTCTGTAGACACATTTTTGGAGCCGCCCCTGTAAAATGAGCGCCGAAAGGATCCTCTGTTGGAAGGTGATTGTAAGGCCCCCATGGACTTAGCAACTTCAGTATCCTCTTTCATCTTTTCTAGTGATGTATCGAAAGCTGGACCAAAGAGGTGTTCTTTGTCAAAGGGTTGATTAAGAATAGAGGCTTGCACCTCAGGCTTGAATCCTGAAATTTTTAACCAAGCATGTCTACGGAGCAGTGCACTAGTGTTTACTTCCCGAGCTGCTGTGTCTGCCTGATCTAGAGCACACCTGATAGAGGTATTAGTTATTAATTTACCCTCTTGAATCAGGGCACTAGCCCTAGACTTATGCTCATCAGGAAGAAATTCAATGATATTTTCGAGCTCATCATAATGAGCTCGATCATACCTTGCCAATAGTGCTTGAGCATTGGCAATGCGCCAATGATTAGCTGCTTGTGACGCTACCCTTTTGCCCGAAGCGTCAATTAATTTGGACTCTTTATCAGGAGGAGGGGCTTCACCTGTTGTTTGCAATTAGCTCTTTTACGAGCGTTGGAAACTACCAGAGAGTCCAAGGGTAACTGGCCTTTGATATATACAGGGTCATTAGGTGCAGATTTGTACTTTTTCTCTACCCTGGGAGTGACGATTCTAGCTCTTACAGGGTCTTTAAAGATGTCATCAGTATGTTTAAGCATACCCTTTAACATTGGTAATGTTTGTGTAGCCCTTTGAGATGAACTTAGAGTGTCAAACAAAAAATCCTCCTCTAAAGTCTCTTTATGAAGCTCTACTCCATGATATTGTGCAGCTCTGTTAACGAGCTCAATATATCCAATGTTATCATCTGGAGGAGAAGGTCTGGATGGATATAGGTCGGGGTCATTATCTGGTTGAGGGTCAGCATTATAATTATCCCATGGGTCAGTATCCTGTGGTGTGTAGTCATCTATATCCCCATCCCCTGTATCCTGTGGGTCAGGTGATGGTGGTGGAGGAGAATGTGTAGGTGTAATGAGTAAATTTGGATCAATGGGCGAAGAAGGTGGAATGTATGGTGGAGAAGGGTAAGCACCCACATTTTTCCTTTTTAGAGGAATGTGGTAGTCTTCTTGTAATCCCATTTTCCTCTTCTCAGGAAGTTTGGCATGAATATGTCCAGTTTCTGGATGAATCACAATCTCCTTCTGTTTCGGATCCGAAGGTGGAATATCGGTCTGAGGCACTTTAGTTGAAGTACTTTCTTTAGACGCCGGTTTTGGTGTCGAAATTTTCGGCTCCGAAGTTTTCGGCTCCGAAGATTTAGCTTTATGCACCGGTGGCATGGAAACCAGGTGGTGTTTGGATTTCGACGCCGAAGGTTTCGGGTCGGCACCTGCGTGGGGACGAGTAGAGCCCGAGCCAGAAGGCTGTTGTTTATGTTTCGGCGCCGAACTCGAAGGCGGGGCACTGGAAACCTTTTCTCTGTGCCGACCTTGGCCCGAAGGCAGAGGAGGGACCGGAGCCTTTTTATGGAGGAGATGGTGGGGGAAGGAAGTCTCTTTACTCACGATCCATTATCCCGGTGTGAGGTCTTCGGCATCGGAGTCGGCTTCAGACACAGAGATGTGTTGCTCCTCCATTTCGGCTTCCTGCGCTTGTGATTCTTCGTGTTCGGACTCGTCTCCGAGGAGATCCGGCGCGGAGCCACTTTGCTGGTACATTTCGTGACGTCGAGCCCGACTGTCACGGAGCGACTTCTTCGATCGAAACGACCGACACGCGTCGCAGTCCTTCTCGTCGTGTTCCGGGGATAGGCAAAGGTTGCACACTTTGTGCAAGTCGGTGCGCGGAAACTTAGCGCGACACCCTGGACAGAACTTGAATGAAGTCCGTTCCATCGACTGCTACCGACCCCGGCGCGGGTAGGCCCAACGGCCTTCCACGAATCTTCAGATTGAAGGTTTTCGAGTGTAAACGATACGCGGAGAATGAGAAACGCGATCGATAAACAATACCGTCGAGGGTAGTGTATTGCGTGGCGAAGGGGGGCCCGAAGAACGGTGCCGAACCGGAGCGCAACAATTCACTTCCGAACCCGATAGCAGAAAAAAACAATTTAACAATGGAGTCGATGCCCATGCGCACTATCACCGAAAGGAGGAGTCACCTACCTCGTGACTGGAAAAGACTTCTTCGAAGTAAAACAAAGTGCAAACATCCGGACCCAACACTAGATGGCGATCTATGCACAGCATATGATCTACGGTACACTCCAACACTAATTTTACACCTCAACCACTTTCAAATCTCACCAGCCGCCACTGCTCAGCATAGCAATCAGCCAGTATCTATTAATGCTGCTTTCTCTCTAGAGTAATGAGGTGCAGTTTTCTGCTCCTCTCTCTGAATAGGCAGGTTGCTCTGATGCAGTTTGCATCTTTCTTCAGCCGGCTCCCACCATTATTGGATGCAACCTCGCATCTACTCAAAGGCCGCTGCCACCCACACTGGCCCATCTTTGCTTTTTGTTGAATTTTCCCCACAAGCCTGCTTTTAGGGTAGCAGTTTTTTGCACATGATTGATTCCAGTTTCAAGGGTTTGAAGCCCCCTGGCAAGTTATAATATTCCTTGTTTTTTCAACAGCATGTATTTTAATGTAGAGTATTAATTATTAAATATTATTTTTGGTGCCTGCTATTGTTCATATCTCTCTATATATATATATATATATATATATATATATATATATATATATATATATATATATATATATATATATGTGTGTTGGCAGCTTTGAAATTAAACACCCTTGAACTACAACATACGGATTGTGATTGGGAAGTGTGGCAATATATATATATATATATATATATATATATATATATATATACCACACTTCCCATGCAAGGATTTCTCACCGCACTCACTGCTCCGGGTCTTTTAGAATTCAATTAATCACAATCCGTATGTTGTAGTTCAAGGGTGTTTAATTTCAAAGCTGCCAACACACTCCATGCGTTCAGTCTCAGCCGAGACCTTGTTCACGGGGAAAAAACGACGGTTTCCCCGTGAACAAGGTCTCGGCTGAGACTGAAACGCGTTGGGGTGTGTTGGCAGCTTTGAAATTAAACACCCTTGAACTACAACATACGGATTGTGATTAATTGAATTCTAAAAAGACGCGGAGCAGTGAGTGCGGTGAGAAATCCCTTGCATGGGAAGTGTGGCAATAATTGAAACGGCTTGGTCCTGCCGTACTCGGAACGCACCACCTTAGAAGCGCCCACATGGCCAGAAAAATGGGAATATGCGGACAGGAATATATATATATATACATACATATATTTTTTTTCCAACAACATCCAGTTCAACGAACAAAGGAATGCAGCACATCGATTCACTTCTCAGGTGATTTAATGTGCAATAACCAAACAACGCATTTCTGCCGGAACAGCCTTTGTCAAGTTGGCATATTCCGCCCCACATCTCCCAAAAATACAATTGACGTCATACTGGACATGAAAGAAAGACCATCGTGCGTAATGTATTATGTGGTTCATGATGCCACAAATTAATCAACAACAATTTTACCATTCTATTTATTTCGGAAATTGATATTTTCTGCAATGCATCTTAATTACATCTGTGCAAATATGACCGATCGGCAGAATACAATCTGTTTTCCTGTTGATAAACATAGAAAAAAGACTCCATAGAACCACTTGAATAGTCATTGCCTTCTACAATCTCGTCTACCATTGTCTAGGCAGTCCATTTGAGTCAATGCCATATTGATATAATCCTAAGGGGGTTTTAATGAATAATATTTACATTCATTAATAAATGAAGTGAGTGCACTAATGAAATCATAAACCATATGATCTAAAAATAATATATCTCATCACAATCCCTGTCGATATATACATTAAATACAAAGGCATCCTTGTTCTTATATGATACTCAAATCAGAATATGTTCACCATTTCCTATTTATGAAGTTCCCATAAGGAGCATCACTCCATTTCTTATCAAACTGCGAGCCAATTCATAAGAATGCTGTATGATAATCTGATCAATAATGGGCAAGTGCCCAAATATATAATCAATGTAATTTCATAGCAAATGCCTCATAATATAAGTTTTAGATCATGATTTTGAAAGTGATGAGATATTGGTGTAAAGAAATGTTTTACAAGGAAAAATAGAAAAAAAGGAAATAAAAATGCTAGAAATAAACATCTCATTAAAAGCTAATAGCAGAAAATGTTATTCATCAATGAGTTTAGCATGAAAAGACAATCAGCATCCTATATGCGTTGCCAATTCGTCCTCCCTACTCAAGCCAAATGATCATATGGTTTATGATTTCATTATCGGAATCTAAATATATATATATATATATATATATATATTATTTTTCTTAGGAATGTGTTACAGTCTTCTTTCTATTTTGTCACTATTGAAAATTTAACAAACTCTTTTGCTGATTTTTCCTTTTTATATGCCCAGGATGAGGAGGCTCAGGCTTGTAGTGGTAATCTGAATGATCATACAAAAACGATATCTGATTCCATGCAAAATAGTTCAAAGAATTCTGTGAAGGAGCGCTGACTGGGTCGAGCAGGGCTCGGGGATTGTGACGGGGCCTGTTATGCCCTCCCAAGAAGAAAATGGGGTCAGTTTGTGCTGGCACTGGGCTGCTCTGAGGCAGCGCTGCACAACTGCACAGAAAAGAAAATGGCATCCGCGACCTCCTGATCTGCATAGATCAGGAGTCCGGGAGTTGCAGTTAGTCAGGTGGCGAGACGAGGCTGGTGTCTCGATCGGTCTGAAGAGAGGCTCCTCTGACCATGCAGAAACTCGGATGCCATCCCTAGTAGGTCTCACTTGAGGCACTGCACTGCTAGCAGTTGTATGAGGAAAGTGCTTGCCTGGCTAAACTGAAGCTGTAGCAGATTCTTGAATACAGTGTGGGCCCAGCAGATATTGCCCAAAGACTAGATGCTCTGAAAGGGGGGCCTCCCTGAAAGTAGGAGGGCTGGCCATGTTTGGGCCCTTAGTAAGTGACCCTCACAGGCATACACAGAAGAGGTGTCCAAGAAGTGCACAGGGAGGGAGAATGCCCCCCCGAACCAACACATAGACTCAGACACAACAATTAGGCCTGGGCACCAAAAAAAGACACCTCTGCTGTGGACTAGCCAAGGTGTGCCACACTCAGTGCCCCAACAAAAGCTGTAACACCTAAAACACTGAATCACAAGTGTGGGGGCTCCATGCTGTATGTGACTATATAGAACTGCTGCACCTTCCAGGCACAACGAGAAGCCGACTGTTGGAGGTTGCACAGCGATAAGTGGGGCCCTTGGACATGTCATCGAGAGACTCTGGGACACATAGGTGGAAATCACACCCCCACCCCAATTTTTCTAGTGCTCTTGGAGTTGACTTGTGAACCTAAATGGCTGACTCCCATTTATGCATGGTCTGAGAAGGCACACAGTGGCTGTAGGACCTGATTAGATGACTTTGCCTCTGATCGCATCCGAGGGGTGCTCTGCCCCTCCCCTGACAATGAATATGGCTTCGAGTAAAAGCAAGCGAGATCACAATCTTAGGGACGTGCTGATGTGATCCACCAATAATCCATCCAAGGATAGCATATCTTCACAGTCCCACTCATGCTTGACCCCTGATGCTGCATCGGAGGAGATCGCGCCCCTCACAAAAGCATTCATGGAGTCCCTGTTTGAATCCTTGAGGGCTGACCTCCAAGTGGTGAAGCAGGACCTTATCATAGGAGCTGCGTGAGGTGGAACAGGATCTTGGAGCTGTAGGGGAAAGAGTGTCCATGTTGGAGGATACTGAGATGGCCCGCCGTGAATACATTGAAACCCTGCAACAAGAAGTGCTACGTGTGCAGGAACAGCAACTAGATCTTAAAGCACATACAGAAGACTTAGAAAATCACTCATGCAGTAATAATGTTAGAATCAGAGGACACCTCCTGGTGCTGAAGGGTCAGACACTGAAGGTTATGTTCAGGGTTGGCTGCTCAGGAGGAAAACACTTTTTCCACCGGATAGTCTGGCTTGTGTCCACAATTTCAAGCTCAAGGAGGAGATTCTCTGAAAAGCGAGAGAGGCAAACCCTCTGACATTTCAAGAACAGAAACTGGCACTGTTCCAGGACCTCTCTACAATTACTCTTCAGAAGCGCAGAGACTTTAAACTGATCACTGACTATCTGAAAAGTAAAGAAATCACAAACGGCTGGGGGCACCCATTTCGTCTGATATTCTGATGGCAATCCAAGGTGAATCAGGTCCACTCGCTTACTGTGGCACTGTGAATTTCAAACTCTGAGGAAGAGACATGAACCGAGCAGTCTTCAGAAAGACGTCCAAATGCATGGCAACATGTGACCAGATCCACAAGGAGGTTGCACCTGGACTTGGGCATAGTGGCGCAAGAAAGAAGAGCGATGCTGGACCAGCTGTCAGAGGCATCTAGCCTCCAAGATTCATGTTAGGCGTGTGTTAGAAATTGGGTCTCCAGTTGGAAGAGGTATGCACCCTGTCCAAGTAGGGACCACAATCCTACTCAGGGTAAGCTAGATACACACTAAAAGATAACCTGTGTGCACCCTCTGGTAGCTTGGCACAAGGCAGTCAGGCTTATCTAATGAGGCAATGTGTAAAGTATTTGTACAACACACACACACACACACACACAGCTCAGATACATACTAAACTCTTCAGCTACTTTGCGGAGAGCAGGACAATGGCACCTTCCATGCATGAGACTTCTATGGCAATAATCCCTGAGCCCGGCAAAAACAAGCAGTACTGTATTTCATATAGGCCAATCTCGCTGATCAATGTAGATGCCAAACTTTTGACAAATTTCTGGCTGCTAGATTGAATCCCGATATGCCTACTTTGGTGCACCCAGATCAAGTGGGTTTTATCCCAGACAGGAAATGTGGGAACAGTATTAAACGATGCTGAATATTATAGACATGGTGAAAAGGTCCAAAAGGGAAGTCCTGCTTTTCGCAATTGATTCAGAAAAAGCATTCAACGGTGTTCACTAGCCTTACCTGATTCGGATGTTAAAACACATTGGATTCGGAGATACATTTTGCAAATGAATAATATGTTGGCATATCGCCCTCAAGGCCTCATTGTGAGTGAATGGCTCTTCATCACGACCCTTCCCAATCCAGCAGGGGGCGTGCCAAGGATGCCCGCTGTCAATGCTTCTTTTTGCTCTGTTTATGGAGCTGTTGGCCCAAAATGTTAGAGATAATCCACATATCACGGGGTGACGTTTGTAGGGAGACCCATGCTATCAGTCTATATGCAGAGGATGTGTTGGTCGTGCTTGCCGATCCTGTCCTCTCTCTGCCTGCTTTGATACACACCCTACAACATTTCGAAGACAACTCAGGGTTTAAAATCAAATGACAGAAATCGCAGATTCTTAACCTTACTGTTCTCCCCATGCACCAACAACACTTCCAAGCCCAAATTCCAACAACCTGGATTGGGACTTGTGTCTTTGTTCTGGGCTTACAACTTACCAAATCAGCCACTGAAACAGCAGTTGTTCCTATTGCTTGCTTCTCCATCATGCTGAACAAGATCTTTCCCTTTTGCAGCAATACAAGCTTTCTTAGTTTGGGCAGATTGTCATTAAAATGAATACCCTGGCCAAAACCTTGCTTGTGTTTCAAGCGTTCCCTCTGCAGCCAACCCCTAACCCACTCAGACATTACAGTCACAGCTTAATAGGTTTTATGGGGTGGACAGAGACCGTACATTCATCATAAATTGGTGTACAGATCTATAGCTGAGGGAGGGCTTGGGGTTCCCAATGTCCGCCAGCACTATCAGGCAGTCCAACTGAGGTACATGGTGGAGTGTGGAAGGGAGGAGTACAAGAAACACTGGTGCTTTATGGACCAGGTCATTGCAGGACTACAAATCTGGAAGGTTTCTTGGTTGACCCGGAAATATTGAGTGTGGGGCCTATTATCATCCCCTATAACAAAGGCAATTTTAGCAATATGAGACAGAGTAGCAGAGAAGCAGGTTCTTACCTCATTTCCTTTGGCACTAATGCCAATTATTTCCAACCCAGATTTTAGCCCAGGGAGATCGCTTCACTAATTGGCAAACATCATTGTGCAAGAGGGTGGGTAGTTTACTTGACATGAAGGTGATTATCCCTTTCGCCAAGTAAAAAGTAGATTATTGACTCTTGGAGATGGATTGATTCCAATATATGCAGATCTGGCACTGGATCACATATCCTTCAGAGAAGCCCCACGTGCACAGGCCCCTCACAGCTTTCAAAAAATGGATATTCCTGAAAACAAATGACCAACGCTTAATCACTGAAATGTACTCTCTACTAGCGCAACCTCTGCAAAAAGAGAAGTATCCAGGTCAAAAGCAATGGGGAGCTGAATTGGGGCGCACTCTTACACATAAAGATTGTGAAGATATTTTTTATCATACCCAGCACACAGTAAGGAGCGTCTCAAGCAGAGAAATTATGCCCAAGATAGAGACATATTTGTGCCACACCCACAACTCATACCCAGAAATAGAGCTCAGAGAGCAACAGGGAGCGCTGGCGGGGCTGTGGTGTATCAGGAACGCTTCTTCACCTTTTGTGGAATTGTCCCAAGCTATCTCAGCACACAAATTTCCTGCTTCCCAGGCTATATAATACTAGGACTGCCCAACAGGGTAACATGCCCACTGAATTCAATGAGGGGTCTGCAGATTGCTCTGGCTCTCAGTACGGCTCACCAGGCAATTCCCTCCTTTTGGTACAAACCGAATCTCAGATCACACTGTTTGTCTGCATCGGATCTAGCACTTCCTCGGAATGGAGAAACTAACACTCTGTGGAATATAAAGCAGACATGTTCCAACAGATATTGGCCCTGTTTATAGAACTCCTATCATCCAAATTTCATGAAGTAACATGTCCTTAGTATCTTAAGCTATTACATATAGTGCCCTGTATCAATGAGAGGACATGTGGTTAAGGCATTAACTAGCAGAAACACTGAAAGGTACTATCGGGGTAGATCCCCAACCTAACTCTGGCAGGGTCCAGAGGAAACAGAGAAACACATTATTTTAGGAGCTATTAAGTGACGAGGTGGGAATGGGTAGGAGGTGTAGGTTGTTATTTCCAGTTTTTCTTACTATTCTCTCCTTGCAATTCTCAGTTCCCACCAAGCTCCGGGTTGTAGCAACAGGACCTCATTCCGCTGGATCCTGACTAAATAGAGGGTGCTTACCTGATCCTCTTTACCTGATGACATAACTCCAACACGTCACCAACAATACTTACCTCAAGACTTGTGAGAGTGTATCCCCTTTGTTTGTCCTGATGAAGACCTGACCATAAATCATATTGAAACATCGACACCTACATGATCAAATGCTTGATTGATTGTGATTACAAATGGGCACAACATTGAGTTAACTGTTTGCCAATGGACATTTAGTGTGCATTAGTTATCAACAAGATTTGTAGTTTTCTAGCAATTTAATATTTGTCTGTATTATAGCACATCACCTTCACGAGCACTGCACTACCATAGCTTACCCACAGGAACACCCTATGTGAATTGTAATATGTTCTGTTTATGAAAATAGATTGTTTCCCACTTAAAAATTGTGTCCCTTTCTTTCCTTTCTACTCAGTAATTCTAGTAATAGTTCACTGTATCGAATTATTTACAACAGAATTATCATACGATATATGTATATATATATATATATATATATATATTCCAGGCTCAAGGTAAATAAATACCAGCACTCACGGGAACGTAGTCTCCCAGATTTTATTGGGATTCTTCAACACGACCAGACGCGTTTCGGCTGCCGCCTTTTTCAATAGTGGCCGGCGCCGACATAAAGCAGACCTTAAATATCATGAACTGCTAAACATTAACAAAGGACACCGGTCTTACTCCAGACCAAGGTGTCGGCCATTTGTAAACGTGCAATCACTTAGTGAAACAGTAACATAAAACACTGGATTTATACCACATCTATCACGCCCTGAATGGGCACTTCTTATGTTATACTACATCTTGTTTCATGAGTAACAGAGACTTGCTGAGTTTTTTCTGTATGGATCATGTACCCACCAATGTAAGAGGTGGCGACAGGCAGTTACAACTGCGTAGATTGGAGTCGAGATATATCATCGACAACCAAACTAAAATACCAGGAGGTTTGAACAGTGGGGAAGAGATGGCTGTACACCTTTAGAGGTTGGGAGAGTAACAAAGATATATCCTATATGTGTGAATCTCATTTTACTGCTATAACATTATATGATGCGAACTTTGATTATTCATTTTATCAACTTTGGTGTGTTAGTACAATGAGTCAATGATGAGAATTATGAGCCCATTCAGGGCTGAATAACACAATTATATGAATATGAAACAAGATGTAGTATAACATAAGAAGTGCCCATTCAGGGCGAGATAGATGTGGTATAAATCCAGTGTTTTATGTTACTGTTTCACTAAGTGATTGCACATTTACAAATGGCCGACACCTTGGTCTGGAGTA
The DNA here is from genome assembly GCA_963921515.1 of Calotriton arnoldi. NCBI lineage: Eukaryota > Metazoa > Chordata > Amphibia > Caudata > Salamandridae > Calotriton > Calotriton arnoldi. The sequence continues at coordinate 1,275,513 of CAWUFW010002797.1, forward strand.
AGACCGGTGTCCTTTGTTAATGTTTAGCAGTTCATGATATTTAAGGTCTGCTTTATGTCGGCGCCGGCCACTATTGAAAAAGGCGGCAGCCGAAACGCGTCTGGTCGTGTTGAAGAATCCCAATAAAATCTGGGAGACTACGTTCCCGTGAGTGCTGGTATTTATTTACCTTGAGCCTGGAATTGTTGCGTGGTGTCCGTCACCACGTTAGAAGGCATCCGGCCGTGAGTGAGGGAATGAAGACGGAATCTGAGCGCGAATATATATATAATATATATACATATATATATATATATATATATATATAACATAAGCCCAGATTCTGAGGGTTACCGGGTTTACCCCATTGTATAGATAATTGCACTTCTTGACTAGTGGCATACGGTAAAAACAGGAGTCATCTATGCATATAACCTGTTTAGAGATGCTTACTGACTCTTATGCAAACCCAAGCTTTGCCAAAAACAAAGTGAGCTGGTCTATTCTCATAAACAATTTGAAAGCTGTAAAATATATCAATCTTTCAGGAATCAAAATCCAAACCCTTAGTGAAAATGGCAAAATATTTCTGGGAGTTTTACCATCAAAGAAAACTGTCCAACCAGAAACTTTTCTGGGGAATCGAAACACAATCAAAGATTGGTGCTTAAGACATCTCCAAGATTACACCAATGGGTGACTGCACCCTTTTATAATCAAAAACAGTTTTGTTTTACAAATGAGGGCCTTTCTCAAGAGATCTCTTAGAACACTATTTAAATACCCATCTTCTGTCATTTTTCAATTGGAGACCCAATCTCCACAATTTTTCTACATATGTCTTTTCACAGGACTGTTTTTCCTCCTTTTATTATGATCTCCAGATTCCTACCCAAAGTTCATTGCCAAAAAGCAACTCTATTCTTAGTGACTCCTTTCAGGGAAGCCCAAGTTTGGTTCCCAAAGCTGTTAGCACTAACTTCAAAATGTCCAATGCAGATTCTGTCTCTACTCAATCTTCTGCTCAATTCCTAGGGTCAATTCTATGACCTGATGATCGACCGATTCTTTGTTCTCATTGCTTGGAAAACTGCGGGCCAGCCTGGAGAAAGTCAAGAATTTCGTCCGAAGCTGCTCAATTCATTCCCCAATCCTTGGCTCCAGGCACCACCAAGGCTTACTTCTTTGCATGGCGGGTTTGGAATAACTGGTGTTTTGGAAGAGGTGCAAATCCCTTTTTTGGCTTATGTGATGCTAGTTGTCAATTTTCTAGCTTAACTGGCTTCTCAGTGGAAGGGCTTACAGAACAATCAACACCTATAGATCGGCCATCTCAGCAGAACACATCTGGGTGTACAGAAGACCTACTGGAGAACATCTCCTTCTCTGTTAACTTTTAAAGGGAGTATATTTTGCTAAACCTCCAGTCCCTAAACAAACATATGTGGGTGTTAATTTAATTTGAAATCTGTGCATTTCCTGGCCTGACAACTTCTCATTATGCCTGAAGTCCTTGTCTGGTAAACTTACAATGCTTTTGAGTTTGATTTCTCTAAAGTGTCCTTCAGATGCAAGAGCCTTGAATATTTCCTTGACGGAATGTACTTCTTGAGGCACCTATTTGATACCTGCAGGAGAACTAAGACTATTTTAATGACGTCTACTCATCGTATATCACTCCCTGGTTTTAAATAATTATCGTTCCATCTCTCTTTCCTTTTCTGGCAAAATTACTAGAAGCTCATATAGCACAGTGTCACTGTGTAAAACCTTGAGAAGTCCCAAATTTAAAATCTGCATCAACCTGGATTTCGGCCTGCACATTCCACTGAGAGTGTCATCCTGTCAGTGGTAGACGATGTGCTGCTGGAATGTCATGAAGGCTTTCGACACAGCCTTTGACATGGTCGACAATAATATATTGGTGGACCGTGTCGAGGCCGCTGGGCTCCGCAGTTCAGCTTTGAACTGGAAAAAATCCTTCCTGGAGAATCGCACTCAGTCACTCTGGCTTGCCCCTTCAGGGCACCAGACGTGCAACTGGACTGTGGGGTACACAAGGCTCCTCTCTTTTCCCACATCTTTTTAATATCTGCATCTGTCCTCTCATCCAAGCCTTAAGCAACATGAACTGCAAAAGTCATAAAATTGCAGATGACTTGCAGCTAGTTTTCAGGCTGGATGGCTCTCTTGCCTTCCAGCGAAATTTTCAAAATACGATGCGTTTCATCCAGGACTGGACGAGTAGAAATTATCTCAAACTTAATGTGGACAAAACAGAGAATGTCATCTTCAGCAGCAAAATAGATATTTGTTAAGTTGCATTACCTTTGAGGCATTTTCTGACGAGGATCCCTCATTCTTAAAATCTAGTCTTAAGAGATACATCCCGAGCTGGAGATGTCATTCCTCCTCCCTGAGTCTCCTGTCCATCCCCAAATATAACAAGCAAAGGATGGGTGGCATCAGATTCTCTGTGCAGGCCTGGATGATCTGGAATTCTTTCCCGCCACAATACGGCAGTCTCCTGATTACTTGAAGTTCAGACAAGCTCTTAAGACGTGGCGTATCAGCAAGTGTAACTTCTCTTTACAAGATTTCTGACTGTGTTATCGCTGCTGTACCTCAGCGCCAAGAAACCTTGAAGTTTACATGTGCTAAACAAGTAATTCTCAACATAACATAACATAACCCAAGCTATGCATAGGTAATTGCCTGAAAGTCTATTTCGAAAGACCACAAAACCTGATAACATCGTCTTCTGCTCAGTTCTTAATTTCCATTAGCACAACCCATGATGTGGTCTCTTCCCCTCACAGGGTCAGAAGAATCATGAAATGCACCGACATTGATACCGATTCCTTCAAAGCCCATCCTGCTATGGAGGCTATAACTTCCAAAGCCTTTTGGGTCGCAATAAGCCTGGAGGACACTCACAGATTGGCAGACCGGTCAATGTATCCGCTTTATTGAACCTTCTATTGCAAGCCTGTTCCTCATGTGGATAATTCAGTCGTTGCTATGCTTTAAACAAGCATAATGGGAGAATACTATCTTGTGATAAAATGTAGATTTTCTTAGCTACTATTGAAAGAAAGTCTTGATTTTGTTAAAGACATGGGGGCGAGTATTATCCCTCTTCTATGCATTTTATACATATGCACCTTTTCCCTTTTTTCCAGTGTTGTTCATGTCTTTGCCTCCCACAGCTCAAACTGTGGTCCACTGCAGGGAGTTTGGTGGCCTTTCTGCGTCCTTTGTTAGATCTTCGATTCCTGTCCTTCATTCAGCTGCACAGGACTAGGACTACTCCCTCAAAGCTACCCTTTCAGTACCTCTGTTTATAGCCCCTATTCAAGAGTTTTACACTTTTTTGTTGAATCTGGGCATTGTTTTAGTTATTGTGCCTATGTTTAATTATTTTGAGTTGATCTACTCCCGCAAGAACAGAAGACTTGTTCTCAGTCAGTACTATTGATAGGCTACCCGCATGTGATTGACCTCCATGTCTTTAATAAAATCAATAGCAAAAAGAACAAATAATGGTCGGAATGCTGAACAAAGCAAACATTCACCCCAGTCACAGATCTGGGTTTAATCCATCATTCTTTTGCTCGCTTTGCCACCCCAGTTTAGACCCAGCCATTTGCAAATCAGTCTTGAACCTATGCCTCGTCGGAACAGTCCAGCCCAAATTGCCAGGCCAGGTCATCTCTGGACCGGAAACAAGCATTCTGGGACCGGTTTCGGGGTAGCACCCCTCATCAGCCAGGCTAGCTCGAATCCAGTGGCACAGTGAGCAAGGGACCCACGCCTGGGCATACCTTTCCCACTTAGGGTGACAAAAGCAAAAAAAAACAAATAGAATCAAGATATTCCTTCACTAATAGCTCGAAGACAACACACACATGGAGAACATTCCATGCACCAGAACACAGCCAGGGCATGAAACACACAGGGTACTACATAGGTGTGCAGGTGGTCACAATGTGGTTGACAGCCACAAACTGTGCGTGAGTTGACAGGTATGCCAACATTTGGAACCCGAAAACAGAAAGCATTTGAAAAAATAACTGTGAGAAGTTGGCCTGGTATATGCTGTCCACTAATTATAGTGGGCACCTTGCACCAGTCCAAACAACCCCTTATTGGAGATAGGTTAAAGACAACCTTATTGAAAGCTATCCTAGTGGTAGCTATGGAGAGCAGCCTTCAGGCTAAGTCTTGAAGGAATGTAAAGCAGCTTGTTTTACCAGTCTATAATCTCTTGAGTGACCAAATGAAAGAGCACCACACCAGGTATATATTCAAAATATATGTATTTATTGCTAAACACACCCCTCTAGTCTCTTTATGAGGCTAGAGTTCAAGTACATAAGTTAGAAGTTATTTAAACACAGTAATAGCACAAATACACGTTTGGGCCCTAGGGCGTACTCAAACCATATACCAATAAAGTGGTATAAGAACCACGACTGAACTAGACACTCAGGCCTAGAGCCTCTAGAAGTGCATGGACCACAAGGAACCACCCAAGGTAGTGACACAGGGGACCCACGGGGACGCGTGCAGTGTAAATACACAACCGCGATACGCCGTTGACTTCTATGGAGAAAGTCGCGATCAGGAAATTAAAGAAAAGGGACACTTAAAGGAGGACTTGGAGCAAACCCTTTGAGAACTAGTACTTTGAAGAGTTCTACTCCACGGGAGCACCGGAGTACTCGTGTTACCTCACCCAGGGAAGCTGGGTGCATAGGTGCCTTTCGGGGTCGGGTTTCGTCGTCGATTTGAATGGCGATCTGCTGCAAAGTGCTGCTGGCGACCAAGTGGAAAGTGTCCGGGTGGATCCAAGAGTGGATCGGAGATCTGAAGAACCTGAAAGCAGAGGGGACAGAGTCTGGGTCACTAGCCAGTGACCAGGAAGGCGATGGACAGATGCCCACCGATGTCGAGTTCTTCAGGTGCGTTGACGGTCGTCTTGACTCTTCAGCCACGAGGTCCAGGAGGCGTTGTCGGCGACCAGGAGCAGGATTCGGGCTGGTACACGAGTGCTGAGGTGTCGGCGACCGGATTGGACCCAACAAGCCTTGGCAACGGCAAGTCTCGATGAAGATGAAGATCGTCCGATGGTGCAGACCAGCAAGGTCTGGGGAACTCACCCAGCGAGGGTAAGTGAGGGCAGGCCTGGAGCAACCAGGATGCCCAAGAAGAAAAAGATTGGCCTTCGTTAAGGGCTACTAGCCAACGGGCTAGCGACCGCGAAGGAGCCTCCTGAGACGTCGCACGTGGATAGGGCTCACAGGACACTCGTGGAGTGGAGGCCAGTGATCTTCGGTGCAGTTGGTGCTGGAGGCTAGGGCTACTCGGAGCCCAAAGCACGACTTCGTGGGAGACCCAGAAGAGGATGCACTTGCAAATGTGCTCGGTGTCCAGGGGTCACGGTCTCACGTCACCCACGATAGCTACGGGCCTCAGCTTTGCTGGGGACTCAGGGTAGCCTCGGGAAGTCTGAGAATCCACCTCTGGTGATGCGAAGACTTCGAGCGTCCGACGGGAGCTTCAGAAATGCAGACCGGACAGATGCGTCTTTGGTGCCTGCCAAGCAGGGGAGTCACTCCTTCACCCCAAGGGAGATTCTTCTGTCCTCTAATCTTGAGTAGAGCGTCGAAGGTCCAGGATTCTGTTTCAGAGTTTCGTCCAGGGATAATCTAAAGTCCTAAGGACTGGGTTCCTATACTTATACCAAGTTTAGGGGTTGGACTACTCTGTGGCCCCACCTATGGGTGGGTCAGGGCAGAGGGGTGGCTACACCCCTTTCCTTTGTCCAGTTCGCGCCAAAGCAGGGGCTGCAAGCCCCTGATCCGGTTTGAACTGGGGTATGCACAGGGACACCAAGTGTGCCCCCAGTGCAGGACTTCAAAGCACCCGAAAGTGCTCCCGCCCAGCCCCAATACACATTATCCTGTCTGGGGAGGTGGTCACACCTCCCTGGGACAGGAAACCTATTGTCCAGGCCTCCCTGCCGGAGTTTCGTCCAGCAGCAGGAGGCCAGACTCGTGTCTGTGGCAGCAGCATCCATTTTGTGATGCCAGGGCTTTGGAAAGAAGTTACTGGGCTAGCCAGAGTTAACATGTCTTTCCCTCTAGAAGGGTGGAATGCTACCCCCGCCACCAGAATTGGCGGGGGGTAGTATTCCAAGATGTTTGACACCAAACACGACATGTTTAGGTGCAGCCATTCCAAAGTTAGCATTTAACGCGAGGTTATAATGCGCTTAAGAGTATATGGTCAGGCTGCACTACAAACAGCATCAGAGAAGGGTCTCCGAACGCTGCAGAGGGGCCCTGCTCATGCAGGGGCACCCTCTCACATAGGAACCATGCACTCTGCCTTTAGGATTGATAAGGCCTGCCTTAGGAGTGACTTATAGGTTTATATGTGTGTATGTATTTAGTGATATAGGTAACCTATATCACAGTAAGAGGTGCATGCACCACCTTACCCAGGCTGCAGTAGCAGACCTGTGGTGTCAGTTTGGATGGCCTTCCAGGGGTGGCATAATACATGCTGCAGCCCCTGGTAGACCTCTGAGGTACCTATGCCCTTGGTACATAGTATACCATATACTAGGGACTTATAAGGGCACTCCAGATTCCAATCAGTGATGTGCCTAAGGCACATGGAAACCATTTTAGAGAGGAAGCAGCTAGGCTGGGGTTCTGATTAGCAGGGCCCCAGCCAGACTAATGTCGAAAAACAGTGAAGCATCAGCAAAAAGTGGGGGTACCCATGTGAAGCAGATCCTACTCTCCTACACAACCCCCCAAACGTAGGGACATTAAACTAACCTTGCCCAGTTAAGTCTTCATGTTCTAAGTGGAAGTACCTAGAGAGTCCATCTGCATTGGCATGGTTACTCCCAGGTCTATGTTCCACTGTAAAGTCCATCCCCTGTAGGGAAATGGACCACCTAAGCAGTTTGGGGTTTTCACCCTTCATTTGTTTTAGCCATAAGAGGGGCTTATGGTCTGTCTGAACCAGGAAGTGTGTACCAAACAAGTATGGCCTCAACTTCTTCAGAGCCCAGACCACAGCAAAGGCCTCCCTCTCTATGGCTGACCAACGTTTCTCTCTAGGGGTCAGCCTTCTGCTAATGAAAGCTATCAATCAATCAATCATGTCACTTATAAAGCGCACTACATACCCGCGAGGGTCTCAAGGCGCTGGGGGAAGAGGGGGGTGGTGCTGCTACTGATCGAAGTGCCAGGTCTTGAGGAGTCTTCTGAAGGCAAGTAGGTCTTGGGTCTGTCGGAGGTTGGTGGGGAGGGTGTTCCAGGTCTTGGCGGCGAGGTGGGAGAAGGATCTGCCGCCGGCGGTCGTTTTCCGGATGCGGGGGACTGTGGCGAGGGCGAGGCTGGTCGAGCGGAGCTGGCGGGTGGGGGTGTAGAAGCTGAGTCGTCTGTTGAGGTAGGCTGGTCCGGAGTTGTGGAGTGCCTTGTGTGCGTGGGTGAGGAGCTTGAAGGTTATCCTCTTGTTGACAGGGAGCCAGTGCAGGTCTCTCAGGTGGGGTGTGATGTGTCTGCGTCGGGGGATGTCGAGGATAAGACGTGCAGAGGTGTTCTGGATGCGTTGCAGCCGTCTCCAGGAGCTTAGCCGTCGTTCCTGCGTAGAGGGCGTTTCCGTAGTCCAGCCTGCTGGTGACGAGGGCCTGGGTGACTGTTTTTCTTGTTTCGGTGGGGATCCACTTGAAGATCCTGCGGAGCATTCGGAGGATGTTGAAGCAGGATGAGGAAACGGCGTTGACCTGCTTAGTCATGGAGAGGGTGGGGTCGAGGATGACCCCTAGGTTGCGTACGTGGTCGGTGGGTGGCGGGGCTGTTCCCAGTGATGTTGGCCACCAGGAGTCGTCCCAGGCTGAAGGGTTGGAACCAAGGATGAGGACCTCCGTCTTGTCCGAGTTCAGCTTCAGGCGGCTGGTCCTCATCCATTCGGCGACGGCCTTCATTCCTTCGTGGAGGTGGGCTTTGGCGGTGTGAGGGTCTTTGGTGAGGGAGAGGATCAGCTGGGTGTCGTCGGCGTAGGAGATGATGTTGAGGTTGTGCTGTCGGGCGACGTGGGCGAGGGTGCCATGTAGATGTTGAACAGCGTTGGGCTGAGGGAGGAGCCTTGGGGTACGCCGCAGATGATCTTGGTGGCCTTGGATCGGAAGGGGGCGAGGCGGACGCTTTGTGTTCTGCCGGAAAGGAAGGATGTGGTCCAGTCCAGGGCCTTCTCTGGATCCCGGCGTCGTGAAGGCGTGTTCGTAGTGTGTGGTGGCAGACCGTGTCGAAGGCGGCTGATAGGTCCAGGAGGATGAGGGCTGCTGTTTCTCCGTTGTCTAGCAGGGTCCTGATGTCATCGGTGGTGGCGATGAGGGCGGTTTCGGTGCTGTGGTTGCTGCGGAAGCCGGACTGGGAAGGGTCCAGGATGTTGTTCCTACTGGCTGATCCTGACCTTCTTCATTCAATTGTGACAGTACAGCCCCTACCCCCAATTCAGATGCATCAGTTTGAACAATGAACTTCTTGGAGTAATCAGGACTCTGTAGAATGGGAGCAGTGCACATGGCCTGCTTCAGGTCATCAAATGCCTTTTGACAGCTAGCTGTCCATTGAACCTTTTTGGGCATTTTCTTAGAAGTTAAGTCATTCAGGGGTGTCACTATTGATCCATACCCCTTGACAAATCTCCTATAGTACCCAGTCAGGCCTAAGAAGGCTCTCACCTGAGTCTGGGTAGTTGGAACAGTCCAGTCCATGATAGTCTGGATCTTGCTCTGCAAAGGTTGAACCTGGCCTCCACCCACAAGGTGGCCCAGGTACACAACCTGACTCTGCCCTATCTGGCACTTAGTGGCCTTGATAGTCAGGCCTGCCTTTGCAGGGCCTGTAAAACATTCCTGAGGTGGACCAGGTGATCCTCCCAGGTGGAGCTAAAGACAGCAATATCATCTAGATATGCTGCACTATAGGCTTCCAGACCTGTGAGAACTGTATTCACCAACCTCTGGAAAGTGGCAGGTGCATTCTTCAGACCAAAGGGCATCACCACAAATTGATAATGCCCACTAGGGGTTGAGAATGCTGTTTTGGGCTTTGCAGTATCAGCTAGTCTGATCTGCCAGTAGCCAGCTGTCAAGTCAAATGTGCTGAGATATTTGGCTGAGGCCAAAGTATCTATGAGCTCATCTGCCCTTGGTATTGGATGGGCATCAGTCCTAGTGACTGCATTGAGACCCCTGTAGTCCACACAAAACCTCATCTCTCTTTTTCCACCACTGGTGTGAGGTTTTGGCACAAGGACCACTGGACTAGCCCAAGGGCTATCTGAGGGTTCAATAACTCCCAACTCCAACATTTTCTGGACTTCAGTCCTGATACAGTCCCTGACATGGTCAGGTTGCCTATAAATCTTATTTTTAATAGGCAGACTGTCCCCAGTGTCCACTTCATGAGTGCACCAGGTGGTCTGACTGGGTGTCAGTGAAAACATATGTCTAAACTGATTGAGCACTTGTCTACAATCAGTTTGTTGCTGGGTAGTGAGGCTGCCTGCCAAGGCTACACCATCTACTGACCCATCGTCAGGGTTCTGTGAGAGCAGGTCAGGGAGTGGGTCACTCTCTTCCTCCTGCCCTTCATCAGTAGCCATGAGCAAGCCCATGTCTGCCCTGTCCACATATGGTTTTAACCTGTTGACATGGAGAACCCTGTGGGGACTCCTGGGTGTTCCTAGGTCTACTAAGTAGGTAACCTCACCCTTCTGCTCAACAATAGTGTGGGGTCCACTCCATTTGTCTTGGAGAGCTGCTGGGGCCACTGGCTCCAGCACCCACACCTTCTGTCCTGGCTGGTAAACAGTCAGAACAGCCTTTTGGTCATGCCAGACCTTTTGGAGTTCCTGGCTAGCCTCAAGGTTTTTGGTTGCCTTTTTCATATACTCAGCCATCCGGGAGCGGAGACCAAGTACATAGTCCACTATGTCTTGCTTTGGGGGCTTGAGAGGTAACTCCCATCCTTCCTTCACCAAGCACAGTGGACCCCTCACAGGGTGGCCAAACAGAAGTTCAAAAGGGCTGTAACCAACCCCCTTCTGAGGCACCTCCCTATATGCGAATAAAAGGCAGGGCAAGAGTATGTCCCATCTTCGCCTAAGCTTTTCTGGGAGCCCTTTAATCATGCCCTTCAAGGTTTTGTTGAATCTCTCAACTAAACCATTGCATTGTGGGTGATAGGGTGTGGTGAACTTATAAGTCACTCCACACTCCTTCCACATTGCTTTTAAGTACCCAGACATGAAGTTAGCACCCCTGTCTGATACTACCTCCTTAGGAAAGCCCACTCTTGAGAAAATTCCCAGGAGGGCCCTTGCCACCACAGGTGCTGTAGTGGTCCTGAGGGGAATAGCTTCTGGGTACCTGGTGGCATGATCCACTACCACCAGGATAAACCTGTGCCCAGATGCTGTTTGGGGATCCATGGGACCAACAATGTCAATCCCTACCCTTTCAAAGGGCACCCCCACCACTGGTAGTGGTATCAGGGGGCCTTTGTAGTGCCACCTGCCTTGCCACTGGCCTGGCAGGTTACACAGGAGCGACAAAACTCCTTGGTGTCTTCAGACATGTGGGGCCAGTGAAAGTGAGGGACAATTCTGTCCCAAGTCTTGTTCTGGCCCAGGTGACCTGCCAAGGGAATATCATGGGCTAGGGTCAATAGGAAGCCCCTGAACTTCAGAGGTATAACCAACCTCCTGGTAGCACCAGGCTTGGGGTCTCTACTCTCTGAGTACAGGAGTCCATCATCCCAATACACTGTATGGGGACCACTAGCTTTCCCAGCAGCCTCAGCAGCAGCTTGCTGTCTGAGGGGTTCAAGGGAGGGGCAGCTCTGCTGCTCCTGGCTCAGATCTGCCCTAGATGGTCCCCCTGCCCCCAAGAACTCAACCTGGTCAGGTTCAAAGTTCCTCTGGGACAGTTCCTTCTTCAGGACTGAGATCATCCCCCTCAAGGGACTGATCTTCCTCCTGAGCCAAGGGGGAAGGCACTGCCTTAACCCTACTACTCCTCCTCTTGGAAGGCACTTGGTCCTTTCTTCCAGAATCCAAGGCCTGTTCAGTGCTAGACATTTTGGCTTGTGACCTGGTCACAGCAAACACATCTGCAGGGATCCCCAGCATTTCTGCATGGGTCCTGAGCTCCACTTCTGCCCAAGCAGAAGTCTCTAAGTCATTGCCAAGCAAGCATTCGACTGGTAGGTTTGCACTCACCACAACCTTCTTAAGGCCAGTTACCCCTCCCCAGGAGAAGTTAACAACTGCCAGAGTATGGTCTGATCTGACATTGCTAGCATTGGTCACTTGGTACATCTCACCAAGTATAACTTGCCCAGGATTCACAAGGTCTTGTGTCACCATTGTGACACTTGCCCCTGTGTCCCTAAATGCCAAAGCCTCTCGTCCATTGATTAAAGGCTGTTGTCTGTACTTGCCCAGATTACTGGGACTCATAGAGGAGGGCACATCCATGCCTCCATCACAGACTAACACAGCCTGAGTCAGTTCTCTGACTAGGTCAGAGCCCAACTCAGTACCCAGGGTGAACCCTACTAAACCCTTGGCTGGAGCACTCCCACCAACTGTACTAGGGGGAACAGGTGCCTTAGGGGCATTGGTGGGTGCTGGACTTGAGTCTTTGGACTTGGTGCAATCACTGGTCCAGTGGGTCTTTTGCTTACAGACCTTGCACCATGGTTTTCTTTGGCCTTTCCCTTTTGTAGACTGTGAATCCCCACCTGAAGAAGATTTTTGGGGGCCTGATGAAGACTTTTGATCTTTACCCTTCTCCTCACCCTTTTCAGAGTTCTTAGCATCTTGCTTCTTGGTGTCCCCACCTTGGTTCTGTACCTTCTGCTTCACCCTGGTCCTGACCCATTTGTCTGCCTTCTTTCCCAATTCTTGGGGAGAGGTCAGATCAGAGTCTACCAGGTATTGATGCAACAGCTGATTTTGACAGTTATTAAGAATCTGCTCCCTCATTATCAGATTGTACAATCCTGAGAAGTCACACACCTTACTGCCCATCAACCAGCCTTCCAGAGCCTTGGCAGAACAATCCACATAGTCTACCCAGTCTTGAGTCTGTGCTTTTTGGGTATCTCTGAACTTCAACCTGTACTGTTCAGTGGTTAGGCCAAACCCATCAATAAGAGCACTCTTCAAGACCTTGTAATTATCAGCATCCTCCTCTCTAACAGTGAGGAGCTTATCTCTACCTTTGTCTGCAAAGGAGAGCCACAAGATTGCTGCCCACTGCTCCTGAGGGACCTTCTGTACTTTACAGGCCCTCTCTAGAGCAGTTATCCACTTGTGGATGTCATCCCCATTCTGATAGGGAGGGACAATCTTGCTCAGGTTCCTATGGTCATAGGACCTTTCCCTATCTCTAGGGACATGGCTGCCACCATGGGACTCTAGTCCCAACTTTCTTTTCTCTCTAAAGAGATCTAGGGACTCCCTGTCTAAGGCTACTTGCTTCCTTCTGAGTTCAAGCTGAGCTTCCTCATATTGAATCAGCCTTGTTCTCCTCTCATGAGAGGATTCCCTCCTATGAGATGAGACAGAGCTCCCTATTGAGGTGCCAGAGTGGTTAGACTCCTGAGAAGGAGATCTAGACTTTCTGGGCACACTCATAATCCTTCCTGGGGGACAAAGAGGGCATCATCCTGATCATCCTCTTCATCTTCCACAGGAGGGATTGGGTTATCCAGGTCAGGGTCATTGTCACCCTCCTGGCCAGTTTCAGAGGGGGCTGGGGGTATTGGTACCCCTGGTCCCTTCCTCTTCTTCTGCCCCACCCTCAGCTCCTACCCCTTCAGTCCCCAAGGGCTTACTAAGGTCATAAGCCACCAACAACTCTTTAAGGTGTTGGGTGGTGGGACTTTGGCCTGTCCTTAATTTCCTCAAGTTACATAATGCTCTCAATTCCAAGAATGGGAGGGTATCATACTTGGAGGGAAGAAGCCCAGTGGCTTCTGGTAAGGATTCTCTAGATCCTACCTTTAAAGACATTACTAGTGTGGTGTGGTGTATGCACTACCTACTCTAGTGTGGCCTACTAAACTCTCTTGAGTTGTAGAAAGGGTGTGCTATCCCTTAACACACAACTCTAAGTTCAGTAGAACTTACTGTATTCTAAGCTTAAATTATATGTACCTTAGGTACCTTTAGTGGTTTTCAGTTGATCAATTCAATTGAGATTATCTGGTAAAACAATAGCAAGCTGGAATCCCACACGCTGCACACCAATGTGAGAAGTTGGCCTGGTATATGCTGTCCACTAATTATAGTGGGCACCTTGCACCAGTCCAAACAACCCCTTATTGGAGATAGGTTAAAGACAACCTTATTGAAAGCTATCCTAGTGGTAGCTATGGAGAGCAGCCTTCAGGCTAAGTCTTGAAGGAATGTAAAGCAGCTTGTTTTACCAGTCTATAATCTCTTGAGTGACCAAATGAAAGAGCACCACACCAGGTATATATTCAAAATATATGTATTTATTGCTAAACACACCCCTCTAGTCTCTTTATGAGGCTAGAGTTCGAAGTACATAAGTTAGAAGTTATTTAAACACAGTAATAGCACAAATACACGTTTGGGCCCTAGGGGCGTACCAAACCATATACCAATAAAGTGGTATAAGAACCACGACTGAACTAGACACTAGGCCTAGAGCCTCTAGAAGTGCTTGGACCACAAGGAACCACCCAAGGTAGTGACACAGGGGACCCACGGGGGACGCGTGCAGTGTAAATACACAACCGCGATACGCCGTTGACTTCTATGGAGAAAGTCGCGATCAGGAAATTAAAGAAAAGGGACACTTAAAGGAGGACTTGGAGCAAACCCTTTGAGAACTAGTACTTTGAAGAGTCTCTACCCACGGGAGCACCGGAGTACTCGTGTTACCTCACCCAGGGAAGCCGGGTGCATAGGTGCCTTTCGGGGTCGGGTTTCGTCGTCGATTTGAATGGCGATCTGCTGCAAAGTGCTGCTGGCGACCAAGTGGAAAGTGTCCGGGTGGATCCAAGAGTGGATCGGAGATCTGAAGAACCTGAAAGCAGAGGGGACAGAGTCTGGGTCACTAGCCAGTGACCAGGAAGGCGATGGACAGATGCCCACCGATGTCGAGTGCTTCAGGTGCGTTGACGGTCGTCTTGACTCTTCAGCCACGAGGTTCAGGAGGCGTTGTCGGCGACCAGGAGCAGGATTCGGGCTGGTACACGATGTCTGTCGAGTGCTGAGGTGTCGGCGACCGGATTGGACCCAACAAGCCTTGGCAACGGCAAGTCTCGATGAAGATGAAGATCGTCGATGGTGCAGACCAGCAAGGTCTGGAGAACTCACCCAGCGAGGGTAAGTGAGGGCAGGCCTGGAGCAACCAGGATGCCCAAGAAGAAAAAGATTGGCCTTCGTTAAGGGCTACTAGCCAATGGGCTAGCGACCGCGAAGGAGCCTCGAGACGTCGCACGTGGATCGGGCTCACAGGACACTCGTGGAGTGGAGGCCAGTGATCTTCGGTGCAGTTGGTGCTGGAGGCTAGGGCTACTCGGAGCCCAAAGCACGACTTTGTGGGAGACCCAGAAGAGGATGCACTTGCAAATGTGCTCGGTGTCCAGGGGTCACGGTCTCACGTCACCCACGATAGCTACGGGCCTCAGCTTTGCTGGGGACTCAGGGTAGCCTCGGGGAAGTCTGAGAATCCACCTCTGGTGATGCGAAGACTTCGGCGTCCGACGGGAGCTTCAGAAATGCAGACCGGACAGATGCGTCTTTGGTGCCTGCCAAGCAGGGGAGTCACTCCTTGACCCCAAGGAGATTCTTCTGTCCTCTAATCTTGAGTAGAGCGTCGAAGGTCCAGGATTCTGTTTCAGAGTTTCGTCCAGGGATAATCTAAAGTCCTAAGGACTGGGTTCCTATACTTATACCAAGTTTAGGGGTTGGACTACTCTGTGGCCCCACCTATGGGTGGGTCAGGGCAGAGGGGTGGCTACACCCTTTCCCTTTGTCCAGTTCGCGCCAAAGCAGGGGCTGCAAGCCCCTGATCCGGTTTGAACTGGGGTATGCACAGGGACACCAAGTGTGCCCCCAGTGCAGGACTTCAAAGCACCCGAAAGTGCTCCCGCCCAGCCCCAATACACATTATCCTGTCTGGGGAGGTGGTCACACCTCCCTGGGACAGGAAACCTATTGTCCAGGCCTCCCTTGCCGGAGTTTCGTCCAGCAGCAGGAGGCCAGACTCGTGTCTGTGGCAGCAGCATCCATTTTGTGATGCCAGGGCTTTGGAAAGAAGTTACCGGGCTAGCCAGAGTTAACATGTCTTTCCCTCTAGAAGGGTGGAATGCTACCCCCGCCGCCAGAATTGGCGGGGGGTAGTATTCCAAGATGTTTGACACCAAACACGACATGTTTAGGTGCAGCCATTCCAAAGTTAGCATTTAACGCGAGGTTATAATGCGCTTAAGAGTATATGGTCAGGCTGCACTACAAACAGCATCAGAGAAGGGTCTCCGAACGCTGCAGAGGGGCCCTGCTCATGCAGGGGCACCCTCTCACATAGGAACCATGCACTCTGCCTTTAGGATTGATAAGGCCTGCCTTAGGAGTGACTTATAGGTTTATATGTGTGTATGTATTTAGTGATATAGGTAACCTATATCACAGTAAGGGGTGCATGCACCACCTTACCCAGGCTGCAGTAGCAGACCTGTGGTGTCAGTTTGGATGGCCTTCCAGGGGTACCATAATACATGCTGCAGCCCCTGGTAGACCTCTGAGGTACCTATGCCCTTGGTACATAGTATACCATATACTAGGGACTTATAAGGGCACTCCAGATTCCAATCAGTGATGTGCCTAAGGCACATGGAAACCATTTTAGAGAGGAAGCAGCTAGGCTGGGGTTCTGATTAGCAGAGCCCCAGCCAGACTAATGTCGAAAAACAGTGAAGCATCAGCAAAAAGTGGGGGTACCCATGTGAAGCAGATCCTACTCTCCTACAATAACTGGAGCAGATTTATATTCCCCAGTGACTTCCAGAGAAGTGAGTCCATTTTAGGTGAGAAATGCTAAATGAATGCCTCCTGCCTGACTCCGATATGTCGGCAGGTATGAGTCTCCATCTTGGCCAACCACGGTGTCTCCCTTGACTTTTGCAGAGTCTTGCGCCATGGTATGGATCATCCATTCTCTGTTAAAACCATGGGCTTGATATCCCCAAAGCTCACTTGGGGACTCATTGACTTCAGTTTCACTGGTGTATGTGAAGGCAGCTGTGTATATTATTGCAAATGGCGCTGAAAATGCCATGGCGGTGTGTTGTGGCTTATTACACTGCAGAGACTCGAGTACACGGACGCCATTTTGAGGGAGGTCATTAGAGGTGGCAGCGGCTACCCATGATTGTTCCTTGCTACTGCTCTTGCAAGAGGTGCAAAGAATAGAAGGCAAGCAGTGCAATCATGAGCACTTTTTGTTTTCTACTGCTCCAGGCAGAGATTTAATTAGGTTTTCAGCACAGTACAATAAATACTCCCAGCAAGGCACACTCTTCTGAATAAAGAAAGAATGTTGCTATTCTGGCACCTGAAAAAACCCGGATCGCTCCTCCGGTTATTTACAATAAAAATGTTAACTTTGATTAAAACCCCAGGCTATGCACCACGTGTTTTCAATACTTAGTAGAGCCACAGGCCTCCTTATACAACATATCAGTATGCATGTATCTTTTTTTGGGTGTCCTTGTTCAAACAACGTGTTGCTACTTTTCATTATTGTGACTATGTGAACGGTGATGAGTGCGAACACTTCACCTCTTTCTCTTGCACGAGAGATGGTGCCTTACAAATGATTATACCATAATATGTGTCGCGACTAAGAATATTTTGAACCAATAGCAAAGTCCATATTTCACAACACTGCTTGGGGTCCATCTAAATTTATAAAGGGGACATAATCAGTACTTTTTAAAATCTTTTTTGTGTGGCTCTGTGGTTTACCGGTACATTTTGCCTGTAAGATGTTTAGGAGTGGACAGTTTTCTATGGATGTTTTCAGTTCCAAGTGTTGTTCTGTGTTTGTGGTGGCAGCACATCCTCCTTTTGAAAGGAACACATCGGGTTTCACACACTAAAAACAGAAATGTAGAATTTAAAAGTTATGCAGCACCCCGGTTAAAATAAAGGTCAGAAGCCTCCAACAGAATATATCACACATGCACTGAGAAATACTACCCGCACGTGCCCTTGCAGGCCAATGTGTGCATGGTCTGCAGGTGGCAAGGAATCCGTTGCTTGTGTCACAGGGGTTGTGTTCAGTGAAAGAAGCAAAGGTTTCGGCTCTAAGCGTCACAACATTGTACTCTGTCAGCAGCATACTTAGACACCTGTGCCCTAGAGCCTGGAGTGGACTTTGGTCGCCAAGCGCGTTGCACAAACTGCTAGTCTTGCAACATCACGTTTGCAAAGTGCATTTTGTTTTAATTACAACAAAGGTTGCCAATAATCGGTGATATCTCTTCTGCTTTATTGAATTTGTTCTTTTAGACGGTGCTTAAACTATTTGGTTATTGTTGCAGAATTTAAGAAAAATCAGCAAAACATTTTTGACACAGAACTGCAGAAATCTCCCCCAGAATAGTTAAAAACAATTGAGATTTCGACTGATTGTTGTCCCATTACAGTGTGCACTGTTTTCGATATTGAATTCCGAGAGCAGAGAGGACAATGTTGTGTGTGTCTTTGTTTATGGCTGGATTACTTACCTATAACCTTCATTACACTGGAGCCAAACTGAAGCCATACTCTTCGTCATCACACTTCCAGAGTTCTCAAATTGTTCTTAGGTGCGAGACCTAATTTGCATATAGACAGGTCACATGAATTGATTTCACACACCCCTTGACACTGATGTCTTCACAAGAAGCAACACCTGTAAAAGGGTTAAACATGTCAAAATACATGGAAAATGAATAGACACCAAAACATTGCTGAAGTAGGAACACAAAGAACGCTGCACTGAACAGATGCACATCTGGCACCGCTGGCAGCCTGGCCACTGGCGTAACGAAACTTGAGGGGGCCTCCCTGCAAGGCACGTGGAGGGGCCCCCTCCGGGCTCAATCAGGAGCTCTGCAGCCAGAGTGCTGTGCTGAGGGGGCCCCCTGGAGGTTGGGGCTCCCCCGCACCGCGGGTGCTGTGGGGGCCTGTGTTACGCCCCTGAGCCTGGCACAGTTCCCACCCACGTCTGAGGCTTGCACCTACCAGCTCTTTCCCCCTTTAATCAATCAATCAGGGTTTTGTAAAGCGCACTACTCACCCGTGAGGGTCTCAAGGCGCGGGGGGGGTGTGAGCAGCTCCGTTGGGGTCATTCAAAGAGCCAGGTCTTGAGGTCTTTTCTGAATTGGTGCAGTGTCGGGCCCTTGTCTCTAGCCCCGGTTTGGTCTGTCTGCTGTGTCCTTACCTCGCATTCAAGTTGGTGGTTCACAGACTACTGTACCTTGTAAGCTACAAGGGGAGGGTTTGTCGAAGCCCTAGCAGGATATGCTGGAAGGTCATGCCCTTGAGGCTCAGTTCCTTGAGAAAAATCACACTGAGGAGGACATTCATCGGGGGAGACCTTCATACTTTACTCAATAAGCCTGAATGTCGTTGAATTTTTTAATGTTAGTGCATTATTGATGGACTAAACACCATTGAAGAATGCAACACTGTAAGATATTGGGTTATCGGATGTGAGGCCCTCGCAGGAAAACAGGTCCACAACTGTCTCCTCACTGGTAACCTGACACCCCACTGTAGCGCTTGACTCTCTCAGGGTAGCGGAGCAGAGCAGTTAAAGGGCTACTCAGGGGATGTGGTGTGGGCTAGTAATCTCCTTTGGCTAGCAAGCAATAACAACACTCATCAAATGACTGTCCAGTCAGAGCTTTTTCTGTGAAAAAGGGAAAGTACATTCATTGTACTCACTACTAAATATTTTGCATTCATTTACAAATATAAGGAAGATGGAAATACCTTTGGTGACATTAACCCCCAAATCACCCCCTCATACCAGACAGAACATAACAATATAAGAAGGTGTCATGTTAAATGAAGCAGGCCTATTGGCTTTGTCAAGCCATCCCCTCATCATTAAAACAGTAAACACAGCTTAACATGCTCACTTTAGATCAATGAAATCAATAACCATGTTAAATGCATTCAGTATCAATAAAGCATTGCAATGTTCATCAACAAAATTGTCAAAAGAGCTTTTGTAATCAAACCAACATTAAACGTGTCTTCCTAATACCACTTCAGGCCCCATCATGCAGCCATAGGACCAACCACTAGGCGTCCCCTCACTCCAGAGCAAATAAACAACAAGCCCCAGCTCGGGGGATGCTTAAAAGATGTTGATACATGCCCCGGGTCAGATATCCTGTAACCTGAGAGACATAGGGTGAAGCCATTAAAATCACACATGGGGGGGACTGCTGTACACCCTGCACCTCCACAGAACGCGATGAAGTACGTTGGTAGTACCCCTACCTTTCCTTGGGACACCACACGGTGAGAAACAATATGAAAAGAAGCAGTTGCAGGGGACTATGCGGATCTCCAGCTGAAGCAGTAAATATTTTAACAGTGGGTTTACCCACTGTTTCCAAGTTAGCGGCCTAGCACCACGTTTTATTTTCACACCACACTTTTTATTTACATTTTTGCTACTTTTAAACTGGTGCTCGGCGGTGTCCAGTCCCACCTGGGACACCCACACACTCAGGGCCATTCGGGGTACCCAAGGGGGAGCCCAAGGGACCCGCTGGCTCACTGCATTCAGCAGGACCTGGCCTTCCACGTGTGCACCTCCAGTCCGCATTGTCCCTGGACCGGAGCATATTCCTGCCACCATGCTGCCAGGGAGGAGTTCTTCAAGCAGGGTGTGCCTGCCCCTGCACTTGGCAGTCTTCTGGGTCATGAGTATGGGTTCTAGGACCCTGGCCCTCACTCGCCGGGCTGCCCACATTCCTTTTACGTCCGGCCCTGGTGGATGGGCTCTCCTGGGCCAAAAGTGTCACTGGGTAGGGCATACCCATGCATGCCCCTTTGCCCAATATTTAATTAATTAAAGTTGCACTGACCCACCAAGGGGTATTTTCTCAACATACAATGGATCGCCACGTGCTCGCTTTCTCTGGAAAGCTTAAAATCTTTAAGGCTGCTTAACGCTGGCCCCGTTAGATTGATTTTCTTGATCTTGGGCTCACTGTACTCCTGGAGTGAGCTCTAGCCCCCAGAAGCATTTTCAACACGCCTCCTGGTCTCCAAAGGTCTGCAAGTTGAGGGGAGCTGGTTTTACTGGCTCCCTGCACCAGTCTTCTCCTCCCCTGGTGCTCCTCTCCTGCTGGTGGGTGCTTCTTGTGCAGCCCCTCCACTAGCAGGCAGCAGAGTACCCTCCTGCCCACACTCCCAAGCCCAGAGCCTCCTGCCTGTCCTTCAGGGCATTAGGGATGGCAGCAGAGTCCAGACCTTCCCCCACCTGGTCCTGAAGGGGCATGAGGGAGTCAATGCCACTGGCCCGAGAGATCCATCTAGTCCTGGAGGTCAGCTGCAGGCAAAGTCCATGAGGGGCATTAGGTGACTTCTACTTCCAGCTGTCTCAGGAGAAAGGGACCTCCTGCTTTGATGCAGTTCCTAGCGAAGGGAAAAAGGCTAATAATAGCAAAAAAGACCCCCCGGCAACCTCAAACCTTCAATTTTACTTCATCTATACATAAAGTGTATGGCCCAGAGAGTGTAACCCATAATTCTTATGTTTTTGTATTGTCAATCAATAGAACTTCAACATAATATCCTTACTTCACAATTGACAGGCAATATCCTGGACATCATTATTGCAAGTCACAAAAATACAAATATCCATCCGCTAAAACACCATTCATTTTCACTTGCATACCAAAACTCACATTTTTTACACACCAACATCCGAACGCTAAAACTATTTTTTTACATCCACATTTACTTCCTACTAGGTGTTATATATTTTTTAATATATTCAATCATTTCTTTTCACGTTGACACAATCTTCAATGATTCAATCAGGGTTTGAAAGACACCATTAATACATCATCTGCTAGTCATTCTTTTCCTTTTCACACTAGCTGTGGCTTATGGTAACTAACTAACTAACCCCATCCAGTTTAAACAATAACTCAGAACCGTTTACTCCCTTCCACGGTTCCTCTCGCTGCCCTACGCAATTTGTGCTTCGCACCTCACTAATGATGTCCAGGATATTGCCTGTCAATTGTGAAGTATTTATATTAGTTTAATTTCTATTGAGAGACAATAAAAAAAATAGCATAATTATGGATTACACTGTCTAGCCCATACATTTTTATGTATAGATGCATGTATGTGTGAACTAAAATTTAAAGTTTGAGGTTGCCGGGGGTTCTTTTTCGCTATTCTACTTCCAGCTGGGCATGATTCTGGTTTTGTTGCCACCTAGGATTAGGGTCTTGCTCTCTGTCTCTTACTTGTGCAGGGTTCTATAAGTGTGGGTGGCAGCGGCGGCTCCTCCGCTAAGGCGGAGGAGCGTCGCCCCACTGCTTTGCGAGCAGTTTAAAAAGGAAAACTAAAATGATAATAACTAACATTATTATCATTTTAGTTTTCCTTCCTGCTTAGGTGCGGGCAGGGCGGATGGGGCGGGGCTGGCCAGAGCAGGGGCAAGGGAGAGGAGTGTTAGGCTCACTCTAAAGTGCACAGGACGGTTTGGCCAGCCCTCTTGGGCCAACCAAACAGTTGTACGCACTTTGCATGTTCCCCACCAGGCTGCATTACACAGCCTGGTAGTAAACATGCACAGCCTCCTTGTCCCCATCTAAGCCCCGAACCACGGCACTCACACCAATCACAATGCTGCATTGCAGAGTTGTGATTGGCCAGGGGATTCTAGGAGGCTGTGTGCTTCCTGTTGCGGTGCGGAGAAGACGTCGGAGGAGAGGCAGCGGCCGGAGGCACCCAGGTAGGTCATATTAGTTTATTGTTTATTTCCTCGCCCCACCACCCCCGTTTAGTAGCAGCCGCTACTGGTGGGTGGAAAGTTCTAGATGCTAGGCAGCTCTGTCCAATTCTAGGATACTACATCATCCTTCTACCTCTGTCCCATCCCTTTAGAACAGCATCTAGGACAATCCAATATGGCAGAACCCTTCTTCCCCGGGTCAGAGCTCCTGTGCCCACCCAGAGGTGTGGCTATGATAATGGGCAAACCCTCCCTGGCAGTCACTCCAAACCAGTTCTGCGGCAGCACCCCTCCGTCTGGTTTTGGGGCCAAATTGTTAGGAAGTCAAAAAGGAGGAAGGCCTAGGGGTGAGCTAAATCTGACAGTGCAGTGGGATCCTCTGAAGCTCAGGAATGGGCAATGGGCTGGGTATACTCCCTAGGCCATCCTGATCAAGGAGGAAAAGTACCTTCCCCCACCCAAGCCCTTTGTCCACTGTCTGGGAGAAATACACATCTCACCACAGGGGAGTTATCCAGCTGTCAGGTGACAGATGAATGCTTAAAGTTTTAGGCAAAAAAATTGCAACTTTTAAAAAATGTCTTTCGCTTGACTGGTAGACAAATTTCAATTTCACCATTAAATTGAATTTTGAATGACAATTAAAATCTCTAGCAATCCAAATTTAGCATTGAAAAAATGCAACAAGGTAGACAAATGTTCCCCCATGGAAGCAGCCAATCTTGTTACAGTGAAAATAGCTTTTGGGGATATTTCACTGGAAGGCCATGTTTAACATTCATTTCTACATATCCTACTTTTAAATATCATGGACCCTGCCTTTATAGGCAATGAGGCCTGCCTAGGGATGACTTATTAATATTTTAAAAGGAAGGCTTAGGCCTGTCAAAAGGGGTTATTTTGAAAGGTCAAATTTGCACTTAATATCTGCCACAGGCATGTAACCTTTGAGCAACTACCAGGTTGTGCACGACTGTAGTCTCTTATGCGCAGCACGCACACGTGTGAACGCACATGTTCACATGTAACCAGCCGAGTACCCCTTACCTTAGCTGTATCGCAGCGGCCTTATCTTAAAAGGCAGACTCTGGTGGTAAACATACGCAGTCCAATTACCATGAAATTACCATGAGTGAGTCAGGTAGTGAGACTCACCCACAGTAAGGGTCCAAAAAACAGGTGATCAAAAGAAAAAAATCTTGGTGGACTAAATGGACGGAACTCATTTGCAACAAATACCATTACATCAAAATGACCATGCCCCTTACAGCATCCCCCCTTTCCTTTTTGTGTTTTTCTTCATATTCTGTTCGAACAAACCTTATAGAGCTATATTTGAATTCATTGTTCTGTAAACTCTATGTTATTGATTTCATTTGGGACCAATGGGACACTTGTAACAATTGTTACACTTTCTTTCAAGTGTTATGACCTTGTTTCCTAAGACCATCAAATGAGCATGTTTTTTCAGAAATTGTTTCTCAAATGATGTGCAACATACCTGGAATATCTGTGATATTTGTTAATGTTTAATGGAATTGAGTTGCAGAACTCGTCTCTGTTCAAGACTAAATAACAGAAGTATTATCTCTGACTATGGATGTACACTGTTACTAATGCTACAGAGATATTTCTCTCTAGGCAACATTAAACAAGGACATGAGTAAGGTCAATATGACGCATATACAACAAGAACAGATGAACAGAGAGGTCCTTCCGTTGATACTTTGAATCTTTATTCAAAATCTTCTGTAAAGAATACAGTTGTGCACAGCCAACACGTTTCGTCCAGTTATAGGCTCAGGGCTGCAAACATATATAAACATACCTCACATTACAAACTTGTACACAAAACATAGTTTACATATATTCACTATATACAGTAGCACAACACAAACTAATATAATAAGACACTCTTGTGATGGGAAAATAAATTCCCAGACAACATATATGACCACATATATATATATATACATTAAATGTTATTGTCCATTTTGTATGTGTTTTTATAAAATATTTTCTTTAATGGCATATTTGGCAACAAGCCATCTGAGGTGGGCAACAGTTACTTCAAAACAATAAGAAATAACACGCATGGTAGTGCAGCAAATGGGTCCCCTGGTTGACAATACTTGCACATTTACTGAGGATTCTGTTGCCACCATGGCTCTGCTGATGCTAACCTCTGTGACAGCCTATGTCATGTGGTAAACTTGCATGCCCAGGAAACGAAAAGTAGGAAACTCCCACTTTCGTGGGGGAACATACAAAATTAATTGTTCATTAAGACTCCTGATCCATTGGCAGATCTCTTACCGATCCAGCCCACTTACCCTTTTACCCTACTTCAAACATGGATATAGAACTTTCGTTTGGGGATGAGGTCTTAGCAGAGATCCTCAATGCCCCATCCCTGTTAGCCGAAACAGTAGTTGCTCAAGTAGTTAATAATTCTGACGAATGGGAATCATTGTCGACTAAGAAAAAGGAACAGATACGCACAGCCCTTCATGGGGCGTTTATGACAGAGTACCTTAGAAAGAACACCGCACCGAGAGGACTCATAGTCACTAATGAACCAAGGTTATTTCTTAACAACAAGGAGTTTCGCATAAATTGGTCGTGCATTGCCTGGAAGTGTACGAAAGACTGGCTTATTTTGATTATCAACACCGCCAGACAGCTGGCGGATGCCCTGCTTGTTGAAATTCAACAAAGTGAATGTAGATTGAAGACAACAGTGCAGTTATCAGTCTTTAAGAAAAACTTGAAGAAATCAATAATGACCATACTGAGTACAAAGAGTATCTCACACAGTCCAAAATAACTAAACTTAGGAAAGATGTGCAGAAGTTTAGTAGGGAAACAGTGTACCCATACATTACTGATGAACATTATGATAAACCTGTACAACAACAAGCAGGTAGGAGGCAACGGTTCAGACCCACCCCACTGAACTGGACTTTCAGCTCGGGGGACGAAAGGAGTGACAGTAGTAGTGACGAGAGCTCAGGACAACAGCAGAGCAGACAACAAGGCTATCGCCAACCTATGGCCCAACAATATCCCCCTCTTTTGGGTACTGGCAACAACCCTTCTTCCCGCCAGGGTTTGGTTTTCCACAAGGCCCCCAGCCTTCTTTTTTATACCGGGGCGGGGGCAGAGGCAGAGGCAAACAAAAAGAAGGAATACAAGGGTTCAGTGGGAGGACCAACAACCCACCCGGTGGTCACCAGGAGCAAAGGGAAAGCGAATATGCCCTCGACAAGCAGGGACTAACGAATATCGTTAATCTTAGTAAGCACACATTGACAACTGAAGAAGAGAGTGTCCTCTTCAAAGGATTGGGCTTTGTCCCGACACCCAAGAATGATCCCTTTGTACTTCATACAGAACTTGCGCAGTTCTTTAGAAAAATCAAGTTGCGCGACTATTTTGGTACAGATGAGGATAGATCTGAGGAACAATTGACAACGGGACTCAGGAAGAAGTCAACTTTTCAACCACCTGCCCAGAATATCTCTTGTCAAGTTTTAGCCTTTGAGGAAGCAGTTCTCAAGGAGATTGATATCATCAACTTTGAGAACACCAAGGGGTTTCAAAATCTTACAAGAAATGAACGTACGGCACTACAGGGTTTGAAGAACAACCACGAGCTTGTGATAAAACCAGCAGACAAAGGGGGTGCTATTGTGATTATGGATCAGGAGATGTATCAAGAGGAATGTAAAAGACTTCTCTCAGACACAGCCAGCTATGCCATACATAGAAATGATCCAACAGGCCCCCTGATGACAAGGATTAAGAACATGGTGGAGGAAGCCTTTACCAACGACTGGATTACCAGACAAGAAGCCAGCTTCCTCATCAATGAGAATCCTAGGATGCCCAGATTCTATACGCTTCCTAAGATCCATAAAAACCGGACCCCTCCTCCTGGTAGACCCATCGTATCCGGGGATTGGATCAGTCCTGGAACCCCTTTCGCAGTTTTGCGATTGGTTCCTCAGACCGATTGTGAAGCAATCACATTCTTACCTTCGAGACACTAAAGATGTCCTTTGCCTTCTCCGAGATCTGGAAATAGACCCATCTGGAGATATATTAATTACAATGGACATAGAAGCCCTATATACAAGCATCCCACAGAGAAGAACTTTGGAAGTGGTGGAAAATATCCTTTTGAATATGGAGTGGAATTTCATGACCCCCCAACATTTTGTGATGGAATGTGCTGAATTAGCGCTTACAGAGAACTTCTTTGAGTTTGAGGATTCCATCTATCACCAGATCACCGGAACTTCAATGGGCAGTACCTTTGCCCCAAGTATGGCATGTCTTTATGTCCAGCAATTTGAGGAAGACTACATCCTTAATCCAAATAACCGATTTCTGGAACATCTGAAGGTTTGGAAGCGTTACATTGATGACGTGCTGATTGTATGGCACGGAACAGAAGAGAGAGCAATGGAATTTGTTCAATGGGTTAATTCAATAGACAACCATCTCAGATTTACACACACTATTGATAAGAACCACGCAATCTTCCTTGATTTGGACATTACCATAACTCATGAAGGGTTTGTAACTAAGGTCCATAGCAAGACCACAGATAAAAATAGTTTACTTCTTTTTGAAAGCTACCACCCCAGGGCTTTGAGACAAAATCTCCCGGTAGGCCTATTCCTCCGAATACGACGAAACTGTTCCGATATGACAACTTATGTGGATCAGGCGGGAGAGCTGGAGAACAAACTTTTGGAACGCCATTATCCAAAGAAAATAGTGAGAAGAGCAAAAAAACGTGCAAGGAACAATTCAAGAGAAGCTCTATTAGAGGATGTAATTAAAGAAGACACCAAAAGACTGGTGTGCGTCATTCACCCCGGCCTCAAACACAGTACAAAAAATAGTGAGAAAAAACTGGCACATTCTTAATAGTGCAGGCAATCAGTGGCAACCACCTCTATTTGCCTTCCGAAGGAACAGGAGTCTGCGTGATGAATTGGTACACGCAAAAACACCAACAAGAGAGGATGGAGAACAGCAGACCTTGTGGACCCACCCACGACCTGTGGGTCATTTCTCTTGTGGGAACTGCACTTCTTGCAGTCTCACCGCTAACACCAAGGAGGTAGACATAGGGACTGGAAAACCTTGGAAGTTACGAGGATTCAGTAACTGTAACACAGAGAATGTTGTGTACCTCCTAACCTGTCCTTGCGGCCTCAGATATGTAGGGATGACTACTAGGAAAATCAAGGTACGAATCAGTGAACATCGGAGTACCATCCGATGTAAAAAGAACAACACTAAACTGACGCGTCATTTCACAGAAAAAAACCATAATGACACAGACCTAAGATGGTCAATCCTAGAAGTGATGAAGAAACGCAAGTTTGATCTTACAAAAGCTCTACATGTGAGGGAACAACGATGGGTGTTTCGTCTCCGCTCTTGGCAACAAGGCCTCAACGATGAAATACCATGGCTCCAGATGGGACAATAGGAATCCCTAAAATCCATCTTTAATTTAATTTCTACACATTATCTACATGTTTTGGGCACGCCTATTTTACCTTAGGATTCACTCTATAAAGCACTGACAATCTGTGAGGCTACATTTAACTGATTGAGACCCTCATTGTGCATATTTGAGTACTATACCCCCTATATAATAAAAAAATTTTATTTATTTTTTTCCAAGGGTGAGGTGTTAATTCCTGCAAACCAACCCCCCACCCTCGCCTTCCCCTTCCCCCCCGCCACCCTTTTTCTGACCGTGGTTGGCAGATTCATTGTTCTCCACTTTGAGGATGAACACAATTTTTATCGCGCGCAATTTTCTATCGCGCGCTATTTAAAACAGTATAGAACATACGCGTATTTACAGCATTGTACATGCGCGTACATTTAGCCACTTTGAGCATTTGTAGAAACTTGAAAAGGAAAGTTTCCTTATTTGCAAGCATGCACGGCCATTTTAGAATCAGGCATTCGTTTCAATAGACACAGGAAGTCACAAACCTTTTTCCTACTGATTAGCTGTAGTTCACTCTGAGCATGTGCATACGATCGCCATGGGTAGGTCAGGCTGCCTTTTCTTGTGACACAGGAAACCAAAAATCACATGATTATTATCAGCACCTGTGAACCATTTGGTGATAATTAGTGTGATAGAGTGCACTATATATAGCGCGACCTCCTTTACCTCATTTCTTCATCAGGGAGGACCGGGAGCAGTCGCCTAGGATCCACATGGGAAATTTCCCTTGATGCAGTAAGGGTGTGAATGAGAATTGTTTGAATGTATGGTTGTTCAATTACCTGATAGGCAGATGGTGTTGTATGTGTAGGTTTATTTTGCCACAGATCAAAAAACTGTTCTCTCATCTACCTTTTTCCTTTTTCTTCTTTTTTCTTATTGAGAATTATTTTTCTTATTGAGAATTATTTTTCTTATTGAGAATTATTTTAAATGTGTACCATGGTTTCTCAACAGGGTTTGACTACAGGGGTTTCCCTCCCCTCCTCCCATGGGGCAAGTAGCTTTGGTATCTAGGGTAAGAACAGTGAGATTTATATTCTCACTTTTTTATTTGATTTCATGTACACAAATAGAGTGTCACATGTCACATAAGTAGTCACTTATGTTTTTCTGAAACAATGCATGTTTTGCGTTCAGTTCTCAACTACTTAGAAGGTTTGGCAGTGTATATATTTCTCTCAATCAATTTCTCTTTTACAGGCTTGAAATTAGAGGCCATCAAGTTGTGGAGTGTGGCAGTGCTCACGCCCACACAGTGGTTTACTCTTACCACTAGCTGGTAAGAACGGAGCCCTCTATGTTCTTTTAGGTCCTGACGAATGCCCTGGACCCAAGCGGGCCATTAAGGCAGAAACATGTTGACCTCTCACATAATGGATAGGGGACATTAATTCCCCCACATACCGTCACTTGATTTTAATATCATATAGTTACCTTTAACATTAAAAACACGATTAAGATAACTATAATGTTTTTTAACCACACTTTTTGTTTATGGGCCCCCACTTAGTTTAGAAGTGCATCCCTGTCGTCAGGTGTATGCCCGCCCTCTATCAAACCAAGGTTTTAGAGGGCGAGGACTGGTCAATGATGAAGCATGACACCAGGTGGTGTGTGAGACCAGTCCGTTACTTTTTGTGAGATGCCTTCACTTACAAATACATCCCAAACCTCGTAGTGGCAATTCAGTTAGGAGCAGCTTTTTGTGGTTAGACCATTGGCAGAAGTGCCTAGGTGTGTGAACATCGACCCGAAGATTGAGTTAACATCTTGTACATCAATTATGACTTCCTGTATCCCCAGCCGCCAAGCACCTATCGTGAAACCAGTTTGCCAAGTGATCCTGAAAAGTAGAGTAGAATTTCTGCCTGTGTATGGACCAACGTGCCACCAGTATTTCATGGTGCGGTTATCATCGTATGGGATATGTAAGAACGGGTGAGCAGAAATAGAAACCAACCTGCTTTCTGAGCACTGTCTGGCAACGTAAGCCCAATAATAAAGGAAATGCAATCTGTTTAACAGAGACACAAATTATCTTTTTGTAGCATTATCCATTCCGTGACTAGATGAATAAACACTGACTTCTTGAGAACCAAAATTCTCCCGCGAGCGTCTCCAATTTCAAGAGAAGTATTTATTAGGTCCCCAATAATGTTTTAATGCAGATGCCTCATATTCCAATAACGAGTCTCCAGTTGATCCCTTATTAATCTGAAAATAATCTTGGATAGCATTACTGACCAATGCAGCATCTGTGAGAGCCTCAGTTTGTAGTCACCAGCTAGGAATGCCAGAGTGTGGGTTGCCCCACAGAAGAGACCGGATTACGGGATTATGGCTGGCAGTGGGTATAACAAGATGTTCTGTGTCCAGGCTGAGACTTCATATATGCGATGAGCAGAAGAAAATGTGTCTCGTATGGATATTGTGCATGGGAGAAAAGAACATGTGCTTGTGAGACGTGTCACTGTCAATGGATCCAGCCAGTGACAAGATTCCTCAATGCTCCAAAAAGTTTGGCGGCTGATGTCTCCATTAAAGGCAAAAGAGATCAATCTAAATGCATATCCATCACACAATTAAAATCACCCAAGTCAGCATCAGAACATGTGGTAAGGCTGACAACAATTGAAAAGAAATTAAAAGAATCAATCATGATGTGTGTTCAGTACTGCAGTCCCAGTATTTTTAAAGGGTCCCCCATCTCATCCATCAAGCTCTCGATTAGTACAAATCTCCCTCTGCATCTAAATGTTCTTCAGTACCTTAAAAGGGACATTAGGCTTAATTGCAATTAATACAACCTTACAGTAAACCTGAATACGGCCGGTAGTGCACCTGAACTCCCTCCCGCCCCACTTCAATCCTGCACCCTCTGCACTAGTCACATGTGTTTCACGTGAGATTACAAAGTGTACTTTCTTTCTCCTAAAGAAAGTATTTAACTTGTATCCCTTTTTTACCAGAGTATTAATAACATACAACGCACAGTGTGCTACATAATTCAGAACCTATTTTACAACAAAAAGCAACACACTGAAACTATCATACTAATGGTTTGCGGATCGAAATGGATCCCATACAGCTTACCAACACATAAACCCATAGATATCTACATCTTTTCAAAAGTCAATCCAAATTCATTTGTTTTTCTAAGTCATAAATATCTTTTACCTACTGAATCCACAAAGTGATATCTGGGTACCTGGTACTGCTCCACTGCTGGGGAATCAATATGTCTAGAAAAACAAATGTATTACTAGTTTCCTTACTGAACCGAATCATAATCAGTACAGACTTATAACTTAGTAATTAAAATTCAAAAATACTTTATTTAGACAATGAAGTCTGTCAAAGTGCCTACAATTACAAATAAAATCAGAGTAATAGCTATTATCAAAATATTTCTTAGGTCTCCATAATTTAACAGTCAATTCATAATTCATCCTCAGTATTCCTCACTGGTAAAATAGTTAAAAAACATTTCAATAGAAGGCTAATGACTTAATAAAAGTGCATTTAGTTGAAAAAGGGAAGCAGTACTGTCTGTCCATTTGAAGCTAATTATTTTAAGACTACTAATATTCAGGGATCCTCCCCTTCTTCATTTTGGGTTTCTGAATTTATTTTTAGTCGCTTCTCCACACACCCTAAAAGTTTTACCAGTTTTGTGATCACTTGCGGCTGCTCATTGTTCAATAGGAAACTGACGGTAGATGGTAATGTCCCTGCCCCCTTTCTGAAAAATAACATCCCTAGGCAACAATTGGTCAAATGAGTGACGAGACCTATTCCAACATACTTATGATATTATAGACTCAGTGTACATAGAATTCATATTAAAAACTCATTTTATTGATATACTTTCATATAATGATATTATAAAAGAATTATTTGGCAAACATATAGAACTGAACGACAACAATACAACATATTTTCTACAATAGAACAACACAGATGTATACAGTAAACACAAATGTATAAGGTGCAGAAATAGACAGTGGTTATAAATAAATTTATAACTAAACACTAAACAAACTGTTGTGCCCTTACACAGGTTCAAAAGAAACAATTGATGGACGGAATGCTGGACAATGCAAACATTCACCCCCAGTCACAAGGATCTGGGTTAAATCCATCATTCTTTTGCTCACTACACCACCCCAGTTTGGACCCAGCCATATGCAAATCAGTCTTGACCCTGTTCCTTGTGGGAACAGTCCAGCCCGAACTGCCAAGCCAGGTCCTCCCTGGACCGGAAACAAGCATCCTAGGACCGGTTTCAGGGCATCACCCTTCTTCAGCCAGGCTAGCTTGAATCCAGTGGTGTAGTGAGCACGGGACCCACGTCTGGGCATACCCTTCCCACTTAGGGCGACAAATGCAAAAGAAACAATTGATGGACGGAATGCTGGACAATGCAAACATTCACCCCCAGTCACAAGGATCTGGGTTAAATCCATCATTCTTTTGCTCACCACACCACCCCAGTTTGGACCCAGCCATATGCAAATCAGTCTTGACCCTGTTCCTTGTGGGAACAGTCCAGCCCGAACTGCCAAGCCAGGTCCTCCCTGGACCGGAAACAAGCATCCTAGGACCGGTTTCAGGGCATCACCCTTCTTCAGCCAGGCTAGCTTGAATCCAGTGGTGTAGTGAGCACGGGACCCACGTCTGGGCATACCCTTCCCACTTAGGGCGACAAATGCAAAAGAAAAAATTGATGGACGGAATGCTGGACAATGCAAACATTCACCCCCAGTCACAAGGATCTGGGTTAAATCCATCATTCTTTTGCTCACCACACCACCCCAGTTTGGACCCAGCCATATGCAAATCAGTCTTGACCCTGTTCCTTGTGGGAACAGTCCAGCCCGAACTGCCAAGCCAGGTCCTCCCTGGACCGGAAACAAGCATCCTAGGACCGGTTTCAGGGCATCACCCTTCTTCAGCCATGCTAGCTTGAATCCAGTGGTGTAGTGAGCACGGGACCCACGTCTGGGCATACCCTTCCCACTTAGGGCGACAAATGCAAAAGAAACAATTGATGGACGGAATGCTGGACAATGCAAACATTCACCCCCAGTCACAAGGATCTGGGTTAAATCCATCATTCTTTTGCTCACCACACCACCCCAGTTTGGACCCAGCCATATGCAAATCAGTCTTGACCCTGTTCCTTGTGGGAACAGTCCAGCCCGAACTGCCAAGCCAGGTCCTCCCTGGACCGGAAACAAGCATCCTAGGACCGGTTTCAGGGCATCACCCTTCTTCAGCCAGGCTAGCTTGAATCCAGTGGTGTAGTGAGCACGGGACCCACGTCTGGGCATACCCTTCCCACTTAGGGCGACAAATGCAAAAGAAACAATTGATGGACGGAATGCTGGACAATGCAAACATTCACCCCCAGTCACAAGGATCTGGGTTAAATCCATCATTCTTTTGCTCACCACACCACCCCAGTTTGGACCCAGCCATATGCAAATCAGTCTTGACCCTGTTCCTTGTGGGAACAGTCCAGCCCGAACTGCCAAGCCAGGTCCTCCCTGGACCGGAAACAAGCATCCTAGGACCGGTTTCAGGGCATCACCCTTCTTCAGCCAGGCTAGCTTGAATCCAGTGGTGTAGTGAGCACGGGACCCACGTCTGGGCATACCCTTCCCACTTAGGGCGACAAATGCAAAAGAAACAATTGATGGACGGAATGCTGGACAATGCAAACATTCACCCCCAGTCACAAGGATCTGGGTTAAATCCATCATTCTTTTGCTCACCACACCACCCCAGTTTGGACCCAGCCATATGCAAATCAGTCTTGACCCTGTTCCTTGTGGGAACAGTCCAGCCCGAACTGCCAAGCCAGGTCCTCCCTGGACCGGAAACAAGCATCCTAGGACCGGTTTCAGGGCATCACCCTTCTTCAGCCAGGCTAGCTTGAATCCAGTGGTGTAGTGAGCACGGGACCCACGTCTGGGCATACCCTTCCCACTTAGGGCGACAAATGCAAAAGAAACAATTGATGGACGGAATGCTGGACAATGCAAACATTCACCCCCAGTCACAAGGATCTGGGTTAAATCCATCATTCTTACACAGGTTGACACAGGTAGCCAGGTAGAGTTTAGTAGACTTCTTTATTGGTTCCATGCTCATATGTACAACAGTCCATATTCTTGTTGTCAGCCCTTATTCCAGCCCCACCAGGAGCAGCCTCCCTGCTGCTCAGCCCTTCTCCAACTGTCACCACTCATCCACACAGGCACCCAGGCATTCTATTCAACACAGTCACACCAACATTCCGATACCATCTCTCACTCTGGCTGAGCAGCAGGAGACAGCTAGGCTGGATTACATACAATGACACTTAAGAGGATATAACATTATCCCCTTCCATTTAAAAGAAAAATGAAAGTGTGAGAAAACATGGGATTAACTATAAACATGAAAATATACAGAAGCAGAAAAAGTTCTAACTCAGGGAAGCAAAGCTAAATACCACTTCACAAGAGAAAAAACGCTGAGTACTAGAAGGAAAATAAAAATAATGGCAAGCAAGATAAAACATTGACAAACCATATACCCATCCTTCCCAATAAACACATTTAAAATGTAGAGAAGGGTGGACCACACCCCAGGACAAACACCCAAGGCCAAAAACAGGCAACAAGGGTGAAACCAACACGAAAAATATATGTGTACCACAAGGTGAACAACACAGAGGGTACACACAGTGAGGCGCAGGGCGACTTACACACAACAACACGTGAGGCGCAGGGCGACTTACACACAACACGTGAGGCGCAGGGCGACTTACACACGACACAAAACGTGAGGCGCAGGGCGACTTACACACAACATGACAAGACGTGCAGCGTAACGCGACTTACAAACACATCAGACCCAATGTGCAGACCAAACGTGCAGCGCATGACGACATACACACACAATGCAACATAATGTAAAACGTGAAAATGGGGCTAACACCGATAAACACACACCCTATGTAGGGATGTACCGCACAACATGTAAATGGGGCTAACACCCATAACCCAACCCAGTGTAAGGGCTAACATCATAAACACGTGTATATGGGAACCAACCCATAAGCCGACCCCCATGTAGAGGTCACTAAATGTAAAATGTAGAAATGGCACTAGTACCCAAACACATCCCTCATGTAAGGGAGACAAATTTGACTACCACCCACTAAAATACATGGGCCACCCATCAGTAGGGAAGAGTAAACTGTGGCATCACGAAACACGAAAATGTACCATAAGACATGCAAAAACAACTCCAAATGTAGTACATCTTTAAACTGTATCCCACGCCGGTGAGCGACCTCTCACCCGAGTTGTGCTACTCTGGGCACACACACAGGTACCGTGCACCCCGTGTGAAAACTGTAAACAATTGTGGACACACAAAACTTTGGCATAACAAATTACTCAATGCAGAAACATCTAAAGTTCACAGAATTGGCCTAAAGATCAACAAAAATCACCTAAAAGTTCCACAAGAAAAACAATATGTGTGGAAATTAACAGATGTATACTAAACCAATTGTGACCATATCACGTGTAAGCTAGCGTAAAACAAGAACACGAGTCTGTTTTAAAGACCAGAGTCTTGTTGATCTTCCCATACCTCTCCTCCAGATAACTTCTCCGTGCCAAGAAACAATGTACTGCCAAACCGTCCACCGTCTTGTTCATTTTCCCATACCTTCTACCAGATAACGTGACCAAAGCATAGCACACAGGTGGTCCCTGCTGGCACCACACCACAGTGCCTTCATATCCAACGAGACTCCAGTGTCCACAGGGGATCCTTGCTGGCACTTACCACCGCGCCTAGATCAGCAACGAGTCTACGGTGTCCACAGGGTATCCTTGCTGGCACGCACCACTGCACCTACATCTGCAACAAGTCTCCTGGTGTAGTGAACACCACAGTGAAAACCCAAGACTATTGCAAGACGGATCCAGAACTGGCAAAGCAGACTCTTAACTATCACGTCCGATCATCGATGCTCCACCACAGGCGGTTGGCCACAAACGACAGGAATCAATGCTACAGATAGAAGTAACTGCTGTCAATCACAAGATGGCGGCACATACGTGACGCTGAGCCGGATGTGGATGGCACGCGCCATAATTTTCAAACCGCTACGCAGCGGTTGAGCTGGCAAAAGTAAAGGGCTGCCAGTGTCGAATGAGAACAATGAATTGGCTCACCTCACAAGTCCTCTATAGATAGAATTTGGGCATTTACCACCGCGTCCAACAGCACCACTTGTAGATAAGAGCCAAGTATTATTTCAGCACATGTTTCGCTACTCCCACACGCACCGCGAACATGAAGCACTTGAACGTGGAACTCGTAGATCAAACGACCCAAAAAACAGACCGGCAACCATTTGAAAGCTAAAACGAAGGATCCATGTGTCAGCAAAGTTCATAAATGAACACAACGACACCGCTCCTGGTATTTACACCATTTGGGTTCTTATCACCCACTCACGGAATCATTGTGGCTTTCCTGAAGAAGGCGTTCAGCATGCCGAAACATGCGTAGAAAAGGATATAAGAACATTTATCAATTAGCCACTGCTTTGCAAATTGTGATACATTTTTTCATGTGTTTGTTTAGTGTTTAGTTATAAATTTATTTATAACCACTGTCTATTTCTGCACCACCTTTACTGTATACATCTGTGTCGTTCTATTGTAGAAAATATATTGTATTGCTGTCGTTCAGTTCTATATGTTTGCCAAACAATTCTTTTATAATATCATTATATGAAAGTATATCAATAAAATGAAGTTTTTAATATGAATTCTATGTACACTAAGTCTATAATATCATAAGTATGTTGGAATAGGTCTCGGAACTCACTTGACCAATTGTTACCTAGGGATGTTATTTTTCAGAATTGTATTTTCCCTGCCCTAGGAACTACTATTAGTAACAGGGGGTCCTTTGTTTTGACATTAAATGTCCGTGCCCCCTCCTTAATCCATAGGAACTTGAGCAATCTTCTGCGGTCTACCAATAGTATAGGGCTTATAGAGCAAATGGGTTATTGACTCCTGAGATAGATTATATAGTCGGCACATTTTCAACTCAGTTTATCCGCCCATGGTGAAGACAGATCTAAGGACGCAAAAGAGCCCATCCGAAGCTGCAGAAATTTCTTCTTATGGTAGGAGTAAAATGTTTCATTAATATATGTTTGTGGGCCTTTTCTGTCATAGCTACCGAGAACCAGGTAAACATGTTTTCTTTTAGCAAATGCTCTTTGATCAGATTTCCGTGATATAATTTTTACGTTTCTGTTCAGGGGTGTTTTAAACTGTAAATGAGGTCATTTTAAGTCCCATAGCTCCCTTGACCGAGTTTGCAACAGGGCTTTGTCTAGGGCTTGCGACCAGGCGTTCGTGTGATTTGTGTTGTCCAGACCCGCAACTTCCTGCCAAATGAGATGTTTTAATGATCCTTGCACAGCAGATCTTGTAGAATGCAGGTATTTTATTATGTCAGCCATTTGTACAAGCAGTTGATCCTGTAGTGTAAATTCCAACCTAATTTGAGCTGGCGAGGTGTTGCCTGGCAGTTGAAATAAAGACCTAAACACTGCACTCTGTGCCCTATTTAAAAAGGTCCCCAGTTTTCCCGGGTAGGCCTCTTATCCCTATGACAGTGTTGGCACTAACAATTTTCAACAGTGCCTCAAAAGAGAACTTATTTGTGCCCTTGAATATTGTTCGGAAAGCACCTTGCAGCGAGGCTAATTTTGGTTTTAGTGAGTTCAAGTGAAGTAAATGACCTCCTTTGTTGCCCAGCCAGCAGCCCAGATATTTATATTGGTTTGCGGTGGTCAGGCGGTGGTTGTCAAGATGCCATTGATGTTGTTTTCTCTTTTTCCGACCAAAGATAACTATGTTTGTTTTTTCATAGTTAATCTGCATATCATTTACCAGACAGTGCGTGGCTAAGGCATCTAACAGTCTTTGAAGCCCCACCGGCGTCTGACTGAGCAGGACGTCGTCGTCCGCGTACAGCAGAGAAGAGATGTGTTGATTCGCCAGTTTGGGAGCGTGACTATTAACTTGATTTAATGCAGGAACCAAATCACACATCTACAGATTAAAAAGGGTGGGTGCTAATATGCACCCCTGTTTGACCCCTTGTCCCATGTTAATTTTTTCCGAAACTGCCATGCATCCTCCTAGTTTTACTCTCGCCTACGTGTTGGAATAGAGCAGTATGATGCCTTGCAATAAAGGTTATGGGATTTTCCAAGCTGTAAGTTTATTCCACAGTAGGTGATGATTGACACGGTCAAAATCTTTACTGTAGTCAATAAAGCAACAAAACAGCTCTTCCTTTTTCTGAATTTGTCGGGTGGCAAGCATCCTTATAACTTAGTAGTAATCCTGTGGTTAGTGAAACCATGTATAATACCACATCTCAATAAGGGTGTGTTACAGGACATGTCATAAACATGGGTACCTGACCTGCCTCTTGGACAGTGTGTAACCGAGTCAGTATTTCAGTTGTACATCTTCGCTGGTGTAATATACAAATTTACCAATTCTACTCACTGAGAGGCCAATAATGATAGTTCAAGTGAATATTTGCTGAGGGATCTCTATTCCCAGGAATTTCCACCACTTTTGCACCCAAATAAGAGACTGATTTTCTCCTGCCTCCAGAAGATTATGGTAATAGTCTGATATATCCTTTGGGGGTTATGTTCAATCAAGCTTACACATAATTTTGGTAGGTATTCGGGACCAATGTCTTTATATTTTTCGTTTAACAGTGACCAGATCTGTAAATATTCAGAAAAACAAATTCTTATGAGCAGTAGCTAACTCCTCGTTAATTTCCTGCAAATGTTTTTAAAATGCCACTGTTAAATAGCTGACAAAATAATGGAATTTTGTCCCATGGAGAATCCTTTGATATTTGAATACGCCTACTGAAACACCTTGCTGAATATCCTAACCTTTATTGGACCTGGTGTGAGTTCTGGAGAGATCCTTAGTTCGGGGGTTTTAGATCCGGATTATCCCATTCAACTACTAAAGTGCTTTGAGCAAGAACCCCTGGTTGAATACTCAAGCGTTCAGTTCGGCCTCTCCCTCCTCCCACCTTTGCTCCTTTCAAAGTTAAATTCAGTCTGATAATCCTTTTAACTAGTCCCTTAAAAGCTATCTCGTTTTTAGAATCAGCAACCACATCGGACCACTTAAAAGGTGATAGTTATGGCGAACTCTCTAGAGGTATTGCACCTTTTTCAATTCATCTGCTGGCTAAGCCCCCCCCTTTTCTTTATCAGCCTGGGATGCCCTCGAGTTCTGATAGCTTCTCTTATTCCTTCCTGAAACAGAGACCAGTCGATGTAAAACAACAGAGCCAGCATGGCCAATGTCTGGATTTGTTATTATGTTGTTTCCATTTAAGCTCAAGCCTAAATAGTGTACAGTTACAAAGTAGCCAATCACCGGCTGAGTACATACCTGTGTAACAAAGTTTCATTAACCCAAAGGTAACCAGAAGGAAAAAGAAGAAGAGCAAGGTGGCAGACCCGCTTACTGTGATCTGGCCCACTGGTCCTCTACTGCTGTGTAGACCTGCATGGGCTTGAGTGTGTCCTGCTGTCGGCACAAGCACGCTTTAAGCGGGGCTTAATTAGCAAGAATGGAGTTCTGTTACTGGATCTTTATGCTGTGTCTGGTGCTTGGTTTCCGCTTCGGCCTCTGCTAGAGCTTCCCTCGTCCCTGTCTGCAATCTCGGCAGCCTACAGCCAACTACCTAGTAGCAGCATTTTATCTCCTTTTCATGCAGGGCGAGTATGCTGCATGCCATCGTGGAAGCCAACGGCACTGGTCATCCGGCTACCTGCACGCTCAGAGCTCACTACTATCCACCTCAGGAGTGTGCTCACCTTCTGGCTCCCTCGCTTTGTTCTCCAGGCCACGGTTTTAGCTGAGAAGCAGTTCCAGACCTTGGACAAGTCAGGCATTAATGCAGATCACAGCCAAGGTGAAAAGTGCACAGGGTTACAGCCAGACACCCCATAGCTGGTCGAAAGTGTGGGAGGTGGGCCACTGGGACTCAGGAAGCTTTAAGGACCGCACTGCTTCCCCGCCTCATTCATACTCACCATGTTCATCATGTATCTCTGTGACCTACAACCAAATCCCCTCAAGATCCGGTTAAGGGAGGTATTTTCACACAACAGAACTATGGCTGTTATTTGTGTATACATCTTGAGCCAGGTTCCTCACACATTCTACGTCCTCAACATCATAATTGTTCTCAGTATCATATCTGTTTTGCGGCCGAGTTCAGGGCTTCGAGCTGGCCAGTCGTTACTGAGCTGGATGCTCCATATCAAGAGAGTTATTTGCTTCTGATAATGAGAATGAACTGTCTCAAGTGACAAAATATGAACAGAAGACTCAACTATTCAGTCATTTGATAATTGTGAAACTTATCAAAGGCCCACCAGAGCACATGGACTGAGTGGAGTCTATTCGTGTTTCAAAAAGTCATCCATAACTTTGGATGAAGGCATTATAACCAGTCTTCAATGCAATAATGCAAATAGGCACAATTCCAAACGTGGTGTAGGAGTACATTATTTTCAATATATAAGGATGCTATAAAAGCTATAGGTTATTCACACTCCTTGACATTGAAAGAAAACAGTGTGCAAAGGCTCTCCTGCCACTCTCACTGAATTGCCAAGAACAATATTCTGCATTGGACACAAACTGGATTCAGAGCAGGTAATGGCACAATGGACAATGTAGTTGTGTTACCCGTGTTAGCTACGAGAGCAATTTCAAAGACAAATGAATGTATGGTTTTCACTCAATAGCTATTTTATAGACCACAGCTGTGCACTTGATAAAATCAATCATGGTAGGTTGTGGAAGAAGTTGACTGAATGTGGTGTGATACAGACTCTAAGATGCCTTTGCTGTTGAAAGGATCCTATAATAGTTGGGTCAGATACAGCTCAATGAAATCCGAATTCTTTTGCAAAATATCTTGACTGGAAATGGTCTTAGACAGGGGTGTATCACCAGGTTTATTCAACCTTTACATTTCTGACTTGCCAAACTGTTAACAGGTAACAGATTGCTTTCTTTCAAAGACAGGAGAACATGTATCAATGATTTCGTGCTGATGAATTCCACTGCCACTGGCCTGCAATATTTACTAAACAATCTAAAGCAGGGGTCTCTAACAAATTGCTCAGGAGCTACTGGCAGCTCGCCGGCACTTGCAAAGCAGCTCTTAGAGGTGAAGGCAAGCCCAGTATCTCAGACAGTCTGTGCATATCAAAGAGGGCAGAAGTGGTCATCGCAAGATCCTCAGAGTGACAGCCAGCCAAACCAATGCTAGGGCCACAAGATAACACTCACACAAGGTGTTGGCCTATAGGTTCTGCCACATGACCATCTGTATCGACTCTCAATATAACTTAGTCACAAGGAGATTGGCCATGTTCCATGTTGTGGGCCCTTCTCCATCAGTCGCATCACATGTGTGAACAATGGACCATGAAAGAAGAGTGGTAGCAGTAGCCTGGTTAGTAACCAGTGCTGATGCGCGGAAGTGTGCGACTGCAGGAGGCAGAATGAAAATGTGTTAGTTGAAAGCATGATCAGCCCAAGTGTTTAGGAGAGCAGGGTATGGATCCTGAACAAAGAAAATGAAAAGCCTCATCGGCTTTTATTTGTGTGTGTGTCTACCTGACATTGGGTCCCCCTCTAAAAAACTGAGTCTCTTCCTGGGAACTATGCCAAGTGTCAAGGACCACCAAATGTTTATGCTAGCCCCCATCATAAGGGTTTTATCTCTGGCACAACTGTATCTCTTCATGTCATAATAGTGCCAATGACATAATAAGGGTCATCCTTGACTTTTTTGGGGCATTTTGGGTCTTTTTATGGCATACTGACAGACATCATTGACATATTAAGAACATGACTGGCCTTGTTTTAGCTATCCCTGACCGATTGGTGACCGCTCCTCGCGTAACAATGGCCATGACTGCTATATGGTGGGCATCCTGGCCGTTATGGTGTCCAGCCTCGCCACATTGATGGCCATGGTGTAATGGTGCAAAAGAAACAATTGATGGACAGGATGCTGGAGAATGCAAACATTCACCCCCAGTCACAAGGATCTGGGTTAAATCCATCATTCTTTTGCTCACCACACCACCCCAGTTTGGACCCAGCCATATGCAAATCAGTCTTGACCCTGTTCCTTGTGGGAACAGTCCAGCCCGAACTGCCAAGCCAGGTCCTCCCTGGACCGGAAACAAGCATCCTGGGACCGGTTTCAGGGCATCACCCTTCATCAGCCAGGCTAGCTTGAATCCAGTGGTGTAGTGAGCACGGGACCCACGTCTGGGCATACCCTTCCCACTTAGGGAGACATATGCAAAAGAAACAATTGATGGACGGAATGCTGGACAATGCAAACATTCACCCCCAGTCACAAGGATCTGGGTTAAATCCATCATTCTTTTGCTCACCACACCACCCCAGTTTGGACCCAGCCATATGCAAATCAGTCTTGACCCTGGGTGACGTAGTGGGCAAAAGAACGATGGATTTAACCCAGATCTTTTGACTGGGGGAGAATGTTTGCATTGTCAGCATTCCGTCCATCATTTGTTTGCTGTAACACTTTTCGCCCTAAGTGGGATGGGTATGCCCAGACGTGGGTCCCTTGCTCACTGTGCCACTGGATTCAAGCTAGCCTCGCTGAAGAAGGGTGACATACCCTGAAACCAGTCCCAGGATGCTTGTTTCCGGTCCAGGGAGGACCTGGCCTGGCAGTTCGGTCTGGACTGTTCCCATGGGGCACAGGGTCAAGACTGATTTGCATATGGCTGGGTCCAAACTGGGGTGGCGTAGTGGGCAAAAGAACGATGGATTTAACCCAGATCTTTTGACTGGGGGAGAATGTTTGCATTGTCAGCATTCCGTCCATCATTTGTTTGCTGTAACACATGGTGTAATGGTGGGCAATGCTGCCGTAATGCAGGCATCCTTAGTGTTATGGTGAGCATCCATAGCCGATGACTAATACCTGGGCATTCGAAGAAGAATTTGTCCATGTGAGACATTTTTACATGTGAGTATTCGATGAAAATAACAAGCTATGGGGACTTTGTATTTCCTAAAAATAAAACTGATATTTTAAAGACAAAAATTCAGTTTTTTTCAGAAACGTTTTTCTTCTGGAAAATTGAGTTTGTTTGCCCAAAATAGGAAGTGGTAATTGACAGAAAAATATATATATTTTCAGGAACTGATATGCTGACAAAGACAAAAGGTTGAAATTACAAAGTTGATATCCGAATGATGATTCAAGCTGAATTGGGAAGGCATACTGCTGTGGTTATGTCCTTTACGCCAGAGGTTGTGTGATGATTTGAATGTTACTTCATTAGTCAGGAGGGGGCATTTAATCTTGATAAACGTTTTCCTGGCATTTCTGCTGGTAACCTCGCCTGGAAGGGATAGGTGATCACTACTGATAATCGTGCTTAGGGTAGTCATAGTGTAATGTTAACACATATTGTCACTATTTTAGAGTGATAAAAAAAATGCTAGTAGCTCGGGAGGACTTTCCCTGTGCAGAAGTAGCTCTTACTACAGAAAAGGTTGGAGACCAC
The DNA here is from genome assembly GCA_963921515.1 of Calotriton arnoldi. Classification (NCBI taxonomy): domain Eukaryota; kingdom Metazoa; phylum Chordata; class Amphibia; order Caudata; family Salamandridae; genus Calotriton; species Calotriton arnoldi. Next base: position 1,318,869 of record CAWUFW010002797.1, read on the forward strand.
TGATCTAGAGGTCCCTAACAGAGAGAACTATTCAACCATGAACCTGATAATAGAAAAGGCTTTTGATAGAGCTAATATAAAATAGCTCTTGGTTTTAATATGGTAAATAAAATGAAGCTGGTGACCCAACAGAATTACTTGGGAATTAAATGATACCCTAGATTAAGTAAGGTGTATAAATCAAGGGAGAAATACTAAAGTGCTGCGGGGTAGAAAGTGTAATTTGAAAGTTTTTTGTCGTGTGAGTTCAGGGTCAAAAATCTATCTATATGATTCTTGCAGCAAAAATAAATTCTCTTCTGCACTATGGTATAAAGATGTATAAAGGAAGAAGTAATACACTAATAGATACAACTGAAGTTAATTCCCTCAGTATAATTTTTAGCTTGACGAAAAAGTAATCTTCAGGATATAAGATTTGAGTAAGGCCTGGAACTGGTCTATGGTGATGAGCGACCTATCTATTGATCTATTGACTGGAGGCTAGAGCATGGTTTTCCCCACGAGCCCAAAAGTGTATACATAAGGGAATCATTGATAGGAGAAGAGGTTTGGCAGGTGCCAGGCCAGGCTGAAGCACCTCCGTAAGAACATTTGTCTTAACCTCTATAGTTGGGAGCTGCAGATGAAGGACCTCTGCAGCTCGTCTGATCACTACCACAAATGATGCACTCTCCTCCATGGCCGAACATGGAGGCGAGAATAATCCACTGTTTAGGTGGTGTCCAGGCCACTGGCATCCTATTTCTTTGTATCAATTGTCCCCTTTATATTGTGGGGCAAATTTGTCCCCATCATTATCAAACTCGGAATCAGAAAACCCTTCAGATAGTGGATCCTCCTTTGGCACTGGCGAAGTCAAAGGGACCAGTGCAGACTGTGGCCCCAGAACAGAAGTCAGCATCAAAGGTGGTGCAGAACCTGAAGCGGGTTTGAATAGCATACCAAAGAGAAACCCACCAGCAGTAGCCCGGCTGGAGCCCCTTGTGTATTCTTGTGTATCCTTGGGTCCCAAAGGCACGCCAGAGGGAGCCTGAAGCATGCCACAAATACGTAGCAAGCCTCCCTAAACACCTTGATTTGCTGCAGCATGGCCAACGAACCCAAAAATGCAGGGTGCATCAGGACCATCCCCTGAATCAGCCCCACAGGATATTGGGAACAAGACCATGTGGCACACTGATGCCCTTGCGCCTTCTAGAGATCGAAAATTGCGGAAAGGGGCTGATTCCAACTTAGACTTCTTTTCTTCTTTGACTTACCCGAAAACTTCAACCTTGACAAAGATCTGCATAAGGAATGACTTGGGGAGCAGGACCTTGCTCTTGACTTCGATTGGGAATGGTATAGAGTCTTTCAGTGTTTTGAAATGTAGTGCATTGTTTTGTGATCTCGTATGACCTTCGGGTTCATCTGTGAACAGTCATCATAGATTTTGGAGTCACGTTCTGACACCAGAGGCACACTTTGTGGGGATGTGTCACAGACATCTGTTTGTGGATGCAGGTTGATACCCAGGTATGGGGCTGGCAATGAGAAGATCCATAGGAACAAAGAATATCTCTGTAGGCAGATGATATCCTGTTGTATTTGGCAGACCTGAAAGCCTCCCTGGCAAGACTTAGAGAGATCTTTGCCGTATACAAGGAATACTCAGAATTCAGGACAAACTGGGAGAAATCCCCGATATTCCTGACAGGTAGTTGGGTAGTAGATCGAGACCTGCTCTTTATGCTAATGGTTTCCACCTGGCACTTCAAATATCTGGGACTATGGATATCCAAAGACGCGAGAATGCACTACGCAGACAATCTGGCCCTGCTATCCATAGACTGTAGATGGGCATCAAACACTGGAGGGCACTACTGCTTTTGTTTTCGGCAGGGCGGTGATATTTAAAAAGGTGATCGCACTACCCAGATTTAATTACATACTGCAAAACAGTCCATATGTCCTTTCAGGTGCGTTCTTCCTTAAAATAAGTGTTATCTACCCTCCAAACTTCTGTATACGAAGCAAGCATAGTGCTACCAAACATTCTTAAATACTACGAGGAGCCCAGGTTAGCATCGTGAAAGAATGGACAAACGCGGGGCGTGGCCTGGCACCGGCCGTGATGGCGGCTTAATCTCCGAGCTCCGTCAGGGCCTGCAACGAATCCCGCGATATCCGCTCTATATCCGGCAGCCTACGGGGGGAAAGTACCGGTGCTGTGCCCTTGGAGGTGCCCCAGGGCGAGGGAGACGCTGTTTCGGCCTGGCGACACAGGTTAGCCGCTACAACGAGGCGAGGCCCGGCCTGATGACGACGCAGACTCTCCGGTCGCGTGACGCGCCGGCCCGCGTTGGGAACCAGCGGCCGGGGTCCTCTGTTACGTGAGATCCGAGGCGCACGGCCTCCATCTGACGCGGACCCAGTGATACTTTTCAGCGCGGCGAGGGTGCGCCTCGTGCGCTCCCCAGAAGAGAGACCAGTGCGGCGGACTCCAGCCGGAGCCCCCCTCCCCCCCCCCAAAGTGTGAAGTCGGGAGATCTGGTCTGCACCTGCTGTTTGGAGGTGAGGGGGTGGAGGATCATACTGTTGTGGGAGACCGAGGTACCGGCTGAAGCTGTGGGCCCCTGCCTGTCCTCACGGTGCCATCGAGGTTGGTGCGCGCGGGGCGACCGCCCTAATAGATGGTTGCTGACGGACACGCCCGTGCTGAGAAGATCTGGGCCCTTGATCGGTGCCCCCTGGGGCGGATGTGAGCGAGTGCCAGAAAGTAACTGAGAATACATAAGACAGCAAGCCCAGTCCTACCGTGAAGGACCGGAGAGGGACACACGCACATCCCAGTGCCCCCTCCTTACTGTACGCGCATTGACACGGTCGACACGTCCGGTGGGGATGAAAATAGCCCTATTGGAGATTGCCTGCGCCATAGTCGAGTACCAACGAGTTGTCCCGTGGTGCCGGGAGATTGGGACCCCTCCGGGGAGAGTGGGCGCTGGATGGTGCTTCTTGGGGGACTCAGGAAGAGGTTAGCGCCTTCATCCCAATACTGCACGTTACCTATATCCGGAGGCAGGTAGAGGGACAGTGGGTGCCCCGCGGAAGCCGGGTGACGTAGTGACCGGTCTATCGAGCCCCACCGGAGATATTCCTTGCCATGACGAAACCGAAGGGGGCCGCGGCCGCTATACAGGCTAACAAAATGGACAAGTATGCGGTTCCACGACAACTACACTCTGAAGAGGGAGCGCAGGGCGAGGACTCGCTCAGAGAAGAACTGTCCCTTAGCTCTATCATGGCAGCGATACAGACGGTGGGGACGAACCTGGAAACCAAAATCGACAAGGTCACAATCGAGATGAACCTCATGAGGGCAGACATGCGAAAAACATCCGAAAGAGTCCCATCGACGGAGGAACACAAAGGGGGAACTACAGTCGACTACGCGCAAACTAGAGGAGCAGGTGCAAAAGCTGGCACACCAACACAAGGCAATGGCGCTACAGCTGGACGATCAAGAAGGGAGGGCACGTCGAAACAATATTCGGGTGGTGGGTGTGCCTGAAGGGGCGGAGGGCCCCAGTGTGGACCTCTTTCTTGAAGACCTCGTCCTACATCACCTCAAGCCCAAGAGACTGTCGCCATTGTTCTCCGTGGAGAGGGCACACAGAGCCCCGATCCCCAAACCAAAACCTGGGGCCCCTCCTCGAACCATTATCGCGCGTATTCTGAACTTCCGGGACCGCGACGCAATTTTGCAATCGGCCAGAGTCAAAGGTGATCTCCCCTATGAGAACGCGACGATTCGATTCTTCCCGGACTTCACCTTGAAAGTACAGCGAGAGAGACGTTCCTTCGAAGGGGTGAAACGAGCCCTCAGAGACAAGGGACTTAAATATATGATGTTTTTTCCTGCCAAGCTTAAGGTTGTGGAGGGCGACAAGTCCTGGTTCTTCACGACACCCGAGGAGGCTCAACAATGGCTGGATGAGGGCCCTTCCCGGGTTAATCGCCGGCGAGATGAAGCGGGCTGGAGGGACGACGGCCATCGTTCCCTGGAATCCTCGAACCAACGCGGAGAGAGGGTGCGGTCTGTGTCCAGATCCAGAAGTTCCCTATCTGCAAGCCCCACAAGTGATGCAGCGCGTGCTGGAAAGTGAAAGACTTGATATATTTTGCTGGTCTGTTGTCTATTTACTGTCATAATTCTAGGTATAGTTTTTCCTTTGCTGTCATAATTTGATACCTTCTCATGCTCACTACAATGGACTGGGGATAGGGCCGGGTGAACTATGGACTTCCTCGTTTAAAAAAACCCTCACCTGTGGTAGGGCAGAGTTGCGGGCTCAGGGGGAGGATGCTGCTGGGTGGTGGTGTCAGGCAACCCTACATTTGACATTCAGTTATCGGGACTCTGCTATTGGGGATGTGGGTAGTTCTAGACCTACAAGGCAGGGTTGCAGGGTGGGGGGTACTGTTATGGTTTTTTGTTTTGCTGTTTTTTGATTTCTTGGGTTGTGGATGCTTCAGAACAATTGTTGCGCTTTAGAAGGGATGAGACCTGTGATTTTATGTTTGCTGTGACTATCCGTAAGAGAGGGGGATCGGGACAAGGGTGGGGGTGGAGGGGAGGGAGGGACTATATAGGACACCCTGCATGTCGACACGACATATGATGAACTTAACAATTCTCTCTTGGAACGTAAACGGCCTGGGGGATAAGATAAAATGCACCATGGTGCTCCAGTATTTATGTCGACACTCCCCGGATTTGGTACTCCTCCAGGAGACCCACCTCAAAGGCACCCATTATTTGGCGCTGAATCGCTATGGCTACAGACTTAGGGCACATGCCGGCTTTACGACTGGCTCCAGGGGCACTGCTATACTCACTAAAAATTCACTCCCCCTCATCATCAAACGGACGTGACACGACCATATTTCTTTTTTTTTTTTGACCATATGGGTCGCTATGAAGCCCTCTCTGGGACGTGGGAGGGACAGGCGCTAAATGTTTGCTCGGTCTATATTCCTCCGAGGTTACACGACACTACACTTCCTGATCTTAGTAGGCTGCTCCTTGACTTACCACAGGGGACCTTGATCCTTGGGGGGACATGAATGATACTATGTCTTCGGACGTGGACAGGGAGTCACATTAATCCAGGGCTAGGGATTCACGGTCTCTGTCTACGTTTGCACATGCACTGGGCCTGACAGACCTCTGGAGGAGTCATAACCCTGACCTGAGACAATACACACATATATCTGTGGCTCACGGAAGCAGCTCGTGAATAGACTACCTTTTCACACACTCAACATCGGTGGGACTCTTCAGGGGAGGATGCCACAGGACGCGAGGTATCTCTGACCACTGCGGGCCGTGGCGAGAGCGCTCACTCTCGCCAAGGCTAGACCCCACCTTGTTTAGAGATCAGGACTTTAGGGAACAGTTTGGGGAGCACACGGACCAATATTTTGCTGAAAATGTTGGCTTGGTACGGCCAGACGGCATAATTTGGGAAGCATACAAAGTAGTGGCCAGGGACTTTGTACAGGCGGCCAGTGGCGTTAGACGCAAAGAAAAGCGCGCACAATGTGATGCCCTTGAACGGACGCTAGACTCGGGTCCTGCGAGCACTGCCAAACGCACACACAAACTCAAACTCAAACAGAAAGAGCTTAGGGACCTGGAGGAAAATGCTGCTCGCGCGCACGCGCTGGCAACTCAGAGGAAGGTCTATGATCTGGGGGACAAGGCCAACAAACTTATCGCGTGGCTTGAACAACGGGATAGGAGCCGCAACTGGGTCTCCGAAATCGGAACTGAGGAGGGTGTGCGAGGCGGTACCGGAGCCGAATTGGCGGAGGTGTTTGCAGATTATTACGAAACTGTCTATCGCTCGCAGACCACGCGGGAGGAGGGAGAATCCTCTGAATTTTTGAAAGATTTGCACAAGCGGGCACTTGGGGACGAAGATAGAGTAGTGCTAGATTCTGACATGACGGTAGAGGAAGTCGAAAATGCCATGCGAGATCTGCAATCCGGTAAGGCACCAGGCCCCAACGGGTTTCCGACAGAAATGTTTAATGGCAACCATAGTGGTCATTCTTAAAAAAGGGAAGCCCCACGATCTCTGCAGTTCCTACAGGCCCATCTCCCTTTTGAACTTCGAGGCCAAAGTTTTAGCTACAGTCATAGCTAACCGTCTAAGCTAGGTCATTCAATCCCTAATACATCCAGATCAATCCGGCTTCATGCCACACAGGAGCACTAGGCTCAATCTGCGCCGCCTTTATGGAGTGATACAGATGACTCAGAAACGCACGGACGCACCGGCCGCGCTTGTCGCTCGACGCGAAGATGGCGTTCGACAGTATTGAATGGGCGTACCTATTCGCTGTCCTGGAGAAGATTGGTTTCAGCCCTAATATTCAACAATGAATACGACTCTTGTATACCGACCCGATGGCACGAGTTAGTGTCAATGGCAATATTTCTAGATCCTTTACGCTTCACCGGGGCACCCGGCAGGGATGTCCTCCATCGCCGATGCTGTTTGCCCTGGCACTGGAACCATTGGCTGTTTGGATACGGAGGGACCCAGTAGTGAGAGGTATAGACCTAGGGGGCAGTTGGGAAGAATGTATATCTTTATACGCAGACGACATTCTGCTGTATGCCCACAACCCAAGACAAACGTTCCATCGTCTCATCCACATAATACAGTCCTTTGGTACCTATTCAGGATATTGCGTTAACTGGGATAAATCCCTGGTGTTCTCATTGGCGGGAGTGCTACCGCCCTTAACGTCGGCATGTTCAGAGTTGGTCCCTAGGGAAACGTTTAAGTACTTGGGTCTCTGGATCACCAAGAATGAGGATGACTTTATGCGGCTCAATGTACAGGCACAATTGGTACGATTGAGGGAGGACATTGCACATTGGAGACGGCTCCCTGTCTCCTTGATGGGTAGAGCGGTCCTTTTTAAAATGATGGCCCTCCACGTCTACTATACGTAGTCCAGAATACCCCGAACCAGATCCCGGAGACGTTTTTTCGATCCATTGAGTCGGAGCAACGTCTATTGTTATGGTGGGGGGGGGGGGTAACCCCAGAATTGAACTGAAGAAACTCCTGAAAGGTGTATATGAAGGGGGCCTCGCTGTTCCTGACATTAGGAAATACTGCTGGGCCTCTCAGCTCATCAACATTAATGGGTGGGCCTTTTCCCCATTAGAGGAACCGGCGTATAGGGTAGACCGTTTGGCTTTCGGCAACAACAGTTAACAGAAAGCCAAACGGAACTATATCGGAAAGGGAGAGGTAATTCGCTCCTCCCGGTACATACCCGAACGGTTACTGACGTCTGGCAGAGCAACCAAAATGACCGGGTGGGCAAATAAACTTACAGTACAAACTCCTCTCTGGGAGGGTGGCCAATTGGGAGAGTTGACGCGACTAACGGGCTTTCGGAAATGGAGCCTTATAGGGATTGACCACTTGGGAGATGTCTGGAAGAACGGGAAAGTGTTGGACTTTGACACACTGCAGAGGCAGTTCCAAATGGGGAGGGGCGAGTATCTACGATACCGACAGATGCGCCATGCGCTTCACTGTCATTTGCAAGAGGTGTCCCCGTTACCAGAATATTCGCCACTCAAGGACCGTCTGCTCCTGGATCCCATGATCGATAAGATCTCTCTGACTTATCGGAAATTGATTAACAACACCCCAGACTGTTTGGGCCCACTGAGGGAGGCCTGGGAGTCGGATGTGGGCCTCTTAGAGGATGATGATTGGGCTGAAGCACTACAGACACCCCGGGAAATAGTTATAAGAGCACGGTTCAGACTGATTCAGCTCCGTATTCTCCATAGATCCTATGCTTCTCGAATAGCTTATATTCGAATGGGCACCTGTGAGACTGATGAATGTGTACGGGGTTGTGGCGAGGCAGGGTCCTTCTTCCACATACTTTGGTCATGCCCCAGGATTCAAACGTACTGGAAAGGTATAACCCGAGTGATGGCACAGGTGGTGGGTGAGAGTGTCCCGCTTGACCCAAGGTGGCTCATCCTGGGAGTGACTGGAGAAACGACGTGGCCGCAATGGGCCAAGACTTGGCTGGCCCTGGCAGGCGGGGTGGCCAAGAGAAACATTGCCCGAGCATGGGGAGCAGGGGCAGCCCCCACACTCACAGCCTGGAAGAAAGACCTGAACTGGTGCTATGGGGCAGAACGGGTTGTATATCAGAGCCGGGGCTGCCCGCGTAAAGGAGAAAAGATATGGAGTGCCTGGGCCGAGTATAGAGACCTTTGATAAAGGCCCGGGGAAATGTTATGTGCTAATGTGGGAGAAATGATGTTATGGTTTACGGCGAGAGAATGTGGATATTTAATAGCAGGAACTTCCGACGGGGTACATTTTAAGAACTGTGAAACCTGTCTCAGATGTCTCTCCTAATATGTCACTTTTGAATGGATATTGAACTGAAGCTTGTTTATGTTTAATAAAAAGACGTTTAAAAAAAAAAAGAATGGACAAACGCACCACTAGATAACCAAGCATTTAGGATAGATCGGACAATACTACGTAAGAAAAGCTACCTCCATGCATTATATGGAGGAAGGGTGGAGGCTGGCATGCCGCTGGCAACCGCAATGGTCATATCCACATAGCATAAGGTAAATAGCGAAATGAGATAGGAGTAAAGAATAACACTGAAAAACCCCTAGCGGCTGAGTGTGTGACTTGGCCCTGTGACAAGGCTGCCAGGTTTTAAAAAATGGGACATTATTGGCCTCACCACATTAGATGATGTATGGAACACAAAGGGTCTAGTGCCCTTTGAGTACCTTCGGCTCAGATATGACATGCCAATGACACATTCTACTGCTTACAATTACGTCATGTGTAACAAGTGAGAATCCCCTGAGGGAAGAAACCAAATTCACCAAAGAGAGGAGGATATTAGATTTAACCATGACTACAACGGTCATTTCTCTCATGTATTCTACACTATTGAAGAACACGCGGGGTGAACGAGACCAGACTAGATTAGAGGTGGACAGAGGCTCTACTCAGGCCCTCCTCCTCCTTGACCTCCCAGCAGCTTTTGGCACGGTCAACCACAATCTTTTGGTGGACAGTTTCAAGGACGCTGGGTTGCATGGCTCGGCAATCAAATGGATCACTTCCTACTTAAAATACAGATTACAATAGGTCTGACTCACCTCCTCCATTTTACCCAAAGTCCAACTGAATTGTGGGGTGCCCCTGGGTACTATCCTCTCTCCCCACCTTTTTAATATTTACATTCGCCCCCTGGTGAATTTCCTAAAAAAATGAATGTCGAAGTATATAATTATGCAGATAAAATTCAACTTCTTTTTACAATTGATATTATCCCAGAATTCAGGTAATTCTTTCAGGATACAATGCTGTTTATCTGGGATTGGATGAGCAACAACCACTTAAAACTGAACTCTGACAAAACAGAAATAGTTATCACTAAAAATCAGCCTGAACCCTGGAGCCCTTCTTTTTGGCCTCCTGATATGTGTACTACCCCTCCCCCCCAGGAAGTCAGTAAAGAGTCTTGGGGTTCTTATTGACAAGGAGCTACCACTGAAACCTCAACTTGGATCTGTCATTGCATCCTGCTTTCTGCAGCTTTGTAGAATAAAGAAAATAAGATTTCTTACTGTAGAGGCACTGGTGCAAGTCATAATTGCTGGTCATGTCTCATATAGACTATGCTAATTCCCTTTACCTGGGCCTTCCAATTGCCTCACTCGCAGCTTCCAAATGGTCCAGAACCAGTCAGCTCGGCTTATCCCCCAACTTCCAAGACACTGTCACATTTCCCCAGTGCTGAAAAATCTTTATGGCTCCCAGTTGCTCAGAGATCTACCTTCAAAGCCTGTTGCATCATATTCAAATCCCTCCATATGAAATGCCCAGCTTTCATAAATTCCTGTATCCAAAAGTACATTCATAACAGAAAGTTAAGATCTACCCACCTGCATCAATCCCTAACTTTAAAAATAAAAGGACAGGTGGGCTCAGCTTCTCAGTTATTGCCCGCAGCATTTGGAATGCCTCACCCCTGAAAATCAGGATGGCTCCCAACTATGGAAAATTTAGACAGCTCGTAAAAACATTTCTCTTTAAGCAGGCTTACAATTAATGCAATGATTGCCAATTGGGTTGGGTTACCTCAGCGCCAAGAAACTCTTCGGTGTACGTGTGCCTTACAAGTGACAGTAACATAACAACTAGACCAGCTGCGGGCACCCCGGCAGAGAGATGTAAGGGAGTTAGAGGATGACAATTGGAGAAATGCGTTACAATTACTGGGATAAGTGGCCATGAAGGCGAGCTTCCACCTAATCCAACTAAAAATCCTGCATAGAATTTACTATACCTGACTCCTTCTATACAGAATAGATAGAGGCAGAGATGATGTGTGCCTGAGAAATTGTGATCAGAAGGGTATCTTTCTCCACACACTATGGGAATACCCTAAACTTAAAAAGCATTTTGGGAGGAAGTGATACAAATATAAGAAGATGTCACTGGAGTACATATTGGTGTGCACGCACCCCAAACGATATTGGGAATATAGAGAGAGTTCAGATGCGACGTCTGTCAGAGACTGCAGATTTATTTAGGATTTAAACTGGCAAAAAGAGAACAGAAGTGGGCCAGCACAATATGTCCGAGACTGCAAGACTAGGCGTTGGGAATGGATGTGTGTAGGACAAGGGAAAAAATTATCTCCGAGGGAAGGAGATGCCCCACAACCTTTTGAAAACGTATGCGGATGATGGCCCACAGGGAGCTTGAGACACAGAGATCTCGAGAGTGAGAACTGAGATAGAGGAGTGATGAGAACTCCTACTGTGCAGACGGAGGCTAAAGAAAAAAGAAGGATGCACTGTTACCTGGGACCGTGGCATGCAGCGGAAAAACTCACCTTCACAAACTATGCGTGCAACCTGTATTCTCAGGGTTGTGGGGGTGGGGTGGAGAGAGTGCGAGTATCGTTGAAATAGTTTTGTCTGACATACCTGTGTCAACTTAAAATTCGAATTACATGTTTCAATAAAAAAAACAATCATTACAAATATATCACTAAAATTGTGGTTCCTGTTGTGATGGGAATAAATTATAGGGCAGCTGTTGCACAATGTCTTACAGACAGAGGTGTTTCCACAACCGGGCGTGTAGTAGTATTTGCTGTAAATGCCCATGCTGCATATGCCTTTGCAATTTTTTACTCATGGGTGGAGTTTGATGCTGTACATGCCGCTACTGGGCATTTTCATACATATGCACCTGAAGCAACACCTTAACAGTACCCGGTATATTGTGAATTGGAGGTCACTTTCACCTACCAAGAGCACAAAAGTCGGTTTGGTGATAAATTACTGCGCACACACCGGAATGTTAGACAGGGTCCTCTTAGTAGAGACGCGACACCTGGCATGCATTGGCCTGGCATACACCATTTCTTCATCCAGTAAATTTTCAGGCTGGAGATGTAGTAAGATTACCGACTCAAATAGCAGCATTAGATAGGCGACTTTGACAATACGTACTGCAGATAACAGTAGGCAGAGCAGCTCCAATAAGACCTGCATCACAGGCTCAGGCTGACATACAGGTAATTAGTCTGCAGACTACAAGCGCTATTATGGCCAAAGTGCCCATAAAGCATGGCAAAATTGCCTTCTGGATTGCTCACAACACCAATCAGAAGCGGACATCCTCTGACAACACCCCAAAACAAGCATAGAATTCTATGCTTCTTCCCTTGGGATGGTGCCACCCGCAGAAGAGGGCAACACATGGGGAAGTATATTTGTATTTTGGTATACTACTACACGCGGCACACCCTCATTAGTGATACCACCAGATGTATTGAAACAAGTACAAAATGAGCACTAGCTCTAGATTTGAGGATGAAATGAATGGGACATTTCTGAAACAAATTCCTCAATCATTCTGAGTAACATTCGTAGAGAAGTTGTAGCCTTGGCAATATGCTAGAGACTCGCTGAGGTTCCTGTTCAGGGTCGTGAACAAAGTTACTGAATATAATTTCTGGAACATGTACATCTGTGGCTGTGACACACTGGGATCACGAGCCGTCAAACCGCATTCAAAATAAAAGGCGAGATTGAGGGTACTGGCAATGAAAAAGCTGCTCTTGAGACTAAAACAATGCAAAGAGTAAAACAGAAGAAAAGTACTTTATGTCAATCAACTGAGGATTCCAGCCAGGTTGGTTATAATTTAAGGGACCATGATAAAATTAAAAAGCCAGATTGGTATCAGTATACTGATAGCCATTCTTCACGTTCTTTTCAGTACTCTGACAGTAAAATGGCAGAAAGCACTGGTCAGATCGAATACCACAGAAAGGAGGAGTATGCCCAGCAGAAAGGTGAAGCAAGACGTGAAGCTGAGAATAGTGTAAAGAAGGAAGAGAAAGGTCCTGACTCTAAGAGTCACTTTAAAAAGAAGAAAGTGGCTGGACTAATTAAAAACATGCCCTACATACTACGGTTACTTACGCAGAACAGGACTTGGAGATAACGCTTCTGGACAGCGTAGCAGAAGTGACAATAGTGCGCTAGATTCTCCAAGCGTTCCTTGTGGTGAATCAGTCTGATGAATTTATACAGGTTGGGACTCCAGATGGACATGTAAAACCCTCCAGACAGGCTTTATAATGTAAAAATACAAATTGAGGGAGATATGACATGCACAATTAAAGCAATAATCTGGGGGCATTTATTAGATGTCTATGACATTATTCTTGCAGAGGATGACTGGCCTCCAGGCTTTATAAGGGATGCACTTTGAGGTGAGTACATTTTCCTCATTAGTATATAAAGACCTCAGGCAAAAATATCGACGTGAGTGGGCTTAGAAACAAGCTCCAGAATGTAATAGAAACCAAGCATGTCATTCCTTTATGGTGTGAGCCTCAAATACAGGATTAATATCCTCTATAGCCAGAAGCAAAATGCAACACAGGAGCTATCTTAGATCAGCTGCAACATAAAGGTAGTGTAGCGTCTTGTAGCTCCACTATCAATAACCCTCGTTTTCCATTTCTAAAACCATTTGGATCATACAGAATCGTTTTATCCTATAGAAATGTGAAGTAACATACCCGTACTTATGCTGTACAAAACGTTTACTATTATACATATAGGGGTAGACCCATTGGTACTGGGACCTGGGTAGTTAACAATACAATATAGAATGATCCCAGTAAACTAGAACTAGCTGGACATAATGTAAAGCATTATAATCACATTAAAATAACATACAAAACGAAAATACGTAGCAATTGTTATTTAATCACACTGCTGCATAGAATTTTTTATATACATATATCAAAATTCAAATCAATACACATGTATTACTGGCAAAATATTTAGGCCAGAATTTAATTGAATTGGGCATTTTATGCATTCACGACTTCCATACTTCCTTCACAATCTTTTACCTTCACGAGAATCACTTATCTTTTCACCCCTTTTTCCCTGTCCTTTTGGGCACCTATTTGTGTATTGATTTGAATTTTGATTATATGTATATAAAAATTCTATGCAGCAGTGTGATTAAATAACAATTGCTACGTATTTTCGTTTTGTATGTTATTTTAATGTGATTATAATGCTTTACTTTATGTCCAGCTAGTTCTAGTTTACTGGGATCATTCTATATTGTATTGTACAAAACGTTTACAGCACAGGACTCATGACAAATCCAGTGCAGAATATTTTTTTTTTTTTTAAACCTGGACATTTCCAGCTGGCCGTGTCAAAATACAGGGTCTGAAAGTGAGTATTTAACTGATTTATCATTCAATGGATTTCAATTCTGTTTTAAACACTTGCCTATGGGCTATTAGAATAGTCCCAGTTTATTTGCGGCATGCATCATAAAGATCTTACAGGAAGATCCTGAGGTGCTATCTTATATTGATAACATTTACATTACAAATGATGACTTAAATCAACACCTGACCAAGGTTGACTGGATAGTGACAATGCTGACCACACACGGATATAAAATACATTTCAAAAATATAAAATTGCTTACTTGAATGTAATTTTTCTCAGATACAAGCAATCCAGTGAGGGTAAGGGTCTGGCACCGAACTTATTGCAGAAGTGTGCCACGTTACAACTTCCCAAAATTTTAAGGAAGTTAAAGGCCCATGATTTCTTAATTACAGAAGGAAGGGAAATCACACAGCTATTTTGCGTGGAGTCCAAGCAGTTATGATAGAGGCTAAATATTTACAGACTTGGAATAACAAAACAAATCTAGTTATTAGAATTGTTCCTCAGGCCACCCATACATAGTTTAGAATAAGGGGCAGACAATTCCCAAAGCTTTCAAATCACATTTGTATTTCATAGCCAAAGTACACGTCCAGAGAAAATTCGTACTGGCTTACAGACTGCCAACACGGGGGAAAATTATTATTTTAGTTTCTCTTATTTCAACACTATGCGCTGACTTTACACCTTCGCTGGGTGCAAAGGGATGAGCTTTTAAGTGCAGTTGATAGAAAATTTGATTATGATCGACTCTCCGCATACAACAACCTCTACCATACATACAAAACATAGCACAACCCCTTAAAATTTTACCCATTGAGAACTACAAGAGCAAATTCTACACAGACAGCTCTGCACAGCCTGCGGCTGGCACTAAGCACAAATACTCTGCGGCTTGTGCTGCACTGCAGGGATTTTTTGAAGACACAAAATTTGAACTGCTGTATTTATACATTAAAACATAAGGTTTCCCAAGCTGCTGGCAAGTGGCTCCCTAAAATGGGCGAGCTATTTCAAGAAAAGATCCTTAAAATCAACTGTTTGGGCCATCTTATAGACCATTGCTCTAGTTTTTGGGAAAAAGCACACAAACTGTAATCCTGCCATGACTGGCTGGTTCAAAGAAGAACAGGTAGATGTCCATTGACCATTCTGAAAAGAATTATCTGGCCGGTTCTATCCAGCAGCCCCTTGATACCAAATTGCCTTTGGAGTAGAACATCACAGCCACTCCCTACTCTGATCTGAAGATGCCACTCTCTACAAAACATTCTGATTACAGTTTTAGTGTTAATAAATGGATACTAAATTCCTGGTGAAACAGGGTTGTACCCTGTGGTTCAAGAATTGCAACCACATTCTTCTAATATAGCACGTCGGGATCATCATGCTGCGAACATCACCACATATCCTGTGCAGGACGACGTGGGTTGGAAAAATGTTCCCCCTCAGATCATGGGACCTACTGAGCTGTTGCAGCTCCCTTAGGTTTCAAAGATTTCACTAGATGGTGTTACAATACAGGGTTCCTTTTCAGATTAATGGGACAATAACACAGTTAAAAAAAATGACAAACAGATTTACAAGCATCTACAATGCTCGACAACGAAGACCCTTAATATGAATGCTTACAGTCTGATAGAAATGTACTGTTTTCACCACTTCTGCCACTACTACCTACACCAAACTGCTAGCCCCAGAGAAATATATAATTATACCCAGTGAGTGCATTGTGGGGTTCTACCCTCAAATAGCCATCCAAATTTTAAAAAGAAATTCCCTTAATTCAACAATGCTGACAGGTCAGACCCATCAGTCTTCTATTATACACAAAACGCAGAAATACCTCAAAAGAACATTATAACTAATCAAAAACTGATGTATTCCAAAACCTTGCTGTAAAAGGCTATAATTATTGGAAAGAAAATATTAACGAGAAAAGTGTTTAGGGAACACAATTTTGGCAAATTCAGGGTAAAGAATCCTTATTTAAAGCAAGCATAATTCCCAGAGAAATTATTTTTCTGAATACAACCATTCAGCAGACAACTTGTCTGGTATCTAGCACCACTAGAGACACCCTTCAATTCCAAAATTCAATTCAGTTTCCAAATTTGCAAAGGAAAGACAACATTATAAATGTGAATTAAATTACGCGATACAGTATGGTACTTATAATTTGACCATGTTACACCCTGAAGAGATAGCCCTATGGCCATTTGAAACTGATGTCAGCATGTACAGATGTGTTTCTAAGACTCTTGCTCTCTAACCTAATCACCCAGACTCCAGGCTTAATAAATATATGCCTATAAACTTTACTACATACAATATTGGTAAACCGTGCCAATACTGTTAAGCACATGCCAGCCTTGTGTCTGTAAAATACCACCCGTCCATAATTAGTGAAAATATGGGTTTTAATGATTTCCTCTTGGGTACTCACTCATTTAAACTTAAACATTTTTAATTGCAGCAGGGTATGCTTCTTATAATAAAATGCAGAAATATTCAGAAAACAAAGCTGCTGAAAGAATTAGAGATGTTGACAGAGAAATAATGAAAGCTGCATTTAAAATTAACAACAATGGCATGCAAACACTCTCTAAACGAGTGTATGGTATACACACTGTAATACCATCTGCCCATGACCTTCTAAAAGAAGACAAGTATTTTACAACATGGACAGGCTTAGTTGTGAGCTACTGCATAGCTAAATTGGGCACTACAGTCACTAAAATTTAATAATGTGCCTTGGCAGCTCATTCATGAGAGTGCCATATTTGAGCCTTGCAATTTAACTTCCACATAAAAAAACATGGCTATGAAAGATTTGATTTGATTTGATTTGAATTGGATTTATACAGCGCGTAGCTGCCCCAGCAACGGGGCGTCCCAGCGCTACCCAGAGTACAGGTGACTAAAAATAACGCCCAGCCCGCATGAAGAAGTTATGCCGGGAAAAGCCAAGTCTTTACAGCTTTACGGAATGCCAGATGGTTCTGGAGCCCTCTGATGGAAACTGGGAGAGAGTTCCAGAGTTTAGCTGCCAAAACTTTGAAAGATCTACCACCCGCTCTCGCTCTTAAGATTCGAGGGGTACATATGAGTCCTTGATTGACTGAACGTAAAGAGCGACTCGGAACGTACGGCACCAATAAAGCTGCCAGGACCGGAGGTGCTTGTTGGGTCATTATTTTATGGGCAACACACAGTGTCTTAAACTGGATTCTTTTTTCTACAGGTAACCAATGTAGTTTAGGTAGGAGTTTGGACACTGAGCATGATTTTGGAAGTGCCAGCACTGCGCGGGCTGCCGCGTTCTGGAATCTTTGAAGGCGCTGAATGCAGGATTTATTGGCACCTAAATATAGGGAATTGCCATAGTCTAACCTAAACAAGATCGTGGCCTGTAAGATGGTTTGATGGATTTTAGGGTCAAAAAACCCCAATAGAGGTTTTAACCCCCTCAGGAGTCCAAAACAGGACCCTGCAACTAGTTTAGATTGAATGTCAAAGGACAGGCCTTTATCGATCCAGAAGCCTAGGTTCTTGACCGCCTCTTTAGGCAGTGGTGCGGGTTTTAATTTGTCTGGCCACCATTGTTCTGACCACATGTCACTATCTTTCCCAAACAAAAGTATCTCAGACTTGCCTGCATTAAGCTGCAGGCAGTTTGTTGTCATCCAGTCAGATATCACCTGCATATCATCTTTAAATTTAACAAGATTGTTAAAGCGCTCCTTGGAGAATGCAATGACCAATTGGGTGTCGTCAGCATAAGACACCAACGACAACCCTCTGCTTTTAGCTACCACGGCCAAGGGTTGTACGTAGATATTAAAGAGCATAGGGCTCAATATCGAGCCCTGAGGTACCCCATATCTAATAGCATGCTCCCGGGAGTGATAGGGTGGCACCGTAACCTGGAAAGATCTACCTTCCAGGAAGGAGCGAAACCAGGCTAGAGCCAAACCTCCGACCCCAATCGCCTGTAGCCGCCGTAACAGTAACTCATGGGAGACGGTATCAAAGGCGGCACTTAAATCTAAAAGAATTAAGGCCGTGGAGTTACCAGCATCCAAGCTACAGCGGATCTCTTCAATCACTGCCAGCAGAGCAGACTCAGTGCTATGGCGAGATCGAAAGCCATTTTGTGAAGAGTCCAAGATTTCATTTTGCTCTACAAACTCAGTGAGAATGCGGTTAACATGACATTCCGTGGCTTTAGCCAAGAAAGGCAGCTGAGAGATGGGACGGTAATTACCTGGCTCCGAGGGTTCTAAAGATGGTTTCTTTAAAAGGGGTATGACCTTAGCATGCTTCCAAGAAGAAGGAACAGATGCAGATGACAAAGATAGATTGATCAGTTCTCTCGCCACTGGAAGAACAGGGTTTTGAAATAGGCGGATTTGAGCTGGTCTTAAAGGGTCGGCTGGAGAGCCTGATTTTATTTTCAGAAAAAGAGATTCAGCCTCATTGAGTGAAAGATGGGGAAAGGAGCACAATGTGTTTTGTGCGATAGGGCCACTGTCCTCAGACCATTGCCCTATATTAGTACTAGTGGTGGCCGTAGGGAAGCTATTATAGATATTCTTTACCTTGTTCACAAAATACTCGGCCAGTTCATCACACTGCATGTTTGAAGTAATAGGTGAGTCAGCTTTTGAGTTGGGGCATTTCATTGTCTTAAGAAGGGAGAAAATCATTTTAGAAGGATTGTTACTGTTCGAGATTTTAGCAGCAATATAATCTGCTCTAGCTCTCCGGATCAACTTATGGTATGTTTTAATTGAATCTCGATATTTGTTTTTTGCTTCTGAGTCATAAGCACGCCTCCAGGCCCGTTCAAGTTGTTTGCAGGTTTTTTTTGCTTTGGTCAAAGATTCATTAAACCAGGGATTGGACTGTCCTCTTTCTTTATTAGGACTAAATTTGGCCGGAATGCAACTGTCAAGAGCTTGAGTCAGCCAATCCTGAAAAAGCATAGTGGCGGATTCAATGTCAGGGGGCAACTGGGGTTTGTGGCTGAGCAGTAGATCCGTAAGTTGGTTGACATCTAACTTAAACCACGGTCGTTTCAAGGACGATCGTGCGTGATGCTGAGCTGGCTTACCTAGCCAATAAAAGGAAAAAGGAACAAGAAAATGATCGGTCCAAGCCAGGGGATCGGGGCACAACATTCAAGGAGCCTAAGTTGGAAAATATAGGATCCAACAAGTGCCCTGCTGTGTGGGTAGAGTCTGAAACACATTGGATCAGCTGGCAGGCTTCTAAGTCAGCTGTGAAACTCGAAATGCCCATCTTGCAATTGTCCTCAAGATGTAAATTGAGATCCCCTAGAATAGTAAAATTGGCTGCTTTACTGGCCAGAAGAATGGTCTTATTCACCAATTCTTCCCTGAAAACTTTAGATGGCCCTGGTGGACGATAAATGAGCAATCCAGAGATTGTCAAATTATTATTTAAGGTGATTTTAAATAGCGCTTTCACACTCAGGGATGCTCTCTTTCTTAAAGCTACACAAATAGAGCTCCTTGTGGATTAGAGCAATACCACCACCTCTGTGACCATTTCTATTGAGATGTTTCATAGTATATCCATTAGGGAGTGCCAGCCAGGATTCTGCGACGGAGTCCTGCGTCAGCCATGTCTCAGTAAGAAACAATGCGTCCGCAGACCTTTCTGTTAATAAATCAAAAATCTCAGCATGGTGCCTAACTAAGGACCTGCAGTTCAAGCTGAGAAACCTGTACTCAGAGGAGTTATGAGTGGTTGCACCTGTCACATCTAATTTAGTTTGAAAGGGACAAAAATTGCACTTAAAAAACCCAGCCATAGAAGACCAGGCGTGCTCTATACACATAGAGCACTCGATTTTCAAAGTTAAGAGCTCAGACCGGGAGTAGGAGTGTAGGGTATTTAGTGGACGGGCAAGGTGACTGGCGTCTGGCGGCGCCCAGGCGCAGACGGGCGCAGATGGGCTTGCCTTAGGCGCGCCTTTGGCGCGCCAGCGGCGCGCCCTCTGCGCGCGGACGCGCAAGCGCGCGTCCGCTGCGCGTCCGCATCTGGTGTGTTAGAAATAGACGGTGGGCAACAACAGGCTCCTCCCGTCGCGTCTGATTGGCCCGTAGCAGCCAACCAGCGCAAAACACACTCCGTGATGCGGAAGCTCCAAAAAAGTTATTGAAACACGAAGTACAAAGTGCAAAGTGCGGGTAAAACGTTTAAAAACAGGTTCTAACAGCTTTCCAGAGTTTTAGCAGCATAAGCAAAGTTACATCAGCATAAAATATATAGAGCGCTGAACACAAGTACCTTGGGGAACGCGCGTCCGCATCGGGTGTGTTAGAAATAGACTGTGGGCAACAACAGGCTCCTCCCGACGCGTCTGATTGGCCCGTAGCAGCCAACCAGCGCAAAACAAACTCCATGATGCGGAAGCTCCAAAAAAGTTATTGAAACACGAAGTACAAAGTGCAAAGTGCGGGTAAAACGTTTAAAAACAGGTTCTAACAGCTTTCCAGAGTTTTAGCAGCATAAGCAAAGTTACATCAGCATAAAATATATAGAGCGCTGAACACAAGTACATCTACACATCTACACTCTGTTAAGTATAGAAGAAAATGCCCCGTTTTCTGTAGCAGGAGACCCACATATCACATGGCTCCTACATGAAGTACTCTCCCTGCCTATTAACTGCCTTTCACGAGTGTCAAAAGTATAGGTACTTGGGTTGGTATAAAAAAAATACACAAACTCTTCCTTCATCAGGTATGGGAGTTGCTGTTTGAAATTTAGTGTTACACCCAAGACAATCCCACATTCATAAGTACGGCTGGATGTTAGGTCACACTCTCCTCTACAACTCCATCACTTTGAAGGGAGCCTGTAATCCTTTGAAGCCAGGTTTATGCTGTAAATTATTAGCAGCACCTATTTTATCTATTCCATCATACCACACACTCCGGAATAACAATACTTATTTGTTAATTACAAATGAAACGTGCTGTGGAATGGCCAGTGGCAAACGATATTTGTTAACTTTTTCAGAAACCGTAAAATGTTGTGGTATAAACTTTATGACACTCCACTATGAAGGTTTCTTAAAGATGTATCTTGGCCCAAAATAGATATGAATAATATGTGCATTGATAAGCTAAACATACTTGTTACTATATTAATGCAGAAAGAGGGCCTCTTAACCTCAGCGACAGAAGCCTTTCACTTACAGTCTGCTCTGCATCTGCGATTCAAGAACTGCTGCAAACCCAATATCCTATTCATTTTGCAGACTTTGTGCCCACCATCTTCCATTCATCAAAACAAAAATGGCATAGTGTGTGCCTTCAAAAGCATTGGACCTGGTATATTAACTGGAATTATTCCTTCATTCTTACATTTACTGTTTCAAGTTTGTTTGGCAGATTTCCAACAGTTGTTCAGTTCATTAGCTGTGGCATTCTCATCTTTATTCTATAAACAACAATTTTGATTATCCAGCTGAAAGCAGTGCCATGAAAATGTGCTATAAATGTCTCAAAATGCAGTTATCTCTATTAATACGGGGATGTCATGTTAACACTGTGAGAGTTCCCATTTGGGTCTTTTTTATTTTTTATCCTGTGCTTGCTTTCAGTCTTTTATCTCCTTTTAGAAAGAGTGAAGTTTTCAGATATGCACAGAAAAGTTAGCATTATGTACTCTTATTTCCTAGGCTAGACAGATTTGACTGTTTTCAGTTATGGACACAGTCATAATATAATGGGTGTTCACTGTATTAGGGGACGTGTTTTAACTATGTGAATTGAGATGAAGCGTTTATCACCTTGTTTGTTTTGTTGCTGCTTTAGTGTCTGCAAGTGTTGTTTTATTTCATAAATGCAAGATAAGATCAGTGATCTGATACTATAAAATCCCAGGTATCTGACCATAGGTTAGAGAGACTTTCCCACTAGGACTATCACGCCCGAGGTTACACCGGTTTGCAGTGCCATCCAGACTCAGTCAGAGGTGATGTCGGGAGCAATGCAGAGAAGTGGTCTTCAGCCTAGCACGGTTTGTCGTTCCCAGGATAAGCTGTGATAGAGAATACATGGGTTGCTATTTTCCTAAAGAAAACAAGTATGTTGGGTGATTAATTTGAAGAACTCTAACCACAGGCTTGCTATTTACTGCTTCAGCTAAAATTTAGCATATCGTATAAAAATAATTTTAGGGTGTTAGGATGTTAAGAATATGCTAACCATGTTACAAATGTTCTTGCTGTTTTCACTGACCATAACAAGCATTGCTGCATTTCTTTCTGCATTCTTTGGGGTTACCGTTCAAGTTTCATTACACTAGACTAGAATTAAAACAAAAGAAAAAATTAAAGTACTTTGCCTGTTTATTAGTGCTGTTGTGAGTGTGCTATTCATTGATGAAAGAGGATTTGGCGTTCCACTGCGTCCTTGAACTAATCTTGTGGGACTACCAGAAAAGCTTCCTGTGCAGTACTGCTCAGGGAGTTGTGCATGGGTTGCAGTACAATTGGGTTTCTAATTCGTATTGGTGCATTGACCGAGTCCTTGTGCTAGGGCTTAAAAATCCTACTCCTGCAGCTCTGGGGGCGTGGCCCAGATTGTATCAGAGGATCTATCTTCCTATTTAACTTGTATGACATTTTCAAGAAAACAACATGCATTAAAGAAGTGCGGAATTCTGGTGTATACAGTCATAGTAGGACTGCCAAGTCTATCGCCTAAGACTCAAATGATCTGCCAGATTACCTGAGGAATGTTATACAATTCAGCCTTCCCACATTTCTTCTAACAAAAATTGTACCCAACATACATGGGCTTATCTTTTGAAAGGGAAAGAAAAGGTCTGAAAGTGCAGGCAATGCTGACTTCATACACATGGGGTATACTGCAGTATAGGGGTCAGAAGTGGGCCGACACCCTGAGAAGTGAGGAACACTGAGAAGTAGGACGTTTGTCATACCCCATAGATTCAGAAACTTTCCCTCATTGAAATGTGAGGGAATTCAGGTATTTGACTCACATTTGATATTTGCAGTATTGGAAACCACAAACGCCACACCACTGGGTATCGAGGTTTCAGAATTACCTGGGGTTGACACCTTTACCAGTGTGTTGGCCGTCCCATGGCCCAAATACCACACTTACCCAGACCCCAAGAATAAATGTAATTCGAAGTGGAAAAAATCAGTGTTTTTGCCATTTACAGGGTTGGATGATAGACCCAACCACACAAGTGAGGGATCGTTTTTATGGGGAGAAGAGTGAGAATGCTGAGTGGTATTACATTTGTGTTTCCCTGCAACTTCCAACACATTTTGTCATGGAAATGCAAAACAATGCAGTTTTTAAGCTTAGTTTGCAAATTGTTCTTGATTACAGAGAGTAGTAAGATCCATGCAAGCCACACTACCCTAGATTCCATCAGATGTCTTGTTTTCAGAAATGACTGCAGTGGGTAGTTTCACAGGGTGCCAGCTGACACCAGACTCAAATACTGCAGCTTCACACATTCCAAAAGAATGTTTTTTTAGTGAGAACGAATTAACCTTTTTGGGGCCTTCTAGACTCAGGCAAAAGGTGCACCCATATAAGAGAGCTCTATATTTTATCAGAAGTGTGGGAACGCTGGGTGATTATACTTTCGCAGTTCCCTTCAAATTAAGGCCCTTTCCATTACAGAAATGTGTGGACATTTTGTATATTGAACCATAGTTTGATGTTTGCAGGGTATTCTGTTTAGGAAAAGCAGTAGGAAACCCACACGCAACACTACCCTGCACTCCTCCAAGTCTCTAATATTTAGATCTGTCTGAGGGTGGTAGATTTCTTTGGGTGTAGGTCGACCCAGGGCCAAATATGGCAGCCAACCAAAAAGAAAAAGTGTCTATCTTATTCAAAGACCATCTCACCTACTTACATGGTGGCATTTTTTTTTCAACTTTCTTGTTCTATGCAATAGTCCCACCCAGGAATGTGGGGTATCCTTTTTATTTGGATAAGTGTGGGAACACATAATGCTATTATTTACTGAATTTCTCTACATTTTTGACCTATGTTGAGAAGTATAAATTGTTTTATTGTGATTTAAGTATTCTGGTCGTTTGGATCTTTGCTATAAAGTTTGACTGCACTTGGTCAGCAGTTAAGGAGGCTAGGGGAGGAAGGATCCTCTCGCCACCTGATAGAGAGGGAATTTGGGGGTGAGGCTGCCATAAGGGCACCCTTAGACGCTACCACAGGTTAAGGGGAATAATAAACTTGTACTCTTGGGATTCCTAGAATTTCACCTTCTTGGCAAGACATGGTGGGACTTACATGCATGCACCCCAGCTGACAAGCACAGTACTCCTACTGCTCTTTCTAGTTTCCTTTGGTAGTCAGATTGAAAGGGCATTAAAACACCTTCACCTTTTATGTGTTTTTCCTCCATCTAAACAGTGACAGTGTCCTTATTGCCACATAGCTCATTCAGCTGATACAGCACTTCAGATATGACTGCATACAACAAAAGGTAGAAAGTGTTGGCACTACTAATGCATGCATCTGAGTACTACATCTGAGTAATGCAGCAGAAATGCAGTGGATTTAATCGGCACCTTGCACATCGGTTTCTGAATGTTTCACAACTTTATCCCCACATACCTTATTGACCTATTATGTCATGCAAAAAACAATGCAGTAGCTAAGGCTTCAGCTAATGAAGCCCCATGACATTTTTTAATTCTCTTTCGATTGCCATTAATTATGGACTAATCTCTCAAAATGTCTTATTTTATAATCCCCAAGTTGCAAGTTGACACACGTCTATGCAAAGCCACCAAAAATCTCCGTTTTCGCCAACATCCTTCTGTAAAAAAAAAATGTACCGTTCCATACCTATGCATACCCTTGACTTAAAATAGTTTACCAATTAAGACCCTGTGTCTCCGAGCTCCCCATATGTTCTTCCTCCCCTGGGTCCCCGGCTAAGGGATGTACAGCCTAAAATTATCTCGTGTGCGTCTCACCCATACAGCAGGGCTGGTTTCCTCTTTAATTGAAACAACCTGTGCATTACGTGGCTCATCAACCCCAAGCATATGCAAGGACAAAGCCCTGCATAACTACAAGAGTGCCACAGAACCTACCTGCTGGGATTTACATACAGGATTAAAAAGTACCTCATTGTGCTTTCCCACAGCTAGTTGGGGGCTTTTAGTCTTAAACAAGCTGAAGGTCTCCCCAAAAGAAGAGAGACTAAGGAATTAGTGCCAAGATTTACCCTCATCAAGAACATACAGTTTTATACAAAATAACCCTGCATTTAACACCAACCAACATACACACCAGATAGGTAGCACCAAGAGGTGATTTGTCATGGGTTGTAATACATAAACATACTCACTCATCTGAGTGTTATTGTTCAGGCACTGGGAAAGTTAATGGTGGTGACTGGTCATTGTAAATGTTTTCTATATTTTCATTGGATCCACTACCTTGCAGAATGCAACATGATGATGCAATGCTTCAGCAGGGTGGAAAGTATGGAAAATATTGCTTTCTAGAGTCCACTAATACTAGGTCATTCTTCCTTGCTGCTGCCTTCTATAACAAGGTCACACTGTGTTGAACCCTTCAGTGAGGAATCAAAAATTACTATTTTATTTCATTTCTTTGGGAGGCATTTTGAAGGAGCGGAAAGAAATTGATGTCCATCAATCTTTAGGTGTTTACTTTTGACATGGGTATTTGCCCTTTCATGTAATTCTACCAGTGTTTATGAGTTTATACCTAAAACAGGAAAGCCTATATGTGTCACAGAATGCTTACCGGGCTGCTGTGATGATTCAGCTGCGAGAAGCAAGAGATCACACCTCAGTAGTATATGTTTCGTATCTTAAGTGTCACAACTCAAGCAACCATGGTTTAAAGTAACATGTGAGGGGGGCGTATCCAAGATGGCACCTGTGCAGTAGCTCTCCTACAGAGCTCCACCGCACCGCGTCTTGAGCAGACGGTTCCTGGGGTTCTGGCTGTCCTGGTGCCCCTCCCTTAGACACGTGAAATATCCGGCTGTCCGTGGTGCTGGTCTGAGGCGACGGCGATTAGCGGAGGAAGGCCAGATGATCGTCCAAAGGCCAGACTGAATCGAGACAAGGTGGCGGGGAGAGGCCCTTACTGAGGCCCAGCGAGTGAGGTGCCTGATCGGGAGTCACGGAGCTGAGGACCGGGACCGCCCAGACGTGGAAAGCCAGAGGACTGGTGCGGGGCCGGAGGTAACGCCACGGGTGCGGCAAAGATTGCTCCAGCGCCTGCCCGAGCCTGACCCTGTGGAGCAGAGTGGCCTGGTGTGACCCACGCTGCAGCCGAGTAGTGCATGTGAGATCCGGAGTCGAGCGGGTGAGCGGCGGCGCAGCGAGAGACGCCGGGTAGCGCTGGTAAAGACCCAGCGACTTACTTGGGGACGCGCGCACGACCAGGAGCGGCTTGAGGGGCTGAGTGCCGCTTATCTGTACTTCGGCTGGGAGTTGCAGATCCGGGAGCGGCCTTGCCAGAAGCTGAAGATGCCGGAGCATCAGCGGGGAAGCGGAGGTCACTGGTGGGTGCAGAGCGCTCTGGCCGACGGGGGTGAGGTGCGGGACCCGCGGAGAACTTGCTGACTGGGTTGCGGGCCCCCCTCCTTCAAATATTGTGCATGGGAGGACTGCCGCTTGGAATCCCCTTGTGGTGCCAGTGGATGAGTTGGGGCTCGTAGCATGCCGGCTGGGCTACTTAGGCTGGGCAGGTCCTGCTGTTTGCGCAATTGAGAGGGCCCAATATTAACCAGCTGCCGGGACTCCAGCCCTTCCTCTGCTGTGGTGGGGGGGGGAGTCTTCACCAACACTCTGCAGTCTTAGGTGGCCGATCATTACACCTGGCCAGCTGCCGGGCGAGGGAGGAGTACAAATTGCGCATTCACCGCGCGGCCGAGTGAATGGGCCCTGAACTCAGTTGTTGTAGCTCACCTCCGACCGAAGTCACTCGGACATCCAGCGCCACTGTGTACACACAAGGTTTATGACGCTGTGAGATACTGGAGGCTGCCCCCCGTGCTGTTGCGGATATTGGAACCCTGGCTGGCTTGGCAACAATCGAGTATTGCCCATAGCTGTAGCTGTAGCTGAGAAACTGGACATTATACAGGGCAAGCTGTCTCCGACCAGCTTTGGAAGTTAGACACATATATAATGACGTCTACCAGGCCCAAGAAATACGCCACTATTAAAGACCTTCTTGCTAAGGGCTCTGCCAAGCGGGCCGGGGCGACCTCAGGCATGACGCCCCCGAGCCCCACTGGTCCCACAGAGAAGCAGGACGAGCTAGATGAAGCACTGGTTACACGCGGATTCATGAAGGCCCTTTTCAGCTCCCTGCGGGATGATATAGCGGCCTTGAAAACGGAGGTGTCAAAAGAAGTGAAGGAGCTGCGCTATGACATGAGTGAGCTAGAACAAAGAGTGTATTCAGTGGAGCGGTCTGGGGATGCTCAAGAAGAGGAGCTGGAGGAATACCGAAGGGAACATTTAGAGCTCAAGGACCGCAATGCGGATCTCAATTACCACTTGGAAGATCTCGAAAACAGATCCCGTAGATCTAACATCCGCATCAAGGGCGTTCCGTTGCAGGCAGGCTGCCTGGAGGATTATGTCCTGCGATTGTTCCGCCACATTGTCCCGGAGCTGGAAGGGAAAGACCTCCCGTTGGTTCGCACGCATAGGGCTGGCCGCCCATCTTCGGCATCTGGTACTCCATAGGACATTCTCACATGCTTCCATGACTATAGACAAAAAGAACTCATAATGTCC
The DNA here is from genome assembly GCA_963921515.1 of Calotriton arnoldi. Lineage (NCBI taxonomy): Eukaryota > Metazoa > Chordata > Amphibia > Caudata > Salamandridae > Calotriton > Calotriton arnoldi. The sequence goes on from CAWUFW010002797.1 coordinate 1,346,582, forward strand.
GCGATGCGCGACCAATCATACATCTCCTTTGAGGGGAACAAAGTATGGCTATTCCAGGACCTATCTATCATCACCCTGCAGCGGAGGCGCTCTATGAAACCCGTGACGGATTTCCTGCGAGACAAGGGTGTACGATACAAATGGGGACATCCCTTCCGGCTGGTTTATGTTTGGAATGGGCAGACACACACGGTCCACATCCCTCCTGAAGCGGCAGACATATTGGGTCCAGACATAGAACAAGAGTCCTCCTCACACCGAGCTGGCTCCCAGGCGGAGTCACGTCAAAGGCAGCACTCTAGGAACAGGTCACAATCACAAGCGAGCAGACTGACCAAATCGGAACGTTTCAGGGAGCGGTCAGCGCTACTACAACAAATTGCGGATCAGAAGCAGTCACCAGAACGTACGACTGATTAGCTGATGTGTGAACGAATGAAGCAGAGACAGCTCCACCTCGTAATTCGTTACAACCCTTTGAACATTACACAGTGGAGATGATGTCGTCATGTCGGAGATGTTGAGCTGGTGCCGGGGCTGGCGCTCCCCTGGGGTCTGACTTCAATTACACTTTACAACATAGGCAGCGGCAGATGCATCCCCGCTTCTCACACACGATGAGCACTGGCGGGAGCTGCCGATGACATGGACCCCTATCACGGAACTGCAAGTTTTGCACCATTTGGTGCTGATGTTTATTTTATTTTTATGTTTGTACTGTTCATATATGTTACTATGCACACTAGTTTGCTAAACTGTCATGCTTCAACACACTTATGTTTTATTGCATGTTTTCATCCTCCCAGGCCCATATGTAGTACATGCCTTAGACCGTCCCTTTCCATCCAATAGAGGACAAGCAGAGTGCTATTCTTTAGAGCCACCACTACTCTTCACTTTAGCACTAACTCATGATAAAGGTGGTTAGCCTCAACGTGCGGGGCCTTAATTCTCCAACGAAAAGAATAGCACTATTGACACAGTTGAGGGCAATGCAATGTGATATATGCCTTTTGCAAGAGACCCACCTTGTAAAAAAAGGATTAGAGTCATATGAGATCGAGGTGGTTCGACCGGCAATTTTGGTCAGCCGGCCCCAGTAAGAGGGTAGGGGTTGCTATATTATTCGCAACACACTTTCAAGGCTGGGTCACCCATACGCATTCGGAGAACACGGGCCGCATGTAGATTTGCGAGTCGCCCTTCCCCAGTGCACTATTACGATTGCAAGCGTGTATGCGCCTAACGATCACCAGGAGGGGTTCATTCGCAAAGCAATTGGGTCCATTATCACTACTCCTGATGCCCATGTTTTAATTGGAGAGGGGGGGGACTTTAATATAGTTCGGGACACTTCACTGAATAGACACCCCTACCTGGTAAATCAAACAGGAGCACTCACACCACAAGGCCTTCAATGGCTCTCGGATGCGGGGCTGGTTGATGTTTGGAGAGCTCAGCACCCCACTTCGAAATCATATACACACTTCTCCGCAGCACACCAGTCTTATGCTAGAATTGATTTTTTGTTTGGTCTCCACCTCCTTGTTGCGGTCAGTAACGAAACCAGACATTGAGGTTGCCTCACTTTCTGATCATTGCCCTATCTCTTTGGTGTTGCGCCTACCGCACACCGATCAACATTCTAAAACATGGAGACTCAATCCTAATCTGCTTTCAAGCAGCCCAGACGTCGAGGAAGTCCGGGAAGTAATACAGGATTATCTCACTATCAATGACACATCCCAGGTATCGATTTCGACGCTGTGGGATGCTCTCAAGGCGGTGGTGCGAGGAACCTATATAGCAATAGCTGCAAGGTGTAACAAAGATCAGGACCAAGCGCGCGGAGTTGACCATCGCTAGGAAACAACTCCAAGCCTTAGCTACGGATGCAGCAGAGTATGCTTTACTCCGCACATGGCAGAGATATTACGCAGGGGGGAACAAGGAAGGTAAATTGCTAGCGCATAGACTACGCACTCAGATGCAGGCTCGCTGCGTACTGGGCCTGACGGACCAATCCCTTAATATTCTGACGAAGGATGCCGACATTGCGGCAGAGTTCGGTCATTTTTATGCACATCTCTATGAAGCAGAACCACAGCAGCACACGAACCACACCACCTATATAGAACTGGCCCCCCTGACTATACTGACGGAACAAGTAGCTGCACCCCTAGAATCAGACATCACAGTACAAGAGGTCCTTGACGCGATCGGGAGACTTCAGATGGACAAGGCCCCGGGTCAGGATATGTATACTGCTGCCTTTTACAAAGTATTCGCAGAGCAAGTGTCCCCGGTGTTGGTACGGCTTTACAACTCTTTCAGCTCTACGGGCACTCTGACAGAGAGCATGAAAACGGCTATACCAGTGATACCGAAACCCAGTAAAGATCCGCAACAATGCGCCTCATACCGCCCCATATCCCTCCTTAATGTAGACGCTAAACTGTTTACAGGTATCTTGGCCACTAGGCTGGGGAAGTATATGCCCGGCCTGATTGATCCAGACCAGTCGGGTTTCATTCCGGGACACACATGTGGGGACAATACCAAGCGAATACTTTACCTCATCAATAAAAGCAACCAGTCACAGACGCCCGCTCTACTCCTATCCATTGACGCTAAGAAAGCGTTTGACCGGGTGCATTGGCCCTTTTTGCGTGAGGTGCTAGCGGCGGTGGGCTTGGGTCCCCGGTTCTGCAAGTGGATATTGGCCAGCTATGCTGACCCTAAGGCTCTTGTGCGAGTTAACAATGCTATTTCTCCAGTGTTTCCGATTTTGAGAGGAACGCGGCAGGGGTGCCCCCTCTCCTATTTGCACTCTATATGGAGCCATTGGCAGAGCGAATACGAGGGCACCCTCTAGTGGAGGGGGTGCGAATGGGTGGTCAGGTGCATAAAATAGCATTATATGCCTCGTCAATCATTGCCCCCGCTTCTTCAGGAACTGGCAGAGTTCGGGAAAGCTTCTGGATTTAAGATGAATGCTGCCAAGTCACAGGCCCTTGGCATCACTATCCCATTGGAAGAACAGACTTATTTGACAGATACCGTTCCCTTCTCCTGGGCTACACAGGGCATCTCTTACCTGGGTATTCAGCTATTCTCCACTACTGACAGGGTGGTGTCGCACAACTACACCGCACTGCTGGCTACGGTACGCTCTCTCATACAATCATGGCATGGAGGTCCCATCTCATGGTCGGGGCGAATTGCGGCAACCAAAATGACTCTTTTGCCCAAAATTCTGTATTTAATGCAAGCAATACCGCTGCAGCCCCCCCTGTAGTGATTAGGAAATTGCAGCTGGTGTTGGAGTCCTTTATTTGGGACGGTAAAAGAGCCAGGATGGCCAGAGAGAGGGCCTATTTTCTGGTAGCTAAGGGAGGCTTGGGGATCCCTCACTTGGTAGGCTATTACCAGGCAGCTCAGTTGAGGTTTCTAGTGGAGTGGCTAAGCCCGCTTACAGAAAAACATTGGTGCTTTCCAGATGAGGCAGTGGCCGGCATCCATATCTGGAAAGTGCCTTGGTTGTCGCGTAAGAATCGCCCAGCGGGAGTGTATATTTTCCCGGTGGTCCGGGCTACAATGGAAGCATGGGATAAACTCAGCGTTTCTAAGGGTCTTTCCTCCCCGATATCTCCACTCACTCAGATTATAGGAAATGCGGATTCCCCCCCCTCCCCTCCCCCATGAGCAGTACAGCCTTCTCCCTGTAAACGAATAGGCGATCTCTTCGACGAACGGGGACCACAAGACTTCTCGGGGCTTCAGAAAGATTATGGCCTCCCGGAATCGGAGAGATGGCGATATGCAGCTGTTTGCCACTGGGTGACTCAACCAGACATGCGACCCCACGCTAGCAGACCCCTAACGCAATTTGAGCGCTGGCTCCTCACGCGAAGCGAGGATCGGCGTCTACTCTCTGACATTTACTCCTTTTTGAACACTTCAGTCTATCCCCAGCGAGATCTAGATGGGAATTGGAATGTGAGCGGACCTTTACAGATAAGGAATGGACAGATATCCTGCAGCGTGCTCGCATCTCTGCGCGTAGTGCGGCGGGGAGGGAGACTCTCCTTAAATTGGCGCATTACTGGTATTATACACCCGCTCGCATGTCCTGGTGGAAACAAGGCTGCAGTGACAAATGCTGACGTCACTGTGACAGCACGGGTACACTAACACACCTCTTATGGAACTGCCCCAAGCTGCATCGCTATTGAGAGGAGATACTGGCGGCTATAGACCAGATATTTGAGGCAGAGTTGCCTCGTTTCCCTAGCTACGTCCTTTTGGGCCTTCCCAATGCTTTGACATACCCCCTTCGCTCACTTAGGTGGAGAGCTATCACCCTAGCATTGTGTGCAGCGAAGCAAGTTTTGCTTTCCCGCTGGGGGACTGATACCATACCCACGCACTTTGACTGGTTGCACAAGCTCTGGAACCTATTAGGTATGGAGAAATTAACTCCGTTGTGGATCATACACTCCCCAAATTTGAGAAGACTTGGGGTCCTTGCCTCAAATACCTGTCTAATACATTTCGAGAACTCACTTGCCCGAGATATTTACGCATCTTGCGCTTGACAGCTGCCACGCAGCCTGGCGCTTAAATAATGCCAGGGCGGAATTGGGACTACATTGACCTCAATACAGTACAGGAGGGCTTGGTAGGGATGGGTATTTTGTTTCTTTAAATTCTTATTGTATATTGTTGGTTATTGCCCCTCTTTATTGTCCCCCCTCCGTTTTGTGTGGATTCTCCTCCGGCCATTGACGGTTGGCTGTAGGCGGAAGATTTGTATACTTTTTCATTTTACTGTTTGAAGATGAATAACAATTGATACAATCCCAAAGTAACATGTGAAATAGTACACGCTCAAGCAAAGCAACAAGTCTGCATTGGCAACTGCCCATGCATATTTCAGGACATCTCCATAATGTTTACAAGACGAAAAAAGAGGAAGGTATAGTGGTTTGTAAACGGTTCATGAAGTAGTATTAAGTATCGAAATTTTGGAGATGTTACCACTTCGGAAGCTTCTGTAAGGTTGGTCAGTCTACTGGTCAGCAAACATTTCGTTATGGAGTGTGAATCTTTTCTGGATTCACATGCTGTGTATTATGTAGCAGTATTTCCCCCATCCAGGAAGTTGGGTTGAATTAAATATGTGGTTCGCGAACAGGTGTCTTAACACCTTCGGTCCTACTTGTGATTTTTTGTTCACCTAGATCGCTGCACCAGTGTTTTGAGAATGCGTGGATTGATGACCATTTTGCTGTCATACAAATATAATTTATTGGTACACTGACTGTAAAGACTAGAGTGTCCCCCCTTCTTCCTAGTTAAGTCTACCCTTGGCTTCCCTTCTAGTGCTACACCTGCTAGCCATGCTTCCATCGCGCTATGTGATTTCATAGAAAAACGATTACATAGAATACTGTTACTGAGAAACCATTTGACCTAAACTGTTTAATGGAACTATGCAGGATGAATGGCATTTGCCATTTCGTCGAAACCAATTCATAGAATGTCTTGTTTCTAAATTGGCATTTGCATGCTTATTTGTTAAGTTGTGGATGCAATGGTTGCATGTCTTACGCTTTTATCTGAGGTATTTCTTTCAGTTTTTTACTTCAGGGGACATTACTTCAGAATCATAACTTTTACACTGTCAGACAATTACTTCGGAAGATTTTAATTTGCTGACCCCTCACCGCACCTTAACACCATCGATCCCTGACCTCTTCACAACCCCAGAAAATCATTCATCCCTGCCCCATATAAACCCATCACCATGCAAAAACTATATCCATCTCTGACCCATAAACTCCGCACATCCCTGACTCTAAAAGCCTTTTCTAGCCGAAACTACACCCAGTCCTGAACCGTAAAGATCCTTCAGCACTCATAAAATTACACACATCGCTGAATGCTAGAAAACCTTGATTACCCCTAAACTCCACCCATTCCTGATCCCTAAAAACCCTCAGCCCCTAAACTCCACATATCCCTGAATCCTAAAAACCCCTTAACATCCCTAAACACCATCTATCCCACACCCCTAAACTCCACCCATCCCGGTTCCCTAAAAGTCCCTTTCTACTTCTAAACGCCACCCATCTCTGCACCCTTGAAACCTCTAACCACAGTAAACTTCACCAATCAGTGAACCCTTATAACCTCTCACCACCCTAAACTTCACCCATCTGTGAGCCATAAATGACAAGTTACTTACCTTCGGTAACGTCTTATCTGGCAGACATGCTCTAGCCACAGATTCCTTACCTTTGAATTTCCCAGGCATCAGACTGGATCAGGAAGATTTTTCTTCGAGCATTACCCTTGCGCACCCTGGTCGGTGAGGTCGGTTGGCTCTACGTGACGTCATCTTCGCCGTTGTGACTTCCGCATCACCTATATAGGCACCACCTCGGCCTGCTGACATCAGTTACTTTTCACGACTTTCCACACCAGAAGTGCGGAGCCAATAAGTGCACTGACACTGATGTGTTTCTGAACAACTAGGGCCCTGAAAAGGGGTTAGTCCTGACCCTAAAAACCTGTCCAGAGTGCGGGGAGGATGGGAGGGTCGGTAAGGAATCTGCAGCTAGATCATGTCTCTACCAGATAAGGCGTTACTGAAGGTAAGTAACTTGCCCAACTAGCCGCAGATTCCGTACTTTTGAATAGATATCCAAGCAATACCATCCCCGGAGAAGAGACTGCGGACAAGTTTAGAGCAGGAAGTCCTGCAGGACAGAGCAGCCAAAAAGGCCGTCCCTTCGGACTTGACTGTCCAGGCAGTAATGCTTGGGACACATGTGCAGGGATGCCCATGTTGCTGCCTGACAAATGTCGAGGACTGGAACTCAACGTTGCAACGCCATGGTAGCATCCCTAGCTCTGATGTAGTGAGCCCTTAAACCTTCAGGAGGCTGCTTTTTGGCCACAGCATAGCAAATTTTGATGCAGAGAACAACACATCATGAGATAGTCCTCTTCTGCAAAGCACGACCCTTCTTAACTCCCATGTGCCCACGAAGAGTTGGTCATCCACCCGGAACTCTTGTGCGGTCAAGGTAGAAAGCCATACTTTTTTGGGATCCAGACAGTGGTGTTGCTCCTCTTCTTTAGAGGGATACAGAGAAGCAAAGAAAGTGGGCAGGGTGACAAACTGCACAACGTGGAATGGTGTTACCACTTTTGGTAAGAAAGAGGCCCTAGTGCGAAGCACCAACTTATCAGGGAAGATGGTCAGGTAAGGAGGCTTGGATAATAGAGCCTGCAATTTGCTCACCCTCCTGGCAGAAGTTACTGCCACTAAAAAATGCAGAGGTTCGAACGAAGCACACATCAGGAATGTGAGAACCAAATTAAGGTCCCACTGAGGCATGATGAAAGGGACAGGTGGGAACATATGTACAAGCCCTTTAAAAAATCTATTTACAATAGGGGATTTAATAAAGAGGAATGGTCTGGCACCCTCAGGAAGGCAGACAGGGCCAAAAGGTACTCTTTGAGAGTGCCTAGAGCAGAGTCCGGCTGGGCAAGGATCAAAATAAAAAGTAGAACTTGAGAGAGAACAGCAGAAAGAGGATCAATAGATTTTCTGTACAATATTTTACAGATTTGTTCCACCGGCAGGCATACACGGTCTTGGTGGAGGGCTGCCGGACGGCAAAATAACATTGCAAACTTCGGGAGGAAGGTCGAATGCTATCAACTGCCACCACTCAATCTCCATGCAAGAAGGTGCAAGTTGACAGGTTCAGGTGGAGAACCCTCCCCTGCTGCTGTGACAGAAGATCCTCCCAAAGGGGCAGCCTGATCAGAGTATCGATACTCAATTGGAGAAGCTCAGGATACCAGACTCTCCATGCCCAGTCCGGAGCCAAAAGAATGACTTGGGCCCGGTTGCTCCTGATCTTCTTGAGGACTCTGAGCCTCAGTGGTATGGGTGAAAAGGCATATAGGAGGCATGAGCTCCACTCAAGACAAAAAGCGTCTCCGAGCGAGAGCCGCCTTGGAAACTCCAGCGCGCAATACTGCCGACATTGCGCATTCTCAACGGAGGCGAACAGATCTAACAAAGGCTCTACCCACTGTTGAAAGAGACCTTGCGTCACCTCCGGATGGAGACGCCATTCGTGATCCTCTAGGCATCGACGGCTGAGTTAGTCTGCCCTGGCGTTCAGAGAACCTGCCAGGTGTTAAACCACCAGGCTTATGCCATGCTGTTCCAACCATGTGCAGAGATACAGGGCCTCTTGACAAAGGGTCCACAACGCCACCTTGCCCTGTTTGTTGTAGCACCACATGGTGATGTTGTCCGTGAACACTTGAACCAGCTGTCACTTGATTGAAGGAAGAAAGGATTTCAATGCCAAGCAAATTGCTCCGAGCGCAAGCAAGTTGATGTGGAGTCCGGATTCCGCCAGAGACCAGAGTCCTATGATCTGCACCTCTCCTAGATGGCAGCCCCATACCAGGAGTGATGCATCTGTCACTACTGTGTGATCTGGTTGGGGAAGGGAGAGGGGTCTGCCTGTGACCCAATTGCAGTTGGTCAGCCTCCACTGCAGGTCCTGTGCAGTTCTCTCCAAGATCAGGACCATGTTAGAGAGATTCCCCTGATACTGCGCCCAGCGGAACTTTAGGTCCCACTGCAGAGCCCACACATACCATCTGGCATGTGTCACAAGCAGGATGCAGGAGGCCATGAGGCCCAGCAGCCTCAGAGTCATTCTCACCGAAATCCAGGATAGAGGCTGAAACATCAGTATCATAGCGTGAATATCCTGGACTCGCCGTTTGGGAGGATAGGCCCGAAACTGCACTGTGTCCAGAACAGCTATGATGAAAGGGAGCGTCTGAGAGGGAGTCAGGTGTGACTTCGGCACATTGATAGGGAACACCATCGAATGCAGGAGGTTCGCTGTAGTATGAAGGTGGGAGACAGCCAGGGGCGAGCCTGCCTTCAACAGCCAGTCGTCGAGATAGAGGAAGACTGGCAGCCCTGATCTTTGCCTATGGGCTGCGACCACCGCCATCACCTTGGTGAACACCTGAGGGGAGCTGGTAAGGCCAAAGGGGAGCACGGTGAACTGAAAGTGCTCGTGGCCTACCATAAACCACAGATAGTGCCGATGGGCCGGCAGGATGGGAATGTGAAAATAAGCTTCCTGCAAGTCCAACGCTACCATCCAGTGTCCTGGGTCCAGGGCATACAACACCTGAGCCACAGTGAGCATCTTGAACTTTTCCTTTTTGAGGAAGTAGTTGTGGGTTTGTGGATCTAGGATACGACAAAGACCCTTGTTCTTTTTCGGGACCAGAATGTATTGGGAATAACAACCACAGCCTACTTCTGGCACTGGAACCCGCTCTATGGCCCCCTTGGCCAAGAGAGTCATGACTTCCTCCTGAAGCAAAGTCAGGTGATCCTCCGTCAGCTGGTCGTAAGTTGGAGGCATGGAGAGAGGGGTAGTCTTGAAGGGGACTATTTGAAGAACCCACCTGTTCGACTTGATGTTTTGCCAGTGGTGGAGGTGATGGCTGATCCTGCCACCAAATGGCAGCCCATGATCTTGAAGGGCTGGACTAGGAGGGTTTGGAGGCCGAGGCTGCAGGGGGGTGGTGGACTGACTAGACCTCTGGCTGCCTGACCCATGGGGTCCGAACGAGCCGCGCCCACGCAGAGTTTGCTGAACTTGCACGGTCTTGTGGCTGGTATATGGCTGGTGCGGCTGAAAGCCCCTTCTGTAGCCATGAAAGGGGCAAAAGGCAGATGGGGGACGTGTGGCCAGTGAGAGGCCCAAGGACTTGACCGCACGGCACTCCAGGGCCATGTTTGCCTTGTCTCCGAAGAGACGGGTGCCATCAAAGGGCATGTCAATGAGGGAAGCCTGGACATCCCCAGAAAAGCCAGAAGACCTCCGCCAGGTGTGGCGTTGAACAGCCACCGTCGATGAAATCACTCTGCCCAGCGAGTCAGTCATGTTAGGACCACAACGAATGGCGAACTTTGCCACATCTCTCCCATCTGATACCGCTTGGGAGAGGATGGGCAGGGCCATCTCCGGGACCGGTGGCAGCACTTGCGCAACGGTTTCCCACAGGGAGTGGGTGTAACAGCTGAATAGGCATGCAGTGTTATCCGACCGCAATGCAAGGCTGCAGAAGAAAACATTTTCTTACCCTAATTATCCAGCCTCTTGGATTCCCAGCCAGGGATGCGGAAGGGAACACCCCCTGTGACGTAGAGGCTTGGACCAACAAGCTCTCGGTGGTAGGGTGGTTGGTGGGGAAATTTAGGTCGCCCGGTGCGGGGCGATGGCAGTGGGCGATTGTCCTATTCACAGAAGCCCCTGTGCTGGGCTTGGACCAGATTCCCAGTAGGACATCTGTAAAGGCTTCGTTGAAGGGCAGGAGGAGTTCCGAGGAGGAGACACCCAGCTGCAAGACCTCTGTCAAGAAGTTCGTCTTGACTGCCGGGCATACCCATCCCACTTAGGGAGAAAAGTCTTACAGCAACAAATGATGGACGGATGGATTTAACCCAGATCTCGACGGGGGGGGGATGAATGTTTGATTTACTCAGCATTCCGTCCATCATTTGTTGCCGCAGCACTTTTCACCCTGAGTGGGATGGGTATGCCCAGAAGTGGGTCCCTTGCTCGCTGTGCCACTGGATTCGAGCTAGCCTGGCTGATGAGGGGTGTTATCCCGAGACCGGTCTCAGGATGCTCGTTTACGGTCCAGGGAGGACTCAACTTGGCAGTTCGGGCTGGACTGTTCATGATAAGCAGGGTCAAGACTGATTTGAATATGGCTGGGTCCAAACTGGGGTGGCATAGTGAGCAAAAGAAAGATCGATTTAACCCAAATCTCTTGATTGGGTGTGAATGTTTGATTCATTCACCATTCCGTCCATCATTTGTTGACGCAGCACATTGGTCTACCTTGTGTCAGACAGTTTTATAGAGACATACGGATCTTTCCCCATTTAACTATGCTGTATTGATTTTTGATGTACTATTGGAATTTTGAGTTCCTTCTGAATCTCTGAATATGTATTCTGCAATGTATGTCTTTGTAACAATTAACACCTGAAAAAAGGGGCAACCTTCGCCCCAACCTGTTGCACAACTTGGTTGCGCCATGTTGGCAGTCATTATTCCTCTTTCATCTATCTCTACTTTATAATCCATCTCTTTTGTTCATCAAATTTACATCCTTTTACTTTTGTGCATCCACACGTGGACTTTCGTTGCATTTTACCAAGTTTCTGATGTTCACAATGTGTCCATCCGGACCTCTATACATGAACACGACTGAGGCAAAGTTCGTCGAAGGCAGTGTTTATTCACAGAAAAACCCAATGCATTTCGGGCTTAAGTCGTTCTTCGTCAGGGGTCACTAAAATCACAATAAAACGTAAGAGTAATGTGAGCGAGGAATGATGGTAGCAAGAAGGCAAAGACGATTGTTTTTGTAAAAAACAGATGAAACAATGTGTTTAAAGAAAATGAAAATATCGCTTTGCAAAATGAAAGGAGGGATACTATTTACATTCTTTACAGTGGAAGTAATACCAAAATACAGTGTGACGTAAAAATGGTAATGACAAGAGAGTACATAGTAATAAGGGATGATGTAGAGTGTAAGATGGTTGATTTTGTGATTGAAACTGATTACTGTTTTATTGTGATTTTAGTGACCCTGACGAAGGGCGACTTAAGCCCGAAATGCATTGGGTTTTTCTGTGAATAAACACTGCCTTCGACGAACTTTGCCTCAGTCGTGTTCATGTATAGAGGTCCGGATGGACACATTGTGAACATCAGGAACTTGGTAAAATGCAACGAAAGTCCACGTGTGGATGCACAAAAGTAAAAAAGGATGTAAATTTGATGAACAAAAGAGATGGATTATAAAGTAGAGATGGATGAAAGAGGAATAATGACTGCCAACATGGCGCAACCAAGTTGTGCAACAGGTTGGGGCGAAGGTCGCCCCTTTTTTCAGGTGTTCTTTCATTGGGTGTCATATGGGCTGGCACTGCACCGGTTTGCACGCTAAAGGAGGAAACCAATTGAAGAGTATGAATAGTAGCAAAACTATGGTGTGCATCCCAATCCCGTAATCTGATGTTTTTGTAACAATTAACACATTATTCTGTACTGCTTATTTTTGAGACTGTAATAGATCTTTGAAATATTTCTCTTGGACTGGATTGAGTAGTCCTATTATTTACTCTATTAAATCGACTTTTTCCATGGAACCATATCTTTGGTTTGTTCAAAATGCTTATCGTTTTTTAACTATTTTCAGATTTATTATTATGCATCAATTATTGTTGATCCCCAGTTGCAGCATGTCTGATAGATACCCTGATCCTTGTGGCTGTGAAAGCCAATTTCCTCAAGACACTTTGCACTTTGTCATGTTTTGCAATTTTTATAAAAAGGCACAGTGAGATTTTATTGTTCCTTGCTTAAGGGGGTAGGAGTTTTAAGCAGGCCCGTCTAGCTTTGATGTATTTGCAATGATTATCTGATGCTCACATTTGTTTTTCAGTAGCTAGTTTTTCAGCCACTGCAGGAAAATCTTTGATAGGACAAATCTGAATCAATTTGTGTTTTTGATCAACTTTTATCTGTCACGAATTTGTTACCAGAATGTTTTTGACACCAGATGTTGTATTGTTTTATATTTATTAATATACATTTTAGGGTAATGACTATTTAATAAAGAAACTGAATGACACTTATTCTATTAATGTTATTTTGTTAGTCCTAGAACGAGAGAGGTGGTGACTCATCGTTAGATCAAGGGTGCAGCAACGGAATTATGTTTGGGGTGTTTCAAATTATTGTGGTACAAACAAACATTGGGGTTCTGCTCTAACACTACTATGGGTACGCCCATTGCACAGAGGAGAGGAGAGATACTTCGGTGTCATGATGGGACGATTTGCATTTGAAAAGCTGACCATCTAATCTTGATCTTTCAAACTACCATATTCTTTGCTTGGAGCTGGGTACACATATGTAGCACCAGTGTTGGCAGGGCGGCGGAGTTGGATTGGCTGGTGTGGAGTATGCACTATGTATAGAGAAGGGCCATACAACTGTGACATAGAAAAACATGTCCATTATGGCATAAAAGGGTGTGACATAGTGTGGGAACCATGGCTAGGTTCAGTACATTCTGCAATACTTATCGACTACTTGATGTGCAAGACCCAGACAATACCTTAAAAAAGTATCATGGTAGACAATGTGATCATGCTTACTGTACGGTTCTTAGATTTAAGTATTGCTTTTGAGTTCAGTTTGCCAGCTCCCAAACGTGTAATTCAAAACAGACACAAAAGTACTAGGACACTGTCTATGTGCTCTCCTCACATAAGGATGGCGGCTACAGACAGTATTTAGCAAGAATGGCAAACATGATAGGAGAGCAGAGAGTCAATATTCTCAGCACTTTACTGTCAGCAAAACACACCAATGATCAGTGCTGCCACCGTTTTTTTTGTTCTTCCGAAGATGATAAAAGAAGTACAACTGAGTTGGGTAATAACAGATTAATGAACGCAAAGCACAGCAGTTGGTGATGTGAAATCTAAACAGTCAATGCTGAAAGCACAAAGATGCACTAGACCCTACACATGTAGTGACCAAATGAAAAAGATCAGCATGCATAAACGTTAGTCCTGATATTAATGGCCAAACACTTGCTATTTTGCAAAAAAATAATATAGCACTGATTTACACACATTTGAAAAAGAAAGAGGCAAAAGAAAGAGGCACACTGTTCCCTTAACAATCAAGTCCAAGTTAGCTATTTTCTTGAAGCTGAGCTGTAGGAAAGAAAAGGGTAACAGATCAGGAGAACTGCATTACACCTTGTGTCTTTTTTTTACTTTTTATGGTATTACCAGAGGCAGCTGAAAAGAAAAAGAGAGCAATGAAGGGTAAATTACAAAACCGCTACAGCATGTTGAAATGTCTTAAATGCCCCATAACCAGCTACACACATGTGAAATAAGTTCAGGAAGTTGACCAAAACGTTATGACCCAAAATGATCTGGTTAGGCCTCATCCTTAGCCACCTGATGCAAGAGTTTTAGGGGCACCATGAACACATTTAGTGGACAGAGCCCAAGGACTTTCCAAGGTGCTTTACTGTCTTTTGTGGCCCTTTTGTCTAAGTGAGTCGGAGTCTCCGACGGCTGGCTAGATGGAGGCTGCTGGTGGCTAGTTGACGGGGCATGACAGGTGGGTTCTTCGATCAAACTAGTTCTCTCTTCTCTACTGGTTTCTGAAGAGGAAGAGTCTTTCTGTAAGTCCTCTTTAGTCTGTTCCTTTTGCTTGGATGGCGGTTCAACAACTCGTTTGCAGCTATCTAATCTCAATCCCACTTTGGCGGTGAGGCCGCCAAGGGACTCGCGTGCCTGCGGCCAGGGCATGTTCAGGTTTCTGAAGGACTGGTACATATGAGACCTCAAGGCCAGGCAGTCAAGCTGCTCGAGCTCCTTGGGCAGGGAGAGGAGCAGGTCCAACAGGACAGCAGATTCTGAAATGACAAAATAGGGTGGAAAGATGGCTTTAGAGATGGAAGCACAGAAAGAAGCACTGATTAATTGAGTCTTCATTATAACCCTCACAACAAATAATTGCGGTTTTAAAATCGAACCTTGCTGTTAAACTCACCGAAAGGAGAGAGCTCCCGCACCGGACCTCCACGAGAAAGTTCAAAAAGATATTTATAGATGTTCTCAAAGTCCAGAGTTTGTTCTGCCTCATAAGACTTGACGCCATCTCCTGAAGAGGCTTGTGGGGATTCCGTATAGCTTTGGGTGCTAGACATAGGGGATGCCAGTTCTGTGGGGCTCCAAGATGTTGATGAGGAAAATGAACCTTGGTTGGTGAGGCTTTCAGGTTTAAAGAGAAGCTTCTTTCCAGGGACGTTTGTGGGCTTTGTTGGTATCGAATGCAACAAGCTAGTTGGCTCCGTTGCTGCAATGGTCAGGATCTACAGATGGAACAATAAAACAACAATGAGGAAGCTCCATCACAAACTTCCCTATCTGCTCTCCTCAACCCTCAATGACACGATAAGCGATTTATGGAGCTATGTGCTCAGTGTCCAACGCAGAGCTTATCACCACAAAACAGGAGGAGTGGAATATGGAGCTCACAGTTAATCCGCAGCCCATCCTCCTCTGTGAACTAAGTAATCTGTGGTCTTTTGAATCAGTTATAGTCAGTCAATGACCTTTGCTTCCTCATTACCAATTGTAGCTGAACCACAAAAGGATTAGAGAAAGAAAGGCCTACCCAGAATAAAGAATACCCGACTCTTCACTGGTGATGTTTTGAAAATGCAACAAGTCTTAAGAGCCCGCCTTCTAAAGCTTTTCTATACTTTTGAATGTTGCTATCAAATCCGAAAACCACTCCACAACAAACACACATTTTGCTTAGTGGAAAGATCAAAAAGTTTTTTTTAAAAGGACAGTTCTAGGAAAATATGGCCATGATTTGCTTTGCTTCACTGCAGAGATATCAAATCTAGGGAAGAAGTCATGTTCAAGTCCATCAGCAGGCTCCTGGTATTTCAAAGTGTGTTATGTTCTTTTGCCTCCTCTATCACTGAAGTTGTGTAGCGGGAGCCATCCATCCAGACTTTTTACTCTCGGCGAACGTCACAATATCTTGCTTATAAGACATAAACAAGGCAAAATAACTGTCATAGTTTAAAAACTTTATGAAAAGTCTATACTTTACTTGTAAAGACGTTTAAAGTGTTGCTGCCTTTAGATTATAATAGGCCTTTAATCATTCCCAAGCTGAATCTGAAAACTGGGCATTCACAGATTTTAAAAGTTGCATACCTACAATGTCTGCCTTCCCTTCAATAGGAAGGTGTGTGAATTAGCTGGGTTGTTTAAAGATTCCCACAAGAATCTATCATTTATGTTACTGGTCCCAAAACGCGATTGGGTTCAATCTTCATGCCAATTCATTTCCTAGGTTTCATACCGAGGAGTTCCTAGTATGGCTGACGCGGGAGGTTGTCTTTCAACTCCAGTGAGTGACATACTTGCTGGAAGTTCTGGGTTGCAAGATGCTTTCCATGATAAAACTGGGGGCATCTAAGGATGCTGTCCAGGCAAAGGAGGTACCACGATATGGGGTAAACTAAGTCATTGTTGACCTGAGTCAAGATGACATACCACCCAGCAGATCAGAAACAAAAATAAAGAGTGATAGGTGCATTGTGTTAGTCATCTCAGCCAATGTTAGTCTGGGCAGCATTCCAGTCTGTTGGGAAAGGACCAACCGCATACAAACCAGCACAGGCCTGATTCAACAGTAACAGTGCAGCGTGAACTGCTAGGCCATGGCCACTTTGAATGGGAACACAAATAACCTGCTCATTCTCGCCCTCGTTTGGACTCATCAGAGAGGTGTAGCTAGAGTCCTTTGGCAAATCTAGGAGGAGACTCATGCATAGGAATAACAATTTCCCTTACGGTGTCTCCCATGAAAAACAAAGAAGTGATGGGTGCGAAACCTGAATTATTCGCAGTCATTGGCAATTACTCTGAGTTGCATTCCACTTCATTGTTTTTCTAATCAATGTCTTACTACAGACAGGGATAAAACAAACGTTAAACGGCAAAGTGAAGCGTAACTGCCAGTGGCCAAGATTACTTTAGCATTCAACAATCACTTTTTCGAGCTGATTAACAGTCCAGGCATTGGTCTGTGACCAACCTAAACGTACGAACCCAGTCCCAAGACACTAAGCTTTGCCCATCTTCTAAACATCTGCCTTCCCCTTTTATAAATATAAAGCTACTTCTTTCAGTTGGCACAACAGAAAGCAAACTGTGTCAAACGCCCTTGCTACCACTTGTGCGCTCAATCGCAACCAGAAAGGCAGAGGTTACAAAACAGCAACAGCTGCCTGTTCAATTCCTTTTCACTGAAAACATGCTCCACATCAGCCAACACCTCTTGGAGCGGTTTAAACTTCAACTAAAAAACCATCCCGACAAGGAGGTGACATGGGGTGAGCCGGGGATAAGAAACATTCAAAATAAAAGGAGGTAGAGATGAGAAGCTTCTCGGAATTCTGCTGATGAATGAGACTTAGGACAGTGGAGGGTAGATAGTGCTTCACAATACCAATAGGATAGAGGACAAAAACAATGTACCAAAACTCAGATGGCAGGTTTGATGGCTACCAGTAACAGAGTCCAAGACAGCAATCATCCACACTATTGAAATACAAGCTTAGCCCAACACACACCCGACACCAGTTCAGAAGCAAAACTGTGCAACAATTAAAGCTGGATAACAAATGTTATAGCTGGGAACAAGACAGTAGTCTGTGCTCCTCTCTTTACAAAGTCTCTTGTGAGTTCCTGAACGGCTTTACTCTTTCAGGACATATCTGGACTGAGGTCAGGAAATAATTATTTGCTGCCCTTGATGGTGGACCTAGATCATTTTGTGAAGTATCTCGGATGCTGTGCAATGCGCTGATTCACATAGCATCACAAGAACTGTTCCTTTACCACCCTTGCCTGTTCAGGTCCTCTTCGCTGTCAATCTTATGGCACTCTTTAACTGGAATGACTTGTTGGCCCTCGAAGCAGGGCATCGTCTAACCTAGAAAATGTTCAATCCACCCCCCTGAGATTCTTCTCCAAATTGGATTCCGGCCAACCAATCACTATCAGGGTAGCTTATCTTTTATCATTCTCTAGCATTTCAAGCCTCTTTGAGAGAAGACACAGATGCCAAAAAGCAGGTGTGGAAAGGTTATTTTCTATTGCAGACCATGACATTTTCAGTAACTCATGCCCTCTGCTCTGGACAGAAGTCTCAATACCTCAATAACTGTAATTCTCACCAAGTGGCCATCTGAAATTTGGAGGTCAAGAGCTCTACTCCAGGGAATTATTCACTTTTTACCCCAAATGAAATGGTATTTATTTTCAGATAGCAAAACCCCAATATTGGGATTACCAAACAGTAGTTCACAAGAATGCATCATCATTACTATGACATGTATAAGCCATGCTTACCCCCAGGCCATGCTTGCCCCCGCCCACCCCCTAGATGGATACCCAAATGTAGCTAATCTACTGAATGCACTTTACATGACCCCACATTTCACACTTATTTGGCTAGCAGTAGTCCAATGACCAACCCCCTAGTCTAATTAGCAAGTTGGAGACCTTAGAGTTTTGGGACAACCATGCAGAAACTCTTTATCTTTCACATAGTCCAAAGTGTGCCACATGCTTTCGTATTTATGGCCCATTTCATTAAGCTCGCAGGTCAATTATTCCATGTCCAGCAACATCCAAAGTTGGCTATCCCACTCTTGCACTGTAGGAATAATTGGTGATTTCCATTTGAGCGCAATCATATTAGTTGTCAAACATATTACTTATCAATCTCCAGTACGCCTTCTACAGATGCATGAGTTCAGCTGGACTGAGGTTGAGGAGAAAGGTCCCTGGATGTGGTCGCAGTAAGCACCCCAACACCCCCTTGATATGACTGAGGATTTCCTTCCAAAAAAGCGTTAACCTTGGACACTTCGACCAGACATTTAACCCATCTCCTACATGACCACACCACCTTCAACATAGGCCATCTATCTTACCAAACATATGCTTCAACTTAAAGGGTGTAATATGTCATCCTATCATAAATTTGTACATCAGTTATCTATTCTGCAAGCTTTTACGGAGGGAGGGCATGTCATCCCAAAGCTTCTGCAATTGACCGTCCTAAAGAAATATGTCTTCCGAGATGGCCCTGCCACTTTTTCATAATCAACCACTCCAGAGTGGTACCCACATCTCCTAGAGCGGCATAAATGTTGGAAGAGAATACCCCTAGGACCAGCATAGGTAGCAAAATGTTTCTCTCATGATGTTAAAGGCCCAGATGCAGCCTCTTTATTCAGTGGGTGGAAGGCCCAGTGCCTTAACTGAAAAATAATGCATGTGGTCAGTTTTTTTGCAGGTTATATTCTAGTTTACACTGGATGAAAGATTTGATTTTGCCCCCTTGCAACAAGAATTGTAGAATCCTGCGCCCTTCTTTCATCCAATTCTCAAAGTCACCTTTCACAGTTCCCAGTGAAAAGTCTAGGTTGCCCATAAATAGGAGAGGGAAGGTAATCGATTTCTCATGACCTAGCCCCACTTCTACAGTGTCTGTTTCAAAATCTCTGAAAGGTAGGCTACTGAGGGTCTTGCACTTTTAGCTAGCCAGGGTATAGACCACGGAGCACAGACCAACACAGCTGCTACCATGAGGATCCAATGCATTTCAAACTCATACAGGGACCAATCAAATAAAATTTGGAGTTGTGATGCCAGATATTTTTAATATCCAGTAGCCCCAGCAGCCCAGAACGTCTATTTGATTTCAGTATTTTACAAAACCCACGCTCTTTTACTGGCCCCTATAAAAGGATCAATAGATTCTGCAAGGCCATTATATCTCCTTAAGAGAGTTTGACTGGGAGCGCCTGGAAGAGATAAAGCAGCCTGTGCAGTATGTTCTGCTTGATTACAGCTATTCTACCTTTCCACTATACAGAAAGTTATGCCATTTACATGGATCATTAGTTATGGCAGTAAGCAGCCTGGGGTAGTTTGCTGTGTACGAGAGTCAGTGCTTCGGCGTAATGTATGTTCCCAAGTATTTGATGTTTTTATTGGCTTATCGCAGACAGGTCATAGGTGAGATTCAGTCTTCGACTTCAGGGATACGCCTACACCTAGGATCTCAGGCTTTTCAAGGTTACCCTTGAAGCCCAATACTTTCCCATAAACCTCTAGAATCTCCATAAATGGGGTACTGAACACTTTGATTCCACCAATAAAAGTAAAATATCATCAGCAAATAAGTTTATCTTATGCTGTTCCCCCCCCAGAAGGCATCTGCATAATATCTGGATGTTGTAGAATAGTGTCTGCTAATTGCTGAACGACCAGGTCGTGTCCCTCTTGCCAATGGAATCCCCCATGATCGAGCACTAACAGTTAACTTTTGGTCAGTGTAGGTTTGCCTGCTTTATGTATAGGAGTAATATTTGCAGCAGCCATTGAGGGTGTTACTGAGTGGGAGTGAAGGAAGAAGTTAACCAGCGCTAGCTAGCAGACATTGGGTTAGTTCCGGCCTAAGCTGTTTATGAAACCTATTAGTTATAAGGTACCAGAGATTTATCAGAGTGTAAATCAGAGACTGCTTTCAAGACTTCTTCTATTGTTATTAACCATTCCAAACTAGCTCTATTCGCTAGGGTCAGTTTTTGGAGAGGGCCCTACTTTGAAAATTCTCCACATCCTCTAACAGACGGGGTCTTCACAGTATAGGGCAGCGCAATAGTCTCTGAAGGCTCTTATTTTGTCCTTATTCCTAGCATGAATGTGGCCCACACTCCCAAGAAGGGTTGGGATTTTGCTAGTCACTACCCTTTGCATTAGCCTTCTCGCCAGCAGCAAGCCAGTCTTGCTCATAAAACCTTTGCCGCAATTATAACAGTGCCTTTTCTGAATTCTCCATAGCTAGGAAGTGGATCTGGACCTTCAGCAAAGCCGTTCTTCGCAAGACTTTTAGGGAGCCTGTAAATCTGTGCTATTCCCTTATGACTTTCTGTTCTGCCTAAAATTAGTCCCTATATGCCTTTCTAGTCCGACACCGTTTCGCCCTTTCCATTATACAACTGCATAAAAGGTGTCCCAAACTACATTTTGGGACACGTCGTCTGAATCATTCTCAATTAAGTATTGTGTAATTGTATCCCTTAGCGCCTGTACACACAACCCATCTGTGAGTAAGGCTTTATCATATTTCCATGTGGTGTTCCGATTAGTCTCTTGTTGTCGGTCCATTTCCCACACTAGCATCGAATGATCTGAACCTGCAATTGTATTGCGTGTAATTGAGGCTGTTGCAACTACCAGTTCCCGAGTACCCTCACACTGGGTCAATCCGTGAGTAGGATTGATGTACATGAGAGAAAAAAAGTAAATTATATCTCCTCTGGATGTATAGCTCTCCATAGATCTATCATTCCAAGTCTGCCAGTCCGCGTTTATCCAGCAAGGCATCCTGTGAAATGTTCAAATCTCCCATCCACAAAAGATTATCTGGACCCCAATTTCAAAATTTAATTAGGTACTGCTCCTGTCCCTGGATAGGAACATAAACGTTAAGGACGCCAAAAGGCTTGGAGTCTGCCTTCCAAGTACATATAACGACCATCTGCATTATCTTGGGTCACCTTGATTTCCCTTGGCGGAAATGCTTATGGATCACAGTCATGACTTCCCCTCTCTTATTTGAAGTTGCTGTATAGTGTTGAGAGGGGTAAAGTCTATGTTTCGTTGAATGAATATCAGAGATTTCAAGTGGGTCTCTTGGAGGCAAACAACCTCTGAGAGGACCTCCCCTATTTCTCTCCATATCTTGTGACGCTTAACTGGGAGTTTTATTTTTTTATTGTTTTTATTAATATTGCAGTTTAATAACAATACACAAATAGTCCTGCCTCCACCCCCTGGCAACGTGGACGCAACGTAGACACTGCTGTGCTCGTGCCCGACCCACCGCTGAACCTGCTGAACTCGTTGCTGTGCTGCATCGCTCCACCGAGGAGACATGTAAATTGGAGAATCTCAATCCTTGGAAAGCAAAGCCACAAACGAGCTGCTGATATTCCCCCTTGCTGGCCCCCCCACTAGTACGTTGCCGCAGTGGTAGTTCTAGGCGGCGTGAGGAGGTACAGGGGCGGACGTCTTGCAGCGCAAGGCCGAAAATTAAGAAGATAAAAGGGCTGGCTGCAGGGCTGCGTATGGTATAGCTGGCAGGTGGCCTACCAAACCCCAGTGAAACCCAGCGGCCGCTTCTAAGCACCATCGAGGCCGTGAGAGACTACTGTGCCAGCTAAACTCGGGGAGCCGGGTTTAGTTTGCCATACAGCAGAGCTTGCACGCGGCCCGAGGAGGGTAGCCCATGACAGATGAGTGCAGGAATGCCTGTGAAAAAGGCAGTAACTGCGGTACATAAGTATTGTAGGCACCTGGAGGCAGACCGTTGAAAAGGGAAAACAAGAGAGGAACAGAGGAACTACAGCAGAATACTAGGAGTACATGCAGGAACAAGACTGGTGGAGAAGAAGGGTGGTGGCGGCAGCCTCTGAAATTGCGGGCCAGGAGGGTGAGGTAAGTGCTAATCGCCTGGACGACTACATGAGTGAGTGACTTAAATGTTTATGTACCATATTGCATAGTCGGCACACACTGGAGTGGGGGAAACATTCAAGTTAAGCCGCATAGCCTCCATCCTCCCTTTATAACCCACTATTGGGCATAAATATGCGTACCTTGGAGCCGTAATCTGAGGGAGAAAAATATGGCCCCAACAAGATCTAAGTCGCGCCAGGGGCAAACGCGGAAGGTGGGAAGAAAAAGCACAGAGAGGAAGCTCCTAGGAGACACACTGCAGCAATCGGTAGAAGCTAAGGGAAACCCACCCAGCGAGCTGAGAAAGAACCCCCAAAAGAGCCCGCCGACAATGGAGGCAGGAGGACAATCGGTCACTAAGTCAATTAAAGGCTTTGTGGACAAACATTTTTACAAGAAGCACAGGTGGCTGTATCACTCACCTGGAGGGTGGGGGGTACAACCAGTAGTTCTATAGAAAATGCAAGCTTGCGGTCTCTGCATTTAAGTATCCCAAGCATAAAAAATATCAACAGTATGGTAGATGATCGCCCCTTGCCAGAGCCCAGATTGTCCTCCTCCCCATGGTTGTTCTCCTTATTAGAAAATGGGTCTCCACAAAAAGACGGGGATGGGGCAGGGGAGACGGGCCGGGTCATGGGAAGAGGGAGGCAACCGGCGATACTCTGGGACAGAACCAGGAGTTGATAGATGAAGAAGCGGGAGGGCCGGAGCAACACTCCTCCCTAAACCTAGAAGTCACAACTTCACCCTCTGTCTCAATGCTGGATATATTGGTCATCATTCAAAAAACCCTGCAAGGCATCTTTGAAATAAAAGTTCTAAATAACGATATTTTAAAATCTCAGAAAACCCATCTTCAGTCTATTGCTACAGAGCTAAAGCAAAAAAGAGAGCACATGCCTAATGTAGTTAGACCAATAGAGGGAAATGGGAATCCTATGACTAATGAGACAGACGAGAAAGCTGGCACATCTATGCATAAGAAGGGAAGGGATATAACAATATACACCTCCAGATACCTATACTGATAAAAAACCGGGGGCAACCCATGCTGTACAGGCAATACATGCCACGTACAAAGGAGATTAGAAAAGGGCGAACCAGGGGCTCACAGGAGGGAAAGAAGGAGAAAGGGAGCACAAATGTAGTAGGGGCAGGAAGCTGTGCTGCAACCCCCCTCCCAACACAAAAGTACTACTAAGGGGCATTCAAGGAGGTCTCAAAGAAACACAGGAACAATAAGGAAACAAAGGGAGGCATAGGGGACGACTCCTTGCTGCCAACGAGCCAGGGGGTTGGTTATGTAGGAATGCAAGGAAATGAACATAAAAGGGGAAGGAAGGTCAGTTAAGCAAGGACGGGCAAGTCAAAATAGAATTATTAGTAGAGCAGAAGGCAAATTAAGAGAAAAAGGGGACCCAGACAGAACACAGCAGCACGATGGAGGGGATAAAAAGAACGTATGGGTATACCTAAAGCCTCTACGTAGAGAGAAAAAAGGTTAAGAAAAAGCAAGGAAATTAGTTCCTCAAAATTTCTTACAGTTGGTATTTTCACTATCAAAATGCCCAAGCCTGAAGGCAATATTATCAAATGATCTGAGGCTTGTGGGGTTCACCAACAACACACAAGGCAATGAGGTAACAAAAGTATTATTTCACTGGGTAATAGTAAAGACAGCACTAGAGAATGCGGGAGCTGAGATGCTAAGAGAGGGGATCCGATTTGTAGCAGGAAGTGAAATCCTTGAGGTAGGAAGCCTCACAAGCCCCTTCCTCAGGCACCATGCAGGCCTGGGCTTAGGGCACGTCATCTTTGCCACACAGGGGAGTGGGATTAAGAGGCATGTAGAGAAAAGTAGGAAGGGTGTGTTCAAAGTTACAATCCCATGCCAAAGCCCAAAAGAATACATGGGGGCCAGCAGCAGAGACAATTATATTCCGGAGCAGGCCATATTAGATGCAAACAATGCCTGCTGGTTGAGCGATATGGATTAGGATGAAGAGGGGTTGCACAGCCTAGGGATCCTATCTTGGAACATCTCGGGTTTTGTAAAGAAATCAAGGGAAGATGTGCTTAAAGAGAGATTGGAAACTTACGATATTCAATGCTTACAAGAAACTTGGCTGTGCGACGAACCTCCAGTTGTAGACGGGTCCTTGCAGGTGAATAGAAGTGCCAAGAAACGGGGACAAGGGCACCCATCAGGGGGGTTGCTAACCCTCAGATCTACAACAGTAGCAAAAAAGTTAACAAGGATAAGTTGTCACTGGATCGTGGCCTGCTGAGTACACCTATATGCTGCAGACCCATGGTACGAGAGCATGACAATTAATGTATATATCCACATGGGGAATATGGAGCTGTATGGAAGCGAGATAAGGTTTAAGGAAGACGTAGAATGGATCTGCGCAAATTACCAGAAAGACATGAGCCTGTTGATGGGTGATTTTAATCATAGATTGAATCTGAAAAACTATGACTCCCGGTTTAAAGAAATAAGAAAGCATGTAATATCAACCCTGCTAGGTTTCCTACATGTGATTCAACAAAAGGGGATGCGGCCCTTGTGAATCACCTGGGGTTACTGGGGATGTTCTGTTTAAACTGGGGCATGGATCAAGATTGCCCAGCTAGACACACGTTCAAGCACGATTACAGAAGTGCACGATTGATTACATTTTTATGCATGCTTGGTTCTTTGACAAGCTTAAAAGCTTTGAGGTAAAAAATCTAGAAGGAAGTGATCACTACCCCCTGAATTTGGGAATCAGGATAGGGGTTGATAAAGATAGAGAATCAGTCCTCCCAGCAGAGGTAGAATATCCCAAATGCCTAACCACAGGGATCTCAGAGAGCCACCTGGAAGAACTTGTGAATTTCCAGCAGAGCCAAGATATGGCACAAACATCGGTCAATAGACCGGGCTGGTATGACAAAATAATCCTCCAGGTGGTACAACGTCTAAAAGTGGATTTAAAAGGAAAAATGTGTAAGCAGAAAAAGGCCCAAGAAGATGCAAGGACAGGGAACGTTTGGTTTGATAAAGATTGCAGAGATCTAAAAAGGCTCATAAAGGAAGCAAGGAGGAACCTCAGAGTAAAATAGGATTACAAGAGGCATACAAACCTCCAGAACCTAAACAGAAAATATTAAAAATTAAGCAATGATAAAAAAGGGCCCATAGAGAGGGCTGCTGGAAAAATATGTTAGAATCTATTGAAACCAAAAACACAAAAAAGTTCTGGCAGCATGTGCTCCATAAGATGTGTAGTGGGAGAAGAAGCATGGTCAACTACATAAAGAAATTGTATGGAACAGGCCAGGAGGAAGAGAGCAGGGCAGTTGGTCTGATATAGAAGAGAAGTTTAAAGGGCAGTTTCACTTACAAAATATTAAAGATACTATAGGGGCCTTGAAATTAACTAGTGCGGCCGACCCAGATAATCTTCCCTCCATCATAATTAAAACCAGAACTGACTGGTGGGCGAAATTCTTCCATTGCAACTTTTCAGGGATTCCGGTCTTTTGGCAGGTTCCCTGAAATGTGGAATGGCACAATCATCAGACCCATACATAAGAAAGACGATATAGAAAACCACAAAAACTATAGACTGATCAACCTCCTCGATGTGGGCAAAAATTGTTTGCAAAGATCATATTAGGAAGCCTTATGGATTGGGCAGAACTCCATAAAATTCTTCCACCTGAACAAGGGGGGTTTAAGGAAGGCCACTCAACGACTGACCAGTGCTTCAACTTGTGGTCATGCGCAAGGAAGGCAGTGGAACAAAGGGGCAACTTGTTCTGTTGGTTTGTTGACTTCCGCACGTTGATTAAAATGAAAATCCCTCCAAGCCTTCTATCCATCATACAGAGTCTGCATTCACAAAACTAAGCCCAGGTAATCATTGACATAGATGGCCCCAGGTAATCATTGACATAGATGGCAGACTGACCAGTAAAATTCCAACCAGAAATGAGCTACGACTATGATGTGTCTTGGCTCCCTTGCTCTTCTCACTGTTTATCGCCGACTTACCAGTCATATTGACTGAAGAAAAGGGCCTCAGCGCAAAAATGCATGGTACCCATAAAGCTTGCCTCCTATACACAGATGACTTGGTAATAATGGATATGAGGGAAAGAGGCCTTCAAAATAAATTGAATACGTTTATGGACTAATGTATTAGGAAAAAGCTGGTGATAAACATGGATAAGACCAAGGTGAAAGAATCTTGGGGGTAAACAAATCTGTAAAAACCACATGGTATTTGGGGCCGAATAAATTAGAAACTGTGAATAAATATAAGTTCCTAGGGGTCTGGTTCGAAAAGAGTCTGACATGGAAAGAACATACTAAGACCCTTAAAGGGGGATCCTATGCATCAATAAACGGCCTAAAAAAGTTTAACAAATAATATGGAGACATGTCCTTACGACCTGTGTTGACAGCTTATGTGGCTATGGCCCGCCCGCCCGCAATTTCATGACAGTGCTGAATTACTATGCATAAGTGGCAAATTGAACTGGGAATATGAGGAAGGAAAATGCCTGAAAAGCTTGCTGCCGCTACCGAGTTCAGCAAGAACCAGGCAATTAGAATGGAAACAGAAATAACATCCTGGAATTACCTCACATATGCTAATACAGTAAGATTCTGGCAACACCCAGAGATAGAAGAAGGGCAAAGATCTTGATGTGGAAAAATGATATCTTGCAGAGCGAGCTGAGGTGGGCCAAGAGTGCTAAAAGAAACCTGGGCAAAATATACAGGATCCTGGGTCTAGATCTCCCTAACAAGAATCTCCAGATAGGAATCATAAAGGGCGCGCTTCGTACCTTGGTAAGGAATAAAGCCAGAGAGCAGCATATGCAGTATCTTCAGGGGAAAGCCCCTGTTCAAGTTACGTTAAAGTCCTGGCGGTGCGACGAGTGGTTTTTGTATACTGACATTTTACCAAACCCCAGACTAACAACGCAGATTTTAAGACTAAGAATTTGTATAAACCCGTGCCACATTAGCAGCAATATGAAGTCAGCATTGATGGATGAGCAGGGCAAATGCACTTGTGGGTTACAGGTAAAGTGTGACTGACTGCACATCCAAGTAGATTGTTTGAAGATGCAGTCACCTGGGAAGGCACTCCTAAAGTCACTCTTCTTAAAATGTGGTACATACGCACGGAAGCAAGCTGTATTGTTGCTAACGGAAACGCATTTCTTGGATGTGACATGCGCTTTAGGAAGATTCGCAGTGGCCATTAAAAGTATTTTATCAGATTGTTAAAAGGGGATTCTTAAAATGTTTTTATGGAATGCAGAAATTGTATGTATTGTGTGTAAAGTGATTTTAATAATTTTTATATGTAAAAGTATGATTTTATATATGTGGTTTTATGATGCAAGGGTCGCACCGATTCACATGGGTGCAGATCCCTTTCCACTTCGATAAATATTGAGACCAGTTAATTTGACCTCTTAAAATGTTAGGACTTCACCAGTTGTGAAGCTTTCCCTCTTTTTTGTACTGATTACAGCCTGCAAAAAACAAACATAAAAACTAAATAATAACAAAAAACAAACATCCCCCCACTCCCTCCCCCCTCCCAGAGGACTGAGACATACAACCATTCCGTCCAAACACACCATCACACAAGCCTCACTGAGGACCCAGACAAGGGCCAATGGGTTAACAAGGTCCATAACAGAAGACTACTACCATGGGGGGAGAGGGGGGGAGACTAGAGAATGGAGAAGCAGCACATTGACATGCAAACACATACAAGGGGATGCATCAGGCAAGACCCCCCCCCCCTCCACCCGACTCCCCAATCTCACCCACATCCGTAGGATTAAACCCAGGAGAAAGGAGCCACACAGTCAATCTGCTCAACGAAACAACAATAGGGACAAGTGGAAAAGGAGAGAAAGTCAAAATGAGGGTGCACTGCCAAACCATACAGCATTAAGCAATAGCATCCAGCCATCTTGGAGTAACTCCAACCAAAGTGCTCTCCAGCCCTGGTATAACAGAGTCTCCGGGTTCAGAGGCAGAGCTATGATGTTCCAGGAAGGGACATGGAGTGGAACCCTTGCTGATCACCAGTGAGCGCAGCAGTCTCAGCTGCCCTTGTTTGTTCCAATGCCACCTCGGAGGGAGTAGGTCGGGACGCCCCTCTACGCCTAGATCGTTGGCGTTGTGGGCTGCTGTAACTCCAGCACTTCGGTGCACACAGTACCCTCATCAAAGAGCTCAAGCGAGTCCCAGGTTGCAGAAGGGCCAGTAAATAAATGTACCTTGTCTTCAGCTTGGACTCGCAGACGAGCCAGGAAAAGGAGGGAGTAAATCAGTCTCAAGTAGTGCAGTTTCTTTTTCACCACTATAAACAATGCCCTCTGAGTCAGAACCTGGAGGGACACTTTTGCACTGTCCACAGCAAAAAGGCCATGTGCACGTGCTTGTTGCAGGAGGTGCTCTCCATCTTGTAAATATAAAAGGTATTCCACCACAGGATACGGTGGGGCACCAGGGTAAGGTAATTGCACTGGCACTCTATGTGCACCTTCTAAAGCAAAGAATTTGGAGAGGCCCTCTGGGGCCACCACCTACTGCAGCCAATTTTCCAAATAAGCCAACATGGAGTTCCCCCTCAACCCATTCAGGCAGTCCCACAACACGGACATTATTCAGGCATGCACCTCCCTCCTAGTTGTCCAGACGGGCCACCAGGCGCGAGTCTGTGCCTCGAGAGTCGTAATGCCATGGACCACAGATTGAACGATGGGGATAAGAGACTGTACAGAGCTCCCAAGAGAATGAACCCTCTCAGACAGTTTCCGCGAGTCCGCTCAGATAAGGCCCAATTCCACCAAGAGCAAGTTGATTTTATGTTCCAATCGTTTGCCAGAGGAGTCAATGGAAGCCAGAAGCGCCTCAAACTTGCCATTAATATAAGCCCTATCTCCCGTCCCAGCGCCCTGCTTGATCCCCTCCCGGGGGACGCTGGTGGCCGCATCCTCTTTGGCCCGCTGCTTGCCCCACCAAGGTAGGAGAAAGCACAAAGTCCCAGTACAACAACATAGGATGAGTTATTCGGAGGCCCAGATAGACGTCTCCCAGGAAGGGCCCTCATCAATGGTTCGCCCGATGGCGCAAATCAGCTCCGCCAAGGTTCAAGGGCTTACCAGTCAATGCAATAAAGGAAATCAGCAGCACAGAGAGGCACTTACCCCCAAAGGCAGGGCCCTCCAGTGGCAGATCAGTCCACTGCACACCTCTCCCAAAGGCTCAAAAGGAATAGGTCTGCTCCCAGACAGAAGTAAGAGCACAACCCCCGTGATCAGTGCGGGCCCACCTACATAAGCAGGGACTGAGTCCAGTTGCCGAAATCCCACGGAGAAAACTAAATGCCGGGGAGGAGCACCAAATGAAACAAGGTGGCAAGTTTGTCCAAGGGTCCCCTGTGCAGGCAGCAACAACGGTCAAGATCACCCATAGGCACCGCAGTCCGCAGCATGCCTCCCCCTCAGGAGCAGCAAGAAGAATCATGGGCCATAGGGCAGGAGGCTGGGGGTGGATCTGCGCCAAAGCCATGGCAGCGTTTCACTTTGGCCTCCGCTAGCAAAGCGGGGCTACCATCTTGCAGGCAATACGAAGCTCCCAGCACCCGGAGTCATCTGACCTGCTACAGTCCCTTCCACTCAACCAGCCCGGCAATCGGGACCCTGCTGGATGGTCCCGTGCTGGGAGACATCATAACTTTGTCGGTGGGAGCAGGTGTGGCAGACTGGAGCAGCCGGGGGATCGCAGGCGGAGAGGAGCTCAAGCAGTCCAGGTCCTCAGGCCATGGCGGTTGGCTCCGACCCCTCTTCCCCTCAAAAAAATGATGACTTTCAAAGGAAATTATTTGAGTAGTAATGAAAATGAACATAGTTTTTAAAATTATAATTCATGTAAAATTAAAATAACTAGAAACCATTTTAATAAAGGGTTATGATTAAGCATCAGGGCAGTGGATGGACTGCGTTAAAAGCCTGATTTGTGGTAAAGGGTTATAGCTAAGGTTAAGGGTTAGGAAAAAGGAAAAGGGATAAAGTAAGAATAATGGATGGGATTAGATGAATGGTTGAGATTACGTTTAGGGTTAGAGTTAGATTAAGAGAAGGTGTTGGATTTGGGGTAGAAGACTGGGATTAGGCATAGGATTACTGTCTGATAAGAGTAAGGGATTCTTTATGGATGTTGAAAGGGATGTGGTCAGGGCTAGGTTTGGTAAGGAACAGAGTAAGGGTTAAAAGGTTCTGGTTAGAGCTTAGATAGAAGTAAAAGATTAAACTAAGGGTCATAATGACAAAAGGGCATAGGTAGTAAAATTCAATATTTGTAACACTAAATTTTTCTATTTCACATGCATATATGCAAGTCACAACTTTTTTTAATCTCTGCATCTTTACCTCTAAATGTTTGTCCATTACATTTTAGAAACTTTTTTTTTTTTTTTTTAACAATTGTGTAATTCAGTGACGGGAAAATGATGCAGACACATGGAAATATGTAGCACATGAATGAGATGACTGCCCCATACCTGAGAAAACGCAGCGGTCACTGCTTCATCCAGTTTATCTGACACTTTCTCAGCCAGTTCCGTCCATACCTATGAAAACAAAGGAGCACAGAGAATGAGAAGAGGCTCCTAATTTACACAGTAACTTATTACATTATTTGCAGCCACCATTAAAACCTTTTGGTGTAGAGCTGAGAAAGTAAGAAGAATAAACTACAGCAATCTGGGTAAAACTACACTGCGATATTTTGTTACTAAGACTAGGAAAACAGCCTTTAGCTCCAGTTAGCTGTGGGGTACTCAGGTACTTTGTCTCTATCCAGGTTATCCAACGCACAGGGGAAGAAGGTTACTTAAAATGTGCCTCACCTGAGGGGCGGAGCAGACAAAAAGTATAGCAGTGTGCCATCAGCTGTTACACTTGCCCATTTTACAACTGTTGTTTATTAAGTAGCGGCAGCTAATGCATTTCCAATCAAGACTGACACCTGCACCATGATTCCATTATGTAACATTCCTCTTTCATCCAACTGTGAGGTCGCATCTACAGACAGCGGTAGCCATCTATCGGAGACCTCATGCTACCAATACACTACTACATACAATATACACATACTGTAGAGAGGGGTTTTTGTCAGGGCTTTCAGCCACTGTTTGTTCCCATTATTTAATCATTGGTTGGGTGGGCTGTGGAATTTCATAGGTTGCATGGCTTTGCCCATACGTTTTGCATTGACTTTTGTGATACCGCTTGTTTGCAAGCAGTCCCCTGTGATATTTTCCCTGGTCCTTGTAGCCCACCACCATCTATATACTTATCCTCATTTAAAGACTGTGGCCTGGCAGTCGCTTGATGTTGCCATCACCCATGTTTTTTTTTGATTTACCAATGCTTGTTGATTTAAGGCACACATCATGGCAAAGCCAATAGCGTCACCCAGCCAGCCATCTAGATTAAGAAAACAATAATTCCAAGATGGCTGCTGACTGCGCACAGGAAAGGTAACCATCTTGTTATGTTCTTTCATAAAACCTACAAAAGAACAAGTTACTTACCTTCGGTAACGGTGTGTCTGTAAGAGACATACGTTAGTTATAGATTCCTTACCTTAGAATTACCCCCAGGCGTCAGACTGGATCCAATCCAATCCAATCCAGTAGCATTTATAGAACGCACAGCTACCACCTACGGCGGTGTCCCGGCGCTATGAGGTTAAAGCAGTGGGGGGAAGAGGTAGGCTAGGGCAGATTAAACAGCCAAGTTTTCAAGGCACTCCTAAAAATGGATTCGGACTCAGCCTTGCGCAGATGAACGGGCATCTCATTCCAGAGGGCGGCTGTTCTAACTGCGAAGGCACGCCCTCCCATCCTAGCTTTCCGAAAGCGGGGGGCACGGAGCAGCAGCTGAGAGTTTGAGCGCAGAGTTCTGTTCTGGTGGTATATCTGGAGTCTCTGCCTAAGGTAGCCAGGCCCACAGTCTCTTGTCGCTCTGAAGGCCAAGGATAAAGCCTTAAATTAAATTCTCCTTTTTACCGGCAGCCAATGTAGGCTGCGCAGGTGAGGGGAGATGTGGTGTCGAAGGGGCACCTTTCTGA
This sequence comes from Calotriton arnoldi, assembly GCA_963921515.1. Taxonomy (NCBI): domain Eukaryota; kingdom Metazoa; phylum Chordata; class Amphibia; order Caudata; family Salamandridae; genus Calotriton; species Calotriton arnoldi. The sequence continues at coordinate 1,379,053 of CAWUFW010002797.1, forward strand.
TAAACCTAGCTGTTGCGTTCTGGACTGCCTGCAGCCTTTGGATAAGATAGGCCGGAAAACCCAGGTACAGGCTGTTAGCATAGTCCAGCTGAGATGTAATCAAGGCATGGACTATGGTGGCCCGACAGTCCATAGTCAGTAGATGGAGAAATCTGCGCAAGGTTTTAAGTTTCCAGAAACACGCTCTGGAAACTTGACCAATCTGGGCCTTAACAGACAGTTCAGAATCGAATTTAAAGCCTAGGTTTCTGACCGAGGACACGGGAGTGGGAGGGGGATTCAGTTGCAACAGCCACCAAAGGTCAGCTGAGGGGGGTGAAGGTTGATTGAAAAACATCACCTCGATTTTATCCGTGTTCAGTTTAAGACAGTTGTCTGTCATCCAAGAGGAGATCTTAGTAAGGCAGAACCTGAAACTGTCAAACGCAGCCCTCGTTATAGCTGTAAATGAGAACACCAGTTGCGTGTCGTCCGCGTATGATATTAGTCGTACACCACAGTGGTTCATTATAGAGGCTAGAGGGGCGAGATAGACATTAAACAGGGTCGGGCTAAGCGCCGAGCCCTGTGGTACTCCACAGCCCATGGTGCTAGGAGAGGAGACATGTGGGCGAAGGAAGACCTGCTGAGACCGCTCATCCAGAAATGATTGGAACCAGTTTAGGATGGTCCCCGAGATACCCATCTGAGCTAAGCGGTCTAAAAGGATCGAATGAGAGACCGTATCAAAGGCTGCAGATAAATCTAGCAGCACGAGCATAGCACTGCTGCCCTGGTCTAGGGATTCTCGGATGGTTTCCGCCACTTCCAGCAGTACTATATCCCTTCCTAAAGCCCGATTGTGAGTCGTGCAGCAGGTTATTGGACTCCAAATAGGTGGAGAGCTGTCTCTGCACTTCCTTCTCCAAAATTTTAGCAGGGGCGGGCAGGAGTGAAATGGGCCTAAAATTCATGAGTATACTGGGGTCTGCGTCTTCTTTTTTAAGAATAGGCAGGACAAATGCCTTTTTCCAAACTGAAGGGTAGCTACCAACCCTTAGAGAGGTATTCCAAATAATGTTTAAATGGGGATTGAGAAGGGGAGCCAGGAGAATAAAAAATCTGGCTGGACATGGATCTAGGGGTGAGCCAGACTTAATTCTTCCAAGATATGGCAGAGATGCCGCTGGACAAAATGTCTGAAATTCCGACCAGTGGGAAGGTGGGGTAGGGACCATGGAGGTGGGCAGCCTGTCCCCCGGTCCCGGGAAGGAAGAGTAAATAGACTACCTTCTCCTGGAAGAAGGTCGACGGATCTCTGCAGAGATCAGCTGTTGGCGTTATCTTACTAGTGGTGGCTTGAGGTTTCATAAAGTCATGCACGATTTAAAAAATTTCCTTGGAAGAGTTGTTTGATTCATTAATTTGGTTTGCTAGAAAGTCCTTGATAGCCCTGCGTTTGAGGGCATGAAATTTTTTTTGTGCAGTTTTATAAATGCTTTTTGCGTCCGGATTGTAAGTTTTTCGCCAGATACGCTTCAACTTTTTGCATGCACTTTTCACAGATTGGAGTTCTGGTGAAAACCAGGGGGAGGATGGCTTTTTCCTGACTTGTTTCACCATTTTCATGGGAGCAATAGAGTCAATGGAGGTGATAACCCATTCATTAAATGCAGTTGCATCGTGGCTGGGATCGCCTGTCAGCAGAAGTGGAGTATTGAGTAAGACAGGATCCATGGACTCAATAGAGACTTTTTTCCAATTTCTTTTCATCTCGACCTCAGGTTTCACACTGCAAGTCCCATCCCCTCTTGATAGGCTAAAGGGGACCAGCCAGTGGTCTGACCAGGTCAGTGGCACAGGAGCCTCCACCCTAATTGAAGGATCGTTTGAAAAAATGAGGTCCAAAATATGACCAGCACGGTGTGTGGTAGACATAACCTGCTGAGTCAAATTAAATCCTCCTAGCATCTCAGCCACCTGGAGCGCCAGCACACAGTCCTTCACGTCCATGTGGACGTTGAAGTCGCCCAGATCTGGAGAATTTTTTCTTAGCAGTACTCTTGCATGTCGGTGGGTGGCGTCGGTCGACTCAGCGTCCGTCGTCAAGTGTCATGGTCGCCGGGATGTTGCGGTGTCTACTTAGAAGCTGCCCCTGCGTGCGGATGTCAGTTCTGACACAACTTTCCAGGCCAGAAGCGCCGAGCCATGAAAGACACTGACCACTGGTGCTTAACAACTAGGGCCCTGCAAGGGAGTCCCTATCCCTAGAGGTCAGTTCGCAGAGCAGGGAGGATGGGTGGGGCGGTAAGGAAACTATAACATATGTCTCTTACAGATACATCGTTACCGAAGGTAAGTAACTTGTTCATCTGAAAGAGACAGTTAGTTATAGATTTCTTACCTTAGAATAGATACCCCAGCAATACCAACCCCGGAGGAGGGTCTGCGAACCAAGTTCACACCAGAAAGTCCTGGAGGACTGAACGGGCAAAATAGCCATCCCTCCGGACTTGGCAGTCCAGGCAGTAATGTCTGGAGAACGTGTGCTGCCTGACAGATGTCAAGAAGTGAGACTCCATGTGCCAATGCAGTGGTTGCTGCTGTAGCTCTAGTGGAATGAGCACGTAGCCCCACTGGAGGTTCCTTTTTTGCTAAAGCATAGCAGATCCTTATGAAAAGGACAACCCATCGAGAGATGGTACGCTTTTGAACAGCCCGGCCTTTTTTGGCACCTAAATAGCCAACGAAGAGTTGATCATCCACCCGGAAGTCCTTCGTGCGGTCAAGGTAGAAAGATATGTTTAGGGTCCAGAAGGTGTAGCCCCTCCTCCTCCTTGGAAGGGTGCGAAGGTGGGAAAAAGGTGGGCAAAGTGATCATTTGTCCAATGTGAAATGGTGAAACCACTTTAGGAAGGACCTAAGGTCTCGTCCTAAGCACCACTTTGTCCGGATGCACAGAGAAGAAAGAGGGTTTAGAAGATAGAGCTTGAAGCTCACTCACTCTGCGAGCAGAGGTGATGGCAACAAGGAAGGCAGTTTTCAGAGTGAGGAGCCTGAGAGGACAGTTGTGAAGAGGCTTGAAGTGAGCACACATAAGATAAGTTAAAACAAGGTTCAAGTCCCACTGGGGCATTATGAAGGGAGAAGGAGGAAAGTGATCAATAATGACCTTAAAGAATCTATTTACAATAGGAGACTTGAATAAGGATGGCCGATCTGGTAGCCGAAGGAAAGCAGAAATAGCTGCAAGGTAGCCTTTAAGAGTGCCCAGGGCAGAGCCCTGCTGGGCAAAAGAAAGTAGACACAGAAGGACCTCTGAAAGAGGGGCAGAGAGGGGATCCACAGCCTTTGCTGCGCACCATGCCACAAACTTGTTCCATTGACAGGCGTATACCGTTTTCGTGGAGGGACGCCTGGCTGCCAAGATGACATTACGGACTTCGGGTGGAAGGTCAAAAGCTGTCAACTGTCGCTGCTCAATCTCCATGCAAGGAGGTGGAGGCTGGACAGGTGCGGGTGAAGACAGAAGATCCTCCCGAAGGGGCAGTCTGATTGGAGAATCGATGGCCATGCTTAAGCTCGGGGTACCAGACTCTTTGTGCCCAGTCCGGAGCCACAAGAATAACTTGGGCCCGGTCGCGCTTGATCTTCTTTAGCACTTGGGGCAGAAGTGGTACAGGGGGAAAGGCGTACAGGAGGCTGCAACTCCACTTGCAACGAAAAGCGTCGCCGAGCGAGAGCCGCCTTGGAAACTTCAATGCGCAGAATTGCTGACATTGCGCGTTCTCTTCGGTGGCGAACAGATCTAACCAAGGCTCTCCCCGCTGAAAGAGACCTTGTACCACCTCCGAGTGAAGACCCATTCGTGATCTACCAGACACAAACGGCTGAGTTGGTCCGCCCTGGCGTTCAGGGAACCTGCCAGGTGTTGAACCACCAGGGACACACCCTGATGTTCCAGCCATGTCCAGAGGCGAAGAGCCTCTTGACATAGGGTCCACAACCCCACCCCGCCCTGTTTGTTGCAGTACCACATGGCGGTGGTGTTGTCTGTAAACACCTGCACCAACTTCCCTCTGAGAGAGCGAAGAAATGCTTTCAGTGACAGGCGGATCGCCCGGAGCTCCAACAGGTTGATATGGAGCTCGGACTCCGCCGGAGACCAGACTCCTTTGATCTCCACCTCCCCCAGATGGCCGCTCCATCCCAGGAGTGACGCATCTGTCACTAGTGTGAGGTCTGGTTGGGGAAGGGAGAGGGAGAGGGATCTGCTTCTGACCCAAGCTGGGTTCGTTAACCACCACTGCAGTTGTTGTGCAGTTCCCTCCGAGATCTGGACGTAGTTGGGAGGATTCCACTGATGCTGCGCCACTGGAACTTCAGGTCCCACTGCAGAGCCCGCATATGCCATCTGGCATGATCCACCAGCAGGATGCAGGAGGCCATGAGGCCCAGCAGCCTCAGGGTCATTCTCACTGAAACCCGGGATAGAGGCTGAAACATCGGTATCATAGACCGAATATCCCGGACTCACTGCTCGGGAGGATATGCCCGAAACTGCACTGTGTCCAGAACAGCTACGATGAAAGGGAGCGTCTGAGAGGGAGTCAGGTGTGACTTCGGCACGTTGATAGTAAACCCCAGCGAATGCAGGAGGTCCGCCGTAGTCTGGAGATGGGAGACGACAGTCTGGGGGCAAGCCCACCTTCAACAGTCAGTCTTAGAGATAGGGGAAGACTGGAACCCCTGATCTGCGCAGATGAGCTGCGACCACCGCCATCACCTTTGTGAACACCCGAGGGGCACTGGTAAGGCCAAAAGGGGGCACGGTGAACTGAAAATGCTCGTGGCCTAGCACGAACCGTGGGTAGCGTCTTTGAGCTGGCAAGACGGGGATGTGGAAATAGGCGTCCTGCAAGTCCAGCGCCACCATCCAGTCTCCAGAGTCGAGGGCAGACAGGACCTGAGCCAAAGTGAGCATTTTGAACTTCTCCTTGCGGAAGCTGTTGAGGGTCCTGAGGTCTTAAATAAGACACAGGCCTTTGTCCTTCTTGGGCACCAGAAAGTAATGGGAATAGCAACCAAGACCTACTTCTGGCGCAGGGACCCTCTCGATGGCCCCCTTGGCCAAGAGAGCTGAGACTTCCTGGCGGAGAAGTGCCAAATGTTCCTTCGACATGCGATCGAAAGACGGAGGCATGGAGGGAGGGTTAGTCTCTAAGGGCAGGGAGTAGCCCCTTCGGACTATTTGCAAAACCCACCTGTACGACGTAATGGATTGCCAGTGGGGGAGGTGATGGCGAATCCTGCCGCCTACTGGCCGTTGATGGTCCTGAAAGGTCGGACTAGGAAGGCTTGGAGGCTGCTGCAGGGGGGAAAGGGTGGACTGTCCCGTCCGCTGGCTCCCAGACACGCGAGATCGCTGGCTCCCACGTCCGCAGCCACGCAGAGGCTGGGCAGCTTGCATGAACCGGTGGCTAGACTGGGCCGGACATGGCTTGGCGCCCCTTCCGTAGCTACGGAAGGGACGAAAAGCAGACTGGAGTGGATGAGAAGGAGCAGCGAGGCCCAAAGATCTGGCCGTAGCTCGAAAATCTTTAAAGCGCTCCAGCGCCGAGTCTGCTTTGTCGCCAAAGAGGCGACGGCCATCAAAAGGCATGTCCATCAAGGCAGACTGGACATCCCCCGAAAAGCCAGATGTCCTCAACCAGGTGCTGCGCCAAAGGGCTACCTACGTGGCAATCGTTCTGCCTAGTGAATCGGTGGTATCCAGTCCACATCTTATCGTGAATTTGGCTGCGTCCCTCCCATCCGCCACTGCCTGGGAGAGAATGGCCCGGGCCTCCTCCAGGCACTGAGGCAGCACTTGCGCAACAGAGTCCCAGATGCTATGGGAATATCGAGCCAAGAGGCACGCGGTATGCACAGACCGCAGTGCTAAGCTGGAGGAAGAAAACATGCGCTTCCCAAGGTGATCCACCTTCTTGGATTCCATACGTGGGGGAGCAGATGGAGATGCGCCCTTGGAAGAAGAGGCTTGCACCACCAAGCTCTCGGGGGAATGGTGTTGGGTGAGGAAAACTCGGTTGCCCAGGGCCGGGCAATGGCAGCGGGCGATGGCCCTTACCGCAGGAGATCCTGTGCTGGGCTTGGACCAGGTTCCCAGAAGGACGTCAGTGAGGGCTTCATTGAAGGGCAATAGGGGTTCGGAAGTGCATGCCGCCGGTTGAAGCACCTCTGTCAGGAGGTTAGTCCCGACTGCCACTGAAGGGAGTTCAAGGCCCAAGACCTCGGCTGCCCTTCTCACCATCACAGCGTAGGACGCTCCCTCCTCCGTAGCCACGGTAGGAGGAGAAAGCATGCCAAAGTCTGGAGAAGTGTCCAGACCACTAGCGTCACCAAGGTCCTCTCTCCAGTCCGGCTCTTCTTGTTGGTCTGCTAAAGGGTCAAGCGAACCCTCCCAGTCCTCAACACCACCTTCTGGGTGATGGGGAACACCAGGGATGAACAGAGGAACAAAAGTACCCTCTGGCGTCGGATTAGACGTCGATCGACATCGGTCCGGCTCCAGGTCCATCTCGGGGGTGAGTATGGGAAGGGCATCGACCGGGGGCATGGTCGGCGCCGGGGGCGTCGCCAGGATCGACGCCAGGGAAGGTCGGGTAAGATCGACCGGCGTCGGTCTGGATCCACAGGGGTCTGGCTGCCCAAAGACGAGGTGGAGGCCCCCGTAAAACTTACGAAGTTGGGTTGGGGACGCTCTGGCTCCCAGAAATGGGGTGAGGCGCAGAGCCGTCCCTGAAGGAGGCACCGGAGACGGAGCCTTAGAGCAACGACACTCCGGTTCCCGCGTTGCGTCAGCCGACCGACGGGGAGAAGGCGAAGAGCGCCGGTGCTTCTTTGCCTTCTTCTTGTGCTTCGACTTACCCGAAGATTTTGAAGACTTTAAGTGCGATGCGGTGTGGGGGCTCCGCGAGCGGCCTTGGGACCTTCCTCTAGAATGAAACCGGGAGCGACGCGAGCCGACCGCCGGGCCTCCAAGAGCTTTCGGGACCGAGCCCGCAAAGACTTTGGATTAACGGCCCGGCAGTCGGAGCACGACTTCGGGTCGTGGTCGCGCTCCAGACACCAAAGGCACACGAGGTGCGGGTCAGTCACCGACATCAGCCTGTGACAGGCCTTGCAAGGCTTGAACCCGGTCCGATGGTGGGACATCCCTCGCGCACCAGCAGTCAAAGACTCGAAAAAGCAGTCGACAAAGCATCGAAAAAGTTTTGTCAAAAAGTGACTAAAGGGTTAGCTTTCTCCGGATCTGCGCTAGGCTGGCGCGGAAAAAGAAAGAAAGAACTGACGTCAGCGCGCAGGGGCGGCGTCTAAGTAGACACCGCGACGTCATCCCGGCGACCAAGACGCCAGACACGGAGTCGACCGACGCCACCCACCAACGCGCAGGGGTACTGCTAAGAAAAAAATCTCCGGATCCAGTCGGACGCCTGGGGGTAATTCTAAGGTAAGGAATCTATAACTATCTGTCTCTTTCAGATATATCATTGCAAGATGGGCACATGAGCAGCAGCCAACTTTAAATGTGTTCTCTAAAAGTATAAGAAAAAGGATTACAAAATATACACTGTGCATAAGCGCACATACTCAGATACTATTGGGGGGCAGGGACTGTGGGGGTTGGAGGGAGGGAATCCATTGGCAAAGCCAATAGGTCAATGACAGCGCAATATTAAAGGCAAGGCCTATTGCTTTGCCAATGCTCATTAAACTATGATTTTATTAATGTTAAATGTTTATTTCAGAACCATCAAGTCTTTTTGGGCCCAGGTGGTTCTTCTTAGTACTTTGCACTTTTAGTTTGTGCTCTGCATTTGAGGAGACATACACATATTGGTAATTTTTTGCATACATGTGATGGTAGTAAGCAACCTGGTGTATGTACCAACAGATCAAAAGGTACATTTAAAGCCTGAAGAGCCCCCTTGTTTTTAAGGTTTTACTCACTCTGTAAAGTAGGATGGTTGATATATGAAGTGTTACTTTCTTATCTCAGAGTTTCTGTGTTGCATGGAGCTGCAATGAAAGTCAATTTCAAAGGTTCCTTTCGTTTTTTCAGGTCAGTGAGATTAAATATAGGACTAGTGGTCTACCATCTGGTCCATGTACAACAGGAGATCGTGCCTTTACTCTATCCATGGGCTCCTCTGTGCCCAGTGTAAGGCAAACATTACCTAAATTACTTGCCTGTAATAATCATTTTGAAGCTTGTAGTGCTGTAGATTCACATGCTCTGCACATTCTTGCCACCTAGTGTTGGGCGGTGACATTGCAAGTTTTTTTTTGTGAAGGGGATTTTTCGGTTTGGAGTCCCCCAAATCCACAATGTTGCAGGACATAGACTCCCCCCTTAAATTGTGTTTTCCCATGTGGGAGCAAGAAAGTATGTGTTGTGATGCAAAGCACTACAGTCTATGTATATTGAGGTAATGCAGAAATGTGTTTTGAGTAAATTTATGTTAAAAATGTCATACCATGAGATCAAACTCCGACAGGCAGCTAGGTGCATGTGAATCTACACCACTACAAGCTGCAAACCAATTGTTAAAGGTAATTAACATTTTCCATTTGCAAATTGTGCTGCTGCCAATCACATACTGTCAATAGACTAAAAAGCAGAGCCCTTCTCCCTAAAGCACCAGCTTTAGTGTTTTGAAACAAAGTGTTAAGGGCAGGTTGCCTGATCTGTGCTTCTCGGCAGACATGAAAGTCCTCATAATAATGGTTGGTGAAAGGGTGGATGCTAGACCTTGTTGTAGCTTTACACATGTGTGCAAGTGGGATATTACCTAAGAAACCCATAGAGATCAAATAGAAAGCCTTTTTACAAGTGGGCTATACCCCAAGCACAACATGTAGTGTATGTCTGGTTTTGGTACTGCAAACTTGGATACTCTTGACAATCCCAGTAGCAAGGCCAACTTTGGAATTGGGTTCCCTTGTAAAATGCTACTCATAGTTGCTGTGTTTATCAAAAGGAGTGAACATGGTCAATATAATACATGATGGCTCTTATGACATGTAGCATGTGTAAGGTCTTTTCCGCAAACGATTTAGGCTGGTGTTGAAAATGAGCAAATAAATGGTTTGATGGACATGGAATGGGGGGGGGGGAAGACTACCTTAAGCAGAAAACAAAGGTTTGTTCTAAGGACAACCTGATCTTTGTGGGCTTGAATAAAGGGCTTCTACACAGTTACAGTTCACAAACTCTAGAAAAGGGAAGTTTGCAATGAGGAAGGCCACCCTTTCATGCCAGAATCTGCAATGGGAAAGAGTGAAACTCCTCAAATGTCAGCCCCATGACCCAGGTAAGAATAAGGGCACTTATGGCCTTCCTTAAAGGATTTGATGACCTGTATTTTGAACATGGACTGGTGTTGTCAATGTAATACGCAAGCATCCTCAGTGGCTAAATGTAACCTGGTGTACATATATGCCATCTCTGGCTTTTGTAAATGGACCAAGTAGCACATAATGTCTTGCACAGAGGCATGTGAGGGCTGCTTATTTAGACAATAGTAGTAGTAAACAGATCTTTTCCATTTGGTGGCATAACAAGCCCTTGTTGTGGGCTTTTAGGACTCCTTAAGAATTACCATGCACTATTTTGGGAGATGAAGACACCCAAAGACTTCAGATGTCAAAGCGCAAGATATAGTGCCTGGAGGTTGGGGTGTTGCAGCGGAGTGTAATGTTGTGAGTGGAGGTCTGCCTATAGAGACAGCCTCTTGTGTGGATGCAGAGATATTTTGAAGTAACTCTGTGGTCTTGCACTAGTGGGTGCTACAAGTGTGAGCCTCATAGGATCCTGCCTCATTTTCCTTACTACATACAGTATGAGTGGTGGAAAAATAATACACAAACATCTTTGATCAATTCAGCATTGCCCATGGACCGTGGGTGTGGATACCTGGAGACGAAGCTTTGGGATTTTGAGTTCGGTGGAGTGGCAAAGGAGTATACCCCCAGGGTCCTCCCAATGATGGAAGTATTGCTGAAGAACCAGGGAATCGATCTCCCATTAGCATATTTGTTGATGTGTCCTCTTAAGCAGGTCGGAAAAATTACTGTCTGTGCCTTGGAGGTGTTCCTCCAGGAGAAGGCTTAATGCTAAATGGCCCGATGCTAGATTGTCTGTGCGAGCCAGGACAACTGGTGAGTGCTTGCTCACCTGACTTTGAAGGTAGTACATTGTGGTCATGTTCTCTCTGCAAAGGAGCAGTGTTTTGTTGCTCTGAGCGCGAACTGAACTGCCATTAATTCCAGCACATTGATATGCAGACTTTGTTGCGGAGGAGACCATTGGCCCTGCATTGTCAGTTGGCCCAGGTGATCTGCCCACCCAGTGAGGGAGGAGTCTGTGTGGATGATCCCTTGTGGCTAGAAGGTTGAGGAACAATCTTCCTAGCAATGAGTTCTTGTTGTTACAGCATAAAAGTGTGCGCTAAACTCTGAGCTCCAGTAATAATAGATCCTCCCACTGAGCAGTCCCTTGTGACCATTATCTGGCAGGGTACTCCAGAAGATGGTTTCATTATCATTCTCACTATTACAGAACGCAAACTCTGGCAAATGGGAATCAGCCTCTGAAATGCCATCATGATCTCATTGCTTAGGAAGGATTTGCCTGTTACCATATTCAGTATGGCTCCTAAGGAAGGCTGCGGTTCTGAGGAAGAACAGCGATAATTTTTGACACGCACCGTTAACTCTAATGTGTGGTGGAAAGACACTGCTTGTTAAGTGTGACCGTGTCACCTCTCTTGGCTCCCGCTCTTTATTAGCCACTCATCCAGGTATGAAAGACATGTATAGCATTGCAGTAAGGTGTGCTGCCACCAAGGAAATACGTGTTGTGAATATCCATGGAACTGCTGTCACCCTAAAGAGTACTATTTTGTAATGATGATACTTTCACTTTATCACAAACCAGAGGTACTGGTGGTGTGCCGGGAGGATGGGGATGTGAAAGTAGGCAACTTTGAGTTCAAGGGTCGTCCTGTAGTCCCCGATGCACAGCAGCAGAATGAGGTCTTGCAGAGTGGTCATTCTGAAGTGCTTGGATATCATGTAGAGATTGAGAGGTCGAAGGTCTAGAAACAGCTGCGGTGTTCTGTGTTTAGTGGTGATAAGAAAGTACAGGCATTAAACTCCTCACTGATCTGGTGGGACTGGTTCTATTGCTCCTTTCTGAAGCAATGGGGCCATTTCCTCTTGCAGCACCCATCAGTGGTCTTGACTGATGCTGTGGTCAGTGATAAAATATCGAGTAGGGTGGTGTGAAACTCAAGAGAGTAGCCGTGGCCAGCAACAGAAACTATCAATTTGTCCGAGGTTATCTCTTCCCACTGTGGAAGACATAACCTTATTTGTTCCACTGACAGGCACTGTGGGAATAATTAGAAGTTTAAGCTGTGAAACTGGGGTGCCCTTACTTTGGGTGGCTCTACCCTTACCATGGGTGTTGCTCCGCCAGCCTCTCCAAGAGTAAGTTTGGTTCCTGAACTCTCCTGAAAGGACAGCGGTGTTTGGTACTAGGGAGATAGTGAGATGGCCGGTGACTTGGTCAAGCTTGTGCTTGTTGCCTCCTAAAGCCCAACTTATTAGGATGTATCTTGAGTGTTCCAACATTGTGTCCACCTGAAGACTGACAATGTGCACTGTGCCAAAAGTTATACTTAGGAGGTTTTGCTGGATTTCTGGTAAGAATTCAGGGACTCTTAGCCAGGCATTCCATTGGCGAAGACAGGTACCCGTTTTATGGGAGCAGTATGCAGTATCAACTGGATCCAGGGAACACCTAAAGTTGGAATTTGATATTCTCTTCATCTCCAGGACATCTACTACTCTAAGCCTCCAAAAGGCATTTTACCAGCTGTTCCGTCTTCACAGTGCTACCTGTTGTATCATGTCGTAGTCACCATTTAGAAGTAGCATTTGCGGCTATTCTTTTGGCAGCAGCATCAATGCACTCACTCTCTTTGTCAGGCAGAGGGATGTCCCCTAGATGAAAGCCCTTTATTGAGACGCATGCACTATTAGTGAATCCAGAGGCTCATTGGCCACTGCTGTAAAAGTGGTCATCTGGCACCGCATTGTACTTTTTATTGGCGACTGATGTGATCACGTTGTTTTCACAGGGTCCTTAAAGTTTACAGTCCATCGTTTTTGCATGGGCAGGTACTAACCTGGGAGCTCTGTTTTTAAGAATGTTTCAGGAAGTCTCTTTCTTCCTCCATAACATGCAGTCTAACCTTACGATAATTCCCCACATGCTGGATTACTGAATGATAGGAGGTGTGGTCTTCAGGTGGAGAGGGCTTAACTTGGTATGGTTCTAATGATCGCTGTTCCTGAGGATACAAAATGCAGTCATGCCAAAGGTCCTCTCCATTATCTGTTGGAATGGGCTCTTCATAGGGTCACGAAAATCTGCAGCAATAAGGGGGCAGAGAATGAGTAGATGACTGTGCTGGTGGCAAGATGTGCTCCCAGAGCCTAGTCTTTTTGGAAATTGGGAAAGTTCTAAGGTCCTCAAAGATTACCACCTCAAATTTAAAGAGTCTTTTCTTGGATTGGGGTTGGCCTGTTGTTGTAGCTTGTGTTGATCGAGCTAAGATGTGCCCCATGATTGGGTCTATGTAGATCAGGCTGCTTGCCCTGATTTACTTGAATTGGTTGCCTTGGTGCCTAATCTGGTGATGTTTTGAGGTAGAGCTGTTCAGAATCTCGCTACTGAGATGGAGTCTCTCAACATAATATTCATGAGGCTTTTATGGAGGCAAGACTGGCTTTCGGTTCAGAGCGGACTCGGGATCAGTGGTCAGTGCTGACTGCAGAGACCTTTTCAGTGGCGATTCGGGGTTCAGGCATGGCCCTCTTGAGGCGGTTCCTTGCCCTGGAGCTGAAGCTTTGCTCGAGTTCAACCCGGGAGGAAGATCCTCAGAAGGTGTTCGGTAGAAAAACCTGAGGTCAAGTCTTTGTCTTGGATGGGGGTGTCAATGGAGCCCTGAAGAAGGATTCTCTCCGAAGTTAGAATCATTGGAAGAAGCATACTCTGGCAGGCTGAACCAAGTCAATTCATCATGGTCCCTCAAAAGACAAAAGTTATAGACCCTATGATGATCGGACCACAGGAACTTGCTGTTACACTTAGAATAGAACTGTAGAGTGCATTTTCCCTATCCCGACCCCCAAGAGTCATTCTCATACCACTTGACCCAAAGCAGTTGGCAGTTACACAATGTTTGAGTGTTGTGAGTAGGAGTTTCGGTGATCTGATGCTTAAATTTTTGCTCTTGTAGATTGGCAGTCCCAGAGGTACACATGAACCAAACGGTGGGAAAAAACAATCTAAGGTGGAGTTTTCTCTCCTAGTGTATTATGGGTTTCGGGTGAGGTTCACGAGTGACCTCTAAACCAAAACATCTACTTCAAAGAAAACAACTACTTGCAACATCTATGCCCAACAGTATATGGCAGAAGTGTGCAAAGCATGATATCGAATGCCGCACATGCTGCAAACATCATGTAACTCCCCTTAATATGCCTGGTCACCAGCAAACGCGATGCGCAGCAATATGCATGCACCTCCCCATTGATATTGCCAAAGGATGAAGCATCCCTCTCTTCTAGGTACCTCGATAGGCGCAAGGATCTGTTCTCCCCAACACTTCTCTGCCTGATAACGTCTGTACTGCTTTCGTATAGCCTCTCGTGCCACTCGACTTTTGAGCCCTCGGATAAAATGCCTTATCTGGGAACAAAAGAATGACAATTACTAGTACAAACGGAGTAGCATTTTTTTCTTATACAATTTTGGAATCATTGCAAACCCAAGGGTATGCATTTCAGCATTTAGAAGAATAAGGAAACAGTTCACTCATTTACACACCGCCACAATTATAACAAGTAGAAGTAACAAAACATTTACCTTTTCATGATCATTTTGAATTGGTCACATCAACAGACAAAGGTAAGAAGCCTTAATAAAACATGTAGGCACTACAGTACTCTTGGGAACACAACACTGTGCAGCTGTATCCTCAGAAACAGGTTTGATAAGCATTAGCTAATTGTGAGCTTTCCGGTTCCAGTCCTTAGCAGCAGATGGCCAAGATGGCCGCCGGGTGAGGAGCTCCGGCCGGGAGCTCCTCCGACTGGGAACTGCCTCTGGCACTTGGCCCGAGTCTCTCTCCCCCTTCGGCCGCCTAACCTACGGTGGATCTTATGCCCGCACTCCGGTGCCTTCCTTTCCCCCTGGAATGATCCGGGTGGCCTGCTGCACACCCTCCGAGTTTCCCGAGGGAGCGCCTACGGAGCCTTTGTCATCATGGCCGCTGGCTCGGCGGAGATGCCTCGCTGCTGTGGGAATGTGAGCTAGCGGCTCTCCCCCCTCCGACCACCACCCTCCTCCTCCAGGACTCGACCTCCTGTTTTACTCACTGCGGACCCCAGGAATGATCTGGGCGGCCTGCTTCACACCCTCAGAGTTTCCCGAGGGAGCGCCTACGGAGCCTTTGCCATCATGGCCACTGGCTCGGCGGAGATGCCTTGCTGCTGTGGGAATGTGAGCTAGCGGCTCTCCCCCCTCTGACCGCCTCCCCCCTCCAGGACTCGACCTCTTGTTTTACTCTCTGCGGACCCCTCCCGGAATGCCCCGCGACGCCTTCCAGATCTGCCGCCCGACACCCACCATCAGGACTCGACCTTATGCTTCGTCTACTGCGGACCCCTCCCGGATCATACCGCGACGTCCTCTCGATCCGCCTTTGAGACACGTCAGTAGTGGTGTTGATTTCTACTTTCAATTCCACCGACGCGTCCTCGTTGAGCGCGGTGGATGGCGGATTCCCGGGTGTGTCTGACTGCGGTGCTTGCAGCCTGACTGAGCTCCGGTTTCCCTCCCGAGTGGCTGCTCCACTAAAAGAAGGCCTCTCAATGACTCTCAGGCCAATCTTTACTCAAGGTACCCTTTGTATTTCCTACCTTCAATAACCTAATATCATCGATGGGACAATCGATCCCCTAACTTTGCCTGACCCTAAAATGGCGACTAAGCTTGTAACGCTCGCACATCTCCAGATTGTTTTTCATCTGTACCCACGCCTACGTGAGTTAACGCCTTGCCTCACTCGTACCTGATCCGCAACTCACCGCTTGCCAGCTGCCCATGTGTTCCCTGGGTACAATAACAATCATCATTAATGAATCTGTTCTCCCGGCATATAAGATGGCGCCCGCTTGGTGCCAGCTTGACATTCCACATCATAGGTGACGGTACATCCAGCAACCCCGCACTTCTGTCCCAGATAGTACAGAAGCCTGCTTAACCTCTCCCCATCACAATGATGGTCCGATCTGAAGTATAGGATCTGCTGAGGGAGACATGGAACACGATGCGGCACGGTACCCCCACATTGCTGAGATGACCTAACGCGGTGACCCAACTTGACTCTGGACTTAATGACTATGAGACCCTATCTAAGCGTTGGGCCCATTTACTCTACCTTCTTGGGCCCACACGAGGTTTTTCACTCCCACTGCTGATCTGTCAGATCTTATCCGCTTCCCAGCCCCCTGTTCCCCCCCCCCCCCCCACCTCTCTCTTTCCTCTCCTGGGGACTTGTTTCTTCTATATTGGACTTTACAACTGTAACTATTGTAACCATGAAAAACTGTTTTTCTTTTCCCTGACCGCTGAGACCTGAGCACCATGGCGGATGCCCGGTGGAGCTGCTAGACAGCTATAGAGGGATCCGCCCTGGCTTACCACCTCGGCCGTCACCTACCCAGCCGGACATTGGGCACAGTTCTTCCCGTCTCCCCGCCGTTGTCTACTCTCTCCCCCTCCCTTCATCTAATTACTGTTACATTGTTTTTCTGCCCATGTTCTACTATGCTCTGGTAACGTATGTAATTTGTAATCTGTAACGTAACGATCCTCATGTAAAGCGCTCTGATATCAACGGGTCTAGCCAGCACTATATAAAACTTCAAATAAATAAATAAAAGATGGTACTTTGTGTTAAGTTTACAACAGACATTATTCTAGTTTAGGAGTGAGCTTTCCGGGAATTTGTCCTGGAAGCACAGATTGAATTCACAGTGTACGAGCGGCGGTAGTAGATGAAGGATCTCACACAAACATTATTCACAAAAAGCGGACTATATACAGTTTTATAAGGCTTAACTGTGGAAATGCATCCATTTGGTTCCAGTTCCTCCCATAAGAGAGTGGTGCAGGTTGTCCCCTATGGGATCCTCCAGATTAGACTGGCGACTTATCTGCAACTGTTGTTCTAAAGTGGTTACATTTTTCATAGCCGAACCTGCTTTTTAAAATATTTCCCAACAGTCTTGAAATACTGTAGTAGTCCATCCACTGTAGCAGATGTTTTTTGATCGAGCCAATGAATGTGCAAACACTTAATACTGCCCGAAGCCACCATTTCAGATGTATTCAAGCAACAACTTAGGGTCTCAGTAGTGCACTGGTGAAGGTGGAGGGTTGCAAATTAATATACAAAATTAAAATTGAGGAGCCATAGTTACAAACAAGTAACTTAATTGCCACAAGCATTAAACAGGTTTTATGCAGGATGGTGTAAAATAACGACAATGAATCATCTAAATAAGTTGTTGAGGAACATCTGTACCACTGTGGTCTCTGCCTAGGCATCCACATATAAACAGTAATGCTTTCTGAAAGTGTGTATGTAAACACCATGCCAGCTCTTTGCAGATTCCCTGTGAGTGCTTACTAGAAAGGTTTGCCTTGACACGCATCCTGTAGTAGAAAAAACACATTATCCTCCCAAATAAAGAATTATTTGCATTCGCGCAGCACTGCTTGAAGGAAGGTAGGCCCTTTTCCTGACGTTTTGCAAGCTAAGAATAGTTTTTCTCCAATTCTGTAATCTTTTATTTTCTCCAATGCTTCCTGCCCATTTAACAAAGTATGTGGAGTGCCTTTTTGTTCTTGTGTAGAGGAAGTCTGCAGGTAAGTAGGCTGAGAAACCATCTGTGAAAATCTGCTACTAACTTTACAGCTCTGTTCGCTTGCTGTCTTTGCAAATGTTATACTATAAAGAAATAAATAATTCCTTCGATAAAAACTTTAATCAGCCTTATGCATTGGCTAAAAATGTGAGCCCATCAGCTGATTAGCGACTGCGGGGAAGAAGACCTCTGTAGCACATTTTCAATATGTTTCTAAAGAGGCACTGTGTAATCTAATGGAAGCCCCGAAAGTTCCAGATGGTGCCAAATCTAATAACTGTGGTGAAATTTAGTATTCTTGACTGAGGAAGGGGTGCAAGTCTCAAACTGTACTATGGACCAAAGTGTTTCAATTTTTTCCAATAAATGCCTCATACTGCAAATGTTCAACATAAATGTGCATATATATTCACAAAAAATACAAACGTTAAAATGTTATAGTTAGGTGTTGAAATAAAACAACTAATGTTTAAAAAAACACTGAAATTCACCATTTATAGTTTGCTGTGATAACTACAACTTGTCTCCCCGCCCTGCACTGCTAATGCCCTCACATGTTACATCACTCATAACATGTTAATTGACATCATTGGTGACAGCACTGATGACACCTCAAATTACATCACTGATGACTTCACTCATTGAATCATCCAGTCATTGTGACAGCGTCCTATAGAGTTTGTGGACTTGAAGTAACTCAACATGCAACACCTGTGGCTGATTTTCTATTCACCTTAAAGGGTTCACATGCCCTGCAATTTTAAGGAAAGAGGTTGAGACTGACAGGTATGCATTTTCCACTAAAAAGACATCTTCTGCCGGGACCCATGGACAATCATCTGTAAATTGATAAAATACACTACACACATTCCTGACATGGGAACAGCGGCATACAACTGTAGAGCCATGTTTACAATGCCAGTGTTATATAAACCACCTTGAAGTGGAACACTGCTACATCCAGGACTCTGGCCAGACCCTGAACCCCCAACCCCAATGGGCGGCTAACAATCAAACCTCTCATGGGTGACTAACCTGCATTTTCTTTTTTCTTTGTTCCTGCAGGATCAAATGTCCAGATATACCTACATTTTTAACCTCTTAATGCCCAACAGAAGCATCTCTTTCACGAAAAATGATGAACGGGTTTACACCAAATCACAAAAAGCACACTTTCTGATTAACATTTTAACTTTCTGCCAAATTTGGTGTAATTCGGGTCAGCTATTTTTTCTATGCCTGAGAGCAAAGTTTCCTATGGAATTAACAAAGGACAACATTTTTGGAATGTCCTTTTTCTTGGCCCAGGCTTAAAAGATTGGGGTAAACCTTTCCATGAAGGAGCAGAGGTGGATGACTTCTTTATTTGAAAAGTTTCATGAAGACTAGTCAAATGGGATCAAATTGTAACAATAACGCTCCACCTATGGAAACTTTGACCTAACTATAACGGCGAGCGCCACTGTGTAATATGTACACACACACACAGGCACACAAAGATGATAACATAAGTCCCAGAAACCTGTAGCATTGCACTTCCTGTGTTAGGGTTGTAGTGAGGGATGTGCAAAGAAACTGGATTAATTCTTAAGAAACTAAAAGCTATTTTTTGTTAATTGCAAATGCTACAATGTGAAATAGTGTGCTGCGTACACTTATCACAACTCATACAAATCTCTCTTTGATAACCACTTATCTCAGTAAGGATACATGTGGGACCCATGTCTTCTAAAACAGGCTGCTTCAGTGGCCTGGTATCTTGTAAATATTCTAGGTCAGTGGTTCTTAACCTATGGTCTAGGGACCCTTGGGGGTCAGCAAAGCCTACTTAGTGGGTCCGCGACTGCTTAGAGCATTAAATAGTATTAAGAGATACATAAATAAAGCAAATGTAAAATAATTTTTTTTAAACGTTCTGTAAATGTGAAGGAATTTGAAACTAGAGACTAAAAAAAAAGTTGGTATCCTTAGCTTGATTTGTGGGAGCAGCGCAAGTGTATCAAAGCCAATATAGTATGAACAATGAGTGACCTCAATTGAATTTAGAAATGCTCTAACCTTCCCATCAAAATAGAAATTTTGATTTGTTTTTATATAAACTTGTGAATTACATAAAATATTTTATAAATTTGGGCATTTGTGTGAATGCTTGCATCTGTATATTATTTTGCAGTTCAATCATCGAAATTGCTTAGGCGGGATTCCCCGGCTTCCAGTAATGACTCAGTGGGGTTCCCTGGATTCCAATAATGCAGCTCTTAAGAACGTCCAATGTTTGTGGTTTACCGGCAAAAAAAAAATAAGCTCTCTTAAAGGCTTATGACAAATTGTACTTCTGGAGCAATCTGAAAACAATCAAGTAACATGGGCAAATGGACTAGTGGGACCAAGGAGTGGTTTGACTGGATACGCAGGGTACACCCAGCTGCCTGTTGCTACTTCTCACCAGATTGATAGAGAGAGGAACATCCTTCTTGGCACTTTGGCGCCATCAAGTCAGCCTTGTTCTTACAATAGAAGATTCTTTTATCTGCTACTACATGATGTTTATATTCTTTAAGATTTCTAATTTCATTGGTACAATGTTGAAACAGGAGGATGGCAGTGATTTTGAAATAGGGCACATTGTCTTAACGCTGTGGTTCTCTTCATTTGTGGTAAATGGAATTTAAAGATCTGAGTTATGATGACCTATTCATGGCCTTTTGTGTCTCAAACAGTTTTCATTGTCTGGAAATCTTCCGAAGTCTTAGCATCCCCTCAAAAGGGTACCTAATAATTTTTATAGTTTTCACTAGTGCTGGCCATGATAGTAACTGCTTGTCTGCCTGAATCAATGTGTAAATATTCTGATGCAATATATTCTGCCCACACCTACAAGAAACCCTGAATAAATAATTTAGGAATATTTGCGTCCTGGCTGGGGTTTCCTTACTAACCAGGGAAGTCTGGTCTTAGTGTTTTTCTGGCATGCTTGTACCCATAAAAATTCAAACATGTGTAACACTTGTCAGTCTTGCCGTATTTTGTTCTTTGTTAGTGCTGTTCCCAGAAGTAATATCTTCTGAAATCAGAAATACAGGCTTCAAAAATGTTGACACGCAACAGTTCTGATCAAAGGCACCTCAACTAAAAATGGCTGCTTTAAGAAGGCCCGGTGCAAGGTTAAAGCTAGACAGCTGTAACCTCAAGCTCTTGAACTAAATCGCTTCTGCCTTGCAATCAAGCTTCAACAGTGAAGCAGAGAGTTAAGTTTTAAATCCTCTTTGGTGATAAAATCTACTGGGGGCTAGCCTCAGGCACCTGAAAAAGCCTGATCCACTCTACGTACCCTCACCAGTAAAAGTAATGAGGAACAAACACTGAAGGAAACCAATCCAATGCTTTGATCTCAGATCAGGAATGGAATGAACTATGGGCTAATGGGGCCATGTCCATCTTTAAGAGCCAGAAATCAGCCGTTGGTAAGGAAGTCTGCGCTGATACAGCCTGGGCATCACAAATCCAGCCTCCTCCGCTAAAAAGGGGCTACCTTTTCTATGTATTTAGGCATTTAGCCTACTGTTCTCTAGATGTCTAATCCTCTGACGTAGTGGCTGTTTTCAGTAACTTTTATAGTCGAGTCACTGTGCCCCACATTCCTATAAGTTTTCCTATCATTTGTTGAAATGGGAACTGGTCTCTTATGGACCCCCTTTTATTTCCCCTTGCATCACCCAGCTTCTCTCAACCGATACTTACATTTGCATTGGTTAAAGGACTTAATCTCCCCATTCTGAAAGAGGTCTTCAATCATTTGGTAACCCCCCCCCCCATTTTCCATCAGTCAAAGGGGCCATGCATGGGCTGCAAGTGTGAAATTTGGATTAAAGTGTATACAAATTTATCGAGAGGGAAACGTGGTGAGCTTTATTCCCTCCTCTACCGTTACCATCCTGCCAGCATTGTTCCCACTGGGGTTGATAAATAAGCATTTTGTGGCCAGTTTCATTTAGGTAAACAAATGACATCCCATAATGTTCTGCCTACAATGGCATGATCTGCAAATGCCCGAAATTAGCGTAATGTCGGATCTGCACCATTCTACTACAGTCCTCAGCTGGGAGGCCCAATTATATATTTTGAAATCTGGCAGCGCGAGGCCATCAATCTCCCTCGTCCTTAGGAGCACCTTTAATGATACTCACTGTCTTGCACCATTCCATAAGAATCCGTCTACCGCTTTTTGTAGATGTTCAAAGTAGCTGTTTTCTATCTTTTTAGGTGGGGTCTAGCATACATATAGCATTCTGAGGAGTTCATTAATTTTAACAGCATTAATACGGTCAGTCCTAGAGAGGATTAGGCGCTCCAATTTGTTGAGAATTTTTCTCTCATCTGATAGCAGGCGCAAGTTATTTGCCTCCTACAGTTGGCCAACATACGGGGTGATGTGGATCCCAAGATATTTAATATATTTGGTGGCCTATTTAAACAGGAAAGCATACCTCACGGCCTGCACCTTTGGTCAGGTTTATTTCAGACTTAGTTTTTATCTTAAATTCAGAGACAACCTCAAATTGTTGCAGCTGCTCTGTTACTGATGGTAGCAACCTCTCTGGGTCTCCCATCTTGAAGAGAACATCAACCTCCCACTATTGATCTGTCCCCTCTTATTCTCTCAGCCAACGGCTCTACTCTGAGGGCGAACAGTAGAGGGGACATTGTGCACCCCTGTTTAGTCCCCATATTGATGTTAACGCTTTTAGATGTCAACCCATTCAGAGTTACCTTGCCGGATAGGCTACTGTATGGAGACATCACCATTTTTTTTTATAAGTTGGTCTCCGAAGCCTATCCTCTCTATCACCAGCCACAAGAACGACCAGTCCACATGGTCGAAGGTCTTCTTTGCTTCCAAAGAAACCAAAATAACTTGGATTCTCTTTTTTGACCTATTCAACCAGACGGACTGTCCATCATATATTATCTTATGCCTGCCTCATGGCAATGAAGCTATACTTATCTATATCGACTAGGAGCGAAACCACCTTCCCCATTCTGCTCGCAAGGATTTTAGCAAATACTATCCGTGTTAATCGAAGTAGCTTGTCAGTCCGCAATGGCTGGTGCCTTACTATATGTTGCAGACTTTATAGGCCACTTTATCTCATCCTGCGTGATTGGCGAGTCTAGCCCTGACGTATGAGCTTTCGTAAAAGGAAATGAACACCTCTACTTTATCTTTCTTTGTCTGCAAGACTTTTTTGCTCTCCACTTTGATTTCCTTAACGTATTTCCTCTGTTTTCTCTTCAGTTTATGGGCTGAGACCCCAGTCTTATTCTCTCCTGCGTATAAGGGTTTTTGAAAGGTAGAGCATAGACAATTCACCTCTATTTGTGTACAACCCTTATAGTTTCCTTAAACATTAGCTAGCCATCTCTGTTTCATCATAGAACATGCTTCCCTGCACTTCCTTTCACCTTTAAACTATCTGATTCTAATTCCCCCAAGTTTGTGGGTCATTAACAAGATACATTTACCCCTGAGGACTGCTTTCATCACATTATAGATAATAAGCGGAATAGTGTCCTCTTTGTCATTAAAGTAATTCAGTAATTTTTCAGCTACGGCTCTATGAAGTACGGGGTCTCTGGGCAATCTAGGGTTTAGGTGCCACATGCCTGCAAGATCTGCTATCGCAATTAGCCATCACACAGGCGTGATCTGAGACCCCTATTGAGCCAAAGGCCTCCTGTATGAGGTGCGCCAAACGATTGCTAAGCATGAAATGGTCTATGTGAGACTATGAGCAATGCAAATGGCAGAAGAAAAAGTAGTCCTTCTCCTCCAGATAAAGTTCCCACCATGTGCCTTTAAGTCCCCAAAAATGTATTTGCGTTTTGAGATGTTTCGAGAAGGCTCCAGTCATCTTCATTCCTCCCCGTTTTATCTTTTTACGGATGACAAGTTAAAGTCTCCTGTAAGGATGGTGTCTTGCCTGGCTCGTCCCCCCAGAGTTGTCAGAAAGCTCATTAGAGCTGATCTTTCACTATGTTTGGAGCAAATATGGTAGCTATGGTCACTGCCTTGCCTGCCTTTCGATGCTCGCAGCCTTTTCTGGATTTTGCAGCCTAGCGCTGTCTGGAGTTTTCTCTCAGCGGTTCACTAGCTTAGAGGCATCTTTCATCTCCGACCTTTAAGGAATCCATGGTGAAGGGCCCTTCTTTATTTAATAGGGGCTCATAGATTTGGCAGGTGAACAGAGAGCGAGCAGAGAAGCGACCACTCAGTACGCCATCTTGGCTTCTTCCCCCAAGGTCTGATTTTTGAGCCGAGCAACCTCAATCTGCCAGTCACCCATTATCTATCTGAAAATTAGAAACAGGACATGGATACAGCGCTTGAAGTGGAAGACGTGTTTTTTGCTCATAGAGTACTGCATGGTTGTCTTGAGCATGCATGCAGCAATTGCAAATTACCTAAAATGAGTAAATAAATAAAAGCTTGATTAGTACTGGCTTTAACCCCTCGGGTGCTTAGGATATGCTGAATAGGTCTTTAGCTCACCTTCTAAGGTGCTTAGGGTGAAGCGCTGGCGATCCTCCCCCATGGCCCCCTCCCACCACATGCCTTGACCAGGGATGGAAGGGAAAAATTTCCACTGCCACCCCACTGGCCCCTCCCATAGCCAGGTGATGACATCAGCGTGCCCACGGAGCACCGATGACACCATTACTAGACATTTGCTTGCAGCGCATAGGACGAGAAGGATGCATTGGGTCAATACTCTCGCCTGAGGTGGAGAAAATCTGACAAGAAGAGAGACACCAGGGAAAGAATAGAGTTTTTCCTTTCCCACTGTGTCTGCGACCGTGCAGCAGGAAAGCACCCAGTTAGACCACCAAGGATGTCTTTCTTCCTAGTGGGAGCGACCCTTGCGGAGGAACTCCCATTCACCCTGCTTTTATCAGTTTCTGTCGCGGGCACTAGGCCCAGACACACAAGTCGGGTAGTGTATTTATTTGGGACAAGTGAGGGAACACTGGATGGTAGGATTTGTGCGCATCCCTGCAGATTTCGGAAGTTTACATCACAGAAATGCAAGGAAAATATGTGATGTTAGGGAATGTTTGAGGTTTACAGGGCATTGTGGGTACAAAGACATCATGGGACCCATGTGACACGCACCACCCTACACTCCTCTAGGTGGGTCATTTTCAGAAATGTCTGTGTTTGATAGGTTTCCCTAGATGGCCACCAAGCTCTGGCCCAAACACCACAGCCACTCCTTTTGTTGATGTCGCCACACTGCGTTTTGGCCCCTTTCATGGTAGAAAATTTCGGGATCCCCACATGTTCCATAACATTCCCTCACAGAAATGTGGGGAAAAAGTGTGTATTTAGCAACAGTTTCAGGTTTGCGAAGCCTTCTGGGTACAAAAGCCCGGTTAGAGCCACACAAGTCATCCCACCCTGTACTCCCCCGGGTGTCTAGTTTGCAGAAATGTATGGGTTTGGTAGGATTCCCTAGGTGCTTGCTGAGCTATGGCCCAAACTCCAGAGTTACCCAAATTGCACATAAAGGGTCAATATTTAGTGGACAGTTTTTAAGTGTCCATGTTCTATTTTAGACCCTTTTGTTGTCACAAGCGTGAAGCCTACCCACTCAAGTGAGGTACCATTTTTATAGTGAGACGAGGGGGAATGCTGGGTGGTAGGAAATTTGTGGATCCCTGCAAATTTCAGAAGTTTCCCTGACAGAAATGTGGGGAAAATGTGTATTTTTAGCCGAAGTTTGAGGTTTGCAAGATCTCCTGGGTAAGAAAACCTCATGAGAACCAGACAAGTAACACCATCTTGGACACCCTCAGGTGTCACGTTTCAGAAATGTTTGTGTATAGTAGGTTCCCCTGGTGGCTGCTGAATTGGAGCCCAAAATCTGCTAACTGTAAAAAAAACAAAATTACAAAAAAAAGCATGGATTCTGCTGGATGAAATATGAGGTCTCCAGGTTGCGTTTTGGTGCATTTTGTTTCGCAGGTGCTAGGCCCAGCCACACAAGTGGGGTACTGTTTTTATTGGGAGACATGTGGGAAGACAGAATTATAAAACCCGTGTCATTACCAATTGCATTTCTCTGCATTTATGGCTTCCAAGTCTAAGACAGTGTGCAAGAAAGAAAGCATTTTGGAAAATACCCTCAAAATACTATGGGTAACCCCATATTCGGATGTGTACAAATAATTACCATTCCTAAACTCAGTATCTTGTGTACATTTCAGAAATACACAGGTTTCATTCATACCCATTTTTCATTCTATTTATTTTACCATAAAAATTGATGTATAGTCGGTAAACAATGAAAACATTTTGTAAGGAGAAGCTCAGTTTTTTGCTTTGGGCATCTTGTGTTTTTGGGGAATCTACAAACCTAATATATCACTGCAACCAGAATAGGCTGTCAGACATAATGGTGTATTGCGTTTGTAAATCGACCATCGTGATAAAAGTTCCTATTAATGTTCATTATTTTTTATTTCATCAGTTAGTTTGTTTGGGAAGTGCTTGAGGAATCTACACAAATGACCTCTTGATGAATGCTGAATTTAATCTCCTTTTAAAAAATGCATGGCTTTCTGGCATCACCCATGGGTTTTGCACTTGTTTCCACCAAACAGAAAGTAGGTTGCAACCACAAAAATTAAGAAAAATGGGCTCTCTCTTAGAAAAATGCATAAACTGTTGTAAAAAAAACCTGGCATTCTGCCGAGGCACCTTACCGCCCATTTTTTGCAACCCCCCCCAAATCCCCCACACACACATGCAAACTTTAGCTATATTTTGGCTATTATCCCAGTCCTCTCCAAGGGAATCCACAAACCCTGGGTACCTTTAGAATCCCCAGGTGTTGTGGAATAAAGACACAAATTTGGAATGGATACCTTATGCGTACCATTGAGTTGGGTAACAATAAACATCTGTTATTCAGTGCCAAGATACCCTTGGGTGAACGTGCGCTTTACGAATACAAGTTATGTTATGTTTATGTTATGTCAAAAAAAGTTACCCAGGCCTAAGCACAAAATACACCCAAGAGCAAACAAAGACTTATCATTCTAGGGGGAAAAGGCTTAGAAGCCAAGGGGTTAAAATATTGAGGATTCTCAGTTATATTAAAAAAGCTCAATAACCTCTGAAAGATAATTTATTCTGGAGAATCAAACATCTCTATCTGCTTTTTTGCCCATAGTATCCTTTCACAGTTACTCATGTGAGAGGGCAATGCTGGGTATATAATCCACATTCCTAGATCTCTCTCCTTTCCACTTGTAATAGCTGCTATTTGATGCACTGAGAACACAGCAGGCCCTTTTTGTGACCAATAAAGTTCTAAGAGGCCTTCAGGTACACCTTTGTGCTCTAGCTTAGAAGGTGCTTATCCTCATACAAACCTCGCCCTCGGTTTTCTTTGGCAGCTCCATCCTGCACATCTCCATGTCCAGCTCCTTATATTGGGCCTGAGCCTTCAGTGCCCTTAGTAGGCGGATCTTTTCTTTCTTCACCCAGATACACCGACTGCGACGCCATAAGAATTTTGGGTCTATCGCAAGGCGCAGAGGTGCCATGCGTCTCCTCACTGGGGGCTTCATTATTCGCTAAGTTGTGCTCAAGCTGAAATTCAGGAAAAAAAAGAAGACGTGTCAGGTTTAATAATGGTGGGCTGAGGAACTGTGCTCTTTTTAAAGAAATGCATCTAGAATGATTAAAGACCTAAAGCCTGGAGCACAGAATTTAATAGCATATCAACATTGAAAGAAAATTCAGTCTGCCCATTTTTAGGTCAAATGTAAAAGACAGCACAGCTGTCTGGTTGCGAAAGACATATTGTAGGCTTACCAAGAACGTACAATGACTTGAAACTTGCCCACCGCTTATCATTGGTGGGCTTTATGGTCAATCTCATTTGCCTGCTTCTTATTTGTGACCCAGGATGTCAATCTTGTGTTTGTCCCTCCCGTGAAGCACTGACTCTTAGGGGTCTTTCTGACTGGCAGGCTTCTACGTTTCCATTTCTTGCGCTATTTTTTTGGTCAAGACAATTTTTTCTTTTTAGTTATGCACTCCATGACAATGCATGTGTTTTCCAGATGCCTCGCTCTTGTACTTCTCTTCCTCTGCACTCCGTGTTGCTCATTGTTGCCCCCGTGCTTCTCCCTCATCCACTCCCCGGCCCACCCTCCTTCAGGTTATGCTCACCATCGTGTCCTCCTCCTGTTCCTTTCTTGCCCATGTGCTTCTCCTCCACTCGTTCTGCATTGCAATTTCGCCCTTTGTTATCTCTCCCAATCATGCCCTCCATGTTTCTTCCATTCCCCCACCTACCCACAAAGGAGAATATATATATATATATATATATATATATATATATATACACACATACATACATACATACATATATATATATATATATATATATACACACACACACACACACACACACACACACACACAGGTGGCCGGTTTCTCCATCAAGGTGATGGGTAAATTACTCCATCGCCCTGATGGAGATGCTGCCTGCCTTATTTAGAAATGACCGCCAAGCTGGTGTTAATTTCTAAAGCATTGGCAGGAACCTCATTCACAGCAGTTCCTGTCAATGCAGTTTACAGTTTGGTGCAGGGCTACATCAACTTGCCAAAGCCCTGCACCAAACTGTTTTATTTTCAACAAAAAAAATCCTGAAGCTGGATTTTCTTTTTGGAAATAAAAAATAAAATGCTCCCTTCCCCATGGGAGTCCTCTTTTGTGGCGAGGTGAGCATTTAGCAGTTTTCACTGCCCCTTACCACCAAGGTTTTCTTGGCGGTGACTGGCAGTAATAACTGACCTCTAATTCTGACTGACGTCCCTCACTCTGCGGACCCGTGGGAGGGGTTTAATCATGGCAGAGACAGAGTAGTCTCCGTCATGATTAAACCTATCATCTGCCCGCATCTAAATTAGGTGGGCACACCTTCATCTTGGCGGTATGTATACTCTGTCGCCGTTCCGATGGAGTATACATACCATCAAGATATAAATCAGACCCCAAGTCATGAATTGATTCTCCCTGCCTAAACACATTTCTAATTGGATTTAGACAACCAGTTGTAAAAACGTCTACCTAAAAAAATACAATTATGGTTCTGAATTCAAAAACCACAGGAATGGTTACCTCTGCAACCCGTAACTCACAACAGCCATGCAAACTATAACTCGCGGTAAACAGCCTTTAGTGCGCGGCTGCTAGTGCGCATACCATTACTTCGCAAGCGTTACTACGCTTGCGATGTTACAACGCGTACCATTAGTACGCAAGTTGTTACATCGCAAGCGTTGTAACAACGCATGCGTTGTAATGGTATGCGTTATCCACATTGTTGTTTGGAAGGAGCTTCCGTTTCCAAACAACGACGTGCAGATCTGATGTTGCTGGAAGCCGGAGAAGAGAGGAACCACGGAGGAGAGAGAGGTAAGTGTAGTTTTTTTGTGTCGTGCAGGGGTAGTGTTTTAGGTTGTAGGGTTGTGCTGGGGCTAGTGTTTTAGGGTAGTGATGTGGTGTACATGTAGTGTAGGGTAGTGTTTTAGGGTAGTGTCGGGTGGTCGTGCAGGGTAGTGTTTCAGTGTAGGGAAGGGACTGGGGGTAGGGGCAGGGTCGTGCTGGGGGTAGTGTTTTAGGGTTTTGGGTAGTGTTGTGGTGTTAGTGTAGGGTAATGTATTAGGGTTTAGGGTAGTGTCGGGGTGTAGTGCAGGGTAGTGTTTGGGTGTAGGAACAGGACTGGGGGTTGGGGAGGGTTGTGCAGGGGATAGTGTTTTAGGGTAGTGTTGTGGTGTTTGTGTAGGGTAGTGTTTTAGGGTAGTGTTGGGGTGTCGTGCAGGGTAGTGTTGTAGTGTAGGGAGCGGACTGGGGGAAGGGCGAGGGTCGTGCAGGGAGTAGTGTTTTAGGGTTTAGGGTAGTGGTGTGGTGTTTGTGTAGTGTAGTGTTATAGGGTAGCGTCGGGGGTGGTGAAGTGTAGTGTTAGAGTGTAGGGTCCAGGCAGGGGGAAGGTCGTGTAGGGGGTAGTGTATTAGGGTTTCGGGTAGTGTAGTGATGTTTAAGTAGTGTAAGGTAGTGTAAGCATGATTTTAGTGCGATGTTTTTAATTAGCATAAACCATAGTACATTTATAACCATTTGTGTTATAAATGCATGCGCAGCTAAAACTTGCGAAGTAATGGTTTATGCTAAGTAAAAACATGCGAAGTAATGGTTTATGCTAAGTAAAAACATGCGAAGTAATGGTTTATGCCAAGTAAAAACATAGCACTAAAATCATGCGAAGTAATGGTATGCGAAGTATCGACATACATTCATAACTCGCACACAAAATGCAATGATCATGATCTCACCCTTGTTGTAACAGATGCAACTGTAAACGTCAAATATTCGTACAGATGAGATTCCTTATCACATTACCCTGAACACTATGAAGATTACGAAGAATAAAGTATTATTTAGTGGTTTAAATATGTTTTATTTCTTTATGCTAAACTTTTAGTACTTACTAGTAAAATAAACTGTGAGGTCATAAGAATACATTTGGTGTGCAAGTTATGGTTTGCCTAGCTGTTGTGTGTGCAGCCAATAACAGACCCTGCAGGAGGCCCAAAATGGACCTCTTTCTGTTTGGGTTTGCGGACACTGACCTAAGGTTCGCAGACTCAAAAGGGGGCAACACATGGTCACACAAACTCTTGCCAGGGTTCGAGGACTGTGAAGAAGAGTTTACGGACACTGGATTTGCGCTGGGCTATGTGAACCCCACAAAATGTTGTACTTTTCTCCTTTTTAACTTAAATTAACTTAAAAGGGCGCATTTCATTTATTTTCAGAGGGACAAAGAGTCACATCCTGTATTGGTGACTGCAACAGATTATTCTCTGCTGTGGACAGAAGGTTCACGTCTGTAGATATGAACGGCAGGCAGGATAAACTCCTTCGTTCAATAGGATTTCTTTTTTTTTTTATTTAGTCCACGGATGGTCCGCGAATCCATCTGCAGGTTAACGGTCCAGCCATCTCTAACTTGTTAATCCATTCAAGTTACCCCAAAACATTATGCAAGTACCAATTTCTCAGAAATTACCAAATGGATTTACACCAAACTAAGCATAGGTATTTTCTTGGGTAAAGTGCTACTTTCATGCCCTGTTTGGTGTAATATAGTTCAGGGTTTTTTTTTCTGAAGCAGAGAGAAAAGATTCCTATGGAGTCAAAATTGGAAATGCCACTTTAGAACTCTCCACATACACCCACCCAAGTAGATCTGTGCCAAACTTGCCATACTGAACCCAAATTGGATGCACTCTTTTTTTCGGGATATTCAGTGCAGATTCGAACAGTGCCAAAGTTATTACGAAAACAAAAACATGCCTCCTCGATGGAGGCCTAACCGAACAATAACTACAAACTTCACATTATATATACACACATCTCTCTTGCTCCAACATGGTTCCACATTTTGCCACATTGCACGACCAGTTGATCTGGTACTGCCTTTTGGGGCATCCACTGCTGGGATAAATAATGACACGAAAAATAGACGGCACTCCGGGTCGTCTTAATTCACCAAGTTATTTTCCAAAAAGATGGTGCAGCATTCCAACAACCACAACCTGCTTTCACCGGGGTCTTGGTCATGTGTATAGGGATTCTTCCAATTCCATACAAAATTTGAGGAGTAATTTTTATCCTCCTTACTTACGGACTACTGGGACATTTAGTTCTGTTTGTGTGCAATCATAACAGTGTGTGTGCACTTACACCACTTTTCATGCCATCATGAAAATCAAGAAAGCATTTCAGCTAAATTTTAGCTTAATTTGACAAAATAAAGACCCAGTTAATTTCAGTCACAACAGCACAGTAGAATCTATTTAAGAGATGTATTAGGATTTAGCCTCCAGTCACTGTAAAGTCTTTTCAGAGCTCAGTTCCACAGACGTATGAGATGCGTATTTCATTCTGATATAACCTCGTTATCACATTGTTGAAAATAAATAATTACGCCGTATCCTATAGTGAATGTTGCTGGTGAGGTTATACAAATTAAGTGAAGGAATACGGAAATAAACCGATGAATTGAGACAACTAGGAGTGCCGCCTACTTTTCGTCATAATACATATGAAAGAGATAGAGAATACTCAATTATGTAGTTAATACAGGGTACCATATCAAAAAGCATTCCCTCTAAAAAAAAAAAAAAAACACTGTCTGGCTATAGAAAGATTTCTGCTTGCAAGGCAGAGCAAAAAGTGGGCATGTTTTTGGCTTTTGACAGAATATTTGGCTTTTGACAGAAAAGCAGAGATTACAGCGGACCCGGATTGTAATTAGGATGCTAAACTTTCATGAATAGAATTTTGAGTAAATAAGAGACAGAGGCTTTGCTAAGAGACAGTTTAAGCCACTGCCATCACTGCAAAAGGAAACCAGGATAACAACAGCATTTACAATTGTATGGCTTTGCTTGGCTTTTCACAAATAGACTAGTAATTAAACAATGAGCTATGGCTAGCTCTGAGATGTTTGACGCGTTTCCTTATTTATTAAACAATTGGCAATGGTGAAGGTCAGCGGAGGCTGTCATTATGATGTCATTTTTATGAAATATGGAAAATATTTAATTGCTCCCCATGTAATGTGGGCTTTTATTGCACTGCATTGCATATAATAGAAGCACTTAAAAAATAAAATATATATTGGCAATGCCAATGGGTCTGGCTCATAAGTAAAAAGTGCCTGTTCAGTCACTGAAGTGTTTTGGTATCAACAGGGCATGCAGACACTCATTCATCCAACCACTGGCTCATTTTGCATTCAACTCACACATCCATCTGCAGTAAAACACAGACACCATCTCAACAAGGATAGGAAAGCTACATTACATGCTGCCACCTAAACTTGGCGGGCATCAGCCTACAATACAAAAATAAAACTTAACACAGAACCAAGGTGCCATCTTGCAATGGTATTAAGCATTGGGCATGGTATTAAACATAGTGCATCTCACTGTTAACCCAGCGGCAGCACTCCTCTTTCCTCCCAGTGAAACGATGTCTTCAAGACCTAAACGTTCAGTATTCTTTAATGTTCCTGGCGAAGTTGTAAATTATATTTGAACAACGTATTCACTTCTTTTTGGACCCAGAATCAGCCTGGGTTGAGACTCACTTCGAGTGGAGCTGCCGTCTGCCGAGGATGAGCAATCAAGCCCCGCATGGTCAGCGAGGAGGCCGAGGTAATGGTACTCGTAATAAACCCAATGCTAATACATGATTAGCCTCCCCAAACAAGCTGTGACAGAGCCAAAAATCTGCTATAGAAGCTGCTTATGACTGGTGGTGTCGTGCCTCGCCCTCACGTCGCACAGACTCAAATTCAGCTACCAGTGATGACGACATCACCTTTGCGGGATCGCATAAGGGGGCTTAGCTCTGGCCCGACTGTTACGCCGCATATGGCAGAAGACTTGCTATAATGCTCCATTTCCTAAGATTCACGGGCTTACAAAATATACCCTGTTGAATATACTGTATTAATGCACACATAAGCACATGTAATATGATTTGCAGATCTGCTGGTCACCACCCCCTTCTGAGTATCGTCACTACCCAGTAAATTGTCCCTTTCCCAATTTTGAGAGTAGGATTTAAGTACACGCTTGGGCACGCAGCTATTATCTGCAAGCTCTGGTTTTTGTTAGATTGTTATTGGTTAAACCCCAGTGTTATTCCCTCTAAGGCACAAGCATTGCAGATTTACACTCATGAACAAATACAAGGGGGTGGATGGAACGGAGGGTGGGGAGGGGGGCTGTTTACCCTACAGATAATGGCACCATGGCTCATCAGTAAAGTACTAGAAGAGACTCATCTCATTGACTGTGAACTTTAGTGGCTCAGTAAGCGCTGGTGGGGCCAGGTTTATGGTACAGTATATGCGTTTTATGCATGGGGAGCCATATTATGGATCCGTCCAGGAACGCCCTTTCAGTGTGTCGGAGCAGAGATTGACAGGGAAGGTAGATACAGGTTTTCAAAAGGCCATCTAGATGGCCAGCCATTTCTTTTGGGATGTATATACGCTCCAAACTCAGAGCAAGGGGAATTTTAGACTACACTGTCCGGGGTCCTTGCGCAATGGGTGGGTATCCCATGGATTTGGGGGAGGGACTTTAATAACATCTTACATATTCACGACAGTTCACTCAATGGCCTCAGCAGTGGTCCCTTTTAGATGCATGGAGATCTCATAATTCAGACTTGCGTCTACACTAACATTACTCAACCCCACATGAACGATAAGTTCTAGAGAACAGAGAAAATGGTCTAAACGAACATATCCCTAAGGTTGTGCATTCTGATTATCTAGGGCAGGTGAGCTCCAAATACGCAGTCTACTTCGTAGACATTTGATGGGGCGCACCACATTCCCCTAGTTCCTTCCTGGTGACTCTTAAAAGATATATTAGATGATACGGCTTTTCGAAAGGCACAGTGCATTCATTTTACCAATTACTCTGCAGATAATCGTGCAACAGCCTGTGCCATAGAATGGGACTCCTTCAAGATGGTAACCAGGGAATTTTGTATGCAGAATATAGCTGGAGTTCGCAGGGAGTTGAGTCAGCACTTGAAAGCAGCGGAACAGGCGGTTACGAACATGGACAATCACTATCACCCAGGTGAGACAATCCGCCACGCACTGTCTTGCGTAAAAGCATGTGATGCTACACTGTTAGAACGTGTCCGCTGCTATAATTATATGGAATACACCACTCAAATTAATGCAACAGGCGACAAACTTGGGCGCTTGCTCAGCTGGTTCTCCAAGAGGTGCAATGTCCACCAATCATGGAGATTGTACAGGATAGGGGCCCAGTCTTACAAACTCAGGTAGCTATACTGCATGCGTTTTGCACCTACTACAAGGAGTTATATCGGGCACTACCTGTGCCTCCTTCAGAGGCTATTTAGCAGTTTTTGGAACCTTTATCCTTACCATCCATCACTACTATTGTACGAGAGGAGCTTGACGACTTGATCACTGTGGAAGACGTGAAGAGTGCAATACAGAATTTGCCAGAAAGAAGAACCCCTAGCTTGGACGGATTACCGTTAGAATACTATGATCAATTTTCCACACTCGTAGCCCCCAAAATTAGTAGAAATGTATATTGAGGCTCTCACCATAGGTTCACTTTTCTAGTTCCCCTGCTTAAAACCAGATAAAGATCCCACTCAACTTACTTCGTACAGGCAAGTAGCTGTATTGGGAGTTGACTATAAAATCCTCGGGAAGGTACTAGCAGAGAATCATGTGCAATTGCTGCCTATGCTGATCCATCCAGATCAGAATGGATTTATCCTGGGGCGTAATAAATCAAACAATATCAGACGATTTTTCTATGTAATGGATTAGGTCTCTCTCCGCTACCCTAAGGCGGCATGCCTCATATTAGATCTAGAAAAGGACTTTGATTCCCGGTCATGCGACTACCTGTTTGGTGTTCTGAGGGCCATGGGGTTGGGACGGCGTCTCCTAGCCTATACAAAGCTATTGTATACAAACCTTACTTCAAGAGTGTGTGTGTGTAGGGAAGCTAATCTCCAATCTATTTCCTATAGGTTTGGGATGCGGCAGGGGTGTCCTCTTTCACCTATCCTGTTTACTCTAGCGATGGAGCCTTTAGCGCAGAGACTACGATTAGGGGGACGATGATGCGGCACCCCACTAAATGATGATGTGCACGTAGAGTCCCTATATGCGGACGATGTGTTGCTATAACTTCGTGATGCAACGAGCGACGTGGCCCCCATCTCGGCAGCATTTGGAGAGTTTCAAGCAGGTAGCGGGGTTACGGGTCCAACTGGGGGAAATCGTGCATTTTCCCGCTTAGCCGCGAGGCCACACCGCAGGTAATACACTTAGGTGGGGAAGCGCTAACTTGGTCAACAGCAACGGTTAGATATCTTGGGGTCCAGCTTTGTCACACCTATTTGAGGGCAACCTGCAGCGAGCTGTTGCGTCCCTCAAATCTCAGATGTGGCTTTGGCAGCGGTTACGGGTAGCTCTGGCGGGCAGAGTTGCTCCTTCTAAAATGG
Organism: Calotriton arnoldi; assembly: GCA_963921515.1. Lineage (NCBI taxonomy): Eukaryota > Metazoa > Chordata > Amphibia > Caudata > Salamandridae > Calotriton > Calotriton arnoldi. The sequence continues at coordinate 1,414,271 of CAWUFW010002797.1, forward strand.
TTATCCTCTACTATGCTACTTTGTCAGTGTTTTGGTATTTCCCAAATGACGATTTTTCGTTGACCTGGATTGGGCACTAAGGGATTTGCTCGGGGACAACGGGAGACATAGGGTAGCCTTAAACAAGCTTTAATTGCCTGTGAGAGGCAGAGGATTAGGGGTGCCATCTTTTGAGGCCTATTATCTTGCTGCACAGATTCAATGTGTGGCAAGATGGTTAACGGGAAATAATCTTTATGAAACAAGCACTGGGGATGGTCCCCTGTCTTTGCATGTAATGCAGCAATTTTTACATCCCACACAAACTGCACCGTTCATGGACAATCCATGTGCCGTTGGCTGGAGAAGCGTGATAAGAGTGTTGCAACTCACAAAATACATTCTTCCCTATTGGCCGGCCACACCACTTCAGAGTTTGCCTGGCCCTCTGGGGCACTTTACTCCTGCCCAGTTGACAAGCTGTCATGAACACTCCATTGACACAGTTGGGAATTTGTTCCAGGACACATATTTCCTACAGTTTGACCACATTTGTCAGGACAGTTGCTGGGAGCACTCTCAATACTGTGGGGTGTGAGTGATGTAGAGCCACCCACACATGCAGTAATGCATACACTACACACCATGGGAGGAGGATGACATCTTATTACTTTGTTTTAGAGAGCAATTTGGGAGCATACTGGGTTCTCGCTAGCGCATCTCCAGCACGAATGGGAAGAAGATCTAGGGCAGCCCTTACATGATACGGAATGGGTATAGGCACTAGAATCTCCGCAACTCATTTCTAGAAATGCACGATTTAAAAATATGCAATATATGATACTCCATAGGGCATATCTTACGCCGTCACGGTTGAACCGCATGTAAACATCAGCCAACCTTACTTGTCTCAGATGTCAAACGCATTCAGTAGATTTTCAACATATGCTTTGGTCTTGCTCTAGAGTAACATGATACTGGCATTCTATACACACTATACTGGCCATTGTTACAGACCTCACTACATGCATATAATGGGAAGCTACAGCATTACAAACCACGAAAGGAACCTGCTTTGGTTCCACCAAGCTGCACAGCCACATGCCTGAATTAATCAAATGAATTAAATTCAAATAGTTTAATCTTCTGTTTTATCCATATTTTTTCTCTGATACTTTTCATCCTTCTTTCTGGGCTGTTCATTCAATTCGTTTTATTCATATCAACACTTTACGCAGATGTTCACACAAGCTCAGGAGCAGAGGTAGGTTCCACATGTCATGATTTTATTTAAAAAAATGGGGCCCAATGCATTTCGGGATGAATCCCTTCGTCAGGGGCATCTAAAATACAAAAACATCTATTTACCCATCGCTGTCAGCCTTATAGTTATACTCACACTTAAATTGGCAAACAGAATACATCTATTTAACCCAAAAATTATTTAAGCATTAAATACAGCACTGCAAATTAATGTAGCATGGGGCGATGCGCGGAGCAAGCATGCACGCTGATAAAGTTCTGAATTGGTTTGAGCATGGACTAAATGGGATTACAAGGTGTGCATCTCACCACCCCTTAAGCTTAAGCTACAGCATTAGGCATATTCACCAGGAGGAAGAGTCATAGGGTGAAGGTACATTTTCTGAATCTAGCCTTCTTTTGGGAAAACTCTTACTGACTGCATTGGCGAGAACAGCAGCCACCGACTTTCGCCCAGTGGTGCAGGGCTCTGTGCTGCTGGGGTGATGCAGAAAGTACTGCGCTGCACAGGGAACAGGCCCGTAGAATCCGGAAGCGCCCCATTGCATCTATGTTATTACAATTCAAAGAACTCACAGCTGAAAAGCCCCCAGCATCCAATGCATCCTAGGAGCTCAGCATCAAAAACATACTAGGAGCTCCCCTGCTCAAGACGCCCTTTAATGTTCTTCCAGATGGGTGATATTTATGGTGACAGGGTGGTGTGATGCCTTATGGTGTGCCTGGACTTACCCCTGCATCTTTACCATTCTTCTTCCAGATGGTTGATGTGAAGATCAGTTTTTTATTGGAAATACCCCCCTGACCATTTACCCACCTACTTTATATGTTAAATGCTTGTGCATTCCTTTTCGTTTTTCCTTTATAAGTTGAAATTCCCTATCATTATATACCTGGGGTGTAATCAGCGAAATATGGGAGACTAAAAGCTTCAGGATAATTTGAGACTTGCCTGTAGTGTGACATAGTTTGAGTGATTACAAGAGAATGCAACTTTAGATTTATTAACATGTTTGCCTATTGAAGAAAACTTACGATAACAAGTGAATGCAACTTTATATTTATTAACATGTTTGCCTATTGTAGAGTGTTCACTGTGGAGTGATGTTTATTGAATTGACTTAGAGTGTATAACAGCATTAGTTAAATGGTAAAACCAAATAAAAATATTTGAAACACTAAACATAGTGCATCGCTGTTTTAAAGTTTCAACACAGCTGCCACATGTAGAAATAACTTGTTGGCCATCTTAGAGCAGGAAACACACAATGCCATCAGTAAGCATCATTGCACTGGGCGTCCATCTCTAAATGCTTAAGTACATAGCGTATCACTGTTGTATTGGTCCAAAGTGGCCAAAATAATGCTTCCGAACATAGTGGCCTTCATGGCACTCTGGTCAATGTACCAATAAAGCATTATGGTCAATACCATTCCAAGATGGCTGCCAAGTTTAGAAACAATGCAGAGAAAGCAGCACACTGCACATGAAATGAGCAACAAGTGAGTGAACTGGTTGGACTGTCTGAGAAGCTGCAGGGCCCTCTATACAAAAAATGGAGACGGAAATAAATGAACAGGTACCTAAAAAAGACAAGCATTAAAAATGCAATAGGTCTCGCCTTTCATTAAGTTAAAGCCATTTGCTTTGCTATACAATACCATTAGCAAAGCAAATGGCTTTAACTTAATCAAAGGCGAGACCTATTGCATTTTCAATGCTTGTTTGCAGTGGCACCAGTTACGCCCCCGGCGACCAGATACCTTATCGCTTCCTGCCACCTGTTACTGGACACAGATACAGGAATAGTGGTGAGTCCTTGCACGGGGAAATACCTCCCCAATCTTCCCGGCCCTCTAAATCCACAAGCCAGCAAGAGGCTGTGGCGTAATGGCCAGAGCTGCTGACTTTGGAGCTGGGGAGCCAGGTTCGAGTGTGGGTGTGGTCTCAACTTCCTGTGAAGTCACTTAATCTCCCTGTGCCCACTAAAAAAATTAATGTGTCCTTGTGTAATGTAACTGGTGCTTGTGTAAAGCGCCCTTGTACCTTTGGGTCGAGTTCGCGCTATATAAAACTGCAACAAAATAAATAAACTCATGGTCCGTTCAATAGCTGTATCACCTTCACCAGCTAAAGGGACACCCTTCTACGTCACTTGCTCAACATCTGCGACCATTCGAATCCGATCCTGCTCTCCACGTTTCACCGGAAACGGGGGCACTCGGTGGCTTCCCACAATGCACCTCACCACTTCTGAGAAAGTGGTTTGCCGTCCCGGCCCGTTTTGTCTGAGTTTGAGGGGGTGGCAACCCAAAGTAAATAAAAGGACCCTTTCCGGCCGGGGTGCCATTTCCTGGCTGCACTTAAAATGTTGGCTTCGGCGGGTTTAAAAACAAAACAAACAAGTCTGACTTATGGTGTAACATGCAGGTCCAGCTCAACATTTCATGATTTCGAGGTACATGCTTTGACAAATTACATTCATTGTGGCGTAGCGGCCCGAGCTGCCGACTTTGGAACTGGGGAACTAGGTCCGAGTCTCTGCGTCAGCTCCTGTGATTCTGGGCAAATCATTTAATCTCGCCATGCCCACAGAAAATGAACGTGACACCCCCCCCCCGCCCTGTAATGTAACTGGGGCTCATGTAAAGCGCTCCAGTACCTTCGAGTTGAGTTCGCGCTATATACAGCAGCAAAAAACAATTTAACCCGCTGCGCAGCTCTGGATAAATGTAAAAATTCAAGTAATCTTTGCACGATGCACGTGTGCACGCCTGTAGCCTCTTGGCTGCGACTGTGCCCACTGCACACGTGGCTTTGCCATTCGGTCATGTTTTATTTGGCCCTTGTAACTTGTAAACCCCCAAGGCAGGGCCCACTTTTAACCAATTTCTGTGGGGTTTAACAGATGTCCTGCACCAGGCTCTGTTTACTGTGGGGCCTCACAGTGAGATGGGGGGGCGGGGGGGGGAGCGGGGTTAGCAGCAGGGAATCTGGAGGGGGAAATGACTCCGAGGCGCCGGTGTCCCGCTCCTAATGGGGGGTCAGCGGTGAAATACTGTAACCAGACACTGAGCCCCCCTGAGGCCCTTTCTATGCCAAGGGCCCCTCTCCCTCTCTGATTGTCTGGGGATCAGCAGGGTTAAAGCGGCCCACGGGTGAAGATTTAGGGCAAAATAATTAACTTTTGCAGCTTGGGTAGCGTTACCACATCTACATAATAAAACCCGCGACAATTCAAAACTCTGCACGGTCTATTTAAAGAGAAGCTTGCCTCTTGCTTGTTAATTACCTGGTACAAAAAACAAGCATTTGCAATGCAATTGGTCCGATTGCATTGCAAATGCTTAAGTTTAAAGCTGAGCGCGGCGCCGCTTCACGGACACCGCGCTCGTTTTTTTTTTTTTTTTTATATATTTCTTAACTTTAACACTGAGCGCGGTTTCCTTGAAGCGGGAGCTGCGCTCAGTCTTAAAGTTAAGAAATATATAAATAATCTGAGCGCGGTGTCCGTGAAGCGGCGCCGCGCTCAGTTTCAAAGTTAAAAACAAAACAAAACAAACACAAACAGATAGCGTACATACAAAAAGAAACCTATAACAACAAAGTTGCGTAATAATAAGAATTGAATACAAAGTAGCGTACAAGCATACAATGCATTCCACACAGAAACGCATGCAGTGTGTGAGAAGTTGGCCTGGTATATGCTGTTCACTAATTAAAGTGGACACCTTGCACCAGAACAATTCGACTCTTATGGTAGATAGGTTTAAGACAACCTTTATAGAAAGCTATCCTAGTGGTAGCTGTGGAGAGCTGCCTTCAGGCTAAGTCTTGAAGGAATGTAAAGCAGCTTGTTTTACCACACAATCTCTTGAATCACCAAATGAAAAGACACCACACAGGTATATATATCAAATATATATGTATTTATTAATAAACACTCTCTACTAATCTCTTTATGAGATTAGAAGTCAGGAACATATGTGCAAGTCAAATGTTATCAAAATAAGGTTAGCACAATCGAATATCACAATCTTAGTTTGGCTAGACCTAGGTCTAGGGCATCTAGAATCGAGGGACCCCCAAGAACCACCCCAGGTAGTTGTAGGAGACCCACAGGGGACGGACGCGGTGTCCTGGCACCGGTGCGAGTCCTGTACGAGTCTATGCGAACAGACGCGATTGAGATTTCAATGCTAAAGGTCCCTTGCGTGTTCGAGGCGAACACACCGATCGGTCCTTGTACGAGTCGAAGGACGCGGTTACAGATAGAGTTGCAAGGGAGATGGACGCGCTGTGTCTAACACAGACGCGAACCTTGTGCGAGTCAGCGCAATGGAGATTTCAATGTTACAGGCCCCTTGTGTGTTCGAGGCGAACACCGATCGGACTCAGTACGAGTCGAAGGACACGGTTCTAGATAGTGTTACAAGGGAGATGGACGCGATGTGTCTAACACAGACGCGAACCCTGTACGAGTCAGCGCAATTGTCGCACTTAGAAAATAAGAGTTTTAGGGCACTTCTAGGGTAGCTACAAGCAAGTCACTTACAGGGTAAGTAGTTCTAGGGCCCACACCCACAGGAGCACTGTAGTGCTGAAGTTACCTCACCCAGGGGAGCCGGGTGCATAGGTGTTCTTTGGTGTCGGGTCGCGGCGTCGTTTTCAATGGGAGTCAGTGAAGACTTGCTGCGACAGGAGAAGTGTCCGGAGGAATCCAAGCCTGGATTCAGAAGATGGACGACCTGAAAGCAGAGGGGACAGTGTTCAAAGTCACTTGGCAGTGACTCGGGGCAAGGAAGATGGATGCCCACTGTCGTCGCAAGATTCAGGTCGTTCGCGGGTGCCTTGACTCTTCAGCCACGAGGTCCAGGAGGCGTCGACGATGACCAGGAGCTGGATTCGGCGTGTCCCACGATGTCTGCAGTTTACTGCGGTGTCGGCGACTCGATTGGAGCCAACCAGCCTTGGTAACAGCAAGTCTCGGGGAAAGTGTGAAAAGTCAATGGCTCAGACCAGCAAGGTCTGAGGGACTCACCCACCGAGGGTAAGTCAGGGCAGGACTGGAGCAACCAGGGGAGCCCTTTGGTTCTGTAGGAAAGTCTTCAGGGGACCCACAAGCCGGCTGGCAAGGGATCGCGAAGACGCCTCGGGAGGATTCGCTCAACAGGGGCCCACGGTCTCTCGGGACGTGGTAGGCCTCTGATCTTCAGGAGGGATTCCTGCTGGAGGCTAGGACCACACGTGGTCCAAAGCACAAGTTCGTGGAACGTTGTGAAGGGGTTGGACTCGACAATAGTGCACGGTACCCAGGGGTCGCGGTTCCTCGTCACTCTTGGGGTCCACTGGCCTCAGCTTCGCTGGGGACTCACGATGGCCTTTGAGAAGTCAGGAAATCCACTTCTTGGGCTGCAGGGACTTCGGACTCCGGCGGGAGCGGCGTAGTTTGCGACCGTCGTTTGTAGTTTTTGGTGCCTGCCAAGCAGGGAGTCACTCCTTGACTCCAAGGGAGATTCTTCAGTCTTCCAAAGGTAGTGGAACGTCGAAGGTCCGGGATTCTTCTTGTAGAGCGTCGTCCAGGGGTATCTAGTTTGCAATGCACAGGTTCCCCTCTTATACTAAAAGAAAGGGAGGGACTAGCTCTATGACCCTACCTATGGGAGGGTCAGGGAGTGGGTGGTTACACCTACTTCCCTTTGTCCAGTTTCGCGCCAGAGCAGGGGCAGGTAGCCCCTGAGCCGGTTTGAACTGGGGTATGCACAGAGGAGCCTTCTGCTCCCCCAGTGCAGGACTTCAAAGCACTCTAAGAGTGCACCCACCCAGCCCCAATACACTAAACCCTGTCTGGGAGGTGGTCACACCCCTTTGGGACAGGATATCTATTGTTGGGCTTCCTCCACTGCGAGTGTTGGTCATCAGCAGGAGGGCAGCCCAGTGTCTGACTGGTGGCATCCATTTTGTGATGCCAGGGCTCTGCAGGATTCTACCGCGTTTCCACAGTAGGTACATGTCTATCCCTCTAGAAGGGTGGAATGCTACCCCCGCCGCCAGGACTGGCGGGGGGGTAGTATTCCAAGATGTTTGACACCAAACACGACATGTTTTGATGCAGCCATTCCAAAGTTAGCATTTTACCGCGAGGATATAATGCACTTACGAGTATATGGTTTAACCAGCATCCACAAACAGCCCCAGAGAATGGACTCTGAGGGCTGCAGAGGGGCCCTGCTCAGGCAGAGGCTCCCCCCCACATGGAAACTAAGCACCCTGCCCTCAGGATTGATAGGGCCTGGTTTAGGGGTGACAGATAAGTCTCAATGTGTGTGCAGGAGAGATATAGGGGACCTATATCTCAGTGAGGGGTGCTAGCACTTCCTCACCCAGGCTGCAGTAGCAGGCCTGTGGTGTCAGATTTAGTCTGCTTCCCAGGGGTGGCATAATACATGCTTCAGCCCCTGGTAGGCCTGTGAAGTGCCTATGCCCTTGGTACCTAAGGTACCATATACTAGGGACTCATAAGGTACCACAGTATCCAATCACTAGTGCACCTAGAGTGCACTCCAAATCGTTTAGAGAGAACAGAGAGGCTGGGGCCCTGATTGGCAGGGTCCCAGCCAGACTATAGCCAGAAACCAGTGTAAACATCAGAAAAAAAAGTGGGGGCAACATAAGAGGCAGATCCTACTCTCCTACACAGTGGTTTAAAAAAAAAAAAGTGCAGCAAGCTAATAAATAAGCCGACTGTGTCACGCCGCGGTAAGAGATCCAATCCCGCTGGGCAGCGCCAAAAGGGGACAGGGTGGCAACCAGGAGGGATTGAAATGCCTCCGGTGCAATCATTGCACTGCCTTTGGCATAATTCGTGACGCCAAACGACGCGCACGAATGAAAACTGAAGGCGGAGCTGAGACACGGCTTCGGGAATCGTATCGATTCCAAGAAGCCCTCGTATGACGAGAGCAGCGCATGCGCTGCTTACGTCAGGCCGAGACCTAAAACAAAACACATGGAAACTAAACAACAGGACCTCTGCCCAGACACTGAAGCATACTCATTTTGATACGGATGTGCACATGTGATCAGGAAAATATTTGTTTTTATAACAAGGGCCTGGCAGACAACTTCACTGGTCAGTCCCTCACAATAGGATTATTACAGTGTGAATCTTCTACCCACAGGGTTTGCCAAAGGAAGCACCTAACACCAAAATCTTGCTTACAATAGAGATTCCATGTAACCCAAAACTAGTATACAAGCTTTACCACAATTTATTATCGATCCATCTTTAAAGGCCTATTAGCTTTTCATAATAAATACGTCTGGCCTACTGCTTTTGTCATAACATTGTATAACAAAGAGATCAAACTAATCAGACCTATAGCCTTTATTATCGGCTTGTTACTATAAAAAGCTCAGGCCTATAGTTTTGAGCACAAGCTTTGCCACAACAAACCACAGTTATAAAATTAAAAATATGTTTAAAATTACAGCTGGCAGAACAATATAGACCACCTCCTGAAACAGCAGAATAAAGATTCTCAAAGCCCAAATGTAACCCTAGATTTTGCCACGGGGGCAACCAACATCGGTAATCTCTTAGACTGCATGTAACAAAAATAGATTAGATTAGATTAGAATACTTGTAGAGCGCATGGCTGCCTCGGCAAAGAGGCGTCCCAGCGCTGAGCAAGACGGAGAGAGGCGAAGAAGAGATTAGGGTTGAGGGAAAAGCCATGTCTTCACATGCCGTCTGAAGGTCTGATGGTCAGAGATGTTATGAATGTAGAGGGGAGGAGAGTTCCAGAGGGTAGGGGCCAGTCGCCTGAAAGAGCGACCGCCAGATCTGGTCCTTCGAACGCGTGGAATGCATGCGAGGGCAAGGTTAGCCGATCGCAATGCTCGAGGAGGATGATAGAGAGTACACAGGTCGCTCAGAATGTCCGGACCGATGCCGGTCAAAATCTTGTGCACGGTGCAGAGCGCCTTGAAATGCACATGATGTGCAAAGGGCAGCCAATGCAGGCGGAGAAGGAGGTTGGAGACATGACTGTGCTTAGGAAGAGCGAAGATGGCGCGTGCTGCAGCGTTCTGAACCCGCTGCAATCGAGTCAGCACCGACTTATTGGAGCCAAGAAGAAGCACATTGCAGTAGTCCAAACGGGCCAATACAGAGGCCTGAATGATCAGCTGCCGCGTTTGGGCATCAAAAAGACCAAGTATTGGTTTAAGGCCACGTAGTATCCCAAAGCATTTCCCTGCGACAGATTTAGAATGCATCTCAAAGGTGAGGTCTTTATCAACCATAAAGCCGAGATTTTTCACTACGGACTTGGGGGCCGGAGGGACTCCAAGGGCCAAAGGCCACCATTCGTTAGTCCAGAGGTGGGATGCTTTGCCTAGCAGAAGGATCTCGGATTTCGTAGAGTTCAGCTGCAAAAAGTTCGCTGACATCCACTCTGCAATGGCCAGTAGGTCTTCCCTAAATGTTATTCTGTCCTGGCTGGGGTTGTCAGACAGGGTGATCACCAACTGGGTGTCGTCAGCGTACGACACCAAGGAGATTCCCCTTGCTTTGGCCATCCGGGCCAGTGGACTCATATATATATTGAAGAGCGTAGGGCTCAGTGCCGAGCCCTGAGGAACCCCACAGTGTAGTGGATGAACTTGGGAGGTAAAGGGGGGGGCAATCACTTGAAAGGTCCGATCGGCCAGAAAGGAGGAGAACCACAGCAAGGCATTGTTACTGATCCCTATCTCCTCCAAACGGTGGAGCAAGATTTCATGGGAAACCGTATCGAAATACACACCCTTAAAGGCCTAATGGATCTAACATATACTTTTCATTATAAATAAGTCAGGTCTACTGTTTTGATCATAATTTACCATTATAAAAACATCTGTCCTATGAAGCCTGACCTTACTTTCCCAAATGAAATAATCAGGCCTATTGCTTGTCACCAACATAGGCCTATTGTATCTAGCATAAGTATTCTCATTAGGCAGCCATATTAGCAAATATGCCTAAAATTACAGTTGGCAAAAGAATATACAACCTGTTAAGAGGGTATAACAATGATAATAACAGTCCAAATCTTCTACCCCAAATGAAAGCACGCATAAAAGCATCCTAAAACAGGACACAACCACCATAAACAGAGACAAAAGCAATCTTCCGCAACTAAATACTTTCAGTATCCCCTTAGGAAAAGATTTCCTCTGCATTATCACCACAAGCAAACCATAAGGATCACTTGTATGTAAACTTTACTGTATTTGATTATCACAAATAATCGCAAAATATAAAAACTAATAACAATAGTATAAAACAGTTAAGAATCTAATAAAATATTCAGTATGTTGAAATTAATTGCAATTCATGTGATCAATCATATGAAGCCGTATAGTTCTTTAGGGCAATCATAAGCCATTAAGTTTTAACAGAAAACTTATTAATGTCACATCTTTGGTCTCATCATCCTTTGTCAATTAAAGAGTCTAATGTTAAAGGTTCTGCAATTGTTCTTTAAACTGTGTGGAAAATCTTAAAGAATCAATTAAAGTTCTACTCCTTTTGCCGATTCCTGAATCTGCTTCTGTGAGTAAACAATTGCCTTATTAGTAACATTAATTATTTGGAATTTTTCAGATCGGGCAAGCTCCCCGTTATTGCACTTATTGAAGCAGAATTTTAATGTGTCATGCAGGTGTGCATCCCGTTTGTTAAAACATCGGTCTGAGCAGGATGCTGTGTGGTGATATAAATTTGGGGCAGCAACAGATTAGATGTGCGAAGTTTTCACTTTTATATTTGGAAAACCTACATTGCGGAGTGACAGTTGAATTATTCCTGCAATTCGATCTGTAATAGTTAATTAGCAGGGTCATAAATCTTGCTTGCAAAATGTAACTCCTGCAGTGTCTGCTTAGAGGTTCCTTTAGGTAATACTGCATTCGAGAGGTTTCATACGAGGAGAAGATTGGTGTAAAATGCTCATAGGATAAGACTTTAAGTCTCATTTTCCTTGATAGCTCCAATACTTGCTTTAAAGTAAGTTTTAATACTGAGTTAGAGAGAGCACTACTTGAGAGTATGTCCACGTCCACTTCTAAATTGTTATTGGCCGTAACTAAGTATTTGGACCACGCATTGCTGTGTCACTTAAAGATCTCTAGTAACACCATCTTGAGTGAGTCAACTTTGACATGCATAGATAATAATATTTAATAAAAGGCGATTTGCACTCTAAATCTTCTCTGGTCAGACCAAACTCTAACCGTGTCTAGGAGCAGCGAGTGTACTGTGGTAGTTGAAAACTCCCTTTATAGGCAGTACACTGCAACTTACCTAGATTTGATGAAAATGTTGCTGGATAAGCTTGATGGCCATATGAGATTATTGGAATCATCTTTGCTTTTATGACCCTAATGGTAGCTTCTGCGAAGAGGCTGTGTAAATTTGTGTTTAAACGGCATAGGGGGAAGGTTACATTGTTAGCTTTTTTTCTTGATGGAGGTTAATTGTATACGAGGTTTACTGGTATCCAATACCTAAAAATTCCAAACCATCATTTTAGTGTTTTTAACATTTGCCATCAGCTTATTGCTTAGATTATATTCGTTTATTTCATCTAGCACCTGCTGCAGCCCCATTTTTGTTTGGTCTAAAATAACCAAATCGTCTGCATATTGTAGAATCTGCAACTTACAAGGCCCTATCCCGGGCAGGAATTCCTTCGGCTGAGTTATTGCCCAACTGAGGTCAGCAGTATACAGATTAAACAGCAAGGGGGCCAAGACACAGCCTTGTTTTAAAACCCCTATTTGTGTAAATCTTCTCTAGGAGTTTGTCACCCATGACCAAGCTTAATACACACCCATATGTCAGAATGAAGAGAGACAATCGATTTAAGTAATGCTTGAGATATACCCCAGTTTATTTGTCACCCCATCAAAGGGTGCCGAGTAGTACACAAAGCATGTGGGGTAGGGGGGACGCGAAAAGGCCATCAGGATTACTTCCAGACCAGATGCCTTTTTAATTCTTCAAAGGTATCCTTCAACAACCTCTGCAGGGGAGGGAGGTGGAAGCTTACGGAACAAATCTTGGAACTAGTTTCATTCCCACCCAAGTTGAAAACTTCCTCTATCAGACCACTCCTTAAAAATAAAAACTTTAGCCTGATCATTTTTCTGGATTCCTTTCCAGCACATGACCTTCTGGCTACTAATGACTTAGTCAGTATGCCACTTAAGACAGACAATCCAGTGTACTGCAGCCACCCTACAATCCACTAAGCCCCAGTAAGCACTACTTGAGTGAAGTGTGTTCTAGGTGACAATCAGTCCTATGGGATTTCACAAGGATAGTTAATTAGGTTATGGTATGCAGATTTGTAGAGCGCACTATCACCCAGGAGGGTATCCAGGCGCTGAGCAGGTGTGAGTCTAGGCACACCTAGGTCCTAGTGAGACTATTCGAAAAGCCAGGTGTTCAGCTTCTTGTGGAATTCAAGAAGTGAGAAGGAGGCTCTCATGTGTAGAAGCACGTCGCTCCACGCATTAGGAGGAATGTAGGAGAAGGCTCGACCGCCAGATCTGGATTTCCATATGCGTGGGATTTGTGCATGTAGGAGTCTAGAAGAGTAGAGGTGTCTGAAGGTTTGTGAAGGCAGATGTGACTGTTGGGGTATGCTGGACCAGTGTTATATAGTGCCTTGTGAGTGTGGGTGATGAGTTTGAATTGTGCTTATTTGTGAATGGGGAAGCCAGTGGAGCTCCTTCGGGTGTGGCGTGATGCGAGTGCAGCATGGGAGGTTGAGATTGATTCGGACCGTCGCGCTCTGAATGGTCTGCAGCCCTCTGGTGAGTTTTGTTTGATACTGGCATAGAGGGTGCTCCCGCAGTTTATCTTGCTTGTGACCAGGGCGTGCTTGACGGCTTTCCAGGTGCTGTTTGAGAGCCATTTGAAAATCTTCCTCAGCATCTTCAGGGTATGGAAGCATGAGGCCGTAACGGCATTGACTAGGTCTGTCATGTCGAGTTTACGGTCAATGATGATCCCATGAGTGGTGAGGGTGGGTGTCGGTCCCAGCTCTGCTGGCCACCAGGTGGAGTTCCTCAGTGATCTTCTCGAAGATCACAATTTTGGTCTTATCGGTGTTTAGCTTTAGACAGCTAGTCTTCATTCAGTGGGCGATTTCAGGCATGCAGACATTGAACTTGATCCGGATATTGGGTGTCTTGTCTGTAAGGGAGAGAATGAGTTGCATGTCGCCAGCGTAGGAGAGGACGTTGATATTGTGAAAGCGGATGATGCAGGCTAGAAGGATCATGTATGCGTTGAAGAGAGGTGGGCTCAGAGAGAATCCTTGTGGAACTCCGCAGAGGAGGTCGCGGGCGTCCACGCTGTATGGTGCAAGCCTGACTGACTGGGTCAGGAAGGAGACGCTCCTTCAGAGAGCGTGCCGAAGGATTCCAATGTTGTGTAGGTGTTGGATGAGGATGGGGTGGGAGACTGTGTGAGATGCTGCAAAGATGTCCAGGATGATGAAGGTCGCCGTGTCTAATCTGTCAAGAGTCATGCAGATGTCATCTGTGGCAACGATGAGGGCAGTTATTGTGCTGTGATTGGGTCTGAAACCAGACTGAGTGGTGTTGAGAAGTTTGTGGTTGGTGAGGTGTGTGTTGATGATTTTCCTTAAGACCTTGGCAGGGAATGGTAGCAGGGAGATCTGTCTGTAGTTTGAGAGGGTTGAAGGGTCCGCAGAGTGTTTTTGTCAGCAATGTGATGCATGTTTCCAAGCATTTTGGAAGGTCTTGGAAGAGGGGGAGGAATTCAGAATGAATGTGAGCATGGCGGAATTCAGAATGAATGTGAGCATGGTGCTGATGGGTTGCAGTCCTCTGCAGAGGCGTGGTGGGGGCAGGGATCCGAAGGGGCAACTGAGTGGATGGACGTCATGGTGGCAGCGGTTTCTTCTGGGGTGATGGCAGGCAATGTGGTTAGTATTGGTTCTTTTGATAAGATCAAGAGGCGTGTGGCGAGGTCTGTCGGGTCTGGCTGAAGGATGAAGTTGTTGGAAATGGCGGTGATTTTATTGCTGAAAAATTGAGAGCGATTGTTGCAGAGGTTATGCGAGGGAGTGATCAAGTTGGAGGTGGTCAATGGTGAGGTGAAATCTTTCACAATTTTCTGTTGCTGCTGGCATCCATGCGAACTGCCATAGCGGTGCATTTGGTGGTCCAGATCATTTGGTATAGCACCTCAGCACGCATTTAAACGTGCTCATGTCTGCATTGTCCTGGCTCATTCTTCATTTGCGCTCCAATTGTTTGCACTGGTGTTTCATCAGTTGGCGTTCCTCTCTGTACCAAATGGCCTGGGGTCTGGATCTTGTTGTATTTTCGGGGGCCCAGGAGTCGACACAGTAGGTGATCCAATTGTAGAAATTCATGATGGCCTTGGGGAGGCTGTTACTGTGTGCGGGTTGGTAAGAGCGGTGTTCCAGTTTCAGCTGGTTTGCCTGGGGGTGGTGCGTGTGGGTGAGGCAGGGATGCTGAACTTGCTGAGGAGATGATCTGTCCAGGGAACTGGAGTGGGCTCATCATCTTCGATGCACACGAAGCATGGAAGTGGAGAGGAGAAGAGTTGGCCTAACGGCTAGGGCGGTCGACCTCGAATCTAGGGAACTGGGTTCGAGTCTCGGCAATGACGCTGAACATCCTGTGATTCTGGGTAAATCACTTAATCTCCCCGTGCCTAACAAAAAAATGAATGTGTCCTCGTGTAACGCAACTGGTGCTATGTAAAGCGCTCTGATACCTTCGGGTCAAGTTCGTGCTCCGTTAAAAAATTTTTTTTTTTTTAAAGTGTAAGAGTGAAAGCAAAAAGGCTGGGGTCTGTGGCTAAGTAAATACTGGAAACCAGTGGCTCGCAAGCCTCTGAGCCCACTAGTCCGACAGCTTGACGCTCCATGTAATGGTCATTACCAGTAGGCACAGCCACACCACTGGTTTCCAATATTTACTTATTCACAGACCGCAGCCTCTTTGCTTTCAAGCGGCCGTGAACACTACCAATCATTAACCCCTTGACTGGGTTCTACATGTGCTTTTCACACTAGGAATTTTCATGATGCACAAGTAGTGTAACGACTGGTACACTCCCATGTTTCGTGAGCATCTTCACCGACCACGTAGAATCACTTCCTGAAGGGCTGTTCGCTCACTCTAACCTTCTTTCAACGCGCACACTACCAATGCGCAGAGTTAATTGATTGTCCCCACTTTGTGTTCTCTCAAATGGGAGTGCCTTTTTCAACGGATTTATTCCCTATTCTCCCACTAGATACTAGGTGCTCACACACCTCGTCCTGATGATGACCTCATATCAATAGAGGTCGACACACCGTCCACTGTAGACATATATCGACTCCTATTCCACTATATAAAAATAACTAAAGGACTCAAACGGCTTTTTCCTTTTATATGATGCACTTTTCGATATCACTGCACGTTCTGTCACCCACTTGCGAGCACTTGATCTTTTACTATACTACCAAAAGAGAAGTTTGAAATTCTTTAATAATGCGCAATGAATAACTTAATTGCTATGCAACATCAAATTTTAAAAAGGTGAGCCAGACTAACACAAAAGTACAATCAGTTACTTTGGCTAATACAGTCATCAATGCTGATGGCAACGTGTGCCAAAGACTATCTGTTTCTAAGTGTTGGAGGGACTAACTAGGACAAGTTTCACCACAGCCTCAGACGACTACCAGATACTCTGAAAAAAATCCAGTGACATGGCTTGTCGTCAACAGAATCCACGTAGAGTTTGTATATTTCATAGGAGTAAAGTCAGAACAACACAGTTCACGACATCCCTTCCAAGAACTCCCCTGTCCACCCAACTTGAAGATGTAGAATTACTACATTCCATAATGACGTACTCCTCTGCCATAGTCTTTACACATAGCTACAAACATCAGGGGCCTCATTCAGAGTGTGGCAAAAAACTGGACCCTGGAATTACTGATAAAGGGATACTGGTAACTGCAGCAGACAGAGTTAATAGATGATTACAAGTGGGACCCTGAGGGCCCTCTTTATAATAAAGAGTAACTGGGGAATCAATAATTCTGCATCTGATTCCACCAGTAATTCCTCAATTTCCCCTGGAAGTTTTCCCCGACATTTTACCAGCTTACAACAGGTGAAGTCTCACAGAGGAACAAAAAAAAAAACATGTCCATGGTAAATCTAAGGACCCTGTGATTACAATGGGGCCAATAACAAGAGTTGCCGCCGCTACGGAATTAAAGGGTATCTTGTAGTGAGATCCTAAGTAAGTCAGGAAGCACATACTACTATACACCTATGATAATCGGTGTTACAAAAAATCCAGTTTAAAAGGTATTGAATGTGTCCACCTAGGACTCATAAAGGACTGAGTCAGCACACCAGTATTTGAACCTGTGACCTGTAGGTCACGCACAGTTATCAGCTTTAATAAATGAGGTAACAATGGCAGACTTTTAAAATGGCTTCTTTACGGGAACGAATGAAGCATTATTAGCTATGCTCAAGCTGTCTAACAACTGTGGAAGTAGATAGGGCATCACAAACTGTTAAGGACAGCGGTGCTTTTTCTGCTCCACTTCTTTAATAATACCCAATCTATAGATTCCCACCCATTCAAGCTTGCAGTTTACTTTTACTCTTACTGGATGTTAACGTAAAATGATCGCATTACAGCCCTGCAAGGTTTAAGACACTTACCTTTTAAAGCAGCTACAATCTTTCACATTAAAACACAACACTGCATTGTTGTAAACACGAGACCTGTAAGACTGTGGGTTTTAATCTCAATGTAGGGTCAGTGATGAAAGCAGATGGGTCCATCTCAGGTAACTGCAGGAAAAAACACAAAGGTACAAGATATTATTGTGGGAACTAGGAGTTATTCGAAAAACAGAACATTAAAGTAATACATGCACCTATACACAAACTACCTTTTATGCAATCAATAATATGCATTGTTGTTCTTTAATTCGTTGATATTATAAATGATTTTAACATGGAACTGCATTGTTGACATTCCAAACAAATACATTAGCATTAATTAACTCCTTTTGTCTTCTTCTGATGCATTGGGTTTGCGTCTATGGAAGGAAGATGCTGCAGCAACAAATGTTAGACAGAATGCTGAATAAATCAAACATTCACCCCCAGTCAAGAGAGCTGGATTAAATCCATCGTTCTTTTGTTCACAACGCCACCCCAGTTTGGACCCAGCCATATGCAAACCAGTCTTGACCCCGCTCCTTTGATCTATGACTGGAGGTGAGTGTTTAAAAAGTTTCAACACTCCGTCCATGATTTTATTTTGTGATGTTGCTATGCGCGCCCTAAGTGGGTAAGGGTATGCCCAGATGTGGGTCCCTAGCTTGATGCACCAATGGATGCAAGCTAGCCTGGCTGATGAGGAGTGATACTCCGAACCCGGTCCCAGGATGCTTGTTTCTGGTCCAGGGAGGACCTGGCTTGGCAGTTGGGGCTGGACTGTTCCTATGGGGAGCAGGGTCAAGACTGGTTTGCATATGGCTGGGTCCAAAACAGGGTGGCGTGGCGACCAAAATAACAATGGATTAAACCCAGCTCTGTGACAGGGGTGAGTGAGTGAAACGTTTCAACACTCCGTCCATCATTTTATTTTGGGATGCTGCTGCGGATGTTGCCATCCTGTGTACCTTTCCCAACTCAACACTGCACAAAAAACAGACTCAATTACGTTGACCGACAAGGAGGTTCTTTTTCCAACCAGTTCCATGGTCATAAGTTTCTACCGGTTTAATTTCAGTCTCAGAAATACCTGCCTATTATATTTAGGAATCTAAGTGGCGCTCCGAACATGGTGACTTATAGACTTTTAGACATCGGCTTTTCCCTATCCAGTCTGAAGTTAAACAGTCTCCGCCCAGCTCTCAGTAACGGCTGAAGATATTTGTGATCATGATTTAACAGAAGGTGGTCCAGTTTCTGTTTATACTCTCCAGATTCTTACTTATAAAAGCCTCTGCAGAGCAAACAGTTACTAACTAGAGCTTGAACCACACTGGAGCCAGTCCTGTGCTTTGCTACACGTCAGTATGAAAAGCATACATACCTCTGCAAGTGACAAAATACTCTCTAGCTTGGCAGTATGTGCTGTTGCCACAGTTTCATGGCTACTAGCCACAATCAAGTCTTTTTTTTCACTTAACTTGCTTACACAGCAGCAATTTTCTGCAGCATAATGACCCTGAGATAGGAGTTTCGCTTATTGATGTGGTGAAAGGTAACGTTATCACTTCTATTCCTGCCAAGACATGAATACTTCCCAGGCCAAACAGGTCAGATATGCATCTTGTGACTTGTACCAAAGATGCAGCTATGCAAGAGATGCGCAACCTATGCAGAACACATTCTGTTTGGTGGCAATGACAGTGGACGGGGCCTGACCTTTGTATAACTTGAGAAACCCTACTCAGGCGGTATGTGAGGAGAGTCAGGAACATAGAGTAGAGCGCTGGTGAAGCCAAGGCCCCCTTAAAGTGGTACGTCCTTTTTCTGCGCGTGCGGCAAAGCACTATAGGTTTGATGGCAAAGGATGCAAGAGAGCTTCTGGTGACCAACCGGTTAGAAATACAACATAACTTATAAAATAAGGTTTAGACAGATAGTGACCAGGATTTCACCAAGGCTACCAATGCGAGACCCTGTTGCTCAGGGACCAATGGCTCCGCCTGGAACAATGATGTTCGAAGCATTACTCTGAGCCAGCCTGAGCAGTAGGTGGAGGGAACCCTAGTTCTAATCAGAGTAGCAACTGAATCCACAGTAAAATATTATTAATAAGCCTTGTTTTAGGAACAGCTTCTCCACGGGTCACCACCAAAAAGTTAGCAAATGAGGCAAATGTGCAAACAGCAAGTAGTGCAAGCTGCAAAGAGCTGAGAAGCGGAAGGGTAGGCAACTGGGAGAACATCAAGGCTGATATGTTCAGGAGAAAGGAGAGTCACATGAGCAGCGGAACAAATAACTTCCAGCTCAAACCGTGAACACTTTGTTGCCTCAAAGTATTTATAGATGTACAAGCAACGATTAATTAACTAATTGAATCAAGCAGGTTGAAAAGTCAGCCAGTAAACGGGAAACAAGCATTAGAATGCAATAGGTCTCGCATTTTTAGGTCGAGCCTGGGCAGCGCATGCACTGCTCTGCGAGGCATGCTGTATTCGAGTAAGGACTTGAAGCCCCGCCCACTCTCCTCCCATATTTGTCATTGGCTTGTGTCATTGTACTTCGTAAATGCTGGCTTCTGATTAGTTAATAGGCTTGTTAGTCCCTCCTTAGTACAGCCTTGTCTTCATTTGTAACCTCCCATGAGGACTGGCCCTTTTACTTCAGTTGTTACACGGTACTTCTTATTTAGTCTGTAAGCACTATTTTCTTTAATGAGTTTCTCCTACTGCAGGCACAACATGCTTTCCTGCGACATTCAGCGCACCATGCGTGCTTTCACTTTCCAAGCAGCCCAGGACAATGGCGGCCGCTTCTTTGAAATGCAATAGGTCCCACATTTACAAAAGTTTGAGCTATGGGCATTGTAAATGACAATGCCTTTTATTTATGTGTTAATTATCAAAACAGATAAATAAAAGGCAGTCATTTACAATGCCAGTAGCTTAAACTCTCGAAAATGTGAGACCTAATGCATTGCAAATGCTTGTTTGAGTTAGAGCTATTGGCGTTGTAAATGGCAAGGTCGTTTACCCTTGTGTGATCACTCCACTGCAAACAAAAACACATAAGCAAACTAGCACTAGCCAACAATGTCCATTGAAACAGGAGTTGAAAACTTGCGTGCAGAAAAACAAAAGCAGATGCGTTTACACAAACCTAACAAATCACCTGCTTATTGAAAGAAAAGTGCAAGGGCCCAAGTTACGTACATAGGTATTGTAGAAGGAGCGCTTTCTAAAACTTTACTCCCCCCCCAAAAAAGTCACTAATAAATCTCAATGTATCTATTATTAAGTTGCCTGTAAATTATTTAGCAATAAGGGGAAATAAATGCAGCGAGTGTAGTTTAACAAAAATCTCTCCACATATTTTCGTGTTTTCAGCGTTTTAAAATTGCTTTGCCTAAAAGCCTTCCTGCTTGGGCAGTAAACCCATGGCACCAACATTTGCCGACTGGAGAAAGCTTTTCTGTTTGGACAATTGGTTTACATTTTTAGAGTGATTATGCCTGGGCATCTCTGAACTCTCTCTCTTGGGGCCTTCTCTCTCCCCCCTGGCCTTGCTGCACTATCAGTGCTTAATCTGAGCCGGTGCTTTCCGGGGCTCGGCACCGGCACCTTATTGTCAAAACCATACTTAAAACAGTCTACCACATGGTGGCGCTGCTCATCTAATTTAGAAATGAGCAGAACAACGGTTGTTTAGGAATACAATCTACATTAAAATTGCTAATCCTTGCCTCCCCAGCCATTCCTTTGGCTTTGGGGACCTGGAATAAAGTGTACTGTCGCATTTACATGTAAGAGAGATGGTTAGTAGTTGTTTTGGCAGCGATGACAAGGGTGATGGGTGGTGCAAGCTGCAGTGGCCTCCTGGTCAGAGCCCTGGCACTTAATATTTTACAAATTAAGCACTGTGCACTATCCCTGGGACTTGCAGCACTCTCCACTGGCAAGGTTCCTCACAGCAGGGTATTGTTCCCTAAGCTTCCATGACACAATAAATGGGCCAGCTCTGCTTTGCCAGGTTTCTAATTTCACAGAAATTAGGTTCAGGTTTTCGGTTACAGCCCGTTGTGTGCCAAAGAGAGCAGGAGTCACAACACTGACTGCTGCTAGGTAGCAGAGCATGACGCAGAGTAGTTTTCTCAGGAGACTGAGCGCTGTGCCTCAGTTTAGAGGCTTACAGTGCAGCTGCTCTCTTTCAGACCAATGACTCGATGTTCCTTACATAGTAAACCAAGCAAACACACTGGGAGCTACATACGCAAATAAATATAAATGCTTATGCTGGCACACTCACCGTCCAGTCCGTCACCAGAATACTTGTGGCTCTTTGGGAGTTCACTGTTCACCAACGGTCTCCAGTCTCTCCCCCGCCCCCACGACTTCTGAGCCAATCCTAGCGCTGCTCCCTTGCTGTTAACAGCATGACAGCAGTGCGAGGATTGGCTGGGTCAGGGGCTGCCAATGCTCCTTTGGAGACTTGGGGGCTGTGGATGTAATCCACCCCGGGCTCCTATCATTGCAGGTAGGTGAGGGTTCAAGTCGCGTCTGGTGGCTTAGTGGACTAATGTGTCCACTGTAGGGGCCTGTGTTCATCCTTCTGAGGTCGATAAAATGAGTACCATTGAGTTGGGTAACAAACATCTGTTATTCAGCGCCAGGATACCCTTGGGTGAACGTGCACTTTACAAATATACAATGTTATGTTATATTTAAGTGCGCATCTCGGGTTGGGCAGAGCAAGGCATCCGTCTAACCTGACATGCGCACTTCACCCCAAGGAGGCCCAGAACGGTGCCACATCAGATCAAGCATTCTAGCACACCCCCACTCACGTGCGACTCCGCCCACCCTCACCCAACTCTACTGCAAAAAGGAAAATTGCCCGGCCCATGCTGCGCACTGCTGCGGCTAAAAAACGATGCCAGCTGGGAATCAAAAGTAAAGTAATCATTTAATAGGGGACTGGCGGCAGGGGGAAACCGCCCCAATGAAGAAACCGCCGCTGAATTTAGATCATTTTTGCTTACGCGTAATGGAAACGTTTTATACCGAGCTTCACAACACAAAGGTACAAGATACTGCTAATCCTCTTACGGAATCATCAAGTTCATGTACTCTTATAGGATGATGAACACCCACTTACATAGTGAGGTAGGCTTCATTAGTCCATATCTTGCACTGTGAAGCATTCAAGAGTACTACTATTCACTGGTTGTAAGTTCTGATTTGTTAAACTGTCAACCCTATATTGAAATTGTATGTGGCGAGCTAAAATGTTGGTTACTGGTGTCTTCCTACCACAGGATTAAAAACAGGAGGGCAAAGCAACAAATCCTTTTTTTCTATTCCATCATTATTTTTGGGAACTTCAATATTACCCCTGTGGGGTCAGGCATCTTCACTAGGAATACAGGTATCACACATCAAATACTGTGAAACAACAGCATCAGATTGGGGTGTAGGGGGGGCAATCTGGCAAACTCCCTCCGGCCCCACTCCTTGAAGAGCCCTTGCAACATGCTTTTGGCAAGGCTATCAGCACGTGCAGCATGTTTTGCACGGCGGGTCACTGTAATTGTAGCCTGCACTTTGAAACCAACCAAGCCTGAGCTGCCGAGACACACTCATAGAAAACGGGGTGTGGGAAGCCGGAGTTCATAGGCCTTGAGACTGCGAACCATGCACTCAAAAGCGTCACCTACCCATTACCAGTGCCAATGGGGCAGCTGTAGTGAGGCAGTGATGGCCAGATTCCACAATTCTGAGCAGATCCTTCTTTTTTACAGCCTCTCTGGAAAATCAGCACCATGGGCAAAGAGGAGGACAGCTCTTAGCTCATCCTGGACCTACTGCAAGTGTCGCTGACTGCCCTTTATAGCTGAGGTATAAACTTTTACGTAAAAAGTTGATGTTAGATTGCGTCACTTTAGCACCTTGGATTATATGGACTGGCCCTTATTAAAATTAGTGAGCCAACCTTGCTGCTGTGACAGCTTTATTAATAACTGGAGCGACAAACCAGTTGTCTTGTTTCTCCAATATGAGCCTTTATTTTTATACAAGGAGTAATATTAAGGTCTTTTATACCACACATCCTGAACTGAATTATTTGAAGATGCTCTTAGATGTGATGACCATAGAAACGGAGGCATAGGAAAAAAATATTATCCCCTAGCGTCACACTGTTTGGTCAATCTTGGAAGCCAGGATTGAAACCAGGTTTCCTGAATAGACACTGTGCGATTCTGATCCTGGATGGGCCATCTCATTCTTCCCCCCCTTCTATCCTGATGACAATTGTATTAGTGACCAAGAGGCAAGTCAGTTGTCTTGTGCCACCCATACACGGCCTATATTGCTGTAACAGATGAAACAACATTATTGTCAATTGAACCAAATATGAGAGAAGATTTTTGTACAGTGCATGCCCTGAAATGAATTATTTCAAAGTGCTCTCAAATGTAATGATCACAGAAAAGTAAGCAAAGGGAAGAAAAGTAATTGTCCAGGGTCACACAGTTTGGTCAATCTGATAAGCTATGACTAAAACCAGATTCTCTGGGTCAGGGCCCCTCAACTAGTTTTTGCCCTTGGTCAAACAAAAGCTTCTGACTTGTCTAGCATGTTATTCAAGTGCATTCAAAATAGCCATTTCATTTTTATAAGATGGGGTAACACCATTGGAAACACCCCTCTTCATAGAAGAGGTAAACCTTGGGGGGGAAAAACACAGTGCAAGCTTCCTAATGTCAGAGGACAGGTAGAGCTAGGGCTTGTATCAAAAGACAAAGGCAACCCTACTCAATAAAAACCAGGGCCTTAAATAATATCATCAACAACAACGGTTCTCATTTGAATCAATATATATATATATATATATATATATATATATATATATATTATATATATATATTTTGTTAGACATGGCTTTTTCAGTGGGTTCACCCCCAGACTTTTTGGCCTCCTGTTTTTGACCTTGTTTTTTTGTTGGTTTTAGGACTCTGGGCATTTTACCACTGCTATTCAGAGCTAAAGTGGATATGCTCTCCATGTAAATTGTGTTTATGGATTGGTATTTCCATGATTGGCTTATTTGATTTACCACTAAGTCCCTAGTACAGTGCACGGTGTGTGCCCAGGGCCTGTAAATCAAAGGCTGCTAGTGGGCCTGCAGCACTGATTGTGCCACCCACACAGGCAGCCTTTCAGAGGTGTCTCAGACATGCCACTGCAGTGTCTGAGCGCAGTTTTTACTGCCATGTCAACCAAACCTTCCCTTTTCTTACATGTAAGGCACCCCTCAGGGTGCAGTGTATGTGAAAGGTAGGACATGTACTGGTGTGTGTGACAAGTCCGGATAGTGAAAGACTGTACATTTTGTTTTTTTCAATATTGCAAGGTTATCGGTCCCATAGGCTGACATGGGAGTTGCTTTGTAACATCTAACAAGCATAACTTTCCATTGGGACAAGAGAGAGAAACGGAGCTTAGGCTTCCTAAACTCAGGATTTAAAAATACATCTTTTAGTAAAAATTATTTTGATATTGTGTGTTTGAAAATACCACTTTTAGAAAGTGGGTATTTTCTTGTCTAACCATCTATGTGCCTCTGTCTATAGTGTATTCACTGTCTGGGTTTTAGACTGATAGGGGCTGGTTTGTGCATTCACACTACAGACACCAGGGGGGGGTTGAGGTGTGTCCTGCCTTTCCTGGGTGGCTCATAGCCAGACTGGATAGACCTGGCTGCATTTAGAGTAGTGGAAGGAGTTTTTGCTTCCACCTGAATGAACTGTGTCTGTCTTCCAAAATGTTGTCTCTACCCCCTGGAGTGAGCCTGGCCTGAGCCAGGCAGAACTGGATTATGTATGCCTGTGGAACTTTGTTTGTGCCAACTTCAAAGGGAAATGTGGTATAAATATTGGGGTCCTGACCCCAGAACTTTAGATTACTGCTGGACTAAGGAACCTGCCAAGAAGAAGAGCTACCAGGAGGAGTACTGCCCCTTTGCTGTTGTTGCTTTGTTGGGTTGGCCTGCAGTTGCTGCTTCTGTCTTGGGCAGGGAAAGGACTGGACTGTTCTTTCTGTATTCTAAGTATCTCCATGGGTTTGCTGTAGTGCGTGCCTCCTGTTGGAAGTCTCAGGGAAATCAAAGACTTCAACATCTTCTGGAGCTGGATGTTTCAGCTGCCAAAGAGGAAATAGGCACCCAGATGCCATCAACAACGCCCCGCTGCCGACTCTGTGACCTAAAGGCACCGCAGAGGGCACCGCCGCACCACAACCCTGGTCTCACCAACGCCGCAGTTCGACACTGCCACCGAGCCGCTGCTTGCACCGTGACCTGTGGGCACCGCTCATGGAGAACACAGATCACCGTCCCCCTTCGCACCGCAGCCCTGGTCTCATCGACGACGCTCCAAGCTGACATTGACGCCGCTGCTATCACTGTGGTTTGGGGGCACAGCTCCTAAGTTACAGGACGCACTACCCCATCCTACACTGCAGCCTTGACCCACAGACGCCAGTACCATCGACTCCAGTTCGACAACCAATGCCGCTGCCTGCACCGCGACCTTTGGGCCCCGCACACCACATTGCCCCATCTCGCACCGCAGCCTTGGGTCTACCGACGACATCGCCTCAGCAACGACGACGTCGCTGCTTGCACCATGACCTGTCAGCACTACAACGAGCACCGCCCCGCAGCCCTGGTCTCACCAACGCCACTGGACGACCATCATCGAGCTGCTGCCTGCACCGTGACCTGAGGGCACCGCACGTCGCAACGCTCCGCATCACACCGCATCCCCGATGCCGGCGCTCCTGAATTCAAGCTCACGGAGTTTGACCTGCAATACATGTGACTTCAAGAGCCTGATGACACCTGCACGACTTCCGGAACCAACGCCTGCCGATGCCGCTCCTACGGAGCTCACCGCAAGATCCGACGCCCTGCATCTCCAAAGGTACTGTTTTACAGGTCTCCCCAACACCGTAGCTGGCCCGCAACGCCGCGACCGGCCGATTGTATTTGTTTTTTCACAACGACGTGATAGCCCCGGATGGAGCTATTGACTTCAAGGAACTTTATTGGTATTGTGGATTACTTTATGTTGAATTTTTATCGGCTTGGTCTTGCTTTAACAGATAAATATTGGATAATTTTCTAAGACTGGTGTGGTGTCCTTTTGTGGTGTTTTCACTATATTACTGTTTATGTGCAAATGCTTTACACATTGCCTCTGAGATAAGCCTGGCTGCTCGTGGCAAGCTACCAAGTGGGTGAGCAGGGGTTATTTTAGACGTGTAATCCCCTTATCCTCACTAGAGTAGTGGATTCTGCCTGGCCTAGGTGCATAGCCTAGCCATCCAGAAAACCCATTTCTAACATATATTTGATAACACAAAAGTACAATCGTACAAATAGAGCTGTAGTATGATGGTACATAAAGAAAGCACAAAAGGAGTCAAAGTAGAAAAAATATTTCTTTTATATCATATCATTTTAGTGTTATTCGATATGCATTGTAATATACACATATGTTCAGTACAACGTGTCCCATAAAAGACAGAACCAAGAAAGACATAAAAACCATAGTACAATAGTTCACAAATATACAAAATCAAACATAAAGAGGATTCAAAATATCTCACAAATGATCTAAATAAGTAATTACATGGTATCAGTCAACCCTTTCATCAATTAAAGGGTTGTGTTACAAGGTTCATTTGACACGGTTTAAGTTTTGACCTTTTCTTCAATATGGGGTCTCATCAGGACCACAAAATGAAAGTGACACCTAACAACAACAAGAATAGGCGAAGACTCCATAGTGAGGTTGATCAAAAAAGGACCACTGTGTAAGTAGTAGCATAGTGGTGCGCATACCTGATGAATTCCAGGGAACCAACACTAGGTGCGTCTTTCTTGGCTCCGTCTTTTATGGGACACGTTGTATTGCACTCTAAATTCTTGGTGTGATATATAAGAATTTTTTTTTCTACTTTTACTCCTTTTGGGCTTTCTTTATTTACATTCTACCACAGCTCTATCTGTGCAATTGTGCGTTTGTGTTATCAAGTATACATATAGGATCCCAATGAGAACCACTGTTGATAATATTAGGTAGAGCTAGGGCAGCATCAGCACAAGCCTTTATTTTTTTACAGAACTAGTACAATATGGAAGTAGCAAAGCAAGCTTCCCTCTCTCACATACATCAATACATGCAGTTTTCCATTTCCCACAGAACAGATCTGCTAGGTGCAGACTAGTACTAGCTTTCATTGCTAGCAAAATGTGTACATTTAAGGCATGAGCGACATGTAAGTTACAGACTGATTGATCTCTGGGTGGGTGTTAAGTCACTGAGGTGAATGTATAGGTGGATGAGTTAGTGAATGTGCACGTTCTGACGCCATTCTTGCTTAGGCGATATTGCAAGTCAGCATTCTGAAAGTCTTTCTGCATTCATTTGAGGCCTGCTGTTCCTGTTGATTCTTTGGTGTTTCAAGTATTAAGAACTAGTTGTTACTTTAGGTCATTGATATTTGGCGCAGCCTCGCACAAGCATAACTAACTATGCTTTAGATAGGCCGTCAGGTGCCACACTCTATAAAATGTTCTTCTGGAGTGCACGAGAACCAGGAACTATGCTATCCCAGGCTCGCTGCTGCACCTGTTCAAAATGGTTTTGGTGCCGCCGGAGTCTTCCATGAGTGGTTTAAAACTAGGAAAATACAGACCGGGTATAGTGATGCGTGGGCCTTAAGTGGTGGGTGCTTATATGAAAGTGCCAGGCAGTAGTTCTCTGTCTCTGATGGGTGTCTTAGTTCTTAACTGGGGCTTTACTAGAGATGAGCGTGGGGCAATAGGCGCCGACCCTCCGTGATCCAGGACGCCAGCCTTACCTCCCAACGCAGGAACATTAAGTCGCAACGCTTCCCTCTTGCTTTCCACAACAGGTGAATTCAAACAGCGAAGGCAAACGAGGAGACAAGCAGGTTACATCACATTATACTACAAGCTAACCAAATAAGACGGGAATAGATGTCAACACAACTCTCATCTATCCTGCGATTGGCCAGAAAAGGATACTGACCCGGAACAGATTGCGTAGCTGGACCAGGAAACTCCGCCCATCGCCCCGGAAGTGATTGTTGAGTAATCAATAGCATGCGGTTTCTAATTCCACTTGGACATTTGATGGGGGTGCGGTTGAAGGGACTCACCCAGAATTTTGGCTACCGGTCAGGGAATCCGGTTTGTTGCAGAACGAAAAGCGCGCGTGCGCTTGGGCACAGTGCGAAAGCTGGAGACGGCTCGAGAGTGTGTCGGGCTCCGAGCACTACAGCAGCGCGGGAGTCGATAGTGCACTGCAGGGACTGGACGATGAACGTTGCACCATCAACGTCCCGTCCTACAGCCTGTGAGCCAACGGGTGGTGGTGTACAATACCTGTTCCTTGGGGTTTTAACTGGGATTAAAAATAACGATGATGTCTCACAAGGGGCGTGGCCGATGTAATTGGGGCGTAGCTTAAAAAACAAGAAAGCTAAAAATCTGTGCTTGGAATAGTGTGCCGCCTGACTCTCATTTTGCCTTTTCGGTCGAATCCGGCTATATAATTCAACAAGTAACATTATACCTACAAAAAGTCAGGACTATTGGCTTTGTCAATGGTTGTTAGTTGCATAACAAAAAAAAGAAACCGCTATGACTTCGTTGTATATAATATTGAAAATACTTAAGTTCTGAAATTATGAGACTGTGAAAGAACTATACAGAGTCTCTATGAAGTTCCAGTGAAAAGTGGTACTGCTGCTGAATTAAGATTTTTTTTCCATCCTGAGGGTGAGGGCAAAAATGGAGAGCCCGAATCAGTAGCTCCTTTCTAGAACTCCTGGTGCTAAGCACCGTCAGGATCCGGCTGTTCTTTCATATATTACTCTTACTCTTAAACTAGTAAATATGTTTTCCCTATTCTTAAGCTCGTTTTATTGGCAACCCAGACCTGGAAGCAACAGGTCTCCTTGCGGCTAGATTTTTCTCCTGCTACCCGGTCAGATGATTCCACTTGTTCAATTATACCTCCACCTTGTAATTTCATCAATTTTTGCTCCACCTCACTTCTAGACAATGGAGCATTTATTGCCTTGTGAACACACGCCTGTATATTTCAGTTTGAACATAATCTTGTGCTTAAACCCACCAAAAATTAAAATATGTCCTGAAAAAAACTGTGCAATAAGTGTCTAACATATCACGAGCAAACCTTTCCAACTCTCCCTTCACTAACATCCCTGGCTTCAGGCTTTTGGAATTGACTTATTCCTATCTCTCCTTGGTCCCTCCATCCTAAAACTGGCTGCTCGTTTTTCATAACGTACATTCTGCCTTTCTGTCTTTGAATTCAAATATTAATTTCCTGAACCCAACATTTCTCTGTGTTCTCCTGTAAAACTCCCCGGGTTAACATGAGTTGCTTCTAAGTCTTCCATTTTAAAAAAAATGACTATTCTATACCTCATTAACTATTGAGTACGGTGACGCTGAGTCACACCTCCAAGAATCATTTTCAGATAGTTTTTTTTCTTGGTAGAACCATTCATTCCCACAACATCATAATATGTAAAACTCAATACACAATCATGATCTGTACATATCTTTGGTACCATTCTGTTTTCTGAGCTGTCGTATTTTTCCACTTCCTCTTCCATAATACATTTAACATTATCATCATTCCATCCTCGGGAAACCGTGTAAAATTGGCATTTGATTCTGAATCCTGAACATTTTTGTATTAAAGCCTAATACTTCTTGTTACTTGCTAGATGATCTGTACTTCTACACCAATAGCCTCTTCCTCGAATTCCTTTTAGACTTTCTCCATTCCAATTCACATTTGTTCTCCTTGGGTCCTTGAGTTTATCTTTCTTAACCATTCACCATTACTCTTCCTACTATATCTATGTTCTCTTCATCTTTTAATACTGCTTTTGCATATTTACCTGTAAGTTCTGCTTTTTTTGCTATTGCTAATCCTTCTTTTAGATCTGATTTCCCATTCACCCACAACCTGTCTTGAATGTTTGGATTATTCACATACATGACTATTTTGTCTCTAAAGAGTTTCTTGTGTAATGATCCAAACCAACATGTTAATGCCAATTGTTTAAGTTCAGCAACACAGTTTATATTTTGTTCTTTATTTTGCACTCTGTGATAAAAGTCATAGTGATCAATTGCTATGTACGCGGGTGAGGGAAACTGTGTATCTAAATCCTCTAGTGTATGTTGGAATGTATCTCCTTGACCTGGTTCTCTAGGTTTCTTTTGTACATTTTCAATCCTCCTGGACTTTTGCAATGCAATAAAATACTTTTATTCCCTTTCCGGAGTGAGATTGAAAGTGTTCATTGCACACATGATGTATTTATACAAAGCTAAAATCTGCTGTAGTTACAAAATGTAGTTTCCACTGTGCTTTAACTGTGCTGTAATGTCTTTACAAATGTTCGATAAGTGACAGTTTAATTTATATAGTCACTAGAATAGGATTTATAGAAAGAAAGTAGATCTGCTTCTCACCATAATATGTATTTGTTTTCTTTAAAACAAAATATGCTTGAAAGGGTTAAACACCAACTGTATTCAGCTGTTCAGTACATGGCACGCAGTTGTTCCGTCTGCACTTAATTAGCTTCTCAATATGGCGCTGCTGAAGGTTATGTAGTGTAACCTTGTGTGATGTGTTATGCGAGTGCTCCATGCCAAAACTTGCTTGACAATGCGTTAACTGTGCGGAGCATAGTACGAGTGCATACTTCCACAGGCTGATGGCGTGAAACAATGGAAATTGGTTCCAACTGCTACAGGTAACAGTTCATTGCCATTATTTAGTTTTGAATTCAAATGAACGTTACTTAATTCAGTAAAGCACATGTTTTGTCCATGAGTTGTCCTTCTGTGTAGAAAGCATGTTCAATGCGGGGCAATTGTCACAATTCTTGAAATCTAAGTAATCCTTGAAATATAAGTATTCCGGTACAATTCTATGTTCTGTGTTCAATTCAGTGCACGTTGTCACGACCCTTGAAATATAAGTAATCCAGGGCAATTCTTGAAGTGACTCCATGTGACATTGCTGATAACTCGTTTCCAATTCTTGCATAACCACTCGGAAGCTAGTATTTCATTATAAGTTCCTGTTCTTTCAGCCCTGTCCTGGAAGCAACAGCTCTCCTGGCTGCTGCCTCTTTCTCCATTCCTCTGGAATCCTCCTCCTTCCAGATTCCGGAACACACTGGTATGGTGGCCTAACTAGAACTTGCACAATACAAGATACAAATGGTAAAAAACAACACCCGATATATGTTGGGATCCAATTTGTGCATCCACCTTCCCCTTGTTCGGGTAGGGACTTCTACCAGTACACAACATGTGACCTGCATCGCAGACAGGACTCCTTGCAGGTGAGGGGTCAGGGTTGTGACGGCAACTGGGGATTTGGGCAGGCCTGACTGTCAGAAGCAAGACTAGGGCCTAACAACCTGGGGAATGAAAGTGACAACTATGGAATTTATGGACTATGTTTGTAAGTAGGGGACACTCTGTTAGCTTAGGCAATGGGAAGTGGACCTTAAAAGGAATTGGACTTGAACTGGGAAGAAACAGTTTCTAATACTGTGATTTGGCTGGTTTTGTGCACTTCAAAACCACAGGCGGTAACGTGATCTGCCCAGGATCCGACCGTCTCATTAAGTGTGGATGGTGGGATTAGAAATTTGATTTCTTAGTTTCACAGGCGAGTGTGCCTTTTGCTTGTGGCTTTGTACCATAGGACCTGCCCCTGCACCTCATGGCCACCTCTTCGCCCCAGCAATATAGGAAAGGACTCCAGACCTGGCTGTTCGAATGAGCAGATCACTACCTAGCAGGTTGCAACTCCAGCGCCTTGAGGCCCTCATGGGTGATTTGCCGGGCTTTGTAAACCCTGTATTGATAGATCGTCTTGAGGCTCTGTAGCACTGTATGAAATGGGTACAATTTTTACCCAGATTGCTGCTAAGGCTCTCAGAAGACTGAAGTTCAAATTCAGCCCTACCGAAATGTAAACTTATAATTGTGATGAATGTCTAGTTTTTAAGTCTAATCTGAGATAGCACGTTTGCTGTCGCTTGCAAGAGCTTTTGTTATCTAAATAAGAAAAGCAAAAACTTAAAAAGGACTTCAAGCCTGCCCATCACTTACGATTGGTAGGCTTCTTCGTCACTCTCATTCAGTACTTTAAATGGAAAAAAATAAGTGCAGGTACTCATTAAATTGAGCTCGGGCGTGGTAGTGGGCGGGGTTAGAGGCGGGGTGAGACCAAAACACTTCTGTTGAGTATTCATTTTGCCCTTGATAGTTGTCTCAAATTTTTCATATGTGCAGAGAAGGGCATTTACACCAGTTGCAGGACATACCAAAACATGTGAGAAATGTATCAATATAAACAAAATGTGCTAACTCGTTACACAAAATGAATGTTAAACACCACATGTTAATGTTTCCTTGTTTTGTAATATTTGCAGCTTCTTAATGTCTTACTGTTCCTACTTACTTGCATTTGGCGCAATCCTTATAGTGCACACACATACACACAAAACAAGTATTCCACGCATTTCTTTTCAAATACCTCCTGAGTGACCTGTTTCTCTTCTGCTCTGATTTCATTTCTCTCTCTCACACAAACATACACTCAAACAAGCAGACAAACACTCTCTATCAGTCTTCACATCTCTAACCTCTCGATCCTTCCCCCTCACTTCTCTCCCATATGTATCTAACTCTGTCCCACTCTCTTTACCTCAATTCTATCCTATCATTCTCTACATCACTCTCTATTTCTCCGTACCTCTTACTCTTTCCATAGCTGTCTCGATCGCTTCACCATCTCTATCTGCGCTTACCCCTTCTGTCTATCTTTTCCCCTTTAAACTCTCGTCTGCTTCTTCTATCTCTGCCCCTTCACTCTTCACCTTCTCCCACCCCATTATCCGTCTTCTCCCCTCGGCAGAAGGCCCCACAGTCGGTAAGCTTTCAGTGGCAGACAGTGAGCACTGCTGGGTCGTGAGCATGTGCAGTGTCCAGCAGGGTAGAGGTCAGGGGCAGAACAATACTGGCCTCTGATGAGAAGGTCAGTAGACCGCCTCACCTGGGCAACAGGGAGTCCGCCTAGGTAATCCCCACCACCTCATCCCCGCCCATCATGGACTCAATGTCACAGCAGGCGGTTGGACAATGGGGGTTGATTTGCAGGGGCAAGTGAGTCAAGCGAAAGACAGTCAGACCCCAGTAGGAGGCCAAGGGGTGAAAATGGCCCTTGTTACCTGGGTTCCTAAGTGGGCCACTCCTGGGCAGGCTCCCCCACCCTCCCACTCATTCAGTCTGCACACATCACTGTGCCCCAGGCAGCAAATGTCCCATACACTATCTAGCAAGGCGACCCAGCATGGAGGCTCGGCAGGGGGCTGTTGAGGACAATGAGAGCTTTCATCTGGGTGGGGAGGGAGCAGAGGCCCACTTGCCGCAGCAGCAGGCCGTTCAGGCCCCATCCTGCCGCTTGCCACAGCTGAATGACACAGACAGACGGCAAACGTGCTGCTAAAAAACCGGCACACAGCTGGCACCGGCCCAGTGCCCACCTTATCAATTCAACCCTGAGTATCGGTACTCTCCTTGGCAGTGGAGAAGTGCCGGTACTCGGCTTGGTAAAAATAAGAAGTGACGGTACTGATGGAGCAGGGTAAATGTAAAAATGTATCCTCCTAATATTTTCGTACAATATTAATAAACATGTTCGTTTAAGTAAAGAACCAACAATGTATGTTAAGGGTTAATGATAACACGCAATTCAGTGTGCAAATAAATTGACTGATAATTGGTTACGTTTCTAACATAACATAATATTTGCGTACTAATTTAATAATAAATGCATGATTTGTGCTTTTAAATAAAACGTGTGGTTGCAAAATAAAGCGATGGTAAGTAAGGGACAGCTTTATATGTTGCTTCTGCTAGGTAATACCTAATTGGGGTACGTAGAAAGACGGGAGGGAAACAAAAGGGTTTATATTTCTTTGTTTGATAACATTTTGTTTATCTTTGAAAATAGTGCGCTTAGGCCTGCCGAGCAGCAATATAAAATGGCCGCGAGTTACTAGAGTGCGCATGAGCGGATGAGACCATGTGATAGAGGAGAGAGGCTGTGGAAAAGGGATGATCACGTGCTGATGCCGAGAGGCTAAGATGAAAGTATGGTCAAGGCTGTTGTGACCCTTCTGAGCAGATGTGTGCCAAGATGATCAGCAAGAAGCGTGAGAAGCCTGGCTGAATCAATAGACGGAACTGTATTACACAAAATGTAACAGAAAAAGATACAATTTGGACTGATCGAAACGGATGTGCAAGTGCATGAACTGTGGGAAACGATGCTTGCATGGACATTCCACACGGAACTGGTTAAGACCAGGAAGTTTGATTAAAATGTATATGGACCTGAGTTTTTGACCAATGAGAATGAATCGCGCCATGAAAGAAGAAACATTTTATGCTGTAAGCTAGAATTAGGGTATAAGAAGACCTACTCTTGGTGGGAGGGGTTAGAATGCTGCGGGAGATGCTGGAGAAGTTAGATGCTGTAGATGGGAGAAGTTGCGGTTGCTGATGCTGACGAGCTGATGCTGCTGCTGTTATTTTCCTTTTCCAGTTGAGTATAAAGATGCTGCTTTAGGAGAACTTTTATTGATAGATTTATTAGAATTATTAGGCTTTACCCAGATAAATAGATTGATCTATAGAGTTCGTATTATGATAACCTCATTTTTCCGTCTAATAAAAGTGCCTTGCAATTTCAAACTATTCTTATATTGATGATAAATGCAATGATCTGAATAATAAGCTTAATCTCAATTTTCCTGCATTCAAAACTTTATATAAACTTTATTATTCTTTAAACAAATGACTCAGTGATTTTCTTTAGCTTAATGATTAATAATGAAATGGTAAAGAGTTTATTGTGATTGAGCTGGTCTTAATCACCATCAACTAATTCCTACTAGTTGGTCCATCGACCAATGAGCGGAATACCTTAAAAGCAGATGAGAAATATTATGACATTATAAAGAGGTATCCCGTCTCCTTCCAGCGAATCGTTTTTCTCCTAGGTTCATGACGGAGGAAATCCAGGGAACAAATGAGTAAGTGAATGTATATGCAGTGTTATGGGCCCCACCGTCATATGGATATAGTGTGTGTGTTAGAGAAATAATTGCACCTGGATGACCAAAGCATAATAGGAGAATTATTTTTATTGTTAGCGCTGGATCAGATTTCTTGGTAGCACAGTTATGGTTACTATAGATTAGTTTGGTGATTATTGATTTTTTGATTATAGATTATTGATAAGTTTATGTCTAACACTTTTTGTTGAGTCGCGTTATGTTATATGTAAGTTTTCACGCTTCCGGGAAGTAGGAAGTGGAACACGTGTGGCAAGAGAAGTCACATGGAATTTTACACTGTCTGAGTTCATTTTTGGTAATAACACAGGTTGTGTTATATTAGGGACATTTTGCGTATAAAAGGTGTGTAAGTGAAATAGTGATCGGTTTTCTTGTGAAACTCTGGCCTTAATTCTCAGGAGCAGTATAGTCTCCACATGTGTTTTATCCCCAGAGAAACGGGTTTACTGGTTGCTTGAAAGAAGGTTAAGGTAGAGGGAAGTGCTACTTTATCTGTGAAACTGAAAATTCTGTGGTAGGGTAGAGGTAAGCGCTGCCTACTGGAAAATACAGAATTCTTGTGTAAATGGTCAAAGCTATCTTTTCGGTTTAGCGAATCAGACAATGGAAATGTGGATAAAATGTTGTAACTAACAAGAATTGTTGAAAAAGAAATTGCCGATAATTTTTGTAAAGGAGGGGTCAAGAGTAAAAGTGACGTAGACAAGAGTCGTGCTGGGATTGGACAGTACGCCAGTCACATGAGAACAGGAGCAGGACTGACGTAGACAAAAGCCGCGCTGGGATTGGACAGTGCGCCGAAGACAGAAATCGCAGTGATTGGAGTATTGGTGTGAGTCGCGCTAGTATTGGTTGAAATAACGCATAGGGAACAGTGTTGAATTGCGGATTGTTTAAGGAGAAAAAGGTTGTGAATCATGTCGTACTATGAGTATGGAAAAGAGAAAACGTCTTGGATGTCGAAAGTTAAGAACTTTTTTAAGAAGGACAAAAAGGTAGTGACTAGAGAGGGACAAATAATTCCTCCGCCGAAATCACCAGCTTCACATATGATGCTGAAATATGGATATCATACATGCATATGGTTAGAAAATTGGACAAAATATACCAAGAACGATGGAGCATTGGCTTTTCCTGAGAATGGTTCATTTAATGTAGCCGTACTACGGAACTTGAGAGAAAAAATGGTAATGTTCGAACCTAGACCGACACAGTTTGAAGCTTTAACGGAATGGGAAGATGAGATGTATGAGCGAGAGAGATCCAGAGGATTAAAGAATCATGAGTTTTTGCCTGGAAGGTTGTGGGGAATAATTCATGAGGACAGAGTAAAGCGTTGGAGATATGCTAACATGGCAGGAGGTTTGTTTCCGGCTTTTGCGGTTGAGGAAGAAGGAAAGAGAAAGTGTACCGAGAAAAAGAAACATGTAGTGGTAGAAAAGTATGTGTAATGGTGGTAGTGAAACAGATGACGAATTGCTGGAAGATATTTTAAACAGAAACCCACCTCCATACCAACAGACTTCTGCGGTGGTGACACCTAATGCACCGCCAATGGAAACTTGGAGGAATAAAAAACCCGAACGAAGAAATGAAATAAACAGGTCACAAGAAACATTTAAAACTTCACAAAATGAAGAGACAGAAAGTGACAATGCAATTGAATTAGCAAAAACGACAAAAGAATTGACTGAGAAAATAAGAGAATTGACAAAGAATATGGAAGCTGTAAATGTACCAGTAACGATAGGTCCAGTAATGCCAATTTTTGAGAATCAGAAAATTAATAAACATTCTTTAGTGATTCCCATGAATTCACATTTGCAAAGAAAAAGAGAAGGGATAGAACTGAATAATGAAGGTGCACACAATTTGGCTAGTACGTGTAGACCAAGTCCACCTACAAATTTAACGATAAATGAGAGTGAGATTAGGAGAATGCCTATGGTGACAGTCCGCATCAGGAACACCAGAAAGAAGCAGTGATTGGATAGAATTAAATAGTACGCCTATAGGTCCGACTCCAGAAGAGTTAAATGAATGGATGAAAGCGCTAAAAGCAAAAGATCCAGAAGAAAAACCATTAGATATAATTAGGTTAAAAATAGACATGGAAGAGTTGATTTTGGGAACAATTGGAACAGAAAAACTAAAAAATTATCAGGATGACGAGATTATGTTTTTGTGCAAGAGTCTTACTTGGAGAGCTAGAAATTTACATGACAAATTGGAAGAGATTGCAAGTGAACTAGGAGTAGAATTTGTGAAAGTGAGGACGTTGCAGAAACCGTACAGAGTAGATTTTTGTGAGAAAGACATAGAGAATTTGAACACATCAGGAAGACTGACCCAAATAAAAGAGTTGATTGTTTTATTGAGAAAATGGGGTGATGTGGATAGATGGAGAAATAGATGGACAAAGAAGAATGAGAAAACAACAGATAAAGCATCTTTAGCTTTTGCAGTGACAGATAGGGAACCAGTTGCTAGGGAATACCCGATGATAGAAATACCAGGTGGTAGTTATGTGCATGTTCCGTGGACCAGACAGGATATACTGTCATTTACAAATGACTTCCCAAAATTGAGAGAGAAACCAGTAGAATGGTACAGACAAGTGGAGAGATTTGTTAAGGTGTCAAAAGTGCTGTGGATAGATCTAGATGGATTGTTTGATATAGTAGTGCCAGCTGATTTGTGGACAGAATGTAAGATTACTATTGATTGGCCAACTGTAGAATATCCAAGGGATGCTAAAACAGGAGCGCCAGGTCCAGAAGTGATGAGGAAGTATGATCAAGTAGTTACCTTTTTGAAGAATAAAATTCCACCAAAAGAAACAGATTGGGTAAAAATAGACAGAACAACGCAGGAAAGCAAAGAATCAGTGCACGCCTACTATGAGAGATTGTTGTTGGTTTTCAAACAGTATAGTGGTTATGAGACACTAAGTGAGAAGGACATGAGTCATTTTGTATATAGGTTTGTGTATGGATTAACAGCAGAGATAAGTGAAAGGATTAAGCAGCACTTGATAGGATGGCAGAATAGCACAGTGGATGAAGTTTTGAGATATGCCAAGTATTGCAGTGATGAAATTGAGAGTAAACAGCGTAAATTGAAAGAGAAAGCCATGTGGGCACAGGTGAAAGTTGCAGAGAAGCAGGAAGCTCAATTGAGTAATACTAGTAGTGAAAAGGACAGTTTAAATCCTGACCTAATATAGGTAAAGGAAAAGGACAAATGAGCATAGATGAGGCAAAGAAAAAGTGGCCATGCCACAACTGCGGAAAGCTAGGACATTGGAGAAACGAGTGTAAATTTCCTCCAAAACCTAATGTGGAAAATCAATCATTAAATTCACAGGTGCAGAGTGAGGTAGTTACTCAACAAGGTCAGGTGCCACAACCACCACTTCCCAAGAGTGTTAACCAACAGAAATACAGTGCAGAAACAGGATTCTACGGAGGAGAACAGGTAAAACAGTTGTCGCGTGCAGCTGAAATTTTTCAATATTGGTTACGACAGGATGAGGATGACACACATGAAAGTTCCTGACGGTGCCTAGGAGAGGGGGAAGAGTGCGTGCTTGGCGCAACTCTAGAGGTAGATCAGTCTGGTCCATTTGTGGATGGAGAAGTGAATGGTGCAAATGTAACATTCCTTGTTGACACTGGAGCTACCCGTTCTACTGTTAGGTCAGTGGAAATTCCAAACCTTCCTCTCTCAGGTGAACATATCCAAGTGGTTGGAGTTTCCAATCAGCAAATTAAAACGCCTCTTACTAGATTAGTAAAGTTAAGAATTGGTCCATTTAGTGAAATGCACCGATTTGTGGTATGTGATTGTAGTCCTGTGAACCTTTTAGGACGCGATTTATTGTGCAAAATGAACTGCACAATTTATTGTACCCCAGACGGAATTGCATTTCAGACTCCAGATGAGGATGTGCTGTATAAAATGACAATGGTGAATTTAGAACCAGAAGTAAATGGTTTGTTTCCTGTATTTGATGCAGAGAAAATCCCAATTGAGTTGAAAAGGACAGTGAAAGAAGAAGTGTGGGACTTTACAGGAGAAGATGTAGGATTAATGAAAGGAGTAGATCCCGTTAAAATAACAGTAAAAGAAGGAACGAGTTACCCAAATACGCCACAGTATAAATTGACTCCAGAAATAATTGAAGGAATAACGCCAGTAATAAATAAAATGATTGAACAAGGGATTCTAAAAGAAATCATGAGCAGTCCATGTAATTCGCCAATAATGGGACTGA
Organism: Calotriton arnoldi; assembly: GCA_963921515.1. Taxonomy (NCBI): domain Eukaryota; kingdom Metazoa; phylum Chordata; class Amphibia; order Caudata; family Salamandridae; genus Calotriton; species Calotriton arnoldi. The sequence continues at coordinate 1,453,881 of CAWUFW010002797.1, forward strand.
AAAAGCCAAACGGAACATATAGAATTGTACAGGATTTGAGGAAGGTAAACAAAATTGTTGTACCTTGTTGCCCAATAGTACCGAACCCTGCTGTGATTCTATACCAGATTCCACGAGAAGCAGAATGGTACACAGTAATTGATTTATGTCATGCATTTTTCTCTATTCCATTGCATCCAGATAGCCAGCCAATATTTGCGTTTAGGTTTGGAGAGCGTATTTTGGCATGGTGCCGAATTCCTCAAGGGTACACAGAAAGTCCCTCAATCTTTAATCAGATCCTAAAGAAATCATTGGAAGATCTAAGAATGCCAGAAAAGTCAGTAATGGTTCAGTATATTGATGACCTACTGGTGGCATCAAAAACAAAAGAAGCATGTGTCAATGATACAATTGCTTTGCTGAATCATTTAGCAAAAAGAGGACATAAAGTGTCCCCTTCAAAATTGCAGTTTTGTCAACAAGAAGTCCAGTATTTAGGGCATAAAATTGAGAAAGGAGTGCGAAAGGTAACGACAGAAAGAATAAAAATGATTCAAGGAATGAGAGCTCCAATGACACAAAGAGAGGTAAGAATGTTTTTGGGAATGGTTGGATATTGTCGACAATGGATAAGCGGTTTTTCACTGATTGCTAAACCATTGCAGAAACTGACAAAGAAGGATGTTAAAGATCCTTTTGAAATGAATGATGAAGAAATGAAAGCATTCAGAGAGTTGAAAAAGAAATTGTGTGAGGCTCCAGCATTGGGAATGCCTGACTATGAGAAAGATTTTGAGCTGTATTGCAGTGAAAGAGATGGATGTGCATTTTCAGTTTTGGTGCAGAGACATGGAACTATGAAAAGACCAATTGCATATTTTTCAGCTGTTTTAGACCCTGTAGCGAAAGCGTTGCCTGGATGTTTGAAAGCAGTTGCTGCTACTTGTGTGAGTTTGGAACAGAGTGAAGGCATAGTGATGGGGTATCCATTGAGAGTGTATGTTCCCCATTCTGTGGAAATTCTTTTGTCAAGAACGAAAACCCAATACATGACACATAATCGGCTGACTAGGTATGAAAAGGTAATTTTGAGTGCAGATAATGTGACCATTGACAGATGTATGAATGTGAATCCTTCAACATCATTGCCAGATGAAGAGAATGTGATTGAAATGGATGAAGTAGATCACGATTGTCTGAATGTGTTCGAATACTGTACAAAACCAAGAGCTGATATACGAGATGAGCCATTGAAAGAATCAGATTATATTCTGTTTGTGGATGGCTCATGTTTGAGAACGAGTGATGGAGTTCTAAGTGCAGCATATGCAGTTTGCACAGTAGCAACTGTATTGGAAGCATCTTGTCTGAAAGGTATACGGTCTGCCCAAGTTGCAGAATTAGTAGCTCTGATTCAAGCATGTAAGTTGGGAAGAAATGTACGGGTTACGATTGTGACAGATAGCCAGTACGGCTTTGGGGTCGTGCATGGTTTTGGTCAGATTTGGTCACAAAGGGGTTTCTTGACGTCTGCAGGAACGCCCATCAGAAATGGAGATTTTGTGAAAAAGTTGCTTGAGGCGATACAGCTGCCTAAACAGATCGCTGTTGTGAAGTGCAATGCACATAAAAATGGGGAAGACTACATTACTGTTGGTAATAAATATGCTGACGAAATGGCACAGTACTGTGCAAAGAATGTGGTTTCTTTGAATAAATGTCGCGAAAGAGAGCATATTTCTTGTCCTTTGCTTTTTACTAACTCTATTGAAACATGGGATGAGGTGAGACAGTTACAAGAAGCTGCAGAGGATGAAGAAAAAGATACTTGGCTAAAAGCAGGATGTAGAAAACATGAAGAAACTGATGTATGGGTTTACAGGGATGAGAGACCAGTTATGCCTGATAGCATGATTTCTGACATGGCACGGATGTACCATGGGCAAGCCCATATTGGGAGAGATTCAATGATCAGACTTTTTAGACAAACATGGTACAATCCAAAATTCAGAGCCATAGCTGAGAGTCTTTGTCAGAGATGTCTTATTTGTCAACAGTTAAATCCAGGAAGAAAGACAGTAGTGAGTCTAGGAAGAATAGGACGAGAAGGGGTCCTTTCACTAGAATGCAAATGGATTTTATTGAAATGCCACCTTGCAGCAGATTGAGGTATGTCCTAGTGGTCGTCTGTTTGTTTTCCCGTTGGGTGGAGGCATATCCAACAAGAAGGAATGATAGTATCATGGTAGCAAAACTTTTGCTGCGAGAATTCATTCCTAGGTATGGTTTTCCAGTCACGATTGAAACAGATAGAGGAACACATTTCCAAAATGAATTAGTTAAACTGATTTGTGAAGCACTTAGTATTAAACAGAAACTGCATTGTGCATACAGACCAGAGGCTTCTGGAATAGTAGAGCAAGTGAATGGAACGATCAAGAACAGGTTAGGAAAAATGTGTCAAGCTACAGGACTGAAATGGCCAGATGCTTTGCCATTAGTTCTGATGACAATCAGAAGTATTCCGGAAAGGAAAACTGGACTCAGTCCACATGAAATAATCATGGGACGAGCTATGAGACAAGCACAAGTACCTGTCAACAAGCTACTGACTATAACTGATGATCTAGTGCTGGATTATTGCAAAGGATTGGCTGATGTGGTGCGTTCTGTGTTTCATCAGGTTGGACCGGATGCGACCACTCTTGAAAGAAAACCAGCTCACGACTTGAATCCAGGAGATTGGGTTCGAATAAAAGTCCACCGGAGAAGAAACTGTTTGGTTCCTCGCTGGGACGAACCACGACAAGTGATCCTAGTGACGAGCACCGCAGTCAAGTGTGCAGGAGTGAAACATTGGGTACATGCCAGCCACACCATCAGAGTTCCAGAACCTAAAGATTGACATGTGAGTCGGCATCTGGAAATATCAGATAACAGTTCAGCATCAGAAAGAGAAGAGGAGACAAACAGGGTGCCAGAACCTGAAGATCGACCTGTAAGTTGACATCTGGAAGACCCAACTACAAGTGCAACGATAGAAGAAGAGGAAATAGAAGAAATAGCTGAAGTTCCAGAATTTGAAGATCGACCTGTAAGTCGACATCTGGAAATATCTGACACCAGTTCAGAATCTGATACAGAACATTCGGAATGTGAAGAGATTCTGAAAAGAAAGTGGAATTTTGAAAGCATAAGAGAAGAAACTGAGCCAGAAAATAGTGACAGTGAGCAACCAAGTACAAGTTGTGGTAAAATTCCTTCGCAGATAATATTAATAGATGAAGAAGGGAGAGTTTCAAACCAAAAGTTAGAAAAATCGGAAAAACCCCGAGGAGCAGTAGGGACAGATAGTCAAACACAAGAACAGGGAATTTTAGAAGCAGATAGACTGACACAAATTCGGAAGAACCTCGAGGAGGGACAGAAATAGGTGAACGAAGGAAGATAAGAAAAGAACCACAAGTAGATGAAAGTGAAATTATAAGCTTCAAAATAAGAGGAAATAACGAAAGAATTGAAACAGAATCTGAAGAAAGTGGAGAAGAAAGAAATGAAAAACTAGAGACAAGAAATTGGAAAACAGAAAGAGAGGAAAAAGGAAGTGAAGCAAAAAGGCCAAGAAAAGGAGACAATTGGCCCAACGGAGTAAGAAAATTAAGATACAGAATCATAAGGTTGGATGGGAAAAGTGCTGAACAAGTGAATGAAATAACAAGTCAAAAAGAGCAAGAAAAACAAGGTGGAAAACACTTGCAGAAAACGAAAAGAATAAAGAAAGTAAATCAAAAGTATAGATCGCCTGAATGGTTGTATCGTGCTTTGACTAGTCACAAAGAAGAATTGAACACTCACGAAAACCCAGAACAAAGAAACCTGATGGGAGAAAGTGAAGTGCAACAAACCTGAAGCAACAAACCTGAAGAAGTTTAGATAGTTTTACCGGATTTGACAAAACACTGATCTGACGAATTTACCGGATGTGACAAAGAAAGAATTCTGAGAAAGAATTAAATGAAAGTACCAAGTAAAGACAAAATATTGGAAGTACAGAGTGGCAAGCAAGTCATTTCTGAGGTGTAGTGACACAATTTTCTAGAAAACAAATAAATAAGGTTAGAAGACAAAATGGAGAATACTAGAGATAGAAAGTGTAGATGTGAGTTTTTAAGTAGATGGTGCAAGATGTGCTGTTTTTGTACAGGTTTATTAATAACAGTATGGGTGGTTTTAGCAATAACTTTTCCAATTAGTTTAGCTGTAGTGGAAAAGTCTAATAACACTGAGAAAGAAAAAGGAGCTAACACTCAAGAGCCAGTTATTTTAAAGAGTAGTGCAGAATTACATAAGGACAAATCAATAACAGATTTTTCAAAAAATGTCTTTACTAAATTACTGTATGAGTATGTAGAAACAATGGATGTAAGAGATTGCTATGTTTGTATGCAGTTGCCTGCATCTGTAGCAGAGGGTGTGACTTATCATCACCTCCCTTTGACATATGGAATAACATGTAGTGTTTTAGCAAGTTTATTTTATAAAACAGGTAGATTAGAATATTATTACACTGACATAAATAAGATTTTTGCAAAGGTTTCTGTAGTTCCCGAGCTTAACAATATAAAAGAAGGAAAGACGTTTGGTGAATATTTTTTAGAAGATAAGATTTTAACATTAGATAGTATAATTAGGTACAACCTTACCTCTGAGTTAAAGAAGGAAGAAAAGGTATTTTTAGAAATGGTTGAAGAGAGAAGAGTAAAATTTCAAAGAAAAGTGATAGAAGAGACAAAAACACCTCTTTGGGCGTTTGAGGAAGACAATCATGACAGGAAAAAGACAAATGCAGCTATGACTCTGGATTGGCCCCAACAGGGAAGGTTGTGCATTAGAAGAAATAAGACAAGATATGACAATTATTTTGTGGGTTCCAGCAAGTGCCATGACAATTACCAAATTCTAGGTGGATGGGGATTCAAAGGGGGAAAAGATCCAATATTTCCAGGGATTTATTATGTTTGCGGGAACAGGGCTTATTATAGGTTGCCGGACCATTGGTATGGGTCATGTTACTTAGGCCTGGTCTTTCCAAAGATTTTTCATGTGGATAGAAAAGAAAAAGGAACACACAAAATGATAAATACCTTTACACGTAGAAAAAGGGAAAGTTTTTCAGAAATAGTAGGTGATATTTTTGGTGCATTGATACCAGCAGTGGGAATATCTTTGAATGCATTTAGAATTCGGAAATTATCCACAGTGGTAGATCGTTTATCTACAGATACTGCTGGAGGGTTCTTGATGGTAAATACCGAGATGGTTGCCATGAGAGCTATGGTGATGCAAAATCGTCTTGCCCTTGACATTCTTTTGGCAAAAGAGGGCGGAGTCTGTGGAATGCTGAAAGTCCAACATTGTTGCACTTACATTCCAGATAAGAGCGAAAATATACAGAAGTATATAACAAATATTACAAATTTGCACAAAGAACTTGTTCCACTGGAGGTTGAAAGTGTTTGGGGAAAACTTGGTAAAGGGTTTTCTTCTGTAACAAATTGGTTAACAAGAATGAGTGGATTAATAATAGGGAAAGTTATAATAATAGCAACCGTGATAATAATAATAATATTAGTACTGAAGCTTGCAATAACTTGTATAAAGAGAAGAAGAAGGCAGAATAAGCTAGAAAAAGAAAACATGATAAACAAGGAAAGAGAGAGAGAAATGGGTGAAATAGAGTTAGAAGAAATAAAAGAGAACATGTACAAGAAAACGAAGAAACAAGTTGAAAGAGACACAGTTGTGTAAACTAACAAAAGCAAACGGATAAAAGATATATGCTGTCTGAGAAAATTGTATAACTTGGGTTTTTGTGGTGATATTAAAAATCACCAAAGGGGGAGTTGATGGAGCAGGGTAAATGTAAAAATTTTAACCTCCTAATATTTTCGTACAATATTAATAAACATGTTTGTTTAAGTAAATAACCAACAATGTATGTTAAGGGTTAATGGTAACACGCAATTCAGTGTGCAAATAAATTGACTGATAATTGGTTACGTTTCTAACATAACATAATATTTGCGTACTAATTTAATAATAAATGCATGATTTGTGCTTTTAAATAAAACGTGTTGTTGCAAAATAAAGCGATGGTAAGTAAGAGACAGCTTTATATGTTGCTTCTGCTAGGTAATACCTAATTGGGGTACGTAGAAAGACGGGAGGGAAACGAAAGGGTTTATATTTCTTTGTTTAATAACATTTTGTTTATCTTTGAAAATAGTGCGCTTAGGCCTGCCGAGCAGCAATATAAAATGGCCGCGAGTTACTAGAGTGCGCATGAGCGGATGAGACCATGTGATAGAGGAGAGAGGCTGTGGAAAAGGGATGATCACGTGCTGATGCCGAGAGGCTAAGATGAAAGTATGGTCAAGGCTGTTGTGACCCTTCTGAGCAGATGTGTGCCAAGATGATCAGCAAGAAGCGTGAGAAGTTGGCTGAATCAATAGACGGAACTGTATTACACAAAATGTAACAGAAAAAGATACAATTTGGACTGATCGAAACGGATGAGCAAGTGCATGAACTGTGGGAAACGATGCTTGCATGGACATTCCACACGGAACTGGTTAAGACCAGGAAGTTTGATTAAAATGTATATGGACCTGAGTTTTTGACCAATGAGAATGAATCGCGCCATGAAAGAAGAAACATTTTATGCTGTAAGCTAGAATTAGGGTATAAGACCTACTCTTGGTGGGAGGGGTTAGAATGCTGCGGGAGATGCTGGAGAAGTTAGATGCTGTAGATGGGAGAAGTTGCTGATGCTGACGAGCTGATGCTGCTGCTGTTATTTTCCTTTTCCAGTTGAGTATAAAGATGCTGCTTTAGGAGAACTTTTATTGATAGATTTATTAGAATTATTAGGCTTTCCCCAGAGAAATAGATAGATTGATCTATAGAGTTCTTATTATGATAACATCATTTTTCCGTCTAATAAAAGTGCCTTGCAATTTCAAACTATTCTTATATTGATGATAAATGCAATGATCTGAATAATAAGCTTAATCTCAATTTTCCTGCATTCAAAACTTTATATAAACTTTATTATTCTTTAAACAAATGACTCAGTGATTTTCTTTAGCTTAATGATTAATAATGAAATGGTAAAGAGTTTATTGTGATTGAGCTGGTCTTAATCACCATCAACTAATTCCTACTAGTTGGTCCATCGACCAATGAGCGGAATACCTTAAAAGCAGATGAGAAATATTATGACATTATAAAGAGGTATCCCGTCTCCTTCCAGCGAATCGTTTTTCTCCTAGGTTCATGACGGAGGAAATCCAGGGAACAAATGAGTAAGTGAATGTATATGCGGTGTTATGGGCCCCACCGTCATATGGATATAGTGTGTGTGTTAGAGAAATAATTGCACCTGGATGACCAAAGCATAATAGGAGAATTATTTTTATTGTTAGCGCTGGATCAGTACTCAGTACCTGTGAGTACCGGCCCATTTAAAGCACTGCGTCTCATTTGTTTTCGTTTCATTGGCAGCTGTTTGCATTTTTGCAGTCTTGCTCTATGGTAGCTTTCAGAGGAATTTGTTTTCCCCTGCTTTAGATTCGACACACACACACTCACACACAGAGCACTGCAGGGAATCTGCTGCCTATGGTTTACAACACCCTTTCCCTTGTTCGCTGCAGTTTATTACACAGATAAGTGGAACGGCCGAGACATGACTGCAAAAAAATATAACCTTGACGAATCACATTAAAACATAAAGCACAAACCATTGCATATCAATCCTGTTTTAATGTGGCCTGTGCAAATGAGTTATGTATGGAGGAAATTAAATGTTTGGGTGGGGAAGGTAATTTGATAACTACAGCAGACTGCGTTGATCCATCAATCCCCTAGTCTAACAGTCAAGCGATTTATGCACAGATCTATTTTTATATGGATTATTGCACTATAAAATTTGTATTGCAGATTGTTTAGCCATGAAATCTTTGAACGCTTTGTTTGGATTTATATTATCGGAACATCTGTTTTCCATTGATGCATTGCTGAAAATGAGTGCTCTGCACGCTCGGTAGGTTGCTTGCAAAAGCTGCAACCGTATGCATCTTTTCCGGTGTTTTCTGCATTGCCAAAAAATAGTTTGGACGATGCAAATTAGACCCGATTCCCTTTCATCTGTCCTACACAGGCTGCTATCCAGACATAGCCCTTGTAAAATGATCTTTCTCACAGCAGGTAGAATTGGGCCTGTGGCCAAACTGGATTACACACAACACAGGCACAATGTTTGATTGAATGTAGTATGAGGTTTCTGAACCTGGTTGTCATCAGCCTTTCTCAAGCTGTAATCGAGTACAGACAAAAGTGCTGCCTCACCTAGAAACTTCCTTGCTTTGCACAACAAGAAGTGCACACCCTTCACCCCTACCATCTTCTAAAAGGCAGTGTGCAGAAAGAGCTAATCAGCAGCCCTTTGCTAACAAGACATTCATGAAACCTCTAAAGGCAGCACTGTATCCATTATCCCTACTTCAAAATCTGGATCGCCACCCTCCAGCCACAAAAGGCACCACTACTCTTACACTGTCTGGGAACCTTTCCACATCCTGTGTCTTGTCCAATGATAAATCGGGGCCATCCAAAATGGATCCCACTGGTTTTCAGTACTCTGACACACACCCACAGTGGTGCTACACGCATACTAACCACACACAGGATGTGAACATAAGACTCTGGTTTCATATAACAGCAGATATTTACATGAGAGGGGCCAATACGACACTCTCTCACGGACACAAATACAGAGCTCTGGTCAAGTATTTAAATCATAAAACACAATATGCAGCCAATACCATCACTTTTTGTGTTAAACCCAAGTCGGGGACAGTAACCCTTTGTCCATTCTAAGGCTACGCTTGGTGTGCCCCTCCGAGTCATAGGAGAGGTCCTGAATATTGCATTGTCAGGGACATGGCTATGCGTCTAGGCACACACTAAATTAGCATAACACCAGGGTCAAAACAAGTCAGGATACCAAATGCTCATGCAGTTGGGCACGGATAACTTAACATGTGTACTTGTAAAATGCATGTTCACTGTGAAGGGTATCTTGGGGCAGAATAACAGATGTTTATTGTTAGCCAACTCAATGGTGCTCATTTTATTGACCTCAGAACTACAAGAACTACTCACACTTTCCTCATAAGGTCTGGGGAAAGGATCACACTTCTGTAAAATAAATGCACTTTTTAAGACCTCAAGATATGCTTCCCAGGTTCCCAACAGGAAATATGAAGGTGTGGTTCTACCGTCATGCTTCAGTTGAAAGGTGGAGGTTTACCCTTTACCCTCTCGGTGGCCGGGGCAGAAAGGCTTGAGTGTTCGGCGAGGATGTTTAAATACTACTATTGACTGTATTCCCAACCAATATAATCAGCTGAGTGGCCATTGATCAAGGAAGGTGCTTCTCCCTCAAGACTTAATTGATCACATCTCGTCGGCGTATACGGGCCAATGAAGCGGGTTACATCATGTGAAACAGCTGGGCGAGGGCGCACTCCTGCGAAAATCAAGTGGGCCAAAGTGTCTAAAGCCCGTCAGAATCTTACAATGGAAAGCAACTTTAAAGCTGCTGAGCTGATAAGCAATTTGAAGACTAATTCACATCAGGCAGGCTTGAGAGGGGGGAGCAACCCTAATAATGGCTTGAGTGTGATACAAGTGATGCAAGTCAACTTTCTGTCAAATTAAAATGCTCACTGGGCATTCAAGAGGGGCCCACTGGTAAGCAATCATCTAATGTTTCTGTCCAGTCTATCTCCTTGATGAAACATTGGCAGAAGGGGCTTCTTCTTCTGGTGGTGCAACCTCCACGGTGGTACAAGATTCTTCAAACAGCACGACTTCTAAGTTGCCCCAAAACATGTTAACTACCCCTGGCCCCAATTAGGCTCAAGGCACTGTGAACATTAGTGAAAAACCTCCATATCCTGTATTCAGCTAAAATATATCTTTTGTATCATTTATGGGAGACAAGACAAAATCACCACCAAATGAATTAGAGGGAAAAATAAGAGTTGATGCACTTGGATCTCCATAATGATCAATCTCCAGAGGGGACTGATATACATAACGTGTTGGGGGATCAGGTTCTATCAGCTTTTCAGACAGTGCCGTCCGCAACTAATGCTTCAATAGTTCTGCCTGAGGAGTCTTTGGAAGCATTAATAAAAGATATCCAGCTGGGCGTCATCCTCCAGCCGATTCTGGAAGAGCTCACTTTGAAGTGCAGACACAGCTGAGTAATATTAACCAGAACTTGCTTCAAGTCAACTCCAGAATATCGCAAGCTGAATAACGCATATCTGATTTGGAGGATTTTCAAAATTGCTCTGAGCATCAGATGGCTCAGTCTAAGTGTGAAATCAGTGAGAAGCAGATGAAGCTAGATGAGTTTGAAAATAGATCTAGACACTCAAATCAGCATTTTGTGGGGATCCCAGAAGGATGTGAGGCCGGTCTGGACCCAATTAAATTAATTTTGGATTTAATTCACCAATATGTTCTTCCAGAGAGTACGGCCAAAATGGAAAATCTTTCTATATTGCGGGCTCTCCGAGTTCCCTTTGTCTCGTCCATCCATTTCTAGTCCATTTCAGTGACTTTCCTGTAAAAGAAAAAATTCTGTCAGAGGCTATAAGAGTGAAGGGATTCCAGATGGTGGACAAGGGTCGGTTCAACATCCTCTCGGATATGTCTGCTGCAGCGGCCCGCCGCCGAGAATCTAAAGCAATGATTGATCCTCTTAAGAAATACGGGATCAAGCCACCTTGGCTCAAAAGTCTAAGTTAAAGATTTTGGTAGAGGGCCGATTTTATGTTCTGGGATCAATTGAGCAAGCCAATGAATTTTTTCAACGGGGGAAAGATTCCCCTAAATGAAAGGGCAGTGAGGACATTTTCTTTAATTTCAGCCATATGGACAGAGCTTTAGATATAATGTCATAGATGTAACTGTTTGAGAACTCTCTGCCAATGCTTTATTCATTATGGCGGCTATCCCGGAGGATGGCTTCTGGGTGCCATTCCAAGGCACTCGCCAAAGGGAAGGGTGGGTGGGCAAGGAGTCAGGCAGTCTCCGGTGGAGAGCCTGGGACAGGGAGGGCTCTCCGGGATGCTCTGCTTCAAGGGAGGTGGGAGAGAGGGTCAAAGGGCAATATAAGAACCAATTGTAGCAGTGCAGGTAGTATATTGTGTTCCTTGTGGTATGATAGAAGTACAAGAGCTGCAGATCTTTTTTTTAGGTTAGTCCATGGCCCATAGATGGTTGAAAATTCTTTCATGCAACGTTAATGGTTTTAATAATAGATTGAAATGGGTGGCAATGCTTGCTTGCTTCAAATCACTTCAGGCGAATATAATTTTCTTACAAGAGATAAAGCAAGTTGTTGCATATTTTAATGCGTGGTTTCGTTCTGATAGATTGCTGGCGCAGTGACGACCCTAACAACAGACTCAATACCTGCCATTCAAAACGATTTCAATCATCATCTCCAATTGATTTTTTAATTTTTTTTTTTATCTCTCACATTCTCTATTAAGAGCTCAGTCTGAAATAATGGCAACTCCTTTTCCAGATCACGCTGTGATTATGGTTAATCTTTATTTTTCTGATCAACAGTGCGATCAGACCAGATGGGTTTTTGATAAATCCTTAATCGCAAAATGAACAATGGGTCATTCAAATGTGCCGGGCCTTAGAAGATTTTTTGGAGCGTAATATAGGAACGGCCTATGAGATTTCAGTTTGGAGTGCACTAAAAGCTTTCTTCAGGGGAGAGGTGATAGCCTTTTGGTCCAACTTGAGGCAGGCGAAAAAATGTAAAGTCCGCAATTGCAATTTTCATTTAATCGGGCAACAGCAATATATTTAGCTTCCCCCATGAGAGAGTCTAGGTCTGAGCTGCCTCAAGCTAAATATAATCTGCAGGACCGCTTTACATCTAGGGAGATGTTAAATCATAATTCAGTCCTACAGAAATGATATGAAGAATGAGAACACATAGGTAAAAATCTAGCATGGTCAATTATGCTGAGATCTAACGCCAATTGCATTAGGCAAATTTATGATTCGCCTTCTGCTAAACTTAAAACCCACCCACAAGAGATAGCTGATGTAATTCTTAATCACTACACAGAACTCTACTCAGATCCACTTAATACATCTACTGAGAGGGTCGAAAACTTTCTGGAAGGGCTAAATATTCCCTCAACACCAGAGCAGGTTGATGCTTTAATTACCTCAATTAAATTAGCAGAAGTTGCTCTAGCTGTAAATGCATCCCCGGCGGAAAAAGCTTGTGGAACTGAAGGGATTCCTGCAGAAGTCTATAAACTTTTTTCACCTCAATTGAATACATTTTTAGTTGATCTTTATAATTGTATTTTGACAGGGTGTGAGATTCCTGGCTTGTCCATTCAATCAGTAGAGGTCAGTTTTTAGAAAAAAGGCAAGACAGAGGACGATGTGAACTCCTATCGCCCCATAAGTCTACTTAACTTGATTACAAACTTTTTATGAAGATCATGGCAAATTGTCTAGCACAAGTGGCTCCTTGTGATATTCATAAAAATCGAAATGATTTTCTTCAAGGTAGGAGTATGGCAATAAACACACACTACCTGCTACAGATGATCGACTATTTTTCTGCGCATAAAGTCAAAGCAGCAATCATAATGTTAGACGCAGAGAAGGCGTTTGATCGTGTGCAGTGGAATGTTCTCTTCTCTGTTCTAACTAAATTCACCTTCCCTTCTAAATGTGTGCAGGTAGTTAAAAAACTATACTTTAATGCGAAAGCGTTCATAGTTCTCAATGGAAATTTGGCAGGTCCGATCGCTATTGCAGGACACCCCAGGGCTGTTCTTTTCTCTCCGATTTAATTTGTATTATTTATAGAACCCTGGCTTGTGCCCTTCGACAAGACTATACTATTCAAGCCCCTGCAGTGGTATCGGCGAAGCTGAAGTTATTCACCGATGATATTGCTCTTTACTTGGCGGCAGATAAAGCTAATATCTTGTGCGCTTTTTCCAAAATAGATGAATACACCGAAAAAGGAGGCTATAAGATCAACCACTCAAAATCACAAGCTATACTCTTCAATTTCTCCCCAGCGGTATTACCGGTATTAAGGCAGGTTAATTTCTCTCCAACTTCATCAATAAGATATCTATCAAGCTTTTCATGACTTCTAAGTTAGAGGATCTATTTGAACATCAATTTAAGAAAACATTATATAAGGTAAGTAATCTCCTGAATCAATGGCAAAATCTCCTTCATCAGTTATGGGTTTGGTAGCTCTTATTAAAATGTGTATCCTTCCATTATTATTATTCTTATTTGCGAATATTATGTAATGACTCCACAGACCTTTTTCGATACAGTAAATATGGAAGTTAGACATTTTCTATGGCAAGGGAAAAAGCCCAGACTTAAAATTCAAGCCTTAAAGCAAGATTCGGAAGATGGTGGCTTAGCTCTTCCTCATATAAAATTCTACTATCAGGTGTCACTACTCGATTGGTTATCTAAATCTTCTTCTGCAAGTTCTAACAAAGCAAATTTTGATCTAAAGCTTATGATAAAGGAATCAGATAGGTCTCTTCCCCCTTCTTAAAAATCCCCAAGCTACCCAAAAAATCTAGGTACAAGATTCCCTGTGTTATTGTAGATCGATTCCATAAGATCTGGGAAGAATGAGATTTCTTGGTTCCATCCGCAGCTGAAATTGTCAGATTGTATTCCTTTGGGTTTATGATTCCCTACCCATACCTGTACCCAGTGGTCACGTTTGGGATTTCATAGGCTGTTAGATTTTTTCCACAATGGCAAATTTGTACAATGGCCGAGATTGGTAAATTTAAATGCTAATCTCAACGCTTCTCTCTTTCTTAGTTCTGCCCAAATCAGGCACTTCTGTTTGGGATACATAATGGGAAATGAGATAGTAGCAGAGAATCTTTAGGAAGGCTTACTTTATATCTAGAACACAGGGAATTGGAAATTGGTCTAGATTGCTTCACCCAAAGAATAGCAAGGCCTTGGTTTTAGACCTTCTGCGTCTAATACACGTTTTTACAGGTTGTCGCTTAGATATCTCCCAGTGGTTGTTTACTAATTGAGTTAGCTATAAGGCTGTTAGAGCAGGTAACCTGAGAAGAATGGCGTTTTTTAGTAAATAGATGTTAAACTATACCCCGGTAAAACTTCATAAAATGTATTCAGGGGTAGAATCGACTTGTTTTAGGTGCAATCATGCTAATGGCAATTGGCTTCATGCAATGTTTACATGTACTCTTTTCTTAAAATTCTGGCTGGATATTTTTTTTAAAATCAGCCAAAAACTGCAATTTAATCTCTCACCTGATGCTTATGCTGTTTTATTTGGCATTACGACATGCACAGTTTTATTTCCATTCTAGTAGCAAGATCACTGGTACTCACGAATTGGAAGTCTGATATAATTCCCTCAGTTTTCCAATGGATCCAGAAAATGTAAAGAGTTTATACTTATGAAGGTATTTATGCAAAAGATTTGGCTCTATAGTCAGTGAGTAGAACATGGAAAAATTGGGAAGCTAACCAGTAAATTCCGGATAGTTTTTGGGTTGAACTGTGCTACGATTATCCGGTATGAAATGTAGGAGTTAAAATTTTGACTTATGTTCGAGATACAAATTATGTTATCTATGTTTTATGCTTCTGCACTTTATAAAGATATAATTATGTCAAGTGACTGGGATTTGATAAGAAGAACCTGTGGGAAAATAAAATGTGAGAAGACGGGGAGAAAGAAACCATTTTCCAATAGTGCCTTAGATACAAAAAGGGGGGCCGTAGATATAACCATGAACTTATGATTGATCTATTTTGACTGTTGGTTACTGAAACAATGAATTGTATTGATATGATTTGTATGCCTTTTGCGCTGCTACATCGCAGAAAAAATAAAAAAAGATATGCTTCCAAGGTCCTTGACCTTTGTCCAATATAGAGCAACGAATATTCTTTAAGATTTCTATCAAGAAAATTCACTGCTGTTTGGAAATATTTAGCGAACCTTGAAACCATGGTGGGAACAGAAATTTTATAGATCTTGCACTTCAGCACTTTGGAACTTTAGCACGTTGCACTTTTGGTATGCGGGATATGCACATCAAAAGGGCATTATAGCACTTCAGCACTTTAGCACTTTTTGTCTGTAAATTTGCACATTTGTTAATAGATACGACATTGTCTCAAGTAGCGCCCAAAAGTTAAGGTTGTAGTCGAACCACAGTTGCAACATGCCATTTTCTATCTTCATATTCATGCTGATTCTATGCAAAACATATAGGTCTTTGAACAGTTTAGTGTGGTTCTCTCTGGGTATTGTAGCACTCTAGCACTTTAGCATTTTAATAAGTAAGATTTGCTCACTCTTAAACAGTTGAAGATGCAGCCAGATTACTGTTGCAACATGTTTTTCTTTATTTTCTTGTATTTAATCCATGTTGGTTTTATATGTATAATGAACAGCTTTTTGATTGAAAAGTATTAGTTAAACTTCCTGTTGACAACTGTTTTTGGTTATGTTTACTTTGCTCTGCTCAATAAAAAAATCTAAAAAAAAAAGATTTCTATCAAAACAGCCAGTTAGCCTGACCCAAGATTTTTCCCCAGTTACTGCCTATAGTGTGAGTGAATTATGTCAACAGGGGTTGCTCAACTCCTGACCTTGCATCTCGCAAAGGTGGTGCTTATATGGGTATCAGTATTTGAGGCCCCACACCAGGTACCAAACATGTGTCAGCATAGTTGGATCTCATGGAAAGGCATCTAGCAGCGAGAAGGACATCTACCACCTCAGATGGTAACTCAATCGCAGTTAGTTACCGGTGCTCAATATCCATGCATTGAGGTGCAAGTTGTGGAGGTTTCATCGAAGGACCCTACCCTGATCTTGAGACAGGAGGTCCTCCAAAAGTGGTAGCCTGAATGGAGGACAGCTGCTCATGCTCAGGAGTTGTGGGTACCCCACACTCCAAGCCCAGTCCATGGCAGTTTGGAAGACTTGGACCCAGTCGTCCTTGCTCTTGTTCATTACTCGGGGCAGGAGAGGTAAAGGAGTCCCTTGTTATACTCCAGCCGGAACATGTCTTCTAACAAGTTCTCTCACAGGAACTCCAGAAAGAAACTTCAGCAAGCAAAGTTGTTGATACTGTGTATTCTTGATGGCGGTGAATAGGTCTAGCCAAGGCTTTCCCCACTGTTCGAATAAGCCCTGCTCTATCTTGGGTTGCAGATGGCACTTGTGATCTGCCAGTTCATCTGCTCTGACTTTCAGGATCCCTGCCAGGTGGTTGGCTACTAGAAAGATGTTGTGCTTCTCCATCCACCTCCAGAAATCTAAAACTTCTTGGAACAGGGTCTAGGACCCCACTTTGCCCTGTTTGTTGCAGTTCCAGATGGCTGTAGTGTTGTCTGTCGGAACCAGCATCCACCTTCAGGGCCAAACGAATGGCCAATAGCTCCAATAGGTTAATGTGGAGCTTGCGCTCTACTGGAGACCAGAACCCTCGGATCTCTACCTCCCATAGATGATCCCTCCCAACTCAGTACCAGTGCAAGTATCCCCACTGTGAGCTCTTGGTGTGGAAGGGAGAGTGGTCTGGCGCAGGACAAACTGAGATTGCATGGCCACCACTGTCAATTGTGGGCCATTCTCTTTGAGACCTAGATGGTGTCAGAGAGGCAGCCTTGATGCTGGGCCCACACAGATTTCAGGTTCCATTGCATGGTACGCATGTGCCACTTGGCTTTGCAGACAAGGAGGATGGATAGGGCCGAGAGACCAAGATGCCTTGGAGCCAATCTCGCTGAGATCCTGGACTGAACCCGAAACATTGTGTTCATATCCCATATGTCCTGGACTGTGATGGAGGAAGGCTTTAGAACTGACTGCATCCAAAATCGCCCCAATGAATGAAAGACTCTGTTAGGGAATCAGGTGGCACTTTGGCTTGTTTACGCTGTTATGATTTTCTCCATCATCTGGAGGTGGTCTACAATTGACTGTGATGAGTCCGCTTTCAGTAGCCAGTCATTGAGGTACAAAAATACAGTAACTCCAGAGCTGTGACGATGGGCAGTGAGAACTGCCATCAAATTCATGAGGATCCGAGGGTGCCATGGAGGAGCCGAATGGAAACACTGCAAATTGAAAGTGTTCCTGGCCCACCTTGATCCCTAGGTAACACCAGTGGGACTGCAGGATAGATATATGGAAATACACATCTTGCAAGTCCAGGGACACCATCCAGTCTCAAGGGCCCAGGGCAGAAACAATCTGAGTGAATGTGCGCATGTTGAATTTGTATTTTCTTAGAAAGGCAATTAGAGGCTGAAAGTCTGTGACAGGTCTGAGGCCCTCATCATTTTTTTGGAATGAGGAAGTAGTGTGAATAACAACCCTCTCCTCCCTGAGTCCAGTAACCGTTCTGTGGCACCCTTGGAGAGTAAAAGATGTACCTCATGCTGTAGGATGGATATATACTCATCCATAGTGCTTTCTGTTGGAGAAAAAAACAAAGGTTAGTGCATAGCTAGTAGAACAATCTGCAAGACCATCTGTTCGAACGTGATGGATCCAGAACCTGGTAGGAAATATTGACTTTTTCCTCCAACTCATTGGACTTGAGTTGTCTAGTACTAACTCAAGTGGCCTGATAGCTGTAGTAGCAGGGGGGCAGGTGTTGATAGACTGGTGCCCCTACTGTTCTGTGCGATGTCTGTCGGTGCCACGCCTGCTTCCCCATAATAACTAAGAGGTCTGCTACAATACTGGCTGTGATGGCTGCTGTTGTCTGTAGGCTAGTCTGCTGGAATATCCCCTGAACTTGTAGAACTGAGTGGGGAATTGTTTTGCAGGGGTCATTAGCCACAAGGAGCGCTGTGGTCTGCTTTCTCTCCAGAGTCTAGACCAGAGGTCTTCAAACTTTTTTACTCTGAGCCCCCCCTAAGCAAAATGTTTTGAGGTCGGGCCCCCCTCCAAAACTTTATGGCAAGGATTGGGGGAGCGGGAGGGACATGGCTGCGTGCAGGAAGCAGGGCTTATGAGATGATTTCAGGAATACTTTTTCTATAGCTTATGAACCGCACTAAATATGAGACTTATAAAACAGCAAATGCATCAAACAAAAACAGATATTCTCCCAAACAAACTGCTCCCCATAATTGGGGTGTTGTGAGCCCCTCACACTCTTTGACCCCAATGCAACTACACCTGCTGCACTAATGATAACTGCAGTCCTGAGTAGCAGGCTATCTCCTCTGCATCTTTTACCTCTTCCCCACCATGACGGATCATCACCTCGGTCCTAATGCTTGAAAGGAAAATAAGTTCCAATGCCCCTTTTTTAAAGGTAGACAGTCATAACTGTGATGCAGTGGGCCCCTCAAATCCCTGGGCCCCAGTCCTGCTGCATCTGCTTCCTTAATGATGACCAGCAGTGGCCACTCACACACTTGGCAGCAGTACCAGCTTCATTAATATATGTCCCTTTAAAAAGAAAACACTTATATTGTCCCCTTCTTTGGGGTATCTCTCTGAAGAAGCTGTCTCTGGCCATTTGTAAACATACAGATGAGTCCCCATACAGTGCTCCCTATTCTGGGCCTTCTCTTTGACAATATCTAAGTATCTCGCTCCTTTCCTCTGTCTCCTAGACCATTACTGTGAGGCCCCAGGGATCGAGAGGATTAGGGCTCTGCATCAGAATGCAACCCTGCTGGCCTTCTACCTGCCACCCCATGGACTCAGCTTTCACAAAATAACTGCCCTTGAATGGTTAATACTGACTTTGAGATGCCTCTGCCTGAAAGCGAAGGGTGTGGTGGTAGTGCAGAAAGTTAAAAAAGAAACCAGCCTTCTTACCAGCCATTAATTGATTGAGTCACTTAAAGCCAGGGCCACTGGAATTAAAAGTTTCGGCAGCATTAGCGTTTTCCACATAATTATCAATTTACTGCATAATCTGCAGATTTCAACAAAAAAAAAACTTGATTCTAGCTCAAACGGAACAAAAGTTACTTAAAGCGTGACAAAGTGTTCCGGAGCAGTGGAAGGCTCTTTGCAAAGATTGACTGGTAATCTTGTAGTTGCTTACTGCTGTATTTGGGTGTTTAACTGGTACTAATGAGGTGAAATATTTCCTCTGACAGTGTTACCTTGAGTTAAAATGACAAAATAATGAAGTAATGCTAACCACAAACTGCGGCGCATTGTGCTGCATAATTTACCTTTTCATGCTTCATAATTTAGTCAAACCTGCTGCATAATATGGACCTCTTCTGCTGAATAATTCCAGTGGCTCTGCTTAAAGCTTCATGGTGGCAAAGATTTATTCTTTTTGAGATGTAATGTAAGGGTGTTATCAGCAGAGATCTGGAATAGTGGAGACACTTACAAAAATGTCTGCAGTAGATACAGTTTGATTACTTAGTACTAAAAAGTATATTTTGTAAGAACTTGTTTTATCTCAATCACTGCATCATTTTGCAGCAAACTAGCTTAGAGTATGTAAATACTGCTTTAAAACAATGACTTACATATTCACAGTGCTTTCTGCCACAGGCTGGGACCTCATAGCACTATAAACAGGGCCACTGGAATTATGCGGCAGGAGAAGGCCAAATTATGCAGCAGGGTTGACTAAATTCTGCAGCAAGCAAAGGCGAATTATGCTGCATAATGCTGCATACTTTGTGATAGCATTACTGCATTATTTTGCAATTTTTAGACTTGTTAACACTGTCCTGTCTTTTTTTTGCCCGTCATAAGTACCACATTAACACCCACATACACCAATAAGCAACAGAAAGGTGACCAGTCAACCTTTAGAAAGGGCCTTCCACTGCGAGGTAACATGTGTTGCTGCATTTTTAGTAACTTTTGAACCGTTTGAGCAAGAAACAATTTTTTTTTTTTAATCAGCAAATTATGCAGCAGATGATGGATTATGTGGCAAATGTGGGAAATCAATAACTGCGCTTTTAGTGTAGGGTGAGCGTGAAAGTGAAGGGTGAGAATGAGGAGTGAGTTGTCTGAATGCAAGGTGCATTCTCAGACACTTGAAGTAAATCAGCATGTTATTGACGGCAGCGTAGGGTTTCAGATATAAGTTAAACTATGGCTATTATGGCATTAATCAGGGATCGAGGGTGGAGGAAATAAATAATGTGCTGATCCTGCAACAAACTTCCAGTCTTATGATTAGGGTTGCCAGCTCATTATTTTGATGTCGCAGATGGTACAAAAATAAACAGTCTCCTAAAGCTGTATTGTCAGCACTTGTCTGTGCGTACTTCGAACAGCAAATATAAATAGAAAGCACTTTTAATTGTGTTCTAGGGCGGCCTGAATGATTCATGACTGATAATTAAAAGGAACAAAGACAGAAAAGTCACATTACAAAAGAATACATACTTTTTTATTTATAACCCTATGTAGTGTCAAGATGAGGTCTTTGCAGGCTCTTTAAACAACACATGGCTGGCATTTTTCTTTTGGCAACCCTAGTTTATATTCCTTTTCACGAAATGCATTCTCACACTAGTAAATGTAAAATACAAATGTAAGGAATAGGCAGAGTGGGGGCCCAGGGGGTACTGGAACCAGGAAAAAAACTAAGCCTCGGTAACCAGTTTACAAATGTATGTAAATATGCAAATGTTCTTTAAAGACCTTTGAAAAACTCGGGCGTGCCGGGGATAAGACTCTAGACACTGCCCTGCCGAGACCACAGCAGCACACTCACTGACCTCCGGCCCCACGGCACTCTGATCTCACTTCAAGGGCTTCGGAGTAAATGAACACAGCCTGGAAATGCAGCAAATAAATATCGCTGCGCTTCCAGGCCATCTTCATTACTGTGTACCTGCAGAGGCATTTGCGCCCCCCTGGTAACCCATCCACGCCCCCCCCCAGGGGGGCGCGCCCCACGGTTTGAAGACCTCTGGTCTAGACCTATTGATGGGTGAGTCCAGCAACAATGCTTACATATTGCCAGAAAACCCGATCAATGTCATCCAGGCATTATTTTGAAGTACACCACTGGTACCACCTGTTGAGCCAATGCAATCTATGGTGTTTAGGCATGTGCAGGTGACCTATTTCACTGCAGCCTGCACTAGATGAATTGTGTGAGCCAGGTAGGCCCTAATGATTTCCGGGTATTCTACAAGATCTCGCTGGCCATGTCCCATATGACATGCTTATATTGGCCCAACAGGCTAGTTGAGTTAATTGACTGGCAGAGAAAACATTATTTTGGATTCTCTATCCTGGGGTTTGGTAGTAAATGAGATAGCATTTACCTTACTGGGCGAAGCCTGCAGTGAAGCCTGCACAATAAGACTTTCTGAGGTAGGGGGTTTGTAGAGGACATCCGGACCCGGAGGTGCAGACCAGTGTTGCCTGGCTTCTTGTCGACTAATGGGCTGACAAGAACATGGTTTTTACCATGTAGCCATCAAGGTATCCATGACAGGGGTCATTAAATTGGAGTAGGGGCTAGGATGTTGCCAACACAGGTTACAGAATTTCCAGCAGAACATTTGTTTTATCCTCAATGGAGGGCAACTGCGATTCTATGTCAGGACCGGAGGCTCCGATTATGCTTCTCATTTCTTTGCTTTATTTTCAGCAGCCAATCGAAAAACTTCTTTATTTAAAACTACAAATCCCATGAGCACTCAGTGCCCACCACAACCATAGAGTATAGCATATAAAAGGCACAACTGAGGTAACCACTTCCTCTTTCTTTGCTGCTCCGCAGCCAGTTAAGTGTCTTTTACCTTTCCTATTTGTCTATTGTACTGGCATAATAATTCAGATTGCTTTTCTTGGCGCGATCGTTAGCGCGATTTTGAGACTGTTTATCTGGCATTTTACTTCCTCTAAATGGTGACTTTACCGCTGTGTGAAACTTGGTTTTTGTAACGCTTACTTGCCTGTGGGTTTTTTCTAGCTAGAGTGGCGGCGCGTTTCTGCGCTTGTAGTGGCTGGCGATCGACGATTCGTGCGCGTCTGGGAGCGCTCCTGCCTCCCCTGCCGGGCGCGACGCGCCCGTAGCAGCTGCCAGTGGAGAGGGAGTGAGGAGGCGAGGCCGCGCGTCGAGCGGTCCTCTTTCTGTGGCAACGGGCGGCCGTATCCGCGCATGCGTGGCGGCCGTTTTTGTCCCGCATTTTCCCCCTAATAGCGATCGGAGCCTACAAAGCGGGAAAAATGCTCCGTTTTTTAATGTGAAAGTGCCCGTTTGCAGCCTCCGCTTTATGCCCGTTGCTGTAAGAGTGCAGGGGGCCATATAATTTTGTGCACAGGCTTTGCCTAGAGAGGTTCTGGCAAGCCCTCCCTCCACATATATCAAGGCTATATATATATATATATTTGGCTTGCTTGGGGTTATACCTCTCCCCCGTGATTGTCCAGGTGCTGGACCTTGATTTGAGGTTACTCCTCTCTCAGGTGGCTTATCCCTATTAGCCTTAACTTTCACATATTCTGGCATGGCGGAATTCATGTACGAAGAACAGTACTACTATGAGGCTGAACCTGCTGGTTCTTTGGAGCAGGACCTTGTAGAGGCCTTGGACGCGGGAGTCCAGAAGTCAGTGAACACTGCCTTGGTAAAGGCTATTGCCCCCTTGAAAAGGCACCTCAACAAATATGCTATGCAGCAGGGATGGATTCCCGCCGCGACTAATCCCCCTAAACCTAGCGCTACACTGGGGGTCAATCCACATAAAGACGATTTTGCGCGGCTTGCTGATTCCTTGGCGAAGGGTCAGTCTTCACCCGCGCATGAGGACCCTGATGACTCTCTACGGGGAGGCTGGCGACACGTCCTCTGGCCAAGAGTCTGATAAAGGCGAGGCGGCTCGGCCAGCTAAGAAAAAGAGAAAGGAGCATCACGTAGAGGCTCCTTCTCAGCCGAAACTCCTGACATTTGAACCAGCGGATATCATCCACCCCAATTCAACGGCCTGGCTCCCATCGCAGGAGGTGGCAGACTATGTGCAGTCACATCTCCGTCGGCCCTACGATAAGGACGTCAGGGCTCGACTGCGGTCCGAATGCCCTAGACCGGACTTGGCGACGAAGGTAGCTGATACCCCTGAAGTGGATCCCACCATGATGATATACCTGCGAAAGTACTCGATGGATCCGAAAAAAGGCATTGACCGAGCTTGGCGGTCATGCCAAGACAAGCTTCTAGACTTGTCAGGGCCCATCACCAAGATATTGGAAATGGGTTATAGAGCTAAAGAAACCGGATCTTCCATTGATCCCGATGAACTTATAGGATGGGCACAAAGAGCCGTATGCCAGTTGGGCAACGCCAATTGTGCCATGTCGAGCGAGAGAAGGCGCTCCATTCTCCTCAAACTAGACCCTAAGCTAGCGGAACTCTCTACCTCGGAGGCAGGACCCTTAGCCCAGGGCCTCCTCTTCGGTCAGCCGTTTCTGCAGGAACTTACTAAATTCGTGGCAACTTTCAGTGGCCTAGACAAGGTGCAAGAGTCCCTGAAATGCGCTTCTAGTCCGGTTTTCAACAAGGCCGGACGATATAGAGGGCGGTCGTTCGGCCGAGGTCATCAAGGCGCCCCACGCGGCCACTATCAACAACAATACCAACAACAGCGCGGGGGACATCAAGACACCAATTCCTCCTTCTACCCCACCCGAAGATCACGGAACAGATTCCGCAGGGGCAGATTCGGCGGTAACCAGAACAACCAGCACGACACCGGAACTACAGGTGAGACTGGTCCGGTGTTCCGAAGTAATGTTGGGGGGACGCATTCAATCTTTCCTGCAGGTTTGGCAAACGATCTCACAAGATGCTTGGATCTTGGAGACAGTACAGGGTTACAGGCTGGAATTGTACGAGACCCCCATTCAGGGCCCTTTACCCCCTCCAATATATTTTTCCCAACAAGATCAGAATTTTATCATGGAGGAGATAAACTCTCTACTGAAGA
The DNA here is from genome assembly GCA_963921515.1 of Calotriton arnoldi. Taxonomy (NCBI): domain Eukaryota; kingdom Metazoa; phylum Chordata; class Amphibia; order Caudata; family Salamandridae; genus Calotriton; species Calotriton arnoldi. Next base: position 1,477,980 of record CAWUFW010002797.1, read on the forward strand.
AGGGAGCCATTGTGCCCTCTCAACCTCACCCTCGGGGTTTTATCAGCAATGTTTTCATAGTCCAGAAAAAAGGAGGCGGGTCCAGACTGGTCCTCAACTTGAAAGAGTTCAACGGCTGGATAATATATCATCACTTCAAGATGGAGGGCATCCATCTGTTGCGCGATCTACCACAGGAAGGAGACTGGATGCCGCGTCTAGATCTCAAAGACGCGTACCTATCCGTACCAATTTACGCCCCACATCGTCGTTTCCTCCAATTCGTCTGGAAAGACGTGTGTTACGAGTACAAGGTCCTTCCCTTCGGGCTATCGTCAGCGCCATGGTGCTTCACGAAGCTTCTTCGCCCGGTTGTGGTATCCTTGAGAGCGTGCGGGGTTCGGTTGATCGTCTACTTAGACGACATCATTATCATGGCGAGTTGTCCTCGGTTGGCAGTCACACATCTGGAATGGTCGGTCACTCTCCTTCAGAGCCTAGGCTTTGTGGTGAATCCTCAGAAATCCATTATGTCTCCCACACAGTTGATAGAATTTCTAGGCTTTCAGATCGATTCGCGGAGCTGCCAGCTTCTACTCCCGTCCCAAAAGATCAGAACCATCAAGAAGGAGTTGCGGTTGGTATTGAACAGACAACTTGTGTCGTTGAGGTCAGTAGCGCGGATAGTGGGGCTGCTGGCCTCCTCAATACAAGCCATTTTCCCAGGCCCTCTTCACTATCGGGCACTCCAGCGATTGAAAATTCAGCATCTCCGCAAAGGCCTCGGATACGCAGAAAAGATTCCTCTTTCCGAGGAAGCGAGGTGGGAAATGCTGTTGTGGCTCGAACACATGGAGTCGTGGAACGGCAGAGTCATATTCGGGTCCAGTCCCGAGATTGTGATCGAATCAGACGCCAGCCGCTGGGGCTGGGGAGCGCATTGCGCCTCAATATCCACTGGGGGTCGTTGGTCCCAACACGAACTCTCCTTGCACATCAATTGCTTGGAGCTGCTGGCAGGCTCTTTCGCGATCCGCAGTCTCTCACCCCAGAAGACAGATTGTTGCATTCTCTTACGAATGGATAATATTTCAGCGGTCCGCTATGTCAACAAACTGGGGGGAACGAAATCCAGGATTCTGGCAGAAATAGTCAATGATTTTTGACATTATTGCCTACTCCACAGAGTCTCAGTAGTGGCAGAGTACCTCCCAGGTCGAAGCAACGAGGTGGCCGATTGGCACTCACGCTACCTTCGAGACTTCAACGATTGAAGGCTCCATCCTCGAGTTTTTTTAGCTCTGAACCTCCTATAGGGTCCGTGTCACCTAGACCTCTTTGCCTCACGCCTCAACCGGCAATTACCGGGGTTTTACAGTTGGCGTCCGGACACGGAGGCGATAGCCTCGGACGCATTCCTCCAGATATGGCCCCAGACTCTGAATTACGCGTTCCCGCCATTCATGATGATTCCCAGAGTCTTCGCCCAAACCAGGCGTCAACAAGCGGAGCTAGTTCTTATCACCCCGTTGTGGAGGGCTCAAGCTTGGTTCCCGACGGTTCTGGAACTGTCCTGCGCTGTACCCTTTCTTCTTCCACAGAGATGGAATCTGTTGTTAGATCCTCAGAAGGCTCCTCATCCATTTATATAGTCAGGACAGCTTCCTCTGGTAGCTTGGCGAGTTTCAGGGATCGCTGGGAGATCCCAGGCCTTTTGAGAGACGCTCACAAGTTCATTAGTGAGGCATGGTCATCCAACACACATAAGCGATATTCATCTGCATGGAACAGATGGTGTAGCTGGTGTTCTCAACGGAACGCCGATCCCACTACAGCGACTGTCTCCATGGTAGTGAATTTCCTGGCCTCTTTAGCGTCATCTGGTTTAGCTTACAGAACTGTTAACAACTTTCGATCCGCCATCTCGGCAGGGCACGTTCAAATAGATGGTAAATCAATTGGGGAGCATCCCTTGGTCTGTAAATTACTTAGGGGTATTAGGATGGTGAAACCCCCGTGCCCTAAATATTCAGTCCTTTGGGACGTCTCAGTGGTTTTACGGTTTTTAGAATCCTGGCCTGCCAACAAATACCTATCTCGAAAGCAGCTTTCAGCGAAATTAGCCATGCTATTATGCCTGGTTTCCTGCAAGAGAGTTTCAGATATCCGCGCCCTCGATCTCGCGGGACGTCGATTCTCTCCTGAAGGAGTAACCTTTACCATATCCAGACGGACCAAAAGTAATTCTACTTCAGTGTCTTATCCGGCGTTCCCGGATAATCCTAAACTGTGTGTAGTTCAATGTTTGAAAGCGTACGAGGTAAGTACTGCTGAATTCAGATCTGAGATGAATGGTCAATTGTTCATTGCTTTACAAAAGCCTTTTCGACCAGTGACCCCGGCCACCTTATCTAAATGGGTGCGTTGGCTCATGGAAGAAGCAGGCATTGATGTCTCAAAATTTGGCGCCCATTCTGTGCGAGGGGCGATGGCCTCCAAATCTTGCTCCATGGGAATAGGTCTTTCTGACATAATGAATGCAGCTGATTGGTCAGCTGAGTCTACATTTAAGACGTTTTATTATAAACCTATTTTGGATGTAGCGTCAATAGTGGTGGCTCAGCTTTGAACAAGCATAATCGGAGCCTCCGGTCCTGACATAGAATTAAAAATTTGCGAACATACGTGACAAGAATTTTCAAATCTATTAAGGACAACAGAGGCGAGGATTATCCCACCCAGAGTTATAGTATTGCTGTCATGCACTATTGTTGATAATATTATGCATGTTAAAATCATTACACCGTATAAGATTTTTTCGTTTCCCCCCCTTGTGGCTAGATGTCATAATTATGATCTCTGTGGGGTTTACCGGTATTACGGATTCCTATTTCTGTTTCAGGTACAGATGGCAAATAAAGTCTATAACGCATTCACGTTGGTCAAAATGGAGTGTTGTTTTCTCCGGAGCTACGTTGCGGGTACCAGCCGGTTATTCAGGAATCAAGGAATCGGCTTCACGTTCTGAAGTTGCAAGAACCTGTTCGTCGTGAAGGACTCTTCCTCCAGGTTTACAGTTTCAAGATGAAGTTTTTCGGACTGAGTTGGTTTTGTGTGTACCGAGTTTAGGCAAAGAAAGAGGAAGTGGTTACCTCAGTTGTGCCTTTTATATGCTATACTCTATGGTTGTGGTGGGCACTGAGTGCTCATAGGATTTGTAGTTTTAAATAAAGAAGTTTTTTGATTGGCTGCTGAAAATAAAGCAAAGAAATGAGAAGCATAATCCTCGCCTCCATTGTCGTTAATAGAATTGAAAATTCTTGTCACGTATGTTCGCAAATTTTTTATTCTAGTAGCGCAGCTACTCTCTGAATGACAACCACAAATGAGGCATTTTCCTCCATTGGTGGCCCATGTTGCGAGTCAGGCTCTGTTTCAGGGGAGGTGTCAAACCCACTGGCAGTTTGCAAGTGAAGGTATAAGGCATCATCAGTATTTTGAGGGAGAATCAAGCCATATGTCTCTGCATCCTCCTCAGAATCCTGGGATGCTCCCTGTTCTGGTAGAGGATCAGAGCTTGAGCGAAAAGAGAATGGCCGTCTCTGCTGATTGATGTCACAGTAGAGTCGTCTGGTTAAAATCAGGCAGCACAATTGGTTGCACTTTAGTTATTTTATAGCACAACTTTGGACAAGCTCAGGATTATGTTGGTTTGGGGTCTGACATGGTTGTCGGCACCAGTTCATCAATTGGTGCCGGTGAAGCAGCAATGGCGTTGTATATTGGAAATCTGCAGGGAAGGTGGGGCTGACATGGAAGCTTGTACCAGCATAGGTAGCACTTATATGCAGCTCCTCTCTGTCACTTTTGGGGAGGTACCGAGCCAGCGTGCAGTCACACGACACCACCTACTGGCGCACAGGAGCACTGCTGAACAATTCTCTGGATCCAGACTGACTCCAGGGGGGTATTCTAAAGCTGTGGATTCTGCAGTTATAGCTATCCATCTGAAACAAATTTTAGTCTCAAGAAGACATTTCAGAGAATCATTTCCCTTGCTGCAGATGTCTGGCTGTAACATGATTCTTATTGTAGTAAGATTGCTGGACATGTCTGTACATACACCTGGTGCAGAGACCATGGTGTGACCTGCCAGTGCGGGTTCCAAATTCCAGTCACAATTGCTAAATTCGAACTCCAGTAAGGGTACTTAAAGATTTAATGACTTTAGATGCCCTTCTACATTGAAGGGAGTATCTATGGAGGATGTGGCTCATCAAGCCTACTGCATGGAGGGGACATACAAATCCATGCCTAGGTTGGTAGTAGACTTGGGACTCTTTGCCCTATGCACTTAAAACTAAATGCCCATTTATAAAAATAAAAAAAATACTTATGACCTCATGTTTAAGTGAGCAGATACCTAAAACCTGACTCCTTAGTGAGATCCCTTTAGAATGGCATGCCTCAGTGAGGTGAAAGCCAATGCACCCTATATTGGAACACGGGACATGCTTTGGATTCAATGCCTTAGATAAGGGCTCGGCTTCAGACCACATGTCTTAATTAGCATTGGCCCTCCCTTCAAAGATCGCAGTGAGAAACTGCTTTGACTACATACATCAGTGATGAGATGCCCCTGGGGTTTCACATCCTAGTGAGGAAATAATAGAACCTCTGCCTCATTGGAACCACTATGCCTCAGTGAATAAATGGTTATATGCACAACTTTATTAGTGAGACAACAACTTAGATTCTCTCACTGCAGTGAGATGACTCCTACTACCAAACTCCAGTGAGAGAATGGCCTTTGGCCCCCACAACACAGTAAAGAGCTGACCATAAGACCACTTGTCTTTGTGGAGAATTTTTTAACCGCTTAAATTCTGAGGCTTTCCCCCAATGCTGAGCCCTTTTTAGTTCAAGCCTACCAAACAGCACATGCTGTTTGGTTATGAAAGACCTATTGTAAACTTACAGTGGGCTTAGAGCCCACCCATTGCTTGCCATTGGTTGACTGTATTGTCACTCTCATTTGCTTGCTTCGTATTAAAGATTGCCTGCCTCTTCTTGTGTTTGTCCCTCTCCCGGAGCATTGCCTCTTTAACATCCATTTGATTGGCTAGCTTGTAACCTTCCATTGCTCACTTTTACGAAACTATTTTTTTCTTTTTGGTTAAGCACTCCATGAAGGTGCTTGTGTTTTCCACCTGTCCTCCACGTGTGCTTCTCCCACAAAGCACCTGCCCCAGCGCCCTATATTGTGCTCTCTCTCTCTTTCTCTCTCTTGTTTACTTCTCCCCTGCCAAACTCCTGCGCTTCATGTTGTTCTCTCCATTGTTTGCTTCTCCCGGCCCCTTTTGCTGTCCCCCTCATGCTGCTTTTCCCCTTCTCCAACCACCTGCTCCTCCAATGCCACCACCCCACTGCTTTACTTTATATTTAATTTCGCACTAAATATTTTATTTATTTACCGATCCAAGTGCCGTCTGTCATCCCGGATCTGTAAATAAAAAAAGGATAATGGCACCTGCTTGTTTCTGCAGGTTTGCACATAACATGTTGACGGATGCTCATGCTTACAGATTGACGAGACCAGCAATAGTAGTTGCATCAAAGCACCTTTTTTTCTTCTTCCTTATTTTTTTTTTTTTTTTTGCTGATGTTGTGCAAAAAGCATTGGCAAAACCAGTAGGACCAAAAGGCAAGACCTGTTGGCTTTGCCATTGCTTGTCTGATGTTTAGGGCAGTTTTCCACAAAATGCACTTTTTGTGGATTCTAAAGGTACCCATGGTTCCCTGGAGTCCCCTGGACGGATCCAAGAAAGTACCTAAAATGTAACAATGTTTTTGGGGGGGTGGGGGCGAAAAAAGTATTGTGCACGAAAGTGTTTTTTTTTTTTTAAACTGACAGCAACAAAAGGGTTGATGTGCTGAGATTTTTGCCACAGTTTTTGTATTTTTCTAAATGGTAGTCTGTTTTTCCAATTTTTTTGTGGCTTAAAGATACTTAAAGACAGTGCTTAATGTGAGCCAGTGGGGCCCACGGCACTCTTTTTTGGAGACCGGCACTTATTTTTCCTCATTGGATATTTCCTGAGAGGGAAAAACAAACTAAGAGAAAAGAAGGAGAACGAGAAACACTGAAAACCATCACAAAGGAAGAAAGGAGGAACAAGTAAAAGTGAGATATAGGGGCAGGGAGTATCTGGTAGTTGATTAAAGAGGCCTAAGGTGGATTCCCGACTGTGCCAATTTGGTATTCGGTGCTCTGACTGTAATAGTGCTTGCCATAGGATTCTGAGCAGAGCTTTGGGCACTGGCACCCATTCTTTTACAAATTAACAACTGCCCAGAGATGACAACCGAGCTGCAGTTTATAATGATTTTGTATTGCGCATCAACCTTCTATCAATTCATGTGGTAAAATCTAATGTTTGAAAATGGATGTGATGGAGTCCTATACATTTTTTAAATGTGCCCACAATAACGGACCCTATTCAAAAAGGTAAATTTACATATGTAGATTTACCTGTGTAGCAACTTCACTGCTTTTGGCTGTTCAGCATTTCTGAGTGCAAAGTTACTCCAAAATGTAGACTTGCATGTCCCCAACCCTTGAAACCACTGGGTGGAGCCAAATTTAAGAATATAAAGTTACCACTACTATTAATAACTTTTCACATATAGGCGGAGGTCTCCACCACTGGGACAGAGATCTTCCTATGGTAAAGTATAGAGAAAAGTAAAAAGGTTTATTAAACTTCTAAACATTTGGAAAAATAAGTTAAGTGTTAATGTAAACTAATTTTATTTATTTTTGATAAACATAGAACACATAAAAAAAGTTACAGAACTATGGTTTGGAAATTGTATTAAAAATTCATTACTTCAAACATTTCTAATTATTGTATAATCATTTAAATATTTAAAACATCCCACCTGTAAAATGTTAATTTTTTTAATATTTATTAAACATTGCTAAAAGTTATGTTTGTAACATTTGTTTTAAAAAAATTAAGTTATATTTATTTTTTAATTTTAAAAGGTTTGGTAAAACAAAATATTTATTTTTTAAATCTATATTTTAATATTAAATCAAATGTATATATATTTTTTTAAAGTCAAAATAATTGTTTAACATTATTTCCAATGGGGGAAAATCCCTGGCTCCAGCAATTCTGAATGTTGCATTGCCATTAGCTAGCCACTTGTGGTGCTGGACTTACTCCAGCTTTGAGTTGGAGTACATTTACAACTGTTTTGGAGCCTTTTTCGCTGTAGTAACTTCAGACTTGCAGTATGTTAAGAGAGAGATGAAGTTTTGACTCAAATGTGTTGCCCTTGACCGGTGACCCCTATGTGACAAGTTGGAACACCAATGAGCTTTTGGTCCCTCTGACTCCGTGGATCAACAATTGCAGGATTTTTTGTCTACCTTCCAGAAGCGGCAAACTCTGATTCAGACTCTGCAGAATTAAAATGCTTCTTTAGGGTAAACGATAGCCACACAGACACCCTTGTAACCTCCTATGGCTATTTCTGGGGGACCCTCATTTAATCGATATCACACAAAGATAAGAGAATTCCTCAGTGCCCTCTTTACTTTTCATCCAGTCTGGTTTTGCTCAAATTGTTCTACGGTGGATTACTAAAAAGTAAACTCACTGGCTCAGCATTCTCCTTGACAATTCCTTTAGTGATTGCTGATGATCCCCCCCTATATTATTATGCTACCTTCTGGGCAATGTTTGTCGCCCTGATGCTGAAGCATCTGCCGAAGGAGCACTTTGTGATCTCCTGCATGGCTCTATGAATGTCTTAACATTTGTTGCCCGGTTCAAACAAATAGCCTCAGCGACCATTTGGATTGAAAGGACTCAGATGACACTTCTCACAATAGGTCTTCGAGAAGAAATCTACCCCCAATATCCATACGAACCTAGGCATCATCCTGGACAACAAGCTAACCATGACGACTCCTTCTTCATTCTCTACATGCTTCGTAAGATATTCAAATGGCTACCCCAAAGCTCAAGACGCACCATCACCCACGCCCTCATCTCCAGCCAACTGGACTACAGCTACGCTCTCAAGGTAGGGATCGCAGCTCACCTCCTCCGATACACAGAATGCTGCAGCCAGACTCGTCCTGAATCTCCCTAGACAAACCAACATTACCCCCCACCTAAGGGTACTCCACTGGCTCCTGGTACAATTCAAGCTACTGACCCACGCATACAAGGACCTACACAACTGCAGACCAGCCTACTTGAACCACCGCCTGAACTTCCATCAGCCCAACAGACACCTCCGCTCCGCTTCCCTCTCTCTAACCCTCACCCCTGCATCCGAGGCAGCAGAAGCCTGGGTCGCTCCTTCTCCTACCTAGCAGCAAAGACATGGAACAAGCTACCCTTTCCTCTCTAGACCTCATCTCTTCCAGACTTCCGAAAGTCCCTGTAGACCTGTCTATTCGGCTAATCAACTGTACCCTGCCAGTGCCTGGAGACCATCACAGGTGACAGGCTGCGCTCTGCAAATATACTGCTTGCCTGATTCATTCATTGCAGGATGATTTAGCACATATGCCTTGTACTGCGTCCTTGATTGAACTGACTGATCTAAGTTTACCGAAGGAGTACAGAATCAATGAAAGAAGAGCAAATAAGATGAAGTACCGAGCCAATAAAATGCAGCCTTGGGTCACCTTGATCCCCAGTAACCAACTACCCCGAGTCCCTGACTTCCCTGCCGCTTCATCTGAAGAACCCTTAGAAATCGAACTTCTACAGGAAGGCTATCAGCTGAAGAATGAGCTTGCAGATGCCACTTGAAGCGTTGTATTTATTCTGGTCAGCAAAGACCTATTATTCCTTTGTGTCCTGTCAAGCCATCCAGAGAACACGTTGGGCAAGACTACGTGAATGCTACTGGTGCTTCCATGCTATTTCTTCCCAGTGTGTCGATTCAAGTGGATTCAGGGTGCTGTCTGCAAGTGGCAGTACTTCTGGACTCAGGAACTACTGGCATGTATACTGACCAGGTCCGTGTGAAATAACAGTCAGTTCTAACTATTAGAAAGAAAAGAACAGACTTGGTACAGTCAGTGGATGGTACAGTGTTAGCTTCAAGTCCTGTAAATGTCCAACCTAGCTTCGTGTCTTGTAAATGTCCAACCAAGCCCCTATTTGTAACCTTTGATGGCCACAGGGAAATAGCTTCATTTGATGTCATTGTCACACCCGGTCATCCTTTGATTTTTGGATTGCGTTGGCTTATCCACCACAACCCTATTATCAAATGTGTGACCAGGACCATAGTTATGAGTTTCACCTTCTTTCTTGAGCATAGTAGGTCGGCATCTGGTTTTAGTCCACACATGAACCTTCTGAAGAAGAACGTATGTCTGCATCTTGTCACGATGCCCCTGATGAAGCTGACGTACAAGATCTACTTATGGGCGTAGATCTCCTGAGGCTAATCAGCTGATTAATGAGACCCAAGAAGGTGAAGCCTTCAGATGTCTTTCCTAGCATTTCCCCAGGAAGGTTGAAGATTACTAGGAATCAGGAAGGGGTCTAACTACCCCGTAGACAGCGCAGTTGTGAAAAAGCACCAGTAAAAAGTGCAGTATTGCCCAGTACACAACACTGTTATGAGAAAAGGACCTTTGTGGTTTGAATAATTCTAGGAGGTTCTTTTTGATTTCAACAATGTTGAATTTAGAGGCTGTGACTAGTTTCGACGCAGGATGCTTGTCAATTGAAGTAATAAGAAGACATCAGCTGCCTAGAAATCTTACTGAACCACTCCCAAATACATGAACAGCTCACGCTGGGACTATTAGGACCTAACCACAGTTTGTTGCCCAGTTGTCTCTGTGCCCCAGAATGTCCATCCTTGTGTCGATATCTTGTTAGCAAAGAATCCGTATATGTTGTCACCTAATTCATTTTGCTTACAATTCCTATATTCCAGAATGCTCACTATTACCCAGGAACCCAAAGGTTTGCAAGGGGGTTATACTATTGTGCCTCTGGGACACGCCTAGCCCTGTGCAAGTAACATCTTAGGAGCAAAAGGTGTTTGGTAGCCTTAGACTTACGTTCTGGAACCCTCCATGTTACCTTCTCTGCTATGAGTAATTGGTCAAAGACTATGTTACTTAAGCTTTACACACTCTGGCCATCTCATTTAATATCACAAATAAGCACTGATGCACCTTTAAGAACAGAAACTGCAGGGTTGGGAAGACATGGAGAGGAAAGCCCACCAAACCCATCAGAATTTACACTGCTACTTCCACATGATAGAATCAACTTCTAGGTTACTTTAGGTAGCTGTGGCACAAAATGCCCACACATTATGTTTTCCATGCCTGGCAACGCTTTATGTAGTTGCCCTGGTGTTCCACTGTTGATATAGTTTGCACCTGACAAGTTTTGTACTCCCGCTTGGTGCCCTCCATACCCTTCCTTGTAGTTTCTCATGCCATTTGTTGTACCCTTTTATCGTTGTTTCGATCCTGGTCTCCTTTTTGCTGCTGAGCTCCCACATTTCTGCGGACACTAGAAAGTTTCCTTCTATATTCTACATTGGTCAGCTCCCACTGCCTTCTGAGGCTGGTAGTCTGTTTTACAATTGCTTGATTAATGTTCTCTCTAGAACCCTGGTGTTCAGTGATCTGTTGTGCCTCATGTGGTGTGAAGACCTGCTTCTATTGAACTGAGATCCTGCTTGCCCTGAGAAAGATGCCAATGTCTGTACCAGAAACACTGTTATGTAGAAACTCGGGGAGGGTGAGAATACTCCTACTCATTGGGTTCACTGCTTTTCATCTCAAAACATGACAATTTGCCAGGTCCAAATTATTGCCACTGTGAATCACAATGAGAATCCTATGAAGGCGACCATTGCACAGGCCATTGCAAGGAGCGGGCCTTTCTCTTGAATCGTATGAATCAAGTACTTCCTAGTCGTACTACTGGGCTGCTTCCTCTATGTCGTCAGCAGGTTCCAGCGAAGCAGTAACAAGCCCAACTGGGATGGTCCCCCATGTAGGTCAGACTGGTATTCACACCCATACTAATTACGTGACTCTAGCCCCACCAGAGAAGAACACTGTGAATCCTCTCCCATTCCAGTCCTTCCTTGCTCACTGTCAATTTAATTTCATTTCTCCGTCCTAACAGTTTCATATTGATACAGGGAAAGGGGCCTTTTTATTGTCGTAATCAACTAAGTATGTCATGATGTCGGCCACCCCCTTGATTTTAAATCAGAATCGCATCCTGTCAATCTTTGATTCATTTTAGCCTAGTTTAAAACCATCTTCAGAAATACAGACCACTCAAGACGCCACTCAGGTCAGCCCAAATTGAAATGAGGAGATAGCAATGTATTTTAGGCAGTTTCAACAATATTTAATTGAGGCGGCCTGGACAGGTGAAGCTGCAGTCGCAGTGTTTCATCAGGCACTCAGAGAAGAGCTTGAAGATGTTTTAGCATTGGTATTTGTTAGAAATCTTTTGGCCTTTTTGCTGAGCCCTAATTTTGCTGGCTATGAAACTCTGTGCACTAACTACTGGTAAAGTGCTTGTGTACCTCCTTTCAATATGGTAAAATTGGCATATGTAACTTTGCTATGAGTCCTTAGCATATAGTTCCCGCAGTGTACCCAGGGTCTGTAAGTTAAATGTCATTAGTGGACTGCAGCACTCATTGTGCCAACCACTACAGTGACAGAGTAAATCATGTCTCCAGGCCTTGCACTGTAGCCTAGCAGTGCAATTTCAATCTCGCTATTTGACCTGTCAAAATAAACCCTTTTGACAGGTCTAATCCTTGTTTTGAAATATTAATAAGTCACCCCCAAGGTATGCCCTATTGCCCATAGGATAGGGTGCATGGTATTTAAAAATAGGACATGTAAAAGTTTACCTTTCCATATGTCCTTGCTGTGAAAAGGGCCCACGTGAAGCACTCCATGAGAATGTATGGCATTTATAGCTGTCTCCTATTTATGCCTTTCTCCCCCGCACCCGTGTTGCTCGCTTACCCATGTAGTCCCCCCCACACCTTTCCTTATTCCTCCACATTCAACAAGTAGGTTTTCATGTCTTTTTTTTCTTTTTATTTGTGGATCCAGTTGGACCAGCAAAATAAATAAAAAACAGTTTCTGGAGAGCCAGCACTCATGGAAGAATAGAAAGTGCCAATGAGAGAGGTGGTAAACATGCTATTCTCCATGGGAGGGACAAGCACAAGCTGCACGGGCTAAAACAAAAAAAAGTCAGAAAGTAAAGTAGAACGCAAGCAAACGTGAGTGACAAAAGAAAAAGCTAATTGTAAGCAATAGGCAGAATGCATTCTCAGGTAAGCTTTAAGCATGCCACCACTATGTATTTTACATCCAGACAGCTGCACTATTCTGTAGGCTTTGACCTCACAAAAAGAGAAAAAAAACAGCTGCTTCATGGGCAACATTTTGTTCCCATTTAATGGTTTCTATTCTTCATACAAATTATTCTTAATGTAATCTACAGTTTCTCATTTTACTGCATCTTTTGCAGAACATTTCCCACTCTGGCTCATGTTTTCTCTAGTCTGCTTCCACTCAGTACTGAGATCTGTTATTTAAAGCTCTGTAAACAAAACTGCCTCTTGCTCTGATCAGTCAGCAGATTCCTCCTCCTCAATCACATGAAGGCAGCATGCTGTGTTTGCATTGGGCCATAGAGTTTTTTGGTGTGTGCCTAGCTGTTTCCATGCTACCTTGAGGAGGATTATCTTGGTTGCAGCACGCAGATGTTTCTTTCCCTTTTTGGCTGTTTTGGACTCCACCACATCACTAAAAACAACCTTTTTTTTCACTTCACAAAAAACAAAGTATGACACACACAACTGAGCTCTACACACAATCCTCACAATCAATCAATCAATCAGGGAATTGTAAGCGCGCTACTCACCCGTGAGGGTCTCAAGTCGCTGCCAATCCTTATAAAAACTACTGAACAACACAGACACTGACCCAGCCCATCGCCTGTTGTGTCGGGAGCCACAGAAGTCATGGGATATCAAAGCACAAATGCATCCAGAGCCAAAAGAATGGAAGAAATAACTGGTTTACTTGCTGCGTTTTGGGTTATTATGATGGTGGATGTTCACCTATAAATGGCACATTGTTCTCTGCACCATGGATTATCTGCATCACTGTTTGGATATGTGGGCACTGTCTGAGATGTCACATATAACAAATAAAAATGGTCCCTAATAGGCGCCCAAATAGTATTTCCTGTGCTATGCTTGATCACCACTCTAGGAAAGTAACAAATGCAACATCAATATTACTGCACCATGCCACTAATATGATTACAATTATATCTATAGCTGTATTTGCCTTTATTATTCTAATTGCTATTATTAGTAGTTGGAATAGTGCCATTATAATTAGTTTTCGTGATACTATATTCGTTTTATTTACTGATCCAACTCTGACTGGTAAATAAAAAGAAAAATGCATTGGCGTCATTTTGAAGGCGCTCACGTACATTGAGTGCATACTTACAAAAAGATGCAGCATAAGCTTTTTTTGCTTCTTTAGCCCTGCTGTGCAGCATTGGCGATGTTGCGCCGCATTGATAAAAAACAATAGGTCTCGAAGGCGAGACCTATTGGCTTCGCCAGTGTTTGTTATCAGTATCCGAGCATTGAAAGTTAGACTGACCCCTGTGAAAATTCAATGCTATGCAAAGCAGGTCCAGACCTTCCAACTCACATTGTGCCACCGTGTGTCACACGATATTGCCTCTCTTCACATGGTCTCCGGGTGAAGAACCGACATCACACCATGTGCACAGAGTGAGTTGAAAACCTCTAAAGTTCATTGTGTGAAGGCCCTTGACTGCTAATATCCATCAGGGATTTTATAACTTCCCCAGGACATTGCAAGCCTCTGAAGCCTTTGTATACACTCTTGGAGAGTGGGAGGGCCTGCTCGGGCAGTGTTGGGCTCTTAATCCAACCCTCTTCTTGCCTCACACTTCTCTTTAGTTGGCCGGGTGATGATGTGCTCAAAGCTCCGCTGCTATTCCAGACCACGCCCTTTAAAACACCTCCTCTCCCACACCCTCACCTGCCCTGCCAGATGGCTAAATTATTCTCGAAGTTGGCATGTTACGGTTCACACTCAGAAGTTTGTAGCGGGCAAATAACCCACTGGAATATCGGAGAGGGAACGTGTGACCTGCATGTTATACAAGGATCGCTGCAACAACTGCACTGTGGCTTAGCATCCTTGCTAGGATTTGAACTGGTGACTTCCGAGTTACATGCTGTGCCTTGCAAAAGGCCAATAAAATTTGTTGCCAAACTATGGTAACAAGTGAATGCAAAACAAGCATTTGCAATGCAATCGGTCTTGCGTTTGTGAAAGTTAGAGCTATTGGCGTTGTAAATGATATTGCTTTTTAGTAGAGGAGTTTTGAGAACTAAGAATGAGTTATTACCACTGGAAAGAGAGACACAGCACTGCCTAGAGGACTTAGAATGCGGAATTACTACTGGGACTAGAGAAGCAGCACTGTCTGGAGTTTTTAGAATGAGGAATTACTGACTGGACCAGAGAAGCAGCTGGCAGCACTGTGTAGGGGACTTAGAATGAGGAATTACTGACAGTACCAAAGAAGCAGCTGCAGAACTGCCTAGAGGTCTTAAAATGTGGGAATTACCAACAGGACCAGAGAAGCAGCTGCAGCACTGTGTAGAGGACTTAGAATGAGGAATTACCAGCGAGACCAGAGAAGCAACTAGCAGCATTGCCTAGTTACGTTGTGAGTCCTAAAGAACAGGCAGTTTATTATTATTTTTTAATATGGAACACACAGTGGTGTTTGAATTGTGTAACCTTTGTTTTACATTATGTTTTGGTATAGTTTTGGTTTTAACATATAATAATGAACCAATGGTACAACTGTAAGACTGCAAACATGTGACCCGGGTAACATAAACAAAGGCAATCCCTGACTACAGAGAGATAAACAGAAGCATTGCACACCAAAATAGTTTAATGATGGGCCAGAGTGCCTTCCACTAATGGAGTTGTGGCAGAGGGCCTATCTGCTTGTGGGTGGTCTGACAAATAGGGGGGGAGGTTAGTAGAGGAGAATAATTTGTCAGTAGGTAGATGGAGGGTCATTTCGTAGGAGAGCGGAGGGGCTATTAGTAAATAAAGGAGGTTCTGTCATTTGGGTGTCAGTCTGTATGGTATGATGAGGGGCCTGTCAGCATGGTCGGTTGTGGAAGTATTCAATATGGTGGAGCGGAGGATCTGTTATTAAGGTGGGGAAGTGGATTGAGGGGTGAGGGCAGAGAGTATGCCGGTAAAGACAGGCGAAAGTAGTTCTACGAGGAAGGGCAAGCAAGAGAGGATCGGGCAGTAAAAGGGTTATGGGAAGGCAGAAGAGCTGGTAGTAAGGGGGTAGAGGGTCTGTTAGTGACAGTGGCAGATCTGGCAGTAAGGAATGATGGCCCTGCCTGAATTTCAGCCCAAAAACAACAGAACAACCCAGGGAGATTAGTGGTTAATGTGGACTGAGAGCTTTGGCCGTGCAGACCCCCCTGAGTGAATTGTCAAGAACGCTTTATTTGGGGATAGGCTTTGCTCCTGCCGGATAACCTAGAACAACTGCTAAAGAGACCTTGGCTCTGCGACACTGCTGAAGCCCCTACTCGTTAGTGCCCGCTGCCAGACCCCTCTTCCCATTGTGGTCCATGATTAAAAGCACTACACCCTGGGAGCGGAACTTGCGAAGATTTAGAGGATTGGAAGAAACATCGATGCCCTGCCAGCATGCGCTCTTGCGAGGGAGGCAACGTTAGAAAGGGAAGAGAGACTTCTAAATTTAGAGATGAACGATGAAAAGGAAAGACTTCCTCCAGCAAGTCAAATGCCTAGCAGGAAAGCATAGCTGACAGAGCAGAAATTTATAGGAGTAGTAGATATTTGTATAAATCCTGAAAAAATAAATAAGATCCTGCAGCTCCATGGTGGGACAAAAAAATGAATGTGAAACCGGATGCGTGGCGTCTGTGAAGCGGGCACGGTGCTGCTATAAAAAAAAGCTGCATCAGCTCCACAAACATAGAATTAACCCAAGTTTGTTTACACATGCTACCCGCTCACCTACATAAGGACACACTAGATTCTGTAAAAAAAAACAAGATAAAGGCACACATGCACGTAGCCACTCAAAACATGGTCCTAGCCGATCGGAAAGGAAAAAAAACCTGAAGCCGATCAACCCAAGTTTATTTACACACTCTACCCGCTCGCCTACATAAGCACCCATGCTACATCCTGTAAAAAAAAAACAAGATAAAGGCACACACGTAGCTACTCCAAACATGGTTGTAGCCGATCGGAGAGGAAAAAAAGCTGAAGCCGATCAGAATGGAAAACCATCAAGTCATTAACAAAAGAGTGCTCACAAATTGTAAATGAAACATACTGAGTAAGTTTACATGTAACAGGGGCAGTCCTTATGGTAGGTTACAATAGTAGAAAAGCAGGGACTAAGGAGGGAATATTAAACAAATTAGCCTATGAATCAAAGCATTTACAAAAGACAGTTAAAGGAACCATTTAAAAACATGTGTGGAGCTTAACGCAGATATTCTGAATACAACATGTCTCGAAGAGACAGCACAAGGGCTGCCTATGCGAGACCTAAAAAATACAAATGTGTGTTTGCAGAGATATATATATATGTGTGTGTGTGTGAATATATGTGTGTGAATATATATATATATATGTGTGTGTGTGTATATATATGTATATATATATATATGTGTGTGTATATTTATATATATGTGTGTGTGCATGCATATATATATAAATGTGTGTGTGTGTACATATATGTGTGTGTGCATATATATATATATATATATATATCTGTATTGCATGCTATCTAGGTTACAGCAAAGGACATTCTACTTTTTCTGGGAGCAGTTTAACATATGGATTTTATTTGAAGCAAAAGTGGTACCAAACGAGCTGCTGATTAGTGAAGTACTTGGCTGCACAGTCAGTGAATTTGCCTGAGGAATCAGTGGACTAGAGAGCTGATGGCACTCTAGCAGGGAGTTCCATTGGCTGACCAGCGTGGAAAAGAACCTCTCGAGGCTACTGGGGCATGACCATAGGATTCCAAGGGCAGAGAGGAGGGACTCTTATAACTCAAAGTGAGAGTTTGAGAACTAGAAAGGGTGCTTAGAGATTGTCTAAGGGTCAGCACAGGGTCCGAGGGCTGACTGTGTTTTTTCTGTGGTGGGATAATGGCTTTGAGAGCTAATAGAGAAGATCTCAATGGATCTGTTATCTGGTAAGTTGTGGCCCAGTGTCTGTAACAACCAGATGATTGTGTGTAAGCCTTGCCTCAAGAAATGTGAGAGCCAGCTCTTTGCTTTTCATGGCTGGGTAAAGGTCTTTCAGAGCCTGATATGGGTCCATTTAGAGCCTTCTGAAGGCCCTGTGTTCGCCTTCTAATAGCCAGTCGCCAGTGACGTATAGGTATTGAGGTCTGGTTGAGGTTATCTGTGGTCAGCAGATGACCCGTGTATAGGGGATAGCAGACTCCTGGTGTCAGAAGAGTTCGTTTGATGGTCAGTTGTGGATGATTGGGGGTCACTAAAGAATCTGAATGTCCGCTGAAAATGTCCCACAATCCATTGGTGGTTGTTGAGGACATTCTGAGGTCCCAGCTGAGGGTGTCTCAAGATTGGTCTCTGAAGTTTACTGAGGGCTATTTCATGGCTGGCTGAGGTCTAGATTGGGAGTTTGTAAGAATAGGCAGAAGGTCTTCAATGGGTGGCTGATATTCATTGAGGGTCTCTTAGGGCTGGACAAGGTAATGTGAGGGTCAGGTAAGGGCCCTCCAGAGCCAGCACACAACATGGGGTTTCTTTCAAGAACTGACTGAAGGTGACTGAGTGCTGACTGGTGAGGGTCCATGAGGCACCAGAATTCTTACTGTCTGACAGGAGCTGCAGCATCTGACCTTTACCCCCGCCCTCCTCAAAGACTCCTGTCCCATCCTTCTGCATACTCTGTGGGGACATGAAGACCCCAGAGTACGCTTGCACTGTCTGGGCAGAAGGGCCATACAGAAAGCCCCAGACATGTCTGCAAGCACAGCGAGGGCCAGAATGACCCTCAATAGGCTTATAAATCTTGTCTTCTGTCCGTGATCTACATATTTTGCCTTTGAGGTCTGCTAGCATCCTTTGCTACCCTTTCTATACCTGTTGTGAGTGTGAGGCAGGCTCACCCTGCTATTACCTTTGCTGTCCCTGTTCCGTGTTTGTGGGATATCTCATACTTCTCCTGCCCTTTTTACACCTGTTCTTTGTGCCTTTGGGAGCTTGCTCTGCTACTGACATTGCTGTGCCGGTTCAGTGTGTGGGAGAGAAGCTTGCTCTGATACTGCCTGTACTGTCTGCACTGCTGGGCAAGGTTTAAACATATGCCCTTATTACTGATGTCAGATTATTCCTGAGGGGGGCTTTAATTCCTGAATCAAAAGAGTTGCAGTATTAACAGGTGCAATAATGCTGTATGTTTTGAATAGGGACAAAATCTGATAGGTTGCCCATGCCTGTCAGAGTTTGTCCACAATAAGAGTTTTACATTCTATAATACCTTTATCTTTCAGGTTGCACTCGTTGGACATTTATTGTAATCCTTGAAAGAGCATTTTCCCCTCTTGCCCTTTCCTTTTGTTCCCCCCTCCTTCCTTTCCCAGTTGGGACTACCCTTCTGTTGGGCTAGAGGCTGCCTTAGAATGTTGAGGTGAGCAGCCTGACTGAGAGGAGAGAAGAGAACGCTGTGCCCTTTAACTAGAGCTGTTTGTTGGTGGTAGAGTGGAGACCGTAATAAAGACTTATCTTAACCTACCTTCGCTTGTTTTCATTATAACAAAGAGCTATTGAATTGTGAGTTTACATGCAGAAACAAAATGTTTGCAGGTTATTTCCCATGGTTTACTATCTACAATATATCAACTTGTGATTCCAGTAGTACTGGGACACAGCATTACAGATTTACCACTATTGGTAATACAAGTAGCAGTATTTCTGCCTAAAGGGCACCTTAATGTTTTGAGGGCGGGATGTGGGCATGCACCACTGAGCATCATGTTTGTATCGCTATCTTAGATAACCCTGGGTGGTGAACTCCGCTCCGCTCGCGGAGTTTCCGGAGTTTCCTGCACTCCGCGTTACGCAGAGATCGTGGAGTTCCGAAAAACTCCGCTTCGCGTTGCGTAGCGGAGTTTTTTTCCTCGCTTGCGTTCGTCAACATCAAGTTGGCGACCGCCAGTGAGGGAAATCAACCTCCCGGCGAGATTTCTCAACGCGGGGGGTCAGGTTTCTCATCACGAGTGGTCTGGTATGCTCGCGACAGCTCGCGTTGAGAAACTGCCCGTTCGCGTTGAGAAGGCTGCCGCTCGAGTAAAAATCTACTCGAGCGGCAGAAAAGGAAAGCAGGAACCGCTTGCACTGTGCATGGTGCCGTTCGCAATGATTGCACAGTGCGGACAAGCATCCGGCACTGTGCAATCACTGCGAACGGCATTTTTCTATTGTACTCCGCCGCTCGCGTAGCTCCGCGTAGTGCGGCGGAGTTTTTTTTGCACTTCGCGTAGTGCAGCGTAGTGCAACTCCACGAACTCCGCCCAGGGTTTATCTTATGTATGTATGTATGTGTGAATGCAAACAAACACTGTTTAACTTTTAATGTGCTACGTCACCAGTATTCAACATTCCATTTTCAGGAGCGGCCCTTTGACATGAGCGTTGGGGCACTGCCCCACTTTACTTTTTTCCCCACGCTGATGCTTCTTTTAGTTAAGCAGTGTTTGTGTTGCTTCAAAAAAATTAATTCAAATGATCTCCCTGGTTGGGAGTTCCCTCCCCATGTTGCTGGCACGTGAGCAGACCGTCACTTGATATCTGCCTTCAACAACATTTGCTGAGCTGACGCTCTCACAGCCCTGGAGCCTGTGAGGTCATCAGCTCAGCAAAATCATTGCCTCTTGCGCTCAGCTCCACCCCCTGAAGACATGGGTGCAAAGGTAGCCCCTGGCATTCAGACTCAAGTCCTGCAGTGCCAGGGGCTCCATGTCAATCGGGGACTGTAGAGCACTGTCCCTCTGCCCTTTCCCAACTCCTCACTCAGTAGGGTGAGGTCAGTGACGATCACTGACCCCGCCTCACCCTGTGACAGGTTGGGAAAGGGTGGGGTGAGATTGTTGGTGGTAAGCGAGAAATTGAGTCTGCACCATAGATCTCCACAGATTTTGAAGACACAGCGCAGAATTGAGGAGTCCTCTTCATTCGCTGCTTTTAGTTGGAAACACCACATCGAATTTGCAGACATTTAGAGGCTTGAATGCAGAGCGCGGCAAAGCAGCGTGACTGCAGATTACCACCCAGACAGTACTGAGGCAGGCGAGAAAAAGGGTAAAGAAAAAAAACAGGAAACAACCGTGAAAAGAGCAATGCAAGCCACATGGACTATCTTTTCAGCCAGCATTGTAATGTCGGCCATAAAAGTTATCAAGAGTACTGTGGGAGGCCTACGCTGTTCAGCCTAATATTTAAAGTGGCAATAAACCAGGGATCTCCAACCTTTTCTGTAATAAGAGCTACTTATGTTCAGTGAAATTCACCCCAAGCTACTATTCCAAGTGTTGTAAAAGTGACCACATCAGACAAGATTGCCTCTGTCCACCATATGCAAAATTACTACCAGTGATCACTTTGGGTCATCGGGCAGGGTTACCAGCAGTAATATGAACAAGCATTGGCATAGCCAATAGGTCTCGCCTTTGGGACCTTATAAGTATTTAGTTATGCAGCCCAATATCCTTACTGCAACAACATTAACTGTTGCATGGCTAAACACTTATAAGGTCCCAAAGGCGAGACCTATTGCCTATGCCAATGCTTGACTTTGCATTCTGTGAAATTTAGCTGTGGTTTATGAAAAAAGCTACAAGTCCCAGAATGCAAATTAAAAGAACTGGACTGATGAGCTAGTTATGCCTTGACCTAGAAAATATTGCATGGCTGTCAGAAAGACACTCGATCATGTCAGACTCGTAAACAATAACTAGTGCTAATGTTATGAAAAAAGATTGCCGGCACACTATCAACTGCAGCTTTTGAGCCAAACAACCATCCCTTCACAGTAAGTAAAGTCTGCATTTGCCTGCTGCGATGAACACCCCACCGGGTTGTTTTCTTTGCCATAGTAGGCACAGCCCACATTTCGCCTGTGCCTGAAACAGTGTAGTTTAATGGGCCTGCCTGCCCGCTTGTAACTAAAGTCTGCATGCTCCTTTCACACCTGAAGTAAGCCTGCCTGCGGCCTGTGCATAGGGGCTATGGCAGGGCATTTCTTGGAATGTGCCTGGAAGTCTTGGGTGACTTAAGAGGTGTACTATGAATTTCCTGGACCTGTGTATGCCTCCCGGCCCACCAAAAAATAAACAAACAAGAAACACTACATGTGTGCCTACCGTCCACCTCATGTCCCTAAGAACTGACATGGACTGGTTGAGAGAGGGGCCAGAAAAGCAAGATGAAAGGGGCGTATCAGGGATTGACTTAAAGCCAGGCATTGTGCTGAGCCAGGAAAATGCTTGTTTGAATTTATAAGTGCATATTACTCTGTGTTGCCGGGAGGCCACGGAGGCAAAAAAAGCAACGAGAAATAAATAGAAAAGACGGTGGTGGGTGTGTATGCAAGCATGGAGGGTGGGGGGCGTGTGGGAAATGGGGGCAGAAACACGGACAAGTGTTGGTTGGGATTTGAAAGAAGCAGCACAGGCAATAAATTAAAAATGCATATTACTTGCAGGGTGTGGCGCAGAGACCTGAGCCTTTAAAAACAGGATCGCATACGAAACGACTCAAATTACTCGGACCCGAGGTGTTTGCGTGGTGCAGGTAGGTGGTGGGAGAGAAAAAGAGCAATAATACATAACTAAACGTGGGTTAGTGCGTATGCAAGCATAGAGGGTGGGAGACTTGTGGGGACAGAGCAGCGTACACCTCTTGTCACAAAAGGACGGGCATGGACTGGTTGGGGAAGGGGCTGGAAAAGCAAGATAAAAGGGTGGGGGAGCGAGATGAAATGAAATGAAATGAAATTTGTACTTGTAAAGCGCACTTATACCCCCAAAGAGGTGTCCTGGCGCTGTACGCATACCGCTGTGGAACCCTTCCTGGCTTTTCCCTGTGAAATGTCCACTCCTGGGCACCCCCAGGGTGAAGCCAGGCATCCCAGCGCTGTTGGGGCCGTTGTGGAGATTAAGCAAGCTATTGCCCAGAGTTGGACCCATGATTAGAATAGGCACCGAGGCGAGAATTATCAGGTCCGAGGAAATTGAGCCCAAGACCCGCCGAGGCGGGAATTGAACCCTGGTCCCGGGCCAGATCTCTGCATCAGGGTCTGGCACTCTAACCATTGAGCCACACTTCTCCACAGATGAAGCAGCAATGGGGCATGTGGAGGAATGAGTTAAAGTCGGGCACTGCGCTGAGCCAGGGAAACTGTTGTTTCAGTTATAAATGCAGATTACTCGATGCGTATGGCACCCGGACCGGAGGTGTCTGCATGCTACAGGGAGGTCGAGGGAGACAAAAAAAGCAACAATAAATAAATTAAAAAGACAGGGGTGGATGTGTGTGGATGCGAGGAGGGTGGGGGGCTTATGGGGACAGGGGCAGAGTGACAGGGGAGAGTAGATCACATGGCTTTCCTTGTGCTGTCATAAAAATGCAGGAGGATGTAAATGCCTGAGCGGGTCATTAATCTTGCACGTAGTAAACACGCAAACGTTACTAACCCCGCCGCTCAGCCTGCCGCCATGCTTCACTCTGAATGAAAGATTTGTAACGAACAGGAAGACGCTGGCGTCTAGTGCCGAGCGAAATAAATAAGGGCAAATTAATACCGCAGCGATGAAAGATGTGGCGGGCTAAATTATGGAGACTTGTGGGTTCCAGGAAAGAGACCGTTCGGATTCCAGGTGCACACACTGCAGTTTATTCTAGGAGTAGAGCATGTTATGTCTCCAGGTGTAGAGCGCGTTGTGCAGTCCAGGAGCAGGAGTACAGACTTGGTAGATTTAAGGTCACGAGACGGTTCTGGACCTTAGTGGTAGAGTCTGTTGTAAATGAGCGGTTCCGGCAGTCAGCAAGCCCAGGCTCTCACAAGCTGCAGCCAGAGACTTCCACCCTGCCTGGAGCTACAGACAGATGGGACAACTCACAGAAAGGACGTGTTTTCATCCAGGTGCCAGAAGACATCCGGTCTCGAGCCAATCTGCTTCCTATTCCAGTGAAATACAGTAGCAGATTACTGCAACAGGCAGGGCTGTGTAGAGACTGCTGGTAGAAACAGGCTGGGATAAAGACCCCGTGTAGAGACAGCTAAACAGAGAGGGGTAGAAGAAGACTTCTCTGCAAAATGAGACGTTTTTCGGAGAATGGGGTTAATATAGACAGCTCTAGAGAAAGGAGTCAATAAATACGCTTTCCTAGAGACGAATGATAACACGTATGGGGTGCCTTTGGAGAGTGGGGTAAACTTATCATTTTCTTGAAACAGTGGGGCCGCCTCTAGAAAGGGGAAAAGAGATCCTTCTCGGTAGGCAAGGTTAAGACTGTCGATAGAGATAGACAGTACCGTAGAAGCGTCCCGTGAGTGGTGCGCGCGCGGCCAAGTGGCGGCAAAAGTGAAAGCAAACAAGCAGCAGCTGTTTTGAAGCACTCGTGCTTGTGCTGGCCTCCGCCTTGCGGGAACGAGCAGCGGCGGCGCGAGAGCCATATGTTTGCACGAGCGTGGGGAAAAGGAGCAGACCGATGGCTAAAGGCCCTCCTAGAGCAGCGCATGCGCGCTGCCTAGGCGAGACCTAAAAAGGCTTTGTCAATATGGAATGCCTCTTCATGAGTAATGTATAACAGCCATACCTGCAGTGCCTCTGGCACCAAGTTAATAATATTAGTAATATGTCTCCCCAGTGCAGCATCATTTATAAGTGTATTTAGGATATTCTCTAAACATCAGTTTTGGAGTTCTGGAAATAGACACATTTATCTTGAATACATACTTTTCAATTTTAGGATACATATAATTCAAACAAGCAAAGGTTTCTAATTTAGTAGACTTGGTTGCACACTGGCGTGCTACTGATAGGTAAACTGGAGAGCTACCAGTAGCTCACAAGCTACTCATTGGAGAAACCTGCAATAAATACATTCACAACATTAGTAGCTCCCAGGGTAGGCCTTGAAATATAACAGTCCCTCATGTAAAGTGCTGCAATGCCCATGGGCCAAGTTCATGCTATGTAAAACTGGAAGAAAACGGGCCTCATAGTCACTATGATTAAATATGAGAAAGTGTTTTACATTTTTTGTTTAAAAAGTCAAGACTGAATGAATGTATCACACTTTTTAATGCAGCGTACTTGGGAGCTAGGAAGTAGAAATGCGAAACATGGTAATGTCTGACACCTCAAAGGCTAGTAAGACCAGAGAAACTCCTGTCACGTCTTTCCTTATTTGTGTTTTAAAAAAACAATAAAAATAAAACAAACACCCATTCCTGAACTGTTAATATCAGAAATGAAGTGCCTCTGGCTGAAAGGAAAGGGAGGGGCTCCTGTAGGCTCAAACTAAGGTAGAGTCAAACTGAGAGTTTGCCGGGTACCAGAAAGAAATGTAAATGTGTGCCATTGGTTAATTAGGCTGCACAGATCGGGAAACAGTATATGTATTTAAGTCATTGAGACATTTGAGGCTTAATGGTGACAAATATGTGTTCTTCTTGACAGAAAATCTGTTACCAGTTGAGTTGTGGAGTGTGTCATTTCATCAAACATAAAAAATTTGGAGCTTGATAAAATCTGATTGCGTACTACTATTATGAAGATAATTTTTTTATTATGTATTTTATCCCAACACTAAATTATTTTGTGACAATCGTTCATTGTGAAGGAGGCATTTTTAAAATAAAAGTGAAGTAAAAAAATCAATATGGCATGGCCAGCGCTGACTGCGTCATGGCACTTTTTTTCTTTACTTTCATCCGTGCTGCACAGCAGCAAGGCTAAACAAGCATTTGCAATGCAATTGGTCTCTCCTTTGGGACCTTATAAGTATTTTGACATGCAGCACATTATCCTGGGTGCTGCAACATCTACTGTTTGGAGATTTTTTCCAGACATGCCCCTTTGTCATTCAGACAGTGGCACTGCCGGGGAAGCAGATGTGCCCTGTGAGAAAAAGGTGTAACCAGTCCTTCCACATTTCTGCATTGTTGACAGATGTCCAACAAACCCAGACAAAAACAACACTACGTCAATATTCCGTTCAGAAAGTGGTGCGCAGAAGTCGCTGTCAGAAGTGATGTCCCATGTTGGCGCTATTTCAGAAAGCACATCATGTTGGTGGTCACATCATTTGTGAATGCTTCTATGTAAGGGACTGGGTTACCAGTGGATAGACTGATTTGGATGTGGTCACACACTTTTGTTATGGTGAAGCTGGGATTAAAAGCAGTCCTCCTGGCTCCAAAGCTTCCAGACCCCTATTAGTCGCACCCACTTTGGAGTGCTTTCTTGAATAGGAGAGCAAGCTTGCTTTGAAGGGTCTACCAATAGTCTACAGATGTGTAGCCACAGTGGGGGTGGGGGTCATCCCAGTAGCGGGCGTGCAGAACAGGTCATGCATGCCCAACCACGGCGACTAGTAAACACCCCTGTGGGGACTCTCAAGCATGCCGGGTCACCTCTCATGGAATGCGCTCAATGCCCGGCCAGCAGTGCTCTCTGCCAGAGTCCACTAAGGACTTCACGTAAAGCACAGATGATGGACCCAGCCTCTGGGTGCAATATATCATATGCACCAAGAAATACAGCTCTCTTGGCAGCTTGAAGTAAAAGTGAAACATTATGTCCAGGGCACAGGTCCTAAACGAGCGAAATCCCTCTTAAAAAGAAGGAGAAGAAAACGACAGACGGCTTCAAGCTCCACCCCTTTTATTGGGAACGACCTTCCTGCCTTGAGTCGGATTGTAATGCTCACAAAAAAGTCACCTTCCTACTGCCCCCAAGCTTATGTTATGTAATGAAGTGCACGCTTCCCACTCAGAGAAGGGGGGCCATTTTTAGGTCTCGCCTACGCAGCGCGCATGCGCTGCTTAGGAAAAAGACCTCTTGTAATCGATTCAGTTTTGGCCCCAAAAACGTGCACACGTTGCATTGCTTTCAATGGCAACGCGTGCACGTTTGGCGATTCCCTTGCGGGAGCGAGCTTTGAAACCATCTGTTTGTAATTAACAGATGGTTCCTGCTCGCTCCCGCAAGGGAAACAGGCGCAGGCCCCCTCCTCTCTCCCCTCCCCTCTCCCCTCCCCCTGCAGCCTCTCGTCAAACTTGTTTGTTTACCTTTCCCGCTGCCTGTTCCCACTCGGTGCCTCCAGGCTTTTTGTTCCTCAGTGTGTATATTATACCGCGTTGAATCAAACAAGTAAATCAAAATGAAAATAATCCCATCCATCACATAGAATGGATTTTTAAACAGGACCAAAGAATCCCAAAAGGTTAATTATGGAAAATGAGACCCACTTTATTGAAAACATTGATGATTTAGACAACATTTTAAAAGGGGAAAAATATCAGCTCCGTTAGGATTACTCTGTGAATTGGATGCTTGTCGCAAAAACATACAATTTGTAGATTACGAGTTCTAATCCCGACACAGCCACATAATAGTTTCAAATTCGATAAATTGAGTATCATTAAATCGTATTGTTAACAGCAGACCAATTAAGAATTGTGATTAGGCGCCATTACATTTTTTTAAATAATTTTCTAAATTAGAGTCTGCCGCTGGCTGGAGAGGTGCGTGGTTGAGGTCGGTTGGGTTCCGCACCCGCGGCTGATGTACGTTCCGAGACATTTGAAAATCCCCCCGAGTAGCGCCCTGGTTCGGACGGAGGAAGGGGCATGATACAGCAGGAGGAGGAGGGAGAGGAAAGGGGCGTTAGGGCCGGCATGTCAGGGATGGGCCGGCCGGGAGCCGACTGCGAAGACGACTTACCCCTACCCTTCTGCCCTCTAGCCCTCCCGCCGCCGTTGCCGCAGTAGAGCCCGCTGCCCCACCCAGAGGCCCGGAGCAGCTCCATGGCTTCCGCAGACATCGCCCGGCAGTTGGTGAGTTAACTGAACCGGGTGGGGGTCAGAGGAGAGGGCTCCGACTACAGAGATTTGTCGCTGGGCACTTTTTTGTTCGGTTACTTGTGGACACTTTCTTTCGAGTTTTCGATACTCCGGAGACTTAGGCCCTTCCTCGAAGCTGGGAATTTTCGGTATCCCGTGGGAGTCCTGGGGTGGGGTACCGTCTCCTCAGTCAGCCGCAGACCGGGCTGCATGCAAGTGCGTGACCCGTCCTCAGCTCTGTGGTCATCACCACTTTCATTCAGGGGAAAAGTAAAACTACTTCAGAAGGTGTGGTTCTTCTGAAAGCTGTTTCTAGCTTGAAAAGCTTTACTTTTACGATATATTGAGTGCGAAAAACCCACAAACGTTGAAGAGTATTCTGCCTCACACTTTTTTTTAGGCATTGAAATAATCATAACAGTGATTCTAACTGATAGGAAAGAATTAAAGACATATACGCTGGTAAAAACCATAGAGGAGAAGGACTCCCACTCTAACTAAAGTGGATGTTTCATAGGGAAGCTTGCATGTTGATGGAATGTGCGTGTAGGACCTCCAAGCCAACATTTGGGCTGCCCAAAATCAAACTCTTTTAAGACCCAGGAAATACGTCTATTGTTTGCCAATTGACTGAGTGATATTTTAGAACAGCAATAGTATTTTTACTGTGGGCAGACATATGTAAGATTTACCCTTTTAAATGCAAATAAAATTGAAATCCTGTTAATCACGGAAAGGAAGTACAAAACGTTTTCTGTAATGACATTGGATATCTATCTATCAGACTTATAATAATATTTACTAACACTAGATGAAGGCAGATTGTTAAACTATCATAATTCTGCAATGTATATTTATATCCTTCTGTAGCTGTCCACAGTTGTGAGTGCCTTTATGCATGGTCCTGGGTCATCTTCTCATTGACCATAGTCACTGTGAAGATATGTCTTTGTTTTTATGGGGTGCTGCGGGTGCATAATGCTAATACTGTTCAATTACATGTTTAGTGATGATTCTTGAGGAATAGATACTTGTGAATCGCCTTGACAGTAGTGTTGGGATACGCAGTATTTGGGAAGTGGAGGTAAAAGCATAAGTGTGTTTAGAGTTTATATAATTGTTGGATGTTATGCTGTTGCCAGTTGTGTGACAATGGTACTGTATTGATTGTGAGTGTAGAATACTCCAAAGTAAGTGTATACACCATGCATTGGAATGTTCACATATGCAAAGGTTCGTGAGGAATGCAGAAGGAGAATCCATCAGTACAACGTGTTTTGTTGGTCCTTTCTCAGGAGGTTCAGGGTGAACTGTCTCTTTGCCACCTACTTAGCATTGCTACCCTGCTGTGCACAAGGGGGTGCAGGCAGGTTGTCTGACATGTTTTATTATTGTGGGTGCCGGTACGTGTGTGGAATGTGTTGTACTATTGGATTTGGGTTGTACTAATCTGACAAACATATGGTTTGGTGTTGTTTTATGAGTGTACAGGAATGTCTGTTTTTAATCATCTCAGATGAGATTGAGTTGTGCACGTGTAACCAGACTGAGGTAGCATCCACACGAAGTTCATTACATTAATAATATTAATTTACAATTAACAGCAACTGATCCTTGGAATGAAGCACAAAGATGGAAATCTGAAAAGTTGCAAAAAACGTTATCTGTGTCTATGGAGACACTTCTAAATTGGCAGAGCTTAGCAAAATATGGAGTTGAAATGTGACAAAGTTATACATTCCCTTGCAGTCTGTATCTTATCGAATTGCATTGCCACTCGCTGTCCTGCAGCTGATGGGAAGTCCTCCTGAGCGAGCTGGAGGAAAACAAACATAACAAGCATTGGCATAGCCAATAGGTCTCGCCTTTGGGACCTTATAAGTGTTTAGCCATGCAACAGTTGATTGCTGTTGTACCAATGATATTGTGCTGCATAACTAAATACTTATAAGGTCCCAAAGGCGAGACCTATTGGCTATGCCAATGCTTGTTTTTTTACCTGCCGGGGCATCAGGACCAGAGCCTGACATGAGCCACATACAATTAAGAGGTTTTCTGACGCACACAAAGCCCGGTGCTCTCCAGGGCAGGCACGAGCCATTGCTTCACAATCTGAAGTAACAAGATAGTTCCTCTAAGCTCCGGGCTCCGAACACAACATTCAATTAAAAATCAGCCCACGAGGGGTGGGGCTGCTTTTCCTCCTTGCCCTGTCGGTGCAACCACTCAGAGCCGAGGCAGGCAATGTGCGGAAAGTGGTGGTGAGAGGAGGGTGGGCACCCCAACCGGAAGATGAAAATGAATCGGCGGGCATGGCGCGTGCCTAAGCTTCTGGCTGCGAGCACAACAACATTATAAAAAGCGGCCAACGAGGGGCAGGGCTGCCTTTCCTCTCTGCCCTGTCAGTGCAACCACTCAGAGCCGAGGCAGGCAATGGGCGGGGGTGGTGGTGGGAGGAGGGAGGGCACCCCAACGGGAGAGATGAAAATGAATCGGCTGGCTTGGCGCACGTTGAAGACAGGAAAAGCAGCCATCAGCTGAGTGCCAGCCAATGCTAGCAAAAAAAAGTGTTTCGCAAAGTGTAATAAAACATGAAGAGTAAGAGCACATGTAACAGGGGCAGTCCTCATGGGAGGTTACAGCAGTAGAAAAGGAGGGACTACTCAGCAAATTAACCAACGAAAAACAGGCATTTGCAAAGGAGCCAATTAAAAAGATGGGCGGTGCTTAAAGCCCATATTCCAGCTACAGCATGGCTCGAAGATACAGCATGTCTCAAAGAGACAGCGCATGCGCTGCCTAGGCAAGACCTAAAAACATTGATAAGGCCAATAGCTTTCGCATGAGCAAGACCTATTTGCCAATTTTTGGTATTTAAAAGTGGCTGCACCGCGCTGCAGGAAAGCCATCTGCTAGGGCAGGTCCTGGTAGTATATCTGAAATCAATTGTTTGTCGTGACACTCTTATGTGCTTACCAACAGGGTCAGGTCCGTATCACAGTAGCATCTGAGTGAATATATAGTGCTTAGATTGCAAAGCCCTGGTGCAACAGGTTGTACTGTTGCCCATCTCATTGTTGTGTCTTTCAATGCCCTCAGAAGGATTAAGAACAGTGAAGTAGATATGATTTGGGGGTTATACACAGGCCTATATAGTGGATGCATTGGTCTGCAGGAAGTCAACTAGGTGACTAGAACATATCATTACATGGAACTTCCTTTTGTTCAGCACACTTTCAGCCCAAGGGATTTCTTGGTGTCACATACCAGATGACTCTTGCAATAAACAATGAAGTGAAATAACACACTCTCTGCACTTAATAGGCCCACTGACTTTATGCAGTAGAGTACTGCTTTTTTACAAAATATCTGTACAACTGAGCAGTGTTTATGCATTACCATTCACATGACCACATATTAACGCCAGCCTGACCACCCTGGGGTCCGTGACCTCTCAGCATGGAGGAACCCCCCACTGTAACCAGCCATTCACCACAAGCCCCAGACAGCAGCTCCCTTTCAGGTCTATTTCGATGTATTTGTCTTACTTACTTTTTATCAGACAACATCTGCAACTCTGAGGAAGGCTGATATGGTGGTAGTCACACCAGTCTGTCAATTCGAAGTTTGAGCCGGGTGCCTGTACCTTTAATAGGACAACACCCGCGCTTCAGCAAAAAATGTGTTTACTTTTAATAAGACTAAGACACTGCCATTGCTTACTTTATATAGGACAGTGCATACACTTTTACGCAGGATTGTGAATTGGGACAGTGCCTGCACTTTTGAGCAGAGTTGTGAATCTGGACAGTGCCTGCATTTTGAGCAGGATTATGAGTTAAATGATGTCAGGGTTTGTCTTAATGTGGCACTTTATATTGCCAATGCATTTAATACGCGCAAAAGCATTGTTGTACCGACATAGTGACGACCCAACAATGGTTTTAAGGAACTGTATTGCCCTTTTTAAAAATAAATAAATAAATACCTATTTTACGTGTTTTTAGAGGTGATTAACTTTGGCCCCATGGTGTTTGTAAGGCATTATCAGCTTTGCTTTTTTATCTGATTGTGATTAATATAATCAGTTTTTACTTATGTATGCTTTTATGGTTGTTTTTATACATGCCGAATAAAGTTTTGAATTGAATTGAGTCTGAAAGTTAATTTGATTGTACCAGAGCTTCTTTGCAGGGTGAGTATACTTCACAGGATACTACAGCACTTGAGACTCTGGTGTCTATACTTTTCATAGGCCAACAAGTATGCTTGTGAGCAGGATTATGAATCTGGCAGTGCCAACAATTCTGAGAAGGACTGTTTATTTGACACTGCCAGCACATAGGTCTTAGTGTTAGGTTTTTTTTCCCCAAACTTTTAGCCATACTGCACAGGAGCCTTGTTGCTGTACAACATAGCTGAAATGCTTTCTAGGACAGCTGTCAGTGTTGTCAAGGTTTTTTAAGCATTTCCAGCAGCGCGCCTGCTGCACATGTATGAAAGTAAAACAAAAAAAAGCACTATGACATGAAGCCTTGCCACATCATATTTCTTTTTTTAAACGTACACCCATGTTGTACAGCAGCTGAGCTACAAAACATTGAGAAAGCCAATAGCTCTTGTAGGCACGGCCGGACTGGGAACCGAAACCGGTCCTGGCCAACTGCTCGGCCGGCTCCCCGGGGAGGGAGGGGGGTGCAGCCGAGCTGTTTGCGAGGACCGGTTTCGGCCGATTTTGTTACAGGGGGCCAATATTGCCGACCCCGGTAACAAAAATGGCCCCCCAGGGGCCCAAAACCGGCCCCCACCCTGGCAGCCCACCGGGGAAACGCCCGGTGCCCGCTACGGCCAGTCCGGCCCTGCTCGTAGGTAAGAGTTTGTGGCTTTACCAATGCTTGTTTATGTACTTCAACTGCTAGGTTTTAAGGGCATCTGTAGAACACTCAACAGTCCCTGGTCTCTGTAAAGCCTTTAGCCCAGGACATAGTCATTCAGTGTAGCCTTTGTGGGCTTTGTTGAAATCAAGGTACGGCATGGGGCCTCTAAATGCTCCCTAGGTGGGGGCGGGGGGGCACATCCCTGCCACATGACTGACTCTTCTCCAACCCGACTGGCTTTTTAGCAGCACTTATTATATCACAATTTTTTGACAGTCAATCAATCAATCAGGGGAACTGTAAGCGCTCTACTCACCCGTGAGGGTCTCAAGGCACTGGGGGTGGGGGGGGTTGTTGTACAGCTCCGTTCAGTCGAAGAGCCAGGTCTTGAGCGTCCTCCTGAAGGTGTTCAGGGAGGGGGCGTGCCTGATGTCGATCGGGAGCTCGTTCCAGGTCTTGGCCGCGATGTAGGAGAAGGTTCTTCCGCCTGTCCTGGCTCTGCGGATGCGAGGGGTTTCGGCGAGGGCGAGGTCGGCGGATCGGAGGTTTCCCTTGGGTACGTGGAATGAGATTCTCTTGTTGAGGTATTGGGGGCCGGTGTTGTGGAGGCATTTGTAGGCGCTTGTAGTGCACTTTATGGTTTATATCAATGACTTCTTGGCTCAGATAATACAGTGCTTAGAAGGTTGGGCGATCCTGTACGAGGAGCTTTAGGGAAAGAAAAGGTTTTTTCCAGGTTGTAAATAAATAGCAGTGCTCGCACACTCCTGGTATTTATGGTACTTGAAATAATGTATTCTATCAAATATTAAAGACTACAGAAATGTGCAGCAAGACTATTTGAACGCATACCTTTTGACAGGCAGAGAGCTCTTGGACTATTTGTGCAGCAGAAAAGCAAGAGAAAACCTGCTAAAATCGGAGTATTTCAGGTGTTTCCGTTCACTATGTACTTCTGCAGTTCTGACACCATCACAAATGACAAAGCACAAGTAAAATTATTTGGGCTGTATCTTCAGTCTGTATGTCAGTCGGGTTTGCTTGCTTGCTGAGTAAAACTCACCCCTAACTTTTACGCCCCACATTTTGGAAAAGTCACCACCCTGCACTGCCTTTATACGTTTTAGCAGGTTTTGTCTTCAAGGAGCTGGAGAGGGTAGCAGGATTTCTTGTTATTTGGCCTCCAGGGCGCTCTGCATAAAAAGAAGACCGCTGATCAAGGGGCATTTCTCAAATATATGACCAGCGGATTAAACAGAAATCTCCGCAGTAGGTGCATTAACAACCTGAGGGGCATATTCTCAAGGACTTATCGCCGAGTTATCGGCACTTTAGCGCAGCAAAAGTGGCGAAAGAATTATCGCCCCATTCCCAAGCTGGTGCAAACTGCCCACATCGCCAGTTTACCAGCGATAGCTGCCGCAAAAAACATCGCCACGGATGAGAGAGACAACTAACGCTAATGATATGCAGAGAAGGCGTTCCCGTGCAAAAACACACGAAAACACCACTTCGCGATATTCTCAACTTCCAGCCAGATCTGCGATGCGAACCAAAAACAGGCAATAAGGCGCGTTAGCAGCAGGGATTTAACACCTGCCTTTTACTGGTGTTAAGCAGGACGACAACCTGCAGTATGAAAGGGAGCCCAGCCCAGAGCCACATCTGAAGACCAACACATGTCATGAAGCTACTGACCATGCAGCTCGGAGACCCAAGAGGGCCACAACACCCACCGCAAACACCCCCAGGCCCCCCCCCCAGGACCACCCCACCCCCTGACTACCACAGAGGCAGCGCAGAACAGGACAGCGGACGTTCCCAAAACCCACCAGCCTCAGAGACTCAACGCCAGAGGAAGTCATTGCCCACTACAGGCACAAAAGGACAACCATCCTCCGCATCCTGACCCACATAGCCCACAGGCTGACGGCACCAACACGGCGGACAACCACCATCCCTCTGCAGACGAAGCTGCTGGCTGTGCTGCACCTGTTGGCCCCTGGTACCTACCAAACAACAACTGCCAGAGTCGGAGGAGTCTCACGGCCAGCCCTATCATACGTCCTCACCCATGTCATGGATGCATGTCCACAATAGCAACGGCGGGCCCCTGTCACCGCACCACACGACAGTTCCAATTCGTAGTGTTCCTGCGCAACCAACCCCAACGCCAGCCGTTGCTAGACACCACTGTGCCCCAGATCCAAAACTGTAGTAACTGAAATGGGGGTGCGCACGGTCATGAAGTCCAGTAGTCAACAGTAGTGTAAAAACAGTCCTTTATTACAAATACAACAATAAACAATATGAAAAGCACAGCCAACGCCCAACGGGGAACTTTATCAGGGCAACTTGTGGATTCAAGTAACTGCATAAGCCGCGGGAACTCCCCAATACCATTCCATACTCCGGAGGTCAGTATCCAGAAACCTGTTGGAC
Organism: Calotriton arnoldi; assembly: GCA_963921515.1. NCBI lineage: Eukaryota > Metazoa > Chordata > Amphibia > Caudata > Salamandridae > Calotriton > Calotriton arnoldi. The sequence goes on from CAWUFW010002797.1 coordinate 1,512,570, forward strand.
AAATGGTGACAATGGTCAAGCGTCCGTATATTCACAAACCTAATCTGGTACAGTGTATAGCACTTGGACAAACCGGAATGCTCACAGGAAAGACAAATCCTGCACAAAAAGACCATAACAGAAGTACGTGTGGTCGTAACCTTCGTAGGATGGAAAAGGAAGGTTACGGTCACACCAACTTCTGTTACGGTCTCATGATGCAGGATTACCCATACCTATAAGCATCACGGTTTGTATCAGCTTGATACTCCTGCACCTTCACTCCCCCCACCAAGCCACGAGGGCGCCGCCGTGACCAGTGGTGCCTACGCGATCCTGTGTGCCTGCTGCACCCCAGCCCTGGTCCCCAGACCAGTCCGCCAACCAGCGATGAGTGCCCGCCCCTGCGCACCCAGGCCTCAATGCTCACCTGCCGCCACCGGCGTGTCTCCAAGAGGGCCCACCACGTGCCGGTGCAACCTCCTCAGCCGATCGCTGGATTCCGCGCCACAGGTCCCCAGCGCACCCTGCAGCACTGCGCCGCAGAGTCATGTCTGTGCAGCCTGCTGCCCTCGGCGTACACTGCGGTCCAGCTGGGCTCACAATTCAAATTGAATCTTGATTGGCAGGACGTCGTATCGAGGACTATGCATCATCGCAGGCTGCACACCCGCTCAGCTCTTCAGGTGCCACTAACTCAGTGCACCTCAAGTCATCGCCACGTGGCGGTAGGCCTGTGCCGGCCTAAGTGCCTCGGATGCCACCAACTCTGTGCACCTCAAGTCATGGGCCCTTTATGATTGAGTCTCGTCGTGTGGATGCCATCATGTCACCTCCGGCAGTGGGGAATGTGATGTGGTAGGGCCCTAGGCCCTCATGCATAAATAATGACCACACAGACACACTCAGCTAGATAGTGGAAATGGCCTCGGGCACGTGCGCCCGGACCCTTTTATTGGCAGGGTCACATGTCCTGTGACGCATGTGCTGGATGGGTGTGGTGTGGGTGTGAACCAGCCCTCAGGGAGTGGCTGTGGCATGCTGACAACTAGACCTGTGATCAGCAGATCACTACAGGGAAGACCTGGGACATGTAGCGTTGTCGTCCACCCCCTGTAAGCGTAAGCGTAGTGGGCTGGCCTGGCGTATGCCAGTCCAGCGTAGGGGTGTGAACGATGACCCCGGCGCTCTGGGCTTGGTTCCGTTCTGGGCTGGACAAGAAGGTGACTAATGCGTGTGTCTCTGATGTTGTGGCGGCGCCACCCGGTCCGCAATCGGTAATGTTGCACCCTGTGACTCAAGTCCCACAACATGTGCAACATGGACTTAAGGGGGAATCACTGACCCGACATTCATCCATACTTCCGTACTTGAATGTACATAGACATGACACATCTGTGTGAATTTAATTGTTTAATGCACATTCAGTGGAGTGTTGTAGCTGGAGCAGTACAGGGCCATGCAAACCCCACTTTACATTGTTGCCCCGTGGAGGGCCAGCCAGAGTCCTTCAGGGAATGACAAGTACATCGGAAGAGGAAGAGTTCAGTCCGCAGTCTGATAGCTGTGTCATTGGTGTCCAAACAGAATATGGCAGTCCATGTCGAGGTCCAAGGTGAGTGTCGCAGAGTGCATCGGGGGACAGTGGAAGGTGATGATGCAGAGGGCAGAACCAAGCAGAAACAGGCCATATGGCGGAGAAGAATGCTACTGCTTCCTTACTACCAGTAGGGCAGATTCATCCGCATCTTCGTCCTCTGATGTCTCATGTGCCTCACATGTGGGTGGTGGTGTTTTTTCTGCAGCACTGTGTGGCACTGACACATCAGGGGCCGGAGGTGGATTGGCTGCCGCACTGTGAGGCACTGACACATTAGGGGGCGGAGATGTGGATGTCGAGGCAGCAGCAGCATTCATCGACGCCAGGCCTTGTGGCAGCAATGCCATGATGAGGGTCTGCAGGGCATGGAAGATCCCAGCTACATCTCGCTGGTGTGCAGCCGTGGCAGCCATTCTTTCCGCCTGCATCCGCTCCCTGTTCTCCATGATCCTCTGCATGTGTTCCAACTCCCGGCTGACATCGCTGGAGCCACTCTGAATAGACAGTTGTTCTTGTCTCAGAGTCAGGACTCCAGCGATGTTAGCCATGGACCATTGGAGAGCATGGAGCGGACTGTGGGTGTCCGTTAGGGACTGTAAGTGGTCCCTGATGGGACTTAGACACCCACATATGGCATCTAGTTTGGCTGCCATGAGGTCGAACCCCACCCGCACCTGATCAGCCATCTTCTCCTGGCACCCTAACACACGGCGTTGGAAAGTCATGTGTTGTTCGTGGGGGTCCTGGGAGACAGCCGTGGTGGTGGGTGCTTCCTGCTGTGTGGTCTGTGCAGGGGGTGGGGTTTCCTCAATGCAGCTGGGCTGCCCTGCTCCTGGAGGTGGGGTGCCGAAGCTGTCCATGAGCCGATGGAGGGCGTCGGTGTCGATGGAGGGGAGGTCCTCTTCATCATCAGTGAAGAGGTGTACCATCTGCTCTGCAGGAGGTGTTGATTCACCCTCTGCAATGTAAAGGGGAGATGCAGTTTAACATCGTTTTCACATGTATGTTGACGCATTGTACAGGTTTACATACAGACTGCATGGCAATGTACATTGTGACTGTTTGGGAGGAGCTGCCTATTTGATGCGGGACAGTGGACATTTCGACAACATCACGGATGTGTGTTTGTACTTGTGCATGGGTTTGTTGTGAGATTAGTGATGTGTGGGGAGGGCCCCCTCTGGGCACATAGTCGACGGGGGCCTACTTGCAGTTTCTAGGTGTGCTGCAGTGTGCCAAGGGGATCAGCGACATGCTCCAGAGTAATCGTGGGTGTGCACTGTGCTATACTTAATTGTGCATGTGTGCCATTGTGCCCATCTCCCCCCGTCCCCCCAGTCCCTGGTCGTTACTCACCCTCTTGCTGTTGTGTCGGCTCCTGTCGAGCAGTGTCCGGTCCCCCAACTCCTGCCACCGTCTCCACACTGATGACTGTGGAGACCATTTCCTCCATCTCGTCCAGCTCCTCCTGTGGCGCTGGACTCCCACCTCCAGTCTGCATTGCTGCCTTCTGGTTGTTGGCGAGTTTCTGCTTGGTTTTGCGCTTCACATCATTCCAGCGCCTCTTGACCTCTTCCATTGTCCTCCTCAGCACTCCGATTGCATTCACCTTGTCCACGATGGACTGCCATATTCCATTTTTTGTCGCCAATGACACATTGGAGGTGACAAACAGTTGTTGATGGTATTTCATCACCTCCGTTATCATCCTGTTTTCCTGCGGACTGAACCGCGTCTTCCTCTTCTTCCTGTCCTTGCCCTTCCCTGACCCAGAGGTCCCGGCCTGGTCCTCCGGGGGCTTGTGGGGTTCTGCTCGTCCTCTGTTCCTGCTCCGGCTGCCTCCATTGTACTTCGCAGTTGTTTTGTTTTTGTTTGTGTTTTTTTTTCTGCTTTTGTAGTGATTTTTCCCACCTGACGTGTGTGAATTGCAGGCCTGGCGCTGCTTGTCGCAGATTTTTCTATCGCGGTTGGGCCATCGCAACTTTTTTCACGTCCGGGTTTCCTTTTTTATCGCCGTCGCGGTAGTTGTATCGCAGACATTTGACGCGTTATCGGGAAACTATCGCATGTTACCGCCGTGTTGTGAATACGACGTTAACACAGAGTTATTTTCCCGCGATAGACGGCGATATGAAAACGTGCGTTAGCCTTTTTTGGCGATGATTATCGCACGTTCTTGAGAATATCCCCCTGAGTTGTTTCCCCAGTATTCTTTCATGCTGCTTGCCGCATAAACACAGATCAATGTAGAGCAGTGCTTTACAGGGGCCGGGTTAGGTCCGGGGTTGGAGCTTGGAGGGCATCGGCGGGGATGGGTAGGGTATGGACCCTGACAGAAGAAGGGCTGGAAAGGAGAGGACCCAGATGGGGGTTAGAAAGAGGGTTTGGGGAACAGGAATACATAGGGAAAGGCAGGAGTAAGGAGAAGGCTATGGGGGGTAATAACGGTGAAAGGGATTCAAAGGGGGCAGGGAAAAGGGAGAACGTGGGACTGGAAAGGAGAAGGTCCAGATAGGAGTAGAGGGTGGATGAAGGGAACATGGGGGGGGCTACACGGGGTAGGAAGAGGGAGAGGGGTTGGGTTATAGAGGTAGCAAGCGAGGGAGAAGAGGCGGAGAAGCAGGGATCGGGGCAGCAGAGAGAGGAGGCAAAGAAAGGTAAAGAAGCAGAGATTGTAAAGGGATGGGATGGGAGATCTTGAAGGGGCTATAAGAGGGAGGGGACAGGGGTGCAGAGGGGCTTGGAAGGGGGCAAGGGTACACATAGGGCTAGAAAGGAAGAGGGCTCTAGATAGGGTTAACAAATTGGACTGGACTCGACAAGAGGCTGGAGGGGAAGGGGGAGGGGACCCACAGGCTGGGAGACGGAAGGTCGAGAGAGTGGAAAGGCAGGGCTGGGATCCTCCAGAGGTCGCAGTTAAGAGGAAATGGGGGCAGAAGGGACGTCCACCAGTGTTGCCAGATTGGGCTATTTCTCGCACAATTGGGCGATATTTTGCCCGATTGTGCGAGAAAAAATCGTGTTGGGCGGGTTACCTAAATTTGGGCTAGAAGCCGCCCAGTGTGCGGCGGATTCCAGGCTTTGTGCGGTGCCGCCGCGCTGCAGCACATGGTTGCCCTGCTGCCACACCCCTTCTCTAATTTTCGGTGGGTCTGTGGCTCTGTGCCCTGCAGCCCCTGCCCACAAGTAACATCAGCAGGGCCATAAATCTTTGCGGGCGGGAAGCTTCATCCAATTAGGGTCCTGCAAGACCTGCAGTGACCTCTGACCTGCCCCCAGTAATGTTCTGACCTGCCTTGGAGTTCGTTTGAGACAAATCCTGGGTCAGATCAGTTCGTCAGGCACATTAACGGCCCGTGCGGGTGCAGCAGGTATGGTGACGTCGGAGGTTCCAGCTGTAGGGTTTAGTGTAGTTGGGAAAGAGCTGGGGCAGAGGGGTGATGGAAACACTGGGCAATAAGAGGGATGACTGGGGCGTCAGATGAGCACACGGAGTGGATTACGGGGGCAGGAAGTGGTGATGAAAATACATGGCAAAGAGAGGGGTGAAAACAGAGGGGTGCAGGGGGCCGCGAGGAGCGGTAGACAAGCGCACATAGTGGAAACGGGACAGGAAAGGGTGATAAAAACACAGGACAAGGAGAGGGGTGAGAACAGAGGGGTGCAGGGGGCAGCGAGGAGTGGCAAATGAGCGCAGAGTGGAAAACGGGACAGGAAGGAGTGATGAAAACAGGACAAGAAGAGAGATGAGAACACAAGGGTGCAGGGTGCAGGGGGCAGCGAGGAGTGGCAGATGAGCGCAGAGTGGAAAACAGGGGTCAGGAAGGGGTCATGAAAACACAGGACAAGGAGAGAGATGAGAACAAAGGGGTGCAGGGGGCAGCGAGGAGTGGCAGATGAGCGCAGAGTGGAAAACGGGACAGGAAGGAGTGATGAAAACACAGGACAAGGAGAGAGATGAGAACAGAGGGGTGCAGGGGCAGCGAGGAGTGGCAGATGAGCGCAGAGTGGAAAACGGGACAGGAAGGAGTGATGAAAACACAGGACAAGGAGAGGGGTGAGAACAGAGGGGTGCAGGGGGCAGCGAGGAGTGGCAGATGAGCGCAGAGTGGAAAACGGGACAGGAAGGAGTCATGAAAACACAGGACAAGGAGAGAGATGAGAACAGAGGGGTGCAGGGGGCAGCGAGGAGTGGCAGATGAGCGCAGAGTGGAAAACAGGGGACAGGAAGGGGTGATGAAAACACAGGACAAGGAGAGGGCGAGAACAGAGGGTGGCAGATGTGTGCACTGAGAAGTGGAGCACAGGGGGCAAAAAGGGCGAGATAACACCAGGCAAGGAAAAGGATGAGAACAGAGGGTAATAGGGGAGGCGAGGAGTGGCAGATGAGCACACAGAGTGCAACACTGGGGGCAGGAAGGGGTGACGAAAACACAGGGCAAAAAGAGGGATGACTAGAGGGGTGAGGGGGCAGATGAGCACACAGAATTGAACACAGGGAACAAGAAGGGGCAGGGCTTTAAGTGGGCCGGGTCCTGCCGGTGCTCAGCACAGGCTGTTCTTAAAAGCAGGCGCTGGGACGGGTCCCTATCGGGCCCTCCATTTTTGCCCTCCCCCTCAGGATGGAAAAACATCTCAGCTCTGCAGCAGTGCCACCCTTCACTGCCTTTGATGTAACTTCAAAGAGACTCCTTATAGTTATTTCACAGTCTCGTCGTTTCAGAACTGAAGCATTTTCAATATTATACACAACAAAGCAATAGTTGTTACTTACTCATCTTATGGAGATAACAACCATCAACAAAGTCAATAGTACTGGCTTGTTTTAGGTGTGATGTGAGTTGCTGTATTATATATCTGGCTGCAATGACAGAAAGAAGCAGCAAAATACCAGTGGGGCGGCACACTATGCTAACCACAGATTTTTAGTTTACGTGTTTTAAAGCCACACCCTTAATTACATAGGCCACGCCCCCTTGAGAGACCCCCACAGTTTTTTCATCCCAAATAAAACCCTGGGAAGGGGTTACACAGGACAATGAAAGGGATTGGAACAGAGGGATGCTGGGGCAGCGAGGGGTGATAAAAACACAGGGCAATGAGAGGGATGCCGGGGCGGCAGATGAGCACACAGATGGGTGGGATACTGGGGGTCAGGAAGGGGTGAGGGAAACACACACAGGGACCTGAGACGCAGAGCAGCACTGGGAGGGGAACAGAAGGCACAGAGAGTAAGTGGGGCAGAAGAGAAAAGAGTAGGTGGAGTGAGGTGTTTTCTATTTGCATTATACCAGCGCGCATATTCCCCTGACGCCATTCCTCAGTCACACTCAACAATAACATTGATGATTATGAAAAATAGGCTTAGGCACCGCACACGGTATGAAATACTCGTTTATTGGCAGGGCAGGCTCCTTTTAATGCACTCATGCCTCAGCAGCCTGCCTGGCTCTGTCACTGGTCAGCGCGTGACTAGCACCAGACAGGATCAGGTGTTTTTTTAACAAATCCTGCTGGGCCCCCAGGAAGACATTGTTGCCACTCTGGCAGGGCCCAGGCAAAATCATATGAAATACTCGACTAGCTTCCTGTCACGGTGTTCGTGCAATTTGTCTGTGGTTTCGCAAGCAGTAGTAGTGATCACAAAAGTAAACTCATGTAGAATGTGAGTAGATTGTGGGCATACGATCATTTTACAGTAGGATCAGGTGCTCTGCAGCAGTTCTTTTTATAGTTTGTCCTTGCTCAAATCAGTGTAGTTTATTTTGTTTTATCTGTTTCCTTGTATTTAATTTCTTGATTTTGCTCTAAATGTCACTCTTAGTGTCATACCATTAGTAGTTGTATGTCATTCATAAGTACTCTGAAACCTTGAAAATGGCTCACCTAAGCACTCTTAAAACGTGGCAAATATGCAGTCTATTTTCCATATCGGATAGCGTCCTTCCATTTCTGGTGCTTTGAAATAGTTTTAAGATCTTCATAGAGTTTCTTGTTGCTGGAATGGCTGTAATTTCTTATGTTTATATGTTTCCCATCTTCTTTACTTGATTTTTGTTCGTGAGAAAGTGTCACTCATAGTCGTTGAATGTCACTCATAATTACACAAAAAATTTGAAAATGTCACACTTAAGCAATCTGAAACCTTGGCAGCTATGAATCGCCTGCAGGCACCTTCATACCATTTTTCTTTGCCTTCGTGCCATTTTTCTTTGATCAGGCCACAAGACTTCATGTTACCTCGCCTCGCACACAGAACTGTGCTAGCTGTGTGAAACAAGCATTGGAAATCAATTGTTCTCACATTTGTTGGATGTGGGGCTATTGGCAATGTGAATGTCCAAGTGTAATTCGTCCATACTTCGTTGTTAGTGTCTTTGTAGTTCCTAGCTTATTTGGCAGGTTTGTAATGCACGCAGACCTTCATTTGAGGTTTATGTTTTGTATTAAGCTTGGCACACTTTAAAAATTGTGTTCCTTTCACATTGTGCTGAAGAGCACCTTTCCCAAGAACAACGTTTCCGCAGTTGCAGCCCTCAAAATTGGACCCAGAAATTTTTTGGGCAGCTTGCTCCACACCATGCGCATAGCTGCCAAGTTGCCCAGGTCCATGCGTGATGCGCAGCGCCAGGCCAGGTTTTTTCTTTGAATTCTGGGACTTGTAGTCCAGTTTTATAATGGAGTAAACAAGTCTACAAGTCCCAGAATTCAAAGAAAAAACCTGGACTGGCGCAGCGCATCACGCATGGACCTGGGCAACTTGGCAGTGATGCATGCGATATCAAGTGAGTGACAGTTTTCATGACAGACCAACTTTGATTTTAGTGTACAAAATATAGGTAATCTGATTAATGTGAGTACTAAACATATAATCCTTGAAATAGAAGTATATTTTTGAATGTTTATGATGATGTTTATGAATGATTATGCTCACTTGTAACCTTCTCCTCATGTAATGTTACTGTTCCTATTGTGAAGCGCTCTGACACCTTCGGGTAAAGTCCGCGCTATATAAAAACGCATAAATAAATAAATAAATAAAATGTTGTAGTCAGGCTACATGTAAGTTAATGGAGTGGCAACATTGGGCTATTTTGGGCAACTTTTCCGTTGCTTTTGGGCTTGAAAGTTGTGAAAAAATCTGGCAACACTGAGGTCCACAGGAGATTGGAATTCCGGGGCGGACAGTTGGGGAGATGAGGACTGGGGGGCTGTGTGGGGCAATGCGGTATACTGGTGCCAATTTTACAGGGCAGCTGAGTTAATACATGACTCACTTGCACCGGACATCTCTTTATTGGCGACGAGCGAATGCAGACGGTTTTGGAAGTTGGACAAGACAGTTATGAGGGGGTTTGAGCTCTTCATTTAAGACGAGACGGAAATGAACAGAACAAGAAGCAGTTCGGGGGAATGGGGAAGAAAAGTGGGTACCGAGGGAGAAAGAGCGGGTGAGGCTTTAATAGAAGACAGAGAGAGGTACGTGGAGGTGAACTGAGGGAAACGGCGGGGGGAGACATGGGGTCCGCAAAGGGGAAGAGAGTTCGGTCGAAGGAGAAAAAAAGAATATGTAAGTTTATTTGGATTTCTCCTCGGATTCCCAGAGCTCTTTACTGATGAATAATTCAGGTTATAAGTGTACAGTCCAGTCTACCCATAGTGACGTTGCAGTTAACAAGCGCTTATTGCGTTATTTTGTACAGCTGGCTCGTTGGTCTAGGGGTATGATTCTCGCTTCGGGTGCGAGAGGTCCCGGGTTCAAATCCCGGACGAGCCCATGGGTTTTTAGACATTTCAGCAATGTTTGCATCAGAGTGATTTTCGTACAGTCGGTATTATGTCCTTACAATGCAACTTCTGCACTTTTATTGCAATGTGTAGTTTCACTTTACTTTGTTAGTTAATACGAGGTAGTGATTTTGTTGTTATAGGAACATTTCAATGCCAAGACCACACACAGCTGTTGCAACATGACTTGCAATACTTGTGATTTCGAGGAGTCATTTATTTTTTTGATGCGGGCATATAAAACAATATTTGATAAACTCATTTCATTTTAATAGATGGTTTCTCGTATCCTCATGCTCCTTTCGTCTGCAAAAAACGCTAATTTGTGAATGACATGGTATGTGGGGTGCTTGTATGTGTTTTGGGACATTTATTTCAATTTTCGGAAATGGTTTGAACCGTCCATACTTCAACAGAAGCAGGGGTGAGAGGAAAGCAAACAAAGCCACAACAACCGCTGGCATGGGGGAGGGGACCTGGGAATGCAGATGGAAAAGGAACTGTGCTACTACGTGGCGAGAAGGAAGCGTAAGGGACGTATGACGCAGGGAAACATTGCATTTTTTATTGTTTACTTTTTTTTAAAACGTACATCAAAAAAGGAGACTGCTCCAGGTGAGGCTCGAACTCACAACCTCGGCATTGCTCATTGCAAGTACTGCCATATAAGTACCGCGCGCTAACCGATTGCGCCACTGGAGCTGGCTCACAGTAAATAATTTGTGAGTGTAGTATGCACAGTGAAAGCATTAGTCGAGCTCGGATGTCGAGCTCGGAGGAGGGAGTTCCTTCTGTGCATCCTGTTTTGTGAACGTGCCTCTCCCTTCCACCAGAAGTACGAATACTGTGTTTTTTGGTGTTGTTTCCACTTACGTGTAGGCACTCAAAGTACTTTGCACTAACTGCTTTCACTATTACTGCAAAGAGAACAAAATTATCAATATACTGTACCAATAAGAGGTAGGATTTTCCAGGTTCTAAAACCCCTGACTTGGCATAGGGAAAACAGCTCTGGAAATGACACCACAAGCCTTATAGCCTAATGATAGATAGCATCACAAGAAATTACATTAAAGGCCCTGGAACTTGGAGGCGTCTCCATGCTAGTACAAGGGGACCCTTCATGTGGAGACTCCATAACAATCCTGCAAGGTCTCGTCACGAGCCGTAGAAGCCTAACTCACGAGATCGCTTCATGAGCTATTGGAAGGCTGACCCGCGAGATCTCTCCATGAGCCATGGAAGGGTCACCAACGAGATCTCTTCATGAGTCATTGGAAGGCTGACTTAGGAAATCTATTCATGAGCCATGGAAGGGTCACCCGCGAGGTGTCTTCATGAGTCAATGGAAGGCTCATCAACGAGGTTCATCAACGAGAACTCTTCATGAGTCATACGAAGGCTGACCCACAAGATCTCTTCATGAGCCCTGGAAGAGTCACTGCGAGGTGTCTTCATGAGCCATAGAAGGGTCACCCGTGAGGTCTCTTTATAAGCCATTAAAAGGGTCACCTTTGAGGTCTCTTCATGAGTCATTGGAAGGCTGACCCACAAGATCTCTTCGTGAGCCCTGGAAAAGTCACTGTGAGGTGTCTTCATGACCCATGAAACGGTCACCAGCGAGATCTCTTCATGAGTCATTGGAAGTCTGACCCAGGAAATCTATTCATGAGCCATGGAAGGGTCACCCGTGAGGTGTCTTCATGAGTCAATGGAAGGCTCATGAAAGAGGTTCATCAACGAGGTCTCTTCATGAGTCGTTGGAAGGCTGACCCACAAGATCTCCTCATGACACTGGAAGACTCATTGCGAGGTGTCTTCATGAGCCATAGAAGGGTCACGCGCAAGGTCTCTTCATGAGTCATGGGAAGGCTGACACAGGAAATCTATTCATGAGCTATGGAAGGGTCACCCGCGAGGTGTCTTCATGAGTCAAAGGAAGGCTCACCTGCAAGGTGTCTTGATGAGCCATGGAAGGGTCACCCACAGGATGTCTTTATGAGCCATGGAAGGTTAACAAGCAAGGTGTCTTCATGAGTCAATGGAAGGCTCACCCGCGAGGTGTCTTATTGAGCTGTTGGAAGGCTTACATACTATTCATGAGGGATTACTACCTGCTGTAACTCTCCTTCAGTCGTTAAAAGACCCCTAACACTAAACTGGAAAGAGCTTAATTTGCAGAGACTCCATCCTATTCCTGGGGATCTCTCCCATGAGCCACCAAGGACCTCTGTATCACTCCTTGCGGAGGTAACTCTTGTGTTATTCCTTAGGGGTCTCATGATCTGTCCATAAATGGTGGAGGTTTGAGATGATGCTTGTAACATTTCTGGGGGTTTACTCCATGATACAGAGGGTCTCTTGTGTAGCGTTCCGGGTGCATCTCAGAATGAGTTTTCAGGGGCTCTTGTACTGGTTCCATGGCCCCAGTCCATTTCCTGACCATAACTGTAACAACAAACCCATGAAAGCTAACCCTGCTCCCATTGCTAGCTGGTACTTTAAACCCCAAACCTAACTAAAGTCAAATAGTAACCCCCTAGTACTAACATCCATCGCAAACCTTAAGCCTTTCGCCTAGACCTCACCATATACTCTATTTAAAGGATTACAAATTAACGAGAACATGATCTGCTTTCTTCTTCAAGATAAATATCTTGTTAAACAATGGGAATTTGGCACTCCCTGGTCTCTTTTGTTAAATATTAAACACTTCCCAGATATTCGCTGGATACAGATAACTATCCGCTAGTGACATATGGATATGTCTATGAAGATATATTTAAAATTGCCATTCAGGAATTGCTGTATGTTTCATAGGACATGACTATCAACAGCGAAGCACTTATAATGCAAATAATAGCAGAATTGCAAAGGCAGCATTCGCTCTGTGAATTTCCGAAAGATTCATATAGTTTTGAAGTCATGTTGGTTGACATTAGGGATCCTTTGAGAGGGTCATTTGGGAGATCTTGTCAACAGTCAAGCTCCAAACCTCAGAACCAGAAAACCAAAGTTTGAATCCAGAATTCTTTACTGGATCCAACATTTCGAAATCCCCACATCCCTGCGGCGCTATTCGACCATCTGCCAACACTGCAGGATTGTCTATAGGCGATTAAGTTTACCTATAAGCAATACTACACCAATCCAAGACCTCAAAGTGACTCTCTCCTGTCTGAAAGGGGGTTTTTCTGTGCCCTTACCTTGACCTCCATTGGTCCCAAACTGTTGACGGTTTGAGCAGGATCTTACCATAAAAATATCTGCTATAAGCCATAGCTGTTAAATGAGATGCTGATACAGACAGATACATTCATGCCTCATTATGGTGGAGTCTCAAATTTGCAAATGAACACTGATATGAGCAGTCCTGTACCTTAAAACGAGTGGGACGCTGTGAAAAATATACTGAGGGGCCTCTGAGACCACCCTCATTCATGGAATCACATCTTGACCATATGTTTTTTTTTTTTAAACTCAAAATTGTTTATTTTGTGGCACTGGAGTTCTAGCTTGCTTCTAGTGTACAAGATCCCCTTTCTTATACCAGTAGTTGCCCTGGCTTGCCGCTGGTGTCAGGGCCTTCTGTTTTTATAGTATTTAGGTTGTGGCTTGCTACCATGTGGCAGATGCACTGTTAATGACAGTGGGGTTCTGGTTGCTGTCAGTATAGGGGGTCCTTGTAAGGTCTCGCCTACCAGGCAGCACAAACTGTCTTTTTGCAAAAAAGACTTGTCTGCTTACAGTGTTGGCTTGGTACCCATTGCTTACCGTTGTTTGGCTTTATTGTAACTTTCATTTACTTGCCTCTTATTCATAAGCTAGTGTGGGCTTTCTTTCCTTTTCATATGTTTACTCCTTCCCAGAGCATGGCCTCCAGTACTTGTGCCCTTACTACTTTCTTTTCAGTCACCGCATTTCTTTAAGCTAAGCAGGTCATGACAGTGCATGTGTTTTCCAGCTATCTCCCTGATGTGCTTTTCTTCCCTTCTCTGCCATGCTCTGTGTTTCTCTCTCTCGCCCATGTGATCCTCCTTCACCCTCTCCATGTTGTGCTCATGTGCTTCTCCTCCCCTGCATTGTTTTTTTCCCCTAAGTGCTTCTCCTCCTATGCACAGAATTAAAAAAAGGCCTTTGATGCAGCAGCCTGTGTCATTTTGTAGGCGTGCGCACCACGCATGCAAATACCTACATAATGTGGTTGAATTTTTCATGTTTAGTTACTGATGCGAGTTGGATTAGTAACTAAGAAGAAAGAAACCAGGTAAAAGTATTTTTTTTAAAACAGGTGGGGAAAGCAGCAGGGCGGTGTAAACAACACAAGTGATTGGGGGCAGAAGCAACACAGAGGAAGCGGGTGGTGAGAGGGGAAGCAACAGGCGAGAGACCCACATGGAGTGTAGGGGTGCTGAAGCACACAGGTGAACAGGCAATGGAAGGAATGCGGTGGTGGGTAGGAGAAGCAACTAGCGAGAGTGTGTGCTATGGGTGCAGAAAAGCATCACAGAGAGCAGGGGTGGGGAGAAGGAACAAGAGTGAGAACAGCGCAGAATGGGCAGGGGAGAAGCATACCGGTGCGAAAGCGATAGGGGGAAATACACAAGTCCAAGCGCAAACGGGCGGGGCCATGCAGGAGCACATGGATGGCAGAGAACAATACAGAGTTTAAAAGTAAGGTATCATACGAGGGAGACACCTGGAAAAAACATGCACTCTAATGGAGTGCTTAACCGAAAAGAAAATGATAGTGTTTGAAAAGAAAGCAGTGGGCATAGAAGCCAGCCAATCAAAATTGATGGTAAAGGGAAGATAGACAAGCAGGGACATGAATAAGAAGCAGGCACGCAAGAGTGACAAGAAAGCCAACCAATGATAAGCAGCGTGCAGGCTCCAAGCCCCTACATGTTTTTAGTAAGCCCACAATATGTCTTTTTCAATCAGACAGCTGTGCTATTGAGTAGGCGTGACCTAAAAATCATAAATAACCAATCACAAAGCCAATAGGTCTAGCCTTGGCAAACAGGTGCGATTGCTATTTTACATTTTTTTTTTATTGCAAGTACATGGTATAATATAAAAAGAAGAAACCATGCCACTGTTTAAACCTGGTAGCCATGTGTCTGAAATAGCATTTTTAACTTAGAAATAAATACACGTTGCATATAATTTAAACAATTATGCATAGCTGCTTCAAGCATAATATGTTTTACAACAGGCAATGCATGTGCTGTTTACTAGGTGAGACCTAAAAAACAATGTTAGGGTGTCTTGGTGGTCCTTCTTGAGGAGGCAGTACCTCTGTTTATTCTGTAGGTGTTTTTATTAGGTCTCGCCTACGCAGCGAGCATGCGTTGCTTAGGAGGAGACCTTTAGAAATCAATTCCGTTTTTCAGGCAAAAACGTGCATGCATTGCATTGCTTTGAATGGCAACGCGTGCACGTTTGGCGATTCCCTTGCGGGAACGAGCTTGGAAACCATCTGTTTGTAATTAACAGATGGTTCCTGCTCGCTCCCGCAAGGGAAACAGGCGCAGGCCCCCTCCTCTCGCCCCTCCCCCTGCTGCCTCCTCCTCAAACTTGTTTTTTTTACTTTCAGCGCGAGGCGCGCGCGCTTGTTATCCTTTGCCGGCAGCCTGTTAGGCCCCGTGGTTGTTTACATGCAATTTATATTTAGAAGTGTTTCCTTCTCAAATGTGCTTCCTTAAACATATTCTGGGCAGCAACCGTGAGACATTTTGTAGTGAATGAACTTTTAAGAGAATGCTTGCACAATGCGTTTCTGGAGCATTTTACTGTATCCAGACTGCTAATGTGGACCGCTATAGATAACTTGCTTTTGAGACAGCTCCTGGTCCAGAGAGGTCCAGCGTGGTCCAAGGAAGGACTGATCCATGCCACATTTTAAGGATAACCCCTATGTAAATGAGACCCCCCTGGATTAATTGCATGTAAATGTATCTACTATAAATACAATCAAAATGAGCCCAGCACATTTGGACTTCTGTAGATCACCCTCGCTCGTCCTGGGTCAAAGACTAATGAAGCACTGGTTGGCCTGCTAGATTGCTGGTTCCACTTTAGTGTGCCATGGAAGCCACAAACAGTGCATCTACTGTTTGATTTTTGTGAATCTGGTAGATAGATGGCGCCAAACCTTCAAGACTTACCTTGTCTGTTGCAGCCTTTTGTCAAGTCTGGGTAGTTGTAAATGAGCACTATTGGTCCTTAAAAAAAGAGAACTGATAGATTCTGGGTAAAAATCCAGGTAGGTTAGATTGGATTGTTAAACCGCTTGGCTTGAAAGTAATCAGGTCACAATAGAGGGCAAGGCAGCTTGGTAGGTTGGGCTTAAAGTATAGACTGCCACGCATAACTTCAGTTCTAGGCAGAGCTGACTCAGCCTTTTATCTTCCAAATGAAAATGAAAGCCACAGAGTTTGTTACAATAAAATCTAGCATTTTATGCACCACTAGTTTGTGGTGTGCCCTAAAAGAGTGGACAAAAACGTTGATTTTACATCAGCACAGCTGTGATATATGTAATATTGTGACACACAGGTGGGGTGACTAATGAGATGGACGTAATGGACCAATCACAGAGACTGGATACAGGCATCTGCTAAAAGAGGGCATCAGTGAGGGACAAAAGAATATATCAGTTAAGGTAGATGGGGAATTAAAGGTCCAAACTAAACAAGCATTGGCATAGCCAATAGGTCTCGCCTTTGGGACCTTATAAGTGTTTAGCGATGCAACAGTTGTTGTTGCACCAAGGATATTGTGCTGCATAACTAAATACTTATAAGGTCCCAAAAGCGAGACCTATTGGCTATGCCAATGCTTGTTTACAGAGTTTTGGTTTATTTTTCTGCATCAGTGAGACTCCCCTGCTATTTCTAGCCTTTTGTATTACCTGTCATTAGCCAGTAAGAATGAAGAAGTTGGTGATCTGACAGCAACCCAAAATAATATGACTATAAAATAACTTTTTTTAAAACAGTTAACTCTGAACATTAACACCCAACAGTTGGACTACATCATTGTAGGAGTCATTTTAAGTAAAGAAGTGTATGCAAGATTTTCTATCTGGCTCGTTGGTCTAGGGGTATGATTCTCGCTTTGGGTGCGAGAGGTCCCGGGTTCAAATCCCGGACGAGCCCTCTTTTTGGGGGAGGGGTTTTCAAATTGTAAATTATCTGCTACTATTTCTGAATGTATCACAAACATTTGGAGAACGGATTTTTTGTTTGTTTTTGTTTTACAAAAATGCGGTTTACAAAAATATGTGGTCGGACTGTCATACTTCCGAGTTCACAAATTACATCTATGTGACAATAAACATACTAAGTTTTGTTCCTGACTTCTGAGTGAATAAAAACAGTGGTATGGTGTGGGATATTTTTGTACTCGGATGCTTTTGGCTTGGTTTTACCCTGGTCGAAAAACAATGGCAGAAGCTGAGCTACAGTGATGATGCGATTGCGTGAGAGAGGGATGGGGGTGAAGATGGCCAGCCGGAGGGGAAAGGAGGCCGGGGAGGGAGAGAGCCTTTGTAAAGGATCACGGGTAATGTAGTTTTCGCATATAAAAGTCACATTTTCTCGTAAAGTTGATATAGACGTGCAACAACAAGCACTGACAATTCAAATCGCTGTCTTCTTGTATAGTCAACGCTTTCCCCCTCAGGCTTAAGTAGGAAATAAGTATTGTTCAGAAACAGGCCCTCTCCGTCCCCTATAGCTGGTCGAGAGATAGGGAGAGAGATAAATAGAGAGAGAGAGAGACTTTTACCATGGGCGAAAAACAATGGCAGAAGCTGAGCTAGAGTGACGATGCGATTGCATGGAGAGAGAGCTAAGTGGCGCATGGATATGTTGTTTACAAGAGGCACAGGAAAGAGAGAGAGAGCTAAGCGGTGCATGTATATGTTTTCAAGCGACACAGGAAACACTCCATGTAATTCTCAGACTTCAGGAATTTACAAGGGTGGGTGATGTAAAACTGGTACTTCAGACCCAACTGTCCAGGTGGATGACCTGGGAAGAGTGCGCCTCGGCGCGTACATATACATTCCTCCCCAACCTGAAGCAGCTGCAGTTCCTCCGCAGCTAAGGCAGAGGAGCCCCGCCCCACTGCTCTTTGATCAGTGGAAAAATATAAAATAAAATGACAATAACGCAACGTTATTATCATTTTATTTTTCCGTACTGAGGGCGGTTTACGGGGCGGGGCGGGGCTGTCGTCACAGCCAGCAGGGAAGGAGTGGTTGGGGCACATAAGTGTGCATGACGTTCTGGCCATCCGTCTTGGGCCGGCCAAACAGTCATGCTCACTTTGCATGTTCTCCACCGGCTGTATTGTACAGCCTGGGTGGAGAACATGCACAGGCTCATGGTCCCCGTCTGAGTGCCGGATCACAGCACTCAGACCAATCATGACGCTGCTGTCATGGTGACAGCAGCGTGGTGATTGGCTTAGGGGAGTCTTTTTGTGCTTCCTGCAGGAACAGAAGAGGACGGAGGCGAGGCGGCGGCCGTCAGCCGGTAAGTCATTTTATTGATTTTTCTATCCCCCCACCCCCACCTCACCTGTACTTTTCGGTGGCAGCCACCACTGACCTGAACAAACAGAAAATTATCCTTGTAACTGGAGCAGTGTAATTTTGATTTCAGTCTAAGATATAGTAAGAGTGCGCATAATCATGAGTAGTCAGCACTCAAATGTATTCTGTGTGATTAACGTTACTAAAAGAAGATGGAGTAACGTATATTTAAATGGCTCCACATGTAACAGATATGATATTATAAATTGTATGTCTAAGAAATGGGACTGATAGAGGAGTTTGGAATACTTATACATTAATAATACAAAGACAATCTAAGTTCCTGATTTGATTTATCTTGAGATTAACAAGACAAAATGTATGTGCAACTAATGTTTAGAAGTTCATGTGTAACACAACATTATATTCACTGGAGTGTATTTTAATAAATACACATTACTAGCCCTTTGCATTATTCCTGTGTTAAGAAACTTCACTTGTTAAGCATTTACAATTGTGCACGTATTTGTAACCTAGTGCACTGTTCAGTGTTAAGCTGACTTAAATTTTGAGGCCTCGTGTATAATTTCAGTGCAAATTCATGCTACAGTCTAGTATTTGATTTGTGTTTAACCTTTGATGTAGCGGAAACTGCGTTTAATTGTAGGGGTGCATTATAATCACACATGTAGAGTGCACCCGCATTTAATCCTTTGTCGTGTTAACATGAAGTGCTAGGATCTTGAAATGAAATAACGTGAAACGTGATGTGTATAGGCCATTGAATGGTAACATGTAGAATTAACTTGGAAAAATAAATGTAACCAGCAGAAACCATTACCGTGAAGAACTTGTGTTGTGCAACTGACAATCATTCATTTATTAAACGTGTTTATTAATGTGTCATTTTACGTGTAGGTAGGAGTATTAACTGAACATGCCTTGTTTCGTAAGCAATTTCGTAAAGTTCATATGCCATTTTTCTTATTTTATCTGAATTTTGTAGGCCTGAAATGCAATTTCCCTGGAAGCCCTCGCTTTAGAATTAACAGTTTGAATTCCATGTATGCTGTGGATTTCGTTCTTTCTCACGTTTTGTCTTGCAGGTGGAAGAAGCCCTCTTGTTAGTGAGAATAATGTCTTTGTTTTATTAGTGAGGCAAGGAGAAAAGGAGATACATAGTAAGCTCAAGCCGATAAGGGAAATTGTTGTGTTTTCACACCGGAGAAGACATGGGAATCAAGGTCAACTTGTTGCAGTTCAGGAGCACAGCAATCCCGTGGAAAATTACCTTTGAGATCGTGTTCAGAGCGGATAGTGTGACCTGCAATGACTCTTTGGAAAAATACCTGAAATAATGCGATGTTAGAATAGGGAAAGTGCCCACTTCTTCTCTGCCTGGGGAGAGAGAGAATCTTAGAACGAGCTCTGTCTCGATATCTTTATGCTATCTGACCCATCGATGGTGGAGAAATTTCTCAGGAAGACTCCACATTCTAACACCTTTTATTCCTTTTCCTAAGAATGCTTAAGTAGGGATGTCATTTTAGCACTAGTGTAGGGATAGATTAATGCTATCATAACACAGTTAAAACATCAAGGTCATTGGCAACAGCTCTTTTGATCAAGCATCTGGAAGAACTCCTACTTGAGTTCGCCTCTGCGAAGTTTTGTTATTAGGCGATTTTAACATCAGAGATCTGGGACTCAACGTTCATTTAGTCACCAAAACCAAAGAGCAAGAAGCCATGAACACTTTCTTAACCAATTACAATCTACGTTCTGCGAAGCAAATTACATTGGCACAGGATCCCAGCGTCCATCTATCTGCAACATTTAAGAATCTCTCGACCATTGATTATATTTTTTTATCACCATCTCTGGCAAATAATTTAGGTAAAATGGAGTGCCCCACCCGTACAGAGAGCGACCATAACCCTTTCACTGTAACAATGGACTTGCAAGTTCCTGTTGCTGCCGAAGTAACTGAAGTGGGGCATTCAATGCAGATCGAACTCCACACTCTAGTCAGAAGAATCAAATGGGACTCTTCAGGTGCCGATAAGGTGGGCACTTGGCTCATGGAAATAATTCCAAATTTCATTCAATACTCTCCCACAGCCCACCATCATAGGTGGGACACAGCCATTACTAAATTAAGAGACCTCCTAACAGGCCCTGAAGTACATCACAGATTCCCCAGGCCTCCCCGCGGCGGATTTCCAATCCGGTTTTAGTCACCCAAAGAAGAGCCCTAAGGAGGGCCGTGCGCTTGCATAAATCTAAAGGTACAGAGCTTACTGCCAATAATATGGCTTTATTACGTAAAGCCTACAAAAAAGTCAACATGGGAAGCTAAGAAACAAAAAGAACAGAAAGACTGGCTAAAAATATTTGCTCTGTTAAAGGAAAAAAACCGGACTCACTTTTGGAACCATATAAACAAACTTCACTCCTCCAACAAGAGCAGGGGGAACGCGGTTTCTGAAGAAGCCTGGTCTCAGTATGTGACTCAACAATACTGCTGTGATATCCTGGACCTCCTTGAGGTCGTAATCAGAGATCCTGCCGACATTACGCTGATGGATACCCGTGAGCTGACTACCCCGGTCCAGGTCTGCAAGTTTCTGAAATCTATGAAAAACAATGGTGCTCCAGGGCCTAACGGCCTTCCATCTGCTGTATTCAAATGTGCGCCGGAAGAATGGGCTAAGCTATTACTTCCCTTATACAACTATGCGTTTACTACTTCTCAGATACCAGATTCATGGAAAGGCTCGATTTTATGCCCAATTCTTAAAAAAGGAGATCCTTCCCTTCCAGCTAACTACCGACTCATAGCCCTATTAGATCTTGAGGCCAAGGTTTATGCTCAGTGTTTTCTCAAGTCATTAGAAGAATGGGTTGCGGAAAATAATATTTTACCATACTTTCAAACTGGGTTCCGAGCTTCTGCCTCCACAATTGATAACATCACCGCCCTAGCCATTCTGAGTCAACAAGCAGCGCAAAAAACTCAGCTCTCCCTCTATTGCTGCTTTATAGACTACAGTGCCGCCTTCGATAAAGTGTCTTGTAACACTCTATGGAGGAAATTAGACAAGTGGGGGATCCCATGGAGCCTGCTCGGAGCCCTTATCTCCTTGCATAAGAACACATGGGTGCGAGTCAGAACTGGCCCCACGACAGTCTCTGCAAAAATTCCAACTTCAGACGGCCTAAAGCAAGGATGTGTTCTTGCTCCCCTCTTGTTTAACCTCTACACCGCCGACCTGGGGAGATTCCTGGAGCAAATCAGCCTCTTTCCGCCAAAACTGGGCCACGCAAAAACGAATTTGTA
This sequence comes from Calotriton arnoldi, assembly GCA_963921515.1. Taxonomy (NCBI): domain Eukaryota; kingdom Metazoa; phylum Chordata; class Amphibia; order Caudata; family Salamandridae; genus Calotriton; species Calotriton arnoldi. Next base: position 1,533,822 of record CAWUFW010002797.1, read on the forward strand.
CATTTTGCAATATGCTGACGATATGGTCATAATGGACCAGGCCAAGTCTGACCTCCAACGAGCCTTGTGTAAGCTCAACGAATACAACACAGCTAATGCTCTTAAAATTAACCAGGATAAGACCAAGGTTTTGATTTTCGGATGTTGCAAGAAAAAGAAAATTCTAACGTGGAACATTGGGCCCGCAAAGATTAAAACAACATCAAAATACAACTACCTGGGGGTTTGGTTTAGTGAGTCTTCTAGACCATCAGTCCACCTAGCTGCCCTGAAAAAGAGTGCTGGAGCAACAACATACAGCCTGACTCGACTTAACCAGTCCCTGAGTAGTCCCTCTGCCGAACCCATACTGAAGTTGATCAAAGCTACCCTTCTTCCTGCCCTAAGTTATGGGCACCAGGCCTTTCCTGATGCATGCTCGGCCAGTCTCGACCACGCCCAGGTTACCATTTATAAAAAAATCTTTTGTCTCCCGAATTATATTCACAGGGCAAGACTACGACTGGAGCTGGGCCTCCAAAGATCTATTTTCTGTGAGGCTGACACCCTGAAGTACTACATAAGGGTACTAAAAGCCACAGATAATACGCTTAAAGCCCGGTTAAAAGTAACCCTTGCCAGCTCTGGGAACCCATGGAATCGTCAAATTGTAAAAGCCATAAGAACGCTACATATTGACGAAACATCACTAACTGCAGACTCTATTCTATGCACAGTCTGGAAAAGGGTTATCAATAAGTAGGCAAGACAAATCTCTTACCAGATGGACATTCGGGTTTTAAAAACGTCAACTATCTTGCTCCCCTTGAACGACTCATACCTCCCTGGGGTACCGCAACCATACCTTTTTGATAGTTTGAACACAGTGGCCCGCAAAAATATAATGTTTATGCGTCTTCTAGGTCTGCGCTCCACTGCCTTCAACCGATGGGCTCCCACTGGTGAGGAGGGGGCTTGTAGACTGTGCAATTACAGGTCTGAATCATGGCTTAATCTTCTGTGCTGTTGTCCCGCCCTAGACGCTCCTAGAAGACTTCTCCTAAAACCATTATAGCTAAAAAGGGGCATTAGCACATGCTGGGAGGCATCTGCTCTCTGTTTTACTTGCACAGATATTCAAACGCTTGCAAGGTCCGGAAAATATGTGAGACTCTTGGAAAACTTGCTCTCTCCCTCTCCTGCCTCTCCCCAACCGGTCCCTCCTTCCCAAAAACTCATCACAGACTATTTTTGCACTTTGTCCTAGTGTCTCTTTACCAAACTGAGCCACAATGGCTCATTTTATCCATGATTTTGAAGCTTATAATTTACTGTTATGGTCACAGTACAAGATTGCCTTGTTAGAAACATGTTTTTTTTATACAAGAAAAAATGGTATGAAGGAAAAGATACAAAAAGGTTTATGAGTAGAGCACATTTAATTACCCTCTCCGAAATTCTTATTCTTAGTGTATGTATCACAATGTATTTACAACACACATAAACAATGGCACCTAATCAATGAAGAAGACAGAAAATAACATATATCACAACATTATAAACATCAACATAAACACAATTATACATTACAAGGAAACCCTAGAATATTATTCTCACTAGTGTCCACCCATAAATTCTGTGCGAAACACTCAGAGGTAGTCCGAGTGGAACACCTAAAGCCTAGGGACTAATTTTCTTGGCTCTAGTGTGACACTGCACAAATCCAAGTAAAACTATAGTTCCAAGGACTCCTCCTTAGAAATGTCGACGTGACCACGTTTCATCCTTTTCTTCTTTGGCCTCCTCAGGCAAGGGTAATGAGACATTACTAAACAAAAAACACATTAAAAAAAAAAAACAACATTACTCCAACCTTATAATTTGTGTGGAGCAAGCTGGCTGATTTAAAAGGCTGCCCAGTCCATCAAAAAAAGGGGGGAGAGAAAGGGGGAAAAAAGTGCTACCAAGATCAGACCAGGACACGAGCTACCAAACGAATGTGTAGGCCCACTTCAAAATAGTGGAAAAGAAAAAGAAAATAAAGATTTTATCCAAAACTAATAATCCCATGCTAGATCCGGGTGTGAGTAACCTCGTACCGGGGCCCAATAGCGCGTGAACAAGGCCGAACACCAAAGCATGCTGGAGAATCAAATCAATTACTTACATCATTCTTATGAGACCGGGACAATAAGCTTGTAGCGCCCCAATGGCGTCTCAAAGCTCGAGGCACAATTACCTTAAAGAAACGATGTAGAAAATCCATATATATAAAGGAGCTCAAAACATTACCAAATAAAGCACAGTCCTCATAGCTAAAAACGGGCGTGTGCTTACCTCCCTCTCCGTGTAGTGGAAAACTATCCACATTCTATCTTCGGTACGCGCCGTCTATCATAATCGGAACCAGTCTCCCTACAATTCAATAACACATAACACATATGTAATTACATCTACTCATTGAGAGAATGGAAACCACGAACCCTCACCACCGTCCCCATAACGTAGGAATCCCATAGCTTACTTGTCTTCTTCTCTGCGTAGCAAGGAACGAAATCTCCTCACTTAGTACGAACTGCTTTCACCTTCAATCGCCGCGGCCGCCACAACGCATCAGCTTCAAACTGTAGCCGCGCGAGATAATACATGGGAACTCTCTCCTCTACGCAACGTCACCGCGTCAGCCCGACCGATGACATAAAGATAGGACTCAAATCCAAGGCAACCATTATACCGGGATCACCACTGTCTTATACTAGTGCATAGACCTACCGGTTAGACTCAAGGAGCCACAGTGCAAACCTTAGACTTCTAAAGAAAACCATCAAAAACAAACTATATACAAAACAACCAATAAAACCCAAATCATCGAAACACATACATGAGCTCAAGAGATCTACTACCCTACCATTGAAAGCAAGGCCAATGCATTTAACTTTACACACAATATAGCGTGTATGATAAAAAAGGAAGAAACACCCTCAAACACAAGTCCAAAAGAAAACTATGACAAAAAAGTCGGGCAGTCAAAATCACATTATGCATCATGCCAGCTAACTAGACACAAAAGAGGGGTTTAAAAATCTAAACCCACCCCAACTAAACATATATGCTATATACATATGTACACATATTGGAAGTATTTTATACATGATGATTAAAACATGAAAAATGAAAACAGAAATAACATATGTACTATCACACCTGGATCGATCTCAGCTTTCTCCATATACCATAGTATAATAGTATAGCTATATGTATCCTGTTATAGTGTATCGGGCAAATCTGATAGTATTAGATTAACGCCCAAATTTCATCGCGGTCATTTAGTCCTTCAGTTGACGTATGATATCTTTCTATCATTCGTGCCTCTAAGCGATTCAGGTTACTTTGCAATGTTATTTTATTAGGCGCTTTCACCACCACCAGAATTGACCATTTCAATTCATTCTCATCGTGTCCATATTCTGTATAGTGTTGGACCAAAGGGGCTCCTTGTGTCTTACAGCGTATACGTGACTTATGCTGTAGTATTCTCATCTTGACATCTTGCGTCGTCTGCCCAATGTATGTCTTGCCACACGGGCAGGTCACAGAATACACTACATTTTTAGTGTTGCAGTTAGAGAAACTCAATTGTTTATGTTGCTTATTATTTATCTCTACAGATTTCGAGTCATTTGTCTGCGGGCATACAGCGCAACTATTGCACCTATAATGCCCTATTACCGCTGGCAACCCCAATAGACCTATCAGGTCTGTAGGTGTAGATTGATGGCGCGTTGCTTTGACCAGATAGTTTCTCAAATTCCTCCCCCGTCGGAAGGCGAACAGGGGCTTAGGAATATTCAGATGTTCTATTAGCCGCAGGTTCCTTAGAATGATTTGTTTCACTTTATTCGCCTTGGGGTTAAAAGTGAGTACACATGTCAATTGTTCTGATTCTTGTTTGGTTTTTGGAGTGAGTAGATTTTCCCGTGGAGTGTACCACGCTCTTTTTAGAGCTCCCCGCACCAGTTTTTTTGGATACCCTCTTGTGATTAATTTCTCTTGCAGAATCTTTGCATTTTTGAAATAATCACTTTTATCAGTACAATTACGGCGCACTCTCAAGAACTGCCCATAGGGCAAGTTGTCCTTGAGGTTACGCGGATGTCCAGAAGTGTATTCTAAAAGAGTATTCCGGTCAGTCGATTTGGTATACAAGTCTACCTCCAGCCTACCATCTTTGTCAATGATCCACACATCTAAGAAATTAATTTGTGTGTTACTAGATGTTTTAGTGAATTTAAGATCAATCGTCCGGGCATTAAGCCATAGATGGAATTGTTCTAGTTCTTCCTGTGTACCCTTCCATATCATGAACACATCATCGATAAAACGTACCCATTCCAAAATATGATCTTTGAAAGGGGTCGCTTCATGGAAGATGTATCTCATTTCGAAATGGTCCATCACTAAATTGGCTATTTCGGGGGCGAAGCAGCAGCCCATCCCCACGCCTTTGACTTGTAAAAACAAATCTTTCTTGAAGGCAAAGAAGTTATTTTTCAAACAAATATGAGCCAAAGATAGTAAAAACTCCATCGGAACCTGATGGGGCCTAGGTCTTTTTTCAAGCACCATGGTCATGACCACCAATGCTTCATCTTGAGGGATGTTTGTATATAGACTCTCGATGTCGAAAGAAACCAGCAACTGTTGGCTTCCATCATGTTAGAAACATGTGTTATGAATTGGATGGTTTGCTTCGCTTTGTTTTTAACGTGGTAAAGACGCCACAGAGACATTTTTATTGCAATGGTTTTAATTAACTGTGCTAACTTAATAAAATCTGAAATCTAAAATCTAGTCAGCACTGAAATGTATTCTGTGTGATTAACGTTACTAAAAGAAGATGGAGTATCGTATATTTAAAGGGCTCCACATGTAACAGATATGATATTATAAATTGTATGTCTAAAAAATGGGACTGATAGAGGAGTTTGGAATACTTATACATTAATAATACAAAGACAATCTAAGTTCCTGATTTGATTTATCTTGAGATTAACAAGACAAAATGTATGTGCAACTAATGTTTAGAAGTTCATGTGTAACACAACATTAAATCACTGGAGTGTATTTTAATAAATACACATTACTAGCCCCTTGCATTATTCCTGTGTTAAGAAACTTCACTTGTTAAGCATTTACAATTGTGCACGTATTTGTAACCTAGTGCACTGTTCAGTGTTAAGCTGACTTAAATTTTGAGGCCTCGTGTATAATTTCAGTGCAAATTCGTGCTACAGTCTAGCATTTGATTTGTGTTTAACCTTTGATGTAGCGGAAACTGCGTTTAATTGTAGGGGTGCATTATAATCACGCATGTAGGGTGCACCCGCATATAATCCATTGTCGTGTTAACATGAAGTGTTAGGATCTTGAAATGAAATAACGTGAAACGTGATGTGTATAGGCCATTGAATGGTAACATGTAGAATTAACTTGGAAAAATAAATGTAACCAGCAGAAACCATTACCGTGAAGACCTTGTGTTGTGCAACTGACAATCATTCATTTATTAAACGTGTTTATTAATGTGTCATTTTACGTGTAGGTAGGAGTATTAACTGAACATGCCTTGTTTCCTAAGCAATTTCGTAAAGTTCATATGCCATTTTTCTTATTTTATCTGAATTTTGTAGGCCTGAAATGCAATTTCCTGGAAGCCCTCGCTTTAGAAATAACAGTTTGAATTCCATGTATGCTGTGGATTTCGTTCTTTCTCACATTTTGTCTTGCAGGTGGAAGAAGCGCTCTTGTTAGCGAGAATAATGTCTTTGTTTTATTAGTCAGGCAAGGAGAAAAGAAGATACATAGTAAGCTCAAGCCGATAAGGGAAATTGTTGTGTTTTCACACCGGAGAAGACATGGGAATCAAGGTCAACTTGTTGCAGTTCAGGAACACAGCAATCCCGTGGAAAATTACCTTTGAGATCGTGTTCAGAGTGGATAGTGTGACCTGCAATGACTCTTTAAAAAAATACCTGAAATAATGCGATGTTAGAATAGGGAAAGTGCCCACTTCTTCTCTGCCTTAGGAGAGAGAGAATCTTAGAATGAGCTCTGTCTCGATATCTTTATGCTATCTGACCCATCAATGGTGGAGAAATTTCTCAGGAAGACTCCACATTCTAACACCTTTTATTCCTTTTCCTAAGAATGCTTAAGTAGGGATGTCATTTTAGCACTAGTGTAGGGATAGATTAATGCTTTATTTTCATCAACTCTCGATGCAGGGAAATTTGGACTCAAGCTTTCTGATCCTCTGCATCCTACTTCTTGAGTTAATTGTTTACGTGCATGTTGCACACCTCAAATTTATTCGCAGACTTGGCTTTATGCGGATTCTGATGTATTTTTACACTTTTATATTGAGGTGTCTTTATGTTCAGTTATTTTTGGCTTTGTAATAAATTAACTAACCGTACGTAGTTGTCTGTGGTTACTATGTGTCCAGAGAAATTCTTGTTGAGTTGATTGGCATTAATAACGACTTTCTCCCCTCTACGCTTACATGCTGCTAAAAAGAACCCGCGGATTGTGATTCTAGAACAGGTCCAGAACGTTTGGGCCCAGCTCTTTCACCTACAATGTGGAATGTTTCCGTTTCCATTTTGTTTCCACTGCAGGTGTGGACAAAGCCTCATAAGTTAGCATAGACGCGTTTTGTTTTCATTAGATAGCAAGGTATGAGAAGAAGAAATTTGGCACGGAGAAACGTGGTAACGATCAAGAAGGCAAGTTCTCACGGAGGAGGAGGAGAAGAAGAGTGACCAAGGACAAATGAAGTTGCAACTTATCAATGTGGGAAAGGTGGTAAAAGTATCCAATTTGTGCCGGGATCATGGAAGAATACTGCTGAGAGTCACGTAGGATTGTCTACCTTGAATGCAACTAATATCTTATGATGTAACTTAGTGAAGGAGGAAGGAGACATCTTAGGACTTCATGGGATACAGACCTCTGCTTTAGCTTCTGCTTTGAGTGGCTTCATGCTACTCAACCCATTCGTTGGAGTTTCTTCTACTGAAGACTCTGACATCTGACACCGTTCTAATTCTCATTTTTATGAAACACTTTTAGTTTAGGGTTGTCCCTTTTAAGGCAGTGTATGAAAAGATAGTGTGCGCATGCTTGCTTTTTTGAATAATTTGACGAAATTTAACTCTCAATTCTTTTTCCTGATTATTTGCATTGTCATTATAGAACGAGTTGTTTGCTTTCTGTTACGTAGGGTAAATCTCTTTAGCAGATTTGGACACATTTTGTTTGTTCTGTATTTCTATACCATTATGTTGAGATTGGTATATGTGAACTCATTATTGAATTTATAATTAAACCCAAATAATCTCCTATTCAGTTGTGGACGGATTATTGAGCGGCCAAATTGGTTACTCTGTATTGAAAATATATATTGTGATTGAGTTCTCCCTCTTACCTCTCATGCACCTACAAAGGTCATCAGGTTGAGGATAAATGTTTAGATGGGCCCAAGCTCTCTCAGTTGGTAGACTAGTCGGATGGTTAGCTCAGGAAGTAGAGGGAGGCAGAACCTAAGCTAGAATATTCTAGATCAAATTTTTGTGGCTCTAGTTCAGAGTCCGGAATCGAGAAGCGGAGAAAACAGAGTTCTTGTGGCATATGTCGAAGCAGCGGAGGAGTGAGTATTAGTGGGATGTGTGAGGATTATGTCTAGTTTATGGTGAATTATCGATAGTATGATGTCTGGCGGGGATGTTGTGAGAGTTGTGTTAATGTGGTGTTAAGTTGCTGAAGTTGAAGTTGTTGAAGTTATTGGGTCTGATGAGACCTAAGATCCCCGGCATATATAACAAGCATTGGCATAGCCAATAGGTCTCGCTTTTGGGACCTTATAAGTATTCAGTTATGCAGCACAATATCCTTGGTGCAACACCATCAACTGTTGCATGGCTAAACACTTATAAGGTCCCTAAGGCGAGACCTATTGGCTATGCCAATGCTTGTTATTTATTGATCCAACTCAGACCGGTAAATAAAAAAGCACAAGCACTGGCAAAGCCAAGAGGTCTGGCCTATAACTTAAACAGTTGGCAAAGTTTGCGTCCATCTGTGTTTTGACTAGTGTACGCCCTTCCCTTCTGCCTTCAGTGTCTTTCCCTTTGTTCGCACTCTAATATTCCCAGGCGGCCGTACGATCGCTGTACAAACCGCAATTAAAAAAATATATATTAACGAAGACACAGGTTTAGCAATTTGTAAATGAATCGTTTCATCCTCTATACTTTCTAACAGCAATGACCTTTCTTACATATTGAGCACATATTTGGATGTGTCAACGTGCTGTATTCTGAGAACCGAATGACTATCAGAACTGTGACCGGTGTATTATTAAATAACAGAACCCTGTCAAAGTCACAGAAATGTACTTTTTTCTTAATGAAGGTCATCACATTTACCCAGAGTCTGGGTATTTCACACCTTTCAAACTGTCATATTTGGTTGCTTGATCATTCAGTTTCTATAGTTTGCTTTCCATTCTGCAGTCAAAAGCGCACGATTCTCACTTGTTTGATTTCACTTCTCTGACCTGGAGAGTGGCTGAGAGCTTATTGATGGTGAACATAATTGTTCTGTGTTCTGCTGCCACTGTTTCAGACTATACATTTCACTTGCATTCCTGTTGAAAGGCGAGTTGAAACCTGTCATTTCTTCTGTTTGAAGTGAATTGCTTTCTTTTAGTGTAGCTCATGCTTGTTCCCCCAGTAATAAGGTGTAGGTGTGACTGTTAAACACCTTGATGCTTCTATTTGAAAGCTGTAACAGAGATGAACACCAATAAACTGTGCCTTTCCTTTGTACTAATACATTATCTCCTGGCACACACTTTCACGACATGGGTGTGTTGTTCTAATTTGGTGTGGCTTAGATGACTGGAGTTTAATTGACTATTTTTAGCTGCTTCAGCACCTAAACCAATCCAAATTGAAGCTGTTTTTCAGTAATATATAATACAAAACAACCATGCATGCATACTCAAGGAGTGTATGTGGTGAAAGCAGTGAACAAACTTTAATAAACAAGCTGCCAAATGAAATATCTAACCAGTAGGCAGGTAAAACCTTAGTATGTCGGCAAACACACAGCTGCATGTGCCAGAATCTAGGGAAGTGGCTGGGCGACTTGGAAGAACCGAGGCTAGTGAGATGTTTAAAAAAAAAATAAAAAAATGGTACAAGTCATAAAACCTGTGTTCCATTTCAGGTCTCAGATAACGACTGCCTCATATCTGGCGATGGTACTATTAGGAAATGTAGTGCCTTAAGTAAGGGTTCTTCTATATGACACTGTCACAGCATTGCGCTTTGCTACAGACCATTTGTGCTCGCACATGCTGCCATGGGAATAGAAGAAGGACCAGCATGCAGGTATACAGGCTGTGAGCACCAACAGGCCCCTTATCCATGCGAAGCAAAGTATATTAAGCAAAGCAACTGCACAAAACTGAAAATGAACACACTACGCGAGGAGCTAACAAGATCAATGTTGGAACTGCTCTGATGCAAGATTATTCTGCACAAGCCAAGTCCCTTCTGCAGTTTCATATGCCCAACCTTGACGACTCTTACAGTCAAAACCTTTATCAAAGAAAGAGGCACCGATTTCTGTGGGTTATAAATCAATAAATTGCTGGGGAGCAAGAATAGCTTTTCACTAAAAAAAATCAGAATAAAATAGTTAACCTAACTAATGTTTAGGTGAGCATACTATTTTTACTGAAACTTAAGTGACATAATTACACTGTGAAGGGTCACAAGAGGGTGGGGGGCATTTGAAGTCGAAAATACAGTAAAATCACAACCAGGCGATTCCAAAGAGGGGCTGATGAAAATGTCTTGCTAAGGCCCATGTGTTTCCGAAGTCAAGCCCTGGTAATGCGTCAGTTCAGGTTTAAGTGTTGAAACTCGTGTGAGCAATGGTGTTCTTCATGTTTTTTTTTTAGCATTTATTGTCTGCTTTTCTTCCAAGGGGTCCTATCTGGGTTCAGTGTGGGTGGCATAAACCTGATCAGTGAAATCGATGGTGGGTCATTGCGCTAGCCTGGGTGCAGCATTGGGAAACAACTTATTGAAAGTTTCTGGGGAACTATTTAACTGTCTGGCCCCAGATCATATCTTTTAAATGTAAGTGAGACCTGTTAAAAATATGCACACGCATGCATAAACTGAATTCTAAAGAAAAATAATATCCAGGCCCAAAAGGTATACGTTTCACCTGTTTTTTTTTTTCTCTGGAAAGAACTTTTGAAACCAGCAAAACCACTTAGTCAGTGACCTGCTGACCGGAGAGGGGAAGAGAAGTTTCTCGCCAGCGCTCACGCATGCGCAGGCTTTAAAAACACAGAGTCAAATCGGCCGCATCTGTAGCCCCTCCATGGCAGACCGTAACCCCACCAGCCTCCTTATCCGCCACTTTTAATATCAAAAACAAACATTATGTCAGTGACGTTTTTTTTGTATTCGGGAAAGAAATGATTCATGGAAGTTATTTATAATGTTATCTCTGGACAAACCACGGGAAGTTATTTTTGTCCTTCTCTACTGAAAAGCCGCATTAAAATAACAAGGACTCGAGGGAAGACTAGGAGGAGGCACACTACTTACACGTTTTGAGGCGGTAGTTAAGGAATTCACTGACAAACAACCGGCATAAATCGACGCGGCCGTGAAAGTGAAACCGATCGTGCTAATTAAAAACATATGGCCCCTGCGCCTGTAGACGCTGAGGCCATGTCTGGCGTTTCCCTTGCGGGAGCGAGCAGCAAGGCGCGATAATTGCTAACAGATGGCACCGCTGCTCGCTCCCGCAAGGGAAACGCCAAACGTGCACGCGTTGAAATACAAAGCAATGCAAAACATGCACGCGTTTAGGCAAAAGTGGTGATTGATTCCAAAAGGTCCCCTACTATGCAGCGCTTGCGCGCTACGTAGGCGAGACCTAAAAAGTTGCATAAGACACTGCGTTGTATTTGTCTGCTAAGGTTCTGTGGGGTTTGTCATGAGAAGTTGTCGACGGCCCAATTGAGATAGGGAACTTTGTGTGTAAGATAGAGTTGTAATTAGTGTGGTGGACCTTTTTGCGCAGAAAGGAAACTACTGATTTAAGTGATTCCCCGCTGGTCGAAGTTTCATTTGTGAGTGTGTATTCTTTGGGTGATCGAATTCTATCAATTCTTTTAGCGCAGCTGGCAATTGTTATTTGTTGTTGTTTTCATAGGATTAAAGTGTGAGAAAGAAAGAGTAAGACTAAGAGACACCTCCAGTATACCATAGCCTTGGGTTAAGGGGGGGTGGTCCTCTCTCAATTAGTGCAGGTACGTCGTCCACCCTCGTCCACCCAGAATTTGCCCTGAGAACCTGCTTTGCCTTCTACCTATGGTGTCGGTTGAGTTGGCCCCTCAGTTCAGTCTACGCCTTTCACTGGTCTTTTTTCAGGTTGTGTGATTTAGGGTACACCCCTGCAGAGCTAAAACACTGGGCATGCAGTCTTTCTTCCTCAGTACCTTGCTCTTGCCTTTCCCTTGGCCAAATATGGCACTTGCATGGTCAGTGTCCTGTCTGGTCAGAATGGGATCTCCATCACACACTCTTTGCATTTTGGGTTCAGAATATCTGAATACTGTCCACACTGGCATTGGCGGCTCCTCCGCTAAGGCGGAGGAGCGTCGTCCCACTGCTCGCGCAGCAGTGTAAAAAAATTAAATGATAATAACAGAAGTTATTTCTGCTATTATCATTTTTTTTTTTCAGCCAGGTTGGGCAAGGCTGGGCTCCCATGACGTCCGGGAGGAGGGGTGGTTGCTGCACACTCCAAAGTGCTCATGACTGCTTGGACGGCCATCTCGGGCCGCCCCAAGCAGTCATGCGCACTTTACATGTTCCTCACCAGGCTGCATTACACAGCCTGGTGAGAAACATGCAAACACTCCCAGGTCCCGTCCGAGCGCCGAGCTATGGCGCTCAGACCAATCACAATGCTGCATTGCAGGATTGTGATTGGTCAGGGGAGGGAGCCTGGGAGCTTCCTGGTTCCGGAGAGACGAAGAACGACATGAAGAGAGGAGAGGCGGCTGTGGACTCGGCGAGAATGTAATATTTTTTTGTGTAATGCCCCACCACGCGACCACCCCTCCCCCCGCCCTCCTCTTTCGTTCCCTGCCAGCCGCTACTGCACACTGGTCTGACCTGAGGTCAGTTTTTGTAAGTCTCAGAGCTTGCAAAAACTGGGCAACAGCAGGAAAGATGCACTGGACCTCTCAATAATGCAATCTCTGTGGTTGGACCTAGCTTCTCATATTGGCAGCCACTGGAGAACATGTCCTTCCCCCCTCAACCAGTGCTTGGTAGCTCATCTGGACAAAGAGGAATCCTGCACACCCATGCAGATGAAGATATTAAACAAGCTGAACCTCTGCTGAGTTACTATCTTCATAGTCATTATTTAGGGATCACCAGCGGTAGCAGATGTGACCCCTGGCTTGCCCCTTGTGACCCCTAGCACTGCCTTTGCGACCCCGGCCTCAGAGTTGAAAAAATCAGTGCTTAGACCACAGCATTGGCTTTGCATACCTTATTTCCTGCCCGTTTTTCATTATTTTACTAGTGAATAATATACTATTCACTATTAGTGTACTAAAAATGGAGCACATTTAGCTAGAACAGGACTTTTGGTGGCAACTGTGGTAAGTAATAATGGCCTTAAATGTATATTGTTTGCATACTTGAGGATGGGAGAGTGTTTGTGTTTGAGAGTGTGTGTATGTGTGAGCATGTGTCTGTGTGTAACCATGTGGGAGTGAAAATGTGAGTGAAAGTCAGTGACAGGTAGTGAGTGAGATTGTGTGAGATTGTGGTCCAGATTTACTATGTTTTGAAGCAAGGCAACACAGCACTAAAGTTTCTTGGCTGCCTTGTATCAAAGGTAGAGATAAAAAATGCACCACATCTAACATGCTATGGTGCATTTTTTATCTCCCTTTGTGTGGGGGCACCTCTTGCAGCCATGGTCCAATGCACACACTGTTACGCCATAGTGCAAGGGTGTGTGCATTCGCTGAATCATTGGTTTTATACTGGAAGGAGTCACTTCGGGTACAAAGGCTGTAGTTTACAGGTTTACTCACTTTGCATGTGTTCTGTACAATGAAGGGTGCATGCAAAGTTGGAAAAACTAAGGGGCATATTATCAAGGGCCTTATCTCTGCTTTTTTGGCTTTAAAAGCCAAAAAAGCCGAGATAATATTTTCGCCCTATTTACAAGGCGGTGCTAAAATGCATTAGCGCATGTTAGCAGCCGTTTTCCCGACGCCTCGCTCTGCATCTCTAATGAGATGCAAAGTGGGCGTCACTGGGCGTACCCCTCACGGAATACCATGTAAATTATCGCTATGTGCATATTGCGATATTTACAAGGCGGCCCAGAACACGGTTAGCGATTTTAAAATCCGCGCTAACCGCGGTTTACGCCGAAAACTAACGTCTGCTGAAAGCCTGACTTACCTGCATTATCCAATGGCAGGTGGATCATCAGGCTGAGTGCACCTTGGCCTATCAACAACGTTTTCGCCATTCCTGTGGACTTTTCGCGGGATTTCCGGCGATATCCCCTCCTACAACGCCGCTATCGCTGGAATTTTATTGCCCTGGAGAAACGCGTTGTTAATAACGCGCTGACCGGGCGATAAATTCCAGCGATAGCCGGCGATAAATAAAAAAGCGCTAAGCGCGCTTTGCGATATTTATCGCCGTCTGTTGCTGATATGCCCCTAAGAGAAACGAAAATATTTCTCCTTGCTATGCCTGCCTCGAGGAGTTATAAGATTTTGGCACAAATTCTTGTCTACCAATGTCTGTAGATAGGGATTTGCATCAAACTCCATGGGTGCCTGTATAAGAACACCCATGCACCAGCCATGGAACACCCATGCACCAGCCATGATGCAAAATAACTCAAAGCAATGCATAGTGCAATTTTGTGTTATTTGAGGGTACTATCAAGTTCAAAGCAGGATGTGTGTTGGATAGTTAATCCCACCCTAACACTCTGTGCCGGGTTTGCTTCACAAAAGTGACTTAAAATTAGTGCAAAGCATTAATAAACCTGGGCCTGAGTGTCAGTAAGTATGAGTGAGATTAAAAGGGAAAATAAGTGAATGAGTGAGAATGAATAAGAATATATTTCAGGAGGTGTAAGAGAGTGTGAGTGTGATGTTAGCGTCATGTGACATGACTTCCTGCCAAGGGGCATATGGGGTCACTTCCTGTGTTGTCATAAGGTCAAAGGGCATGTGATGTCACTTCCGCGACCCCTGGCATTTTGGTTAATCAATGCACATAGTTTTACTGTGCCATCAGTTTCTCTGGCTGCAGTGAAGTAATTGTTCAGACTCTTCTCTTAGACGCGCCATCTATGGGCAGTGGTCTATGGATCAGAGAGTTCAATGAAAGGAGGTAGGGGACAGATTGAAGCTCCAATGTCTTGGATTGTTGCTCCTTGAGCTGCCTATCACCTTCTGGGATGCACCAAAACAGGTTGTACCTTGTCATGCTGCCGCATTTTGGGCATCAACTGCCATGTTTTTAGCTTCTTGGGTCTATTGATGGGTGACTGACTATATTGCAGCAGCCCTAAATGGTGACTGGTGATGGTGTTTGCATTTATGACAGAGGGTAGTTTAGTTTGTTATGTGACTTATGGATGACGTCATCACGTTCACACATGCCTTTATCCTGACGCCAGGCATGGTGTCAGAGAAATAATAAAGATGCGGGCGAGGCTAAACTTGGATACCTCCTTAGTGGCGTCGCCCCACTGCCTGGCTCAGACCCAGCAAATTAAAAATAAAAAGATGTAATTGTTTTCTTTTTCTTTTGTCGGCTCTGAGCCAGCTTGCACAGGGAGGGGCGGGGCATGGGGAGGAGGAGTGCTATGTGTACTCTCTAAGTGTGCATATGTGTTTGGCCGGCCGTCTCAGGCCGACCCAAACACACATGCTCACTTAGGTTTCTCTAACCCGGCTGCATTGAACAGCCGGGCTGGAGAAACCCCACAGACTACCTGACCTGAGCGGAGCGTCTTTCCAGCCCACTCAGGCCAATCCCTGCGCTGATTGGATAGGGAGTCTGATGAAGCCCCAGTGCCTGCTGGGACAAGGAGGAGGAAACACCAGGTGCGATGGGGACACGGCCGGCAACTTAAGGTAAGTTATTTCCTTTTTATTATGAAACTCCCCCCGCGCTCCCTCTCCAGCGCGCTCCCCCTCCCCTCCATCTTTTGTATGTGGTGGCCACAACTGGAGCACCCCCTCGGTCATGCCTGACTGGGACAGCATTTTAATGACCGCCCGGAGGGTGCTTGGCCAGTGGGCTGGGGAGCAGCAACTTGGGCTTCCCATGTGCAGGGTGAAAGGTCCATCTAGAGACGTCACCATGGTCAACCTTGGCATTGTGACTCTGCGCAGTAGTCCAAGCCCCAGAAGCACATGGAGAACCCCTGCCCACTGGGCGAAGCTCACACAATGTCTGATCAGCAGCAAGTCCCTGCCCCACTGCCGCCCGCTCCTTATGCCCACTCATCTGTCACAGCACTGCCGCTGTTCAGTGATCTGGTGGACCTGGCAATGGTGGCACCACTATGGCGCTCCTGGGTTGGAAGGCTGCAGCATTATTTCTGCACCACTCGAGAAAGGGGTCGTGCAGTGAAGAGGTCACTGTTGCTTCACTTTGGAGGGGCTAACTGTATGACCTGTTTAAAAACCTACCCAACACAAATGGTGACGCAGACTTTGATGCTGCTGATGTGGCTTTGGACCAACATTTTGACCCTCAACTTAACCCCGACTATGAGTGGTTTAAGCTGCGCCAGGTTCGAGAAACGGAGGATGAGACGGTGGATGTGTTCTACGCAACCTCAGGAAATTAGAGAGCATGTGCGTCAACATCGACCAGCCTGAAGAGATCAGGGCACTGCTGATACAGGGCTGCAGGTCGGCAGTCCTGCGGCAGCTCAACTTATGCCAGCCAGGGATCTCCCTGGATGCTATCCTGGTCCTGGCATGGTCGTACAAACTAGTAAATAGCTGAGCTAACGATAAGGAGGTGGCTCTGGCGAGAGGGGCGACCCCACCTGAGGCGGCTTTTGTCATGAAGGTGAAGGAGGAGCAATTCAATTTATGGCATCTGTAACGCACACAGCTGCCTCCGAGGAGGCGTCCCGGTGCTAGCAGAGAACTCTGAAGGAGCGGAGGAAGAAACTGCCCATCTAGATCCCAGCTATACAGGTGTCAAAAAGCAAAGTTTTAAGGCTATGTCTGAAAATGGATTCCAAGGGAGAGCACCGGAAGCTGAGTGGCAATGAGTTCCACAGTTTAGAGGCAAGGTAGGTAAAGGATCTACCACCTCTTCTTTGTGTATACGCGGCACTTGAAGCAATTTGATCTTAGGGATCTTGAATTGAGATAAGGCTTAAATCTGTTCCTCAGATAGAGAGGAACTTTGTGAGTGACTGCCCTGTAGACCAAGGTAAGTGCCTTAAATTGGATTCTCTTGATGATATGAAGCCAGTGACGTTGATGAAGATGAGTACTGTACTTGGTTCTCGTTACCGCACACGTTTACTTTCCTTGTAGGTCAGCGCAGCCACCATTCTTTTGGGAGGTGCCTGGCTTCCTGGCTCAGTGCATTATTGGAACGACTTTCACTTTTGACAGCAAGGTCGGAGGGGAAAATTAGTAGTCAGGAGAGGTGTGTCTCCTCTCTGCCAGGACCACCCCTAAGGTGCCCTGGACCGAGGTGACCCCCTCCTTAGAAAATCCTCTACCTTGAATGTAAGGATTTGACCCAACCAGGTTATGGGGATGCCCCATCCGCAAAGGGAGGGGACATTTAAAGGGTGTAGTCACCCTAAAGGCAAGTAGCACATTCGCTGCCAGTACCTGAAATACCCCTAAATTCAGTATTTAGGGGCACCCTCTGAACCTTGATCTTCAGATTCCTGTGACCCAAGAAGAAAAGGACGAAGAAGACGCCGTGCAGACGAGCCTGGAAGACGACAACAGATTTAGCCCCAGCCCTACCGGCTTTCTCCTGCCCAAAGACCCTGCGAAGAAGACGACACCTGTCCCCTGGTCAGTGACTTCGAAGAACCCCAGGAAGACTGCCATTCTTCAGCCTAGGCCAGATCTCCCGAGGACAGCGGCCCTGTCCAGAAAAATCCATCTTCAAGGATTCCAGATCAAGGCGGATCCGCAACCCCTGCCCACTTTGCACCCGACGCCCACTGCCTGAGTTCGAGTGGCTCACCTGTCCTGTGAAGTCTCCCCAGCGTTCCTGACCTTGTCTCCATTGGTGGCTGACCTCTCCTGGACCCCACGAAGTCGCCTGCAGCCTCAACACGAAGGTCTCCCCGATCTCGACCTGCTCCGGTAAAGTAAACCCGACACCAAAAGGCACCCTTGCATCCTCTGCCCCTGACTTTCCTACTCTCCAACTTACCTGCCCAGCTGGTGGTCACCTTCATCCAGTCTCCTGGCCCGAGCCTGCAGCCTCTTTGTGCGACCGAGATTCCCCATTAAAACGCATTGGATGCCCGACGCTGATTTTGCACCCTGCACCCGGCCGCCCCTGTGCCACTGGTGGTGGAGCTTTGGTGCTACCTTGTGGCCCCCCCTGTGCTGATCTTAACCCCTGGGTCCTGTGCCCTGAAACCGTGGGTACCTACCTGCAAACAGTGCCTCTTCGAGGTACCCCCAGTCTCCATTGACTAACATTAGGCTCAGTGACCTTTGCACCCGGCCGCCCCAGTGCTGCTGGTGGTGCAGTCCCTACCTTGAACTGTCCCTTGCCCAGTGTTAGTCCAAACGCTGAAGACTGGAATTGTAAGTCAAGTACTTACCTGCTAAATTATAACATTGTTTTCCTTTAATAGGATTGCGTTGCATTCTCATCCTATTGCATACAAAAGTCTATTGCGAAGCTTAACTGTTTTAAACCAATATCACTAAAGTATTTCTATTACTGTGAAGAATTGTTTACTGCCTTGTAAAACTATTCTAAACTGCATTTCAAAAGTATTGCTTCTTTTAAACTGTTACTTACCTGCAACTGAGTTCCTCTTGGTTCTGGATTCAGTCTTTGAGTGTGTGCAATCATTTCTTGCCTGAGTGTTTACAATAGACGCTTAACACCAGTGCCGGCTATAGGGCAGTGCGACCGGTGCGGCCGCACTGGGCGCTGACCTGTGGAGGGGGCATTGTGACCTCAAGTGGGGTACTGTGTTTAGTAATATCTTATGATTGGAGAGATGAGGGGCACTTTTGCAGGTGGTAGTAAGAGAATCTGAGGAGGCAGTCCTGGGGTGTGGGGGCACCAAAAGTGATTGCCGCACCGGGCGCTACGAGCGCTAAAGCCGGCCCTGCTTAACACAGCCCTCTGATAAGCCTAACTGCACGACCACACTACCACAAATAGAGTGTTTAGTATTATCTACCTGAGCCTCTATAAGCCTCTGGGGATCCACTGGACTTTGTGCACAATATACCTTACTTTGGTATAGTATAAACAGAGCCAGCTTCCTACAGCCTGGAAGAAAGTTTTGATCCATCCACTCCTAAAAAAACCTTTGCTTGATCGTCATGATCCGAGCAGCTTCTGTCCAATTTCCTGCCTACCCTTGCTGGCTAAAATCATTGAGAATGTTCTCAACATCCAGTTGACGGAGCACATTCAGGCTAACAGCCGCCTTGATCCCGCCCAATTCGGCTTCCATGCTGAGCACAGTATGGAGACCGCACTCATCAAGGCGACCGAGGAGATCAGAATGGTGCTTGATCGGGGGATAGAGCTGCCCTGATACTACTTGACCTATCAGCAGCCTTTGATATCGTTCATCATGGGCTGCTGATGGAACGGCTGGGCAGGCTCGGGGTAACAGGAGCCGCTTGGGAAGTGATCAAGGCATTCCTCTCTGACCGTGAAAACTCTGCCTGTCTCTCTGACTTTACTTCTTCCTCCTTCTCTTTTGCTTGCGGGATCCCCCAGGGCCCCTCGTTCAGTCCCACTCTTTTCAATCTGTATGCTACCCCCCTTGGCTGAACTTATCACTTCCTATAATTTTGCACTAACATCCTACACTGACGATACGCAAATTGTCTTCTCTTTAGCCGCCCAAGTTAACGGCACGGCTGCCAGATTTTCCAACTGCATGTCAGCTCCTGGGTGGCATTAAATTGCTTCAAACTCAAATCCAGTACAACGGAGGTGCTACTGTTCGGAGCTCAAACCTCTTTCTGGTCCCCTCATTGGTGGCCCACAGATTTGGGCTCACTGCATAACCCAGTAAAGGTGATCAAAAATCTAGGTGTGTTGCTCTACGACACTTTGTCGCATCACAACCAAGTTAACGCAGTCACATCTTCCGCTTTCTTCATTCTCAAAACTATAAAGAAGATTCTATGTTTCATTCCCTCTCAGCTACAAATAATAGTATTCATCTCCATAGTTCTATTGAAAATTGACTACTGCAATGGACTGTACCTGAATGCACACCAGCAGGTTCTTAATAAATTACAGACTTTGCAGAATGCTGCAGCACATCTGCTTCTAAAGGTTCCGTGACATTACTCAGTTTCCCAAGTGATCAAATCTCTTCATTGGCTTCCGGTCAGATCCCGAATCATCTTTAAAGCGCTTTGTCTCGTCTACAAAGCACTTCATGATCAAGGCCCGGCCTTCCTGAGGAATGCCTTTACCCGGTATGTACCATCCAGGTCTCTACACTCTTCCTTTGCCAATCTACTTGTAGTCCCCAGATACAGGTGTCTGACGTGGAGAGGCAGAGGATTTGTCTTTGGGGCAATTAAATCCTGGAAAACCCTTCCCTTGTATATTAAAGCCATGCCCAATCTGCTTGCTTTCAGGAAATCTCTTAAAACTTGGCTTTTTGCTTCTTGATCTTCTTTCATCTACTCCCTCCTTGTACATATCTAAGCTAGTGCCAAGACGCCCCATGGGTATGCAAGCGCTCTACAAGATTCATTAACATAACATAACATATTTTATTTTTTTATTTTACAGAGTGTTATATAGCGTGAACTTGACCCGAATCGGGTATCAGAGCGCTTTACATAGCACCAGTTGTATTACATGAGGACACATTCATTTTTTTGTTAGGCACGGGGAGATTAAGTGATTTGCCCAGAATCACAGGATGTTCAGCGTCATCGCCGAGACTCGAACCCAGTTCCCCAGATTCGAGGTCGACTGCCCTAGCCGTTAGGCCAACTCCTCTCCCCTACATAACATTACATAACATGATGGGACACTGGCGAGCGCGGAGGAATCTTCAAGGTAAGGCGTACAGCGGAGTTCTGAATTATTTGGAGACGTTGGGCTAGAAAAGCCAGCAAACCCAAATACAGACTGTTGGCATAATCCAGTTTGGCCGTAAACAAGGCATGAACAGTTGTTTTCCAGGAGTCCTTCAGAATAAGGTGGAGCATCCTTCTGAGAGACCTCAGGGTGGCATAGCAAGTAGGGGATAAAGACTTGATTTAGGGTTCAAAACTGAGATTCGAATTAAGTTTTACCCCTAGGTTCCTAGCATCAGAACAGGGGGGGGGGGGACACCCAGATTGGGTGGCCACCATAAGCTAGCCTCTCGGGCGGTCTCAGTGCCAAAGTAGAGGATCTCCGTTTTTTCAGAGTTTAGTTTCAGGTAACCTCCCTCCATCCATTCCTCCACTGCCTTCAGGCAAAGCTTGAAGGAGCTCAGTGTTACTGGAGATTTTTCATGTAAGGCCAGGAGGAGCTGGTTGTCATCCGAATAGGAGATCACCCGTAACCCCCAGGTCTGAACAAGTGTTACCAGTGGCTGAAGATAGACATTAAAGAGGGTGGGGCTGAGCGCCGAACCCTGGGGCATGCTGCAGTCCAGTGGCTTGGAAGAGGAGGTAAAAGGTGGAAGAAAGACTGCCTGAGACCGATCTGTCAAGAAGGATTTGAGCCAGAGCAGAGCCTGGTGTCTAATTCCAATTCTCTCGAGTCTATCCAATAAGATGGCATGGGAAACAGTATCAAAAGTCGAGGACATATCCAAAAGCATGACCATCACTGGAGAGCTCTGGTCGAGATTTTCCTTAATGAATTCTGATACCTCAAGTAGGGCAGACTCTGTACTGTATCCCGCACGAAGACCCGATTGGGGATCGTACAAAAGGAGGTTGGACTTGAGGAAGTCTGACAGCTGCTTGTTGACCCTTTTCTCCAAAAGTTTGGCAACTGTGGGGAGAAGAGAAATTGGTCTAAAGTTGCCTATAACTTTAGGATTGGCTGAAGGTTTTTTTTTAGCAAAGGGAGTAATAGTGCTTGTTTCCAGGTTCCAAGCACAAATCCAGATTCAAGAGAATTATTCAACAACTTCTTGAGGAGAGGATTAACCACAATGGTGCCCAAATTTAGAATAGCAGGAGGGCAAGGATCCTATGGGGAACCAGAATTACATCTTGCAAGTTCCGATGCTGAGGCTTCTAGGGAGAAGGATCAAACCTTGTAAGAAGAGGACCAGATTGAGTGAGAACTGAGGTCCCAAGACTAGGAGGAACCTGCGCTGTAAATTGCTCATACAGGTTTTGGATTTTGTTATAGAAGAAATCGGAAAGATCTTGACATAGTTCCAAAGAAGGTGAAAGAACATTTTCTTTAGCAGTGGGATAGAGGAAGCTATTAACAATTTTAAAGCGTTCATGAGGCTTGTTAGCAGCTACAGAAATGGAGGAAGCAATGTAGGACTTCTGAGCCTTCCGAATGGCGGAATGGTAACATTTCATCCCGGCAAGGTAAGTTACCTTAGCCTTTTTATCATATGCCACCCTCCATCTCAGCTCAAGTCTTTTGCATTGAGATTTTCTCACCTAGAGTGCTTCTGAAAACCATGGTGCAGAAGGTTTCCATCTAAAAGAGATATAGGTCTTTATGGGGGCAATAATGTCCAGAGCAGAGACCAACCAATTATTGAAGCTAACCACATCCTAATCCAAGTCTCCACTGCAATTACAAGGGGAGGACTGTAGTGTCTTCACAAGGGGTGGTTAAGAGATTTTATGCCAGGGTCTGGATGTTTTCCTGGCCAGCCCTTGAACCTGGCGTGGGGCAGGTGAAAGAATGCTAAATGGGACCAAAAAATGGTCGGGCCAGGAAAGCTTCAACATAGGCTTCACCAGAATTGTGGAGGGGTTAGAGAGAATAAGATCAAGAATATGACCTGCCTTGTGGATAGGTGTAGGAAAGTGCCCGTTTTTGCATGGTTACCCCCCACTTTTTGCCTGATACCTGATGCACTTTGACTGAGTGTGCACTGGGTTCCTGCTAATCAGGTTCCCAGTGCCTGTGTTCTTTCCCAAAACTGTTCCTTTGTTTCCACAATTCCACAATTGGCACACCTTTGGCTCACCTGTAAGTCCCTTGTAAATGGGACCAGTGGTACCAAGGGCCTTGTGACCAGAGAGGGTCTATAAGGGCTGCAGCATGTATTGAGCCACCCTCAGAGACCCCTCACCAAACACATACACACTGCCACTGCAGACTGTGTGTTTTGGTGCAGACAAAACCTAAGAGTCGACATGGCACACATCCCTGTGTGCCATGCCCACAAACCAATGCCTGTGGCATAGGTAAGTTATCCCTCTAGCAGGCCTCGCAGCCCTAAGACAGGGTGCACTATGCCACAGGTGAGGGCATAACTGCATGAGCAATATGCCCCTACAGTGTCTAAGTCCATTCTTAGACATTGTAAGTGCAGTAAAGCCTTATTGATTACATGGGCTGGGAGTTTGTCATTACGAACTCCACAGCTCCATGATGGCTGTACTGAAAACTGAGAAGTTTGGTATCAAACTTCTCAGCACAATAAACCCACACTGATGCCTGTGATAGATTTATTGTACAATGCACTCAGACGGAATTTTAGAGATGCCCCCTGAAAAACAACCAACTCCCTCGTGTCTAGCTGACTGGTCTGTACCAGCCTGCCACACACAGACATGTTTTTGACCCCCTGAGGTGGGAGCCCTTGTGCTTTCGTGGGTCAGAAACAAAGCCTGCTTGGGGTGGAGGTGCTTCACACCTACCCCAAAGAAGGAACAGCATTCTGGGCGGTGAGCCTCAAAGACTTCCTGCCCTTTGTTATGCTAGCCAGGGTCTCTCCAGCTAGTAGAGATGCCTGCCCCCTTGACCAAGCCCCACTTTTGGCGGCAAGGTCTGCGGCAAAATTAGTAGTCAGGAGAGGTGGGTCCCCTCTCTGCCAGGACCATCCCTAAGGTGCCCTGGACCGAGGTGACCCCCTCCTTAGGAAATCCTCCGTCTTGAATGGAAGGATTCTGCCCAATCAGGTTAGGGGTTGCCCCCTCCCCAAAGGGAGGGGACATTCAAAGGGTGTAGTCTCCCTAAAAGGCGAGTAGCCTATTAGCTACCAGCAGCCAGTACCAGTAACACCCCTCAATTCAGTATTTAGGGGCACCCCTGAACCTTGAACCTCAGATTCCTGCAACCTATGAAGAAGAAGGACAAAGAAGATGCCATGCAGCAAAGCTTGAAGACGACAACTGACTTGGCCTCAGCCTACCGGCCTGTCTCCAGCATAAAGAGCCTGTGAAGAAGACGATGCCTGTCCCATGGCCAGTGACTTCCAAAAACCACAGGAAGCAGGGCCAGACTGGCCGTAGCGGGCACCAGGCGTTTCCCCGGTGGGCCGCCAGGGTGGGGGGCGGTTTTGGGCCACTGGGGGGGGGCGTTTTTGTTACCGGGGGCCGGCATTATCAGCCCCTCTGTAACAAAATCTTCCGAAACCGGCCCTAGCAAATAGCTCGGCCGCACCTCCCCTTTCCCCCAGGGGGGGCGCCGAGCAGTTTGCCAGGGCCGATTTTGGTTCCCAGTCCGGCACTGCCACTCTTCAACAAAGATCAGATCTCCCCAGGACTGCAGCCCTGTCAACAAAAAAACTCCAATTCCAAGGGCTCCAGATCCAGGTGGATCCGCGACCTCTGCTCACTCGGCGCCTGACGCCCACGGCCTGAGTCTGAATGGCTTACCTGTCCAGTGACATCTCCTCAGTGATCCTGACCTCGACTCCATCAGTGGCTGACCTATCCTGGACCCCACGAAGTCGTCTATAGCCTCAACACGAAGGTCCCCCAGACCCTGACCGGCTCCAGTAAAGAAAATCCGACACCAAAAGGTACCCGTGCATCCTCAGCCCCCCGACCTTGCGGAGTCAAGCCGACGATGCCCAGACCTTACCCTGCATCCCGATTTACCTGTCCAGCCAGTGGTCACTTTCATCCAGCCTCCTGGCCCGAGCCAGCAGCCTCTTTGTGTGACTGAGATCCTCCATTCGTTTGCATTAGGAACCCAATGCCGATTTGTACCCTGCACCCGGCCCCCCCTGTGCCGCTGGTGGTGTCACTTTGGTGCTGCCTTGTGGCCCCCCCTCTGCTTGCCTTAACCCCTGGGGCCTGTGCCCTGAAACCGCAGGTACCTAACTGCAATAAGCACCTTGTTCGGTGCTCCCAGTCTCCACTGACTAATACTGGGCTCAGCGACCTCTGCACCCGCCCGCCCCAGTGCCGCTGGTGGTGCAGTACCTGCCTTAAACTGAACCTTGCCCAGTGTTGTTCTAAACCCCCGAAGCCTGGAAGAGTAAGTTGTGTACTTACCTGCGAATGCATATAACTGTTTTCCTTCCATAGGATTGCATTTAAACTGTCTATCTTTTACAACTGATAAGTTCTACTGTTATGATTGACAATACAAAAGTATTTCTATTACTGTAAAGCATTTTTACTGCCTTGCAAAACAATTCCTACTGCATCTTGAAAAGTATTGCTGCTCTTCTTGAAACTGTTAGTTAGCTGCAACTGAGTTCCTCTTGGTTCTAAAATAAAATAACTTTTTATACAAATCCATTGGTCTTGGATTCAGTCTTTTTTTTTTTTTTTTTTTTTTTGTCCTCATCTCACCAATAAGCTTATACGGGTCTTATGAAGCCGATATTTCAGTCTGTGGGCCCTCCGGCTTACCGCACTAGCTTAGGTCGCCTGACCAGTCCTGCTCGTTTTGGGACTTGGTGTAATCATAGGACGAACTATATTAATTTCAAATTACGTCCCCATCTCGTAAGAGGTAGCCAGATGTTTATCGAGCTATCCCCTTCTCCTTCATGATCCAAGCGAGCCATAGCAAATGCGGCTTTAAGCCATTCTTCACTTTTTGGGGAAGGGAATCCTTCCACCTTTTACATATCTCTCGCCGTGCGAGTATAATCATATATAGAAGTAGCCCGCGCTGGATCTGCGGTGCAGTCTGACAGAATAGTCCATCGTCCCCAAAGAGGACTAGTGCCAAATTTACATCAATATTAGCTTTAAAAATGTCTTGTAAAATGTCACCGATCCCCTTCCAAAAATTCTTTAACTCAGGACACTCAAAGAAGATATGAAGGTCATTGGCAGTTGGCAACAAACATCTAGGACATTTTGGTGCTGGGGACGGGGCAAACTTAGCTATCTTGGCTGGGGTATAATAAAGCCTATGTATAACAAAAAAGTGGTTCTTCTTTAAGCTTGCAGGTTTAATAAATTTATATAGTACTTTCAGTGATGGCTCAAACAGGGCGTCTATACATGGTTCAAGAGGGGTTTGATTCCAAACTAGGGTAGGGGATGGGATCTCCTGATCTTCCGCTTCTAACAAATAATTGTACCACACTGATATCTCCTTCTTTATTGGGTGTGTGGAGTGGCACAAACTCTCTATGTCCCAATTCCCTCTTGTTTCGCCTTTTTCTGCATCAAACCAGGATACCAGTTGTAAATATTTAAATCTGGAAAACCCTGTACCAATCCTAGCCCTCAATAGTTCCCATGAATGTATCCCCCCTGAATTGGATTCAGTCTTTGAGTGTGTGTAATAATTTCTTGCCTGAGTGTGTACAACAAATGTTTAACACAGCCCTCTGATAAGCCTAACCGCTCGACCAGACTACCACAAATAGAGCTTTTAGTATTATCTAATTAAGCCTCTGTTAGCCTCTGGGGATCCACTGTACTCTATGCACCCTATAACTTACTTTGGTATAGTATATACAGAGCCAGCTTCCTATAGTGGGTTCCAGAACAAGTTGTTCCAAATTGAAACCTTCTAGAGAGGTCAGGAAGTGCTGTGCAGAACTATTATTTTAGTCATCGACATACAAATTGAAGTTCCCAAGCACCACAAAATTAGCATGCTAAGGAGACAGTTGGCCAAGTGTATCTAAACGTCATTGTAAGGGGTCGGCCAAAGTGCGGGTGGGTAATTGATAAGTGCTCCTGATAGGCGAAGGAGGGGGCTAGAATAATCGTAAAGGGCAGACCTTCAATGTTATTGATGTTCATCAATTTAGAGATGGAGCAGGATTATGAGAAGTGATGTATGATTGCTAACCCCTGCCGTTTTGCCGTGAGCCAGGTTTCTGTTAGAAACATTAAATCCCAGGGGTCTTCACTGAGTAGGTCGAAAATATCTAAGGCATGTCTGGGTAGGGAGAGAAAATTAAGGAGGCTGGCAGAGAAGGAGGGGCCCAGAGTAGAAGAGGCGTGGCAGTCAAAACATTGCCAGGGATAAGATCATCCTCCTTCCAGAAAGACTGCCTGAGTTTAGTATAGTTGTCTAAGGAGAAGCCGCACGCAGGGCAAAGGTTCCCCCCTCCCTCATTCTCCGGCACAAGTTCGATAGCATGCTTGCAGGAGACAGTGTTTAGTTTCAACAGCTCAGCTCTAGTATAGGCTTTTAAGGGAGCTTTGGAAGCAGGCTTACCAGCAGTGTGGCTGGCCCTGGCCACGAATGGGACGCGGACGGGCGCAGATGGGCTTCCCTTAGGCGTGCCCGCTGCACACGACGGCTGCGCATTTGGCACATTGTGGCCTTTTATCCTACAAGTTAAAGCGATTCAAAACACTGGAGCGCTAAACAACCAAAATGGCGTCTCACAGTGGGATTGCAAGCCAAAATAAGGAAGCGGAGAGTGCTGCGGTGCATGTAAGAACAATAAAACGTTTAAAAGCAGAGAACTTAAGTTTTTTATGAATACATTTTTACAATAACCCCGCAAACAGTGCAAATTCAGTTACAGTCCCACATGTACAAAGAAGTAAAGCGTGTAAAAATAACGAGCAGTACTCAGCAGACAAAATTCAGAACTGACCGCTGCGCATTTGGCACATTGTGGCCTTTTATCCTAGGAGTTAAAGCAATCCAAAACACTGGAGTGCTAAACAACCAAAATGGCTTCTCACAGTGGGATCGCAATCCAAAATAAGGAAGCGGGAACGGGGAGTGCTGCGGCGCATGTAAGTACAATAAAACGTTTAAAAGCAGTGAACTTGAGTTTTTAAAAATAAATTGTTTCAACACCCCCCAAACAGTGCAAATTCAATTACAGTCCCACATGTGCAAAGAAGCAAAGCTCGTGAAAACGAGCAGTACTCAGCAGCTGAAATTCAGAACTGACGGCCAAGTGAATACCAACCTGAGATGACCCACTCGCCCATTAACCCCCAACGTGCAAAAACAACTGGAAGGCAAGTGTGGCCTTGAGCACTGAACACCGAATGTCTGCCCCACGTGAGGACGTTTGTGCTCTCACTGTGGGCAACTGAACCACTTTGCCAAGGTATGCCAGAGCGAAGGGCAAGGGCCAAGACCGGGATACAAAGGCAAGGTGAGGGCTATCGATCACTGAAGAGGAGCCCAAGGGCCTGTCAACAGGTGGCAAGCCAAGTAGCAATCCTGAGCTCGACGGCAACGACAGCGAGGTGTTCATCATCTCTTTTATGGCCATAGAAGGCAACTGGAAATGCCCGCCACCCCTGTGCACTGTAGAGATTGAAGGGACGTTTGCGAGAGTACACTGGAGCCTCAGTCAATGTTATGGACTCCACCCAAATCGACAGGATAATGCCCTAAGCTGGCTCCTATCAGGGTGAGGATATACACCTATGGCGGAACGGAACCGCTGCCACTGGTGGGCAGTGGCGGCTCCAGTGGCAGCTCCTCAGCTATGGCGGAGGGGCGTCACCCCACTGTTTTTTAGCAGTATAAAGTAAAGGAAATATAAAATGATAATAACTTTCAGTTATTATCATTTTATGTTTCCTTTGCGGGCGGGCGGGCGGGCGGGCAGGGCTGCTCTGCTCCCAGAGCAGGGCAGGGGAGGAGTGGTTTTCCCACTCCTAAGTGTGCAATGACTGTTTGGTCGGGCCTCTCGAGTTGCCCAAACCAGTCATGTGCACTTTCCCCTTCTCTATGCAGGCTGCATACAGCCTGCATGGAGAACACGCCCAGGCCCCCATTCCCTGGTTGAGCGTCAAACCAGGACGCTCAAAACCAATCACAACGCTGCATTGAAGCATTTTGATTGGGCAGGGGAGCCTGGGTGCTTACCAATCACAATGCTGCATTGCAGCATTGTGATCGGTCAGGGGAGCCTGGCTGTTCTTCTTCCTGGCTGCTGGCTTCCTGTCCCACAAGGAGACCAGGAGCAGAGAGGCAGGACCCGGCGGCGAGGTAAGTGTATATATATTTTTTTTTTTTTGCGCAACCCTGCGGCCCCCACGCACCTGCCCCTGCTCGCCACCCGCGAGTCATGCCGGCCGCTACTGTTGGTGGGGGTAGTGGAAGTGGTGGTGGTCGTGAGTGAAGGAAGGTCGACATGAGCCTGTTTCCATGTCACGAAAGGTGACACTGGCACTCTCTTGGGTTGCCACAAGGCGGAGGACCTGGGGCTCATTTTCTTTGTGGGGCAAATCCATGAATCACAATACGCCTTCATCATGCAAGAGTTTCTCCAGCTCTTTGAGGGGTGAGGACGGCTGAAGAGCACCAAGGTGCGGCTGCACATTGATTACACCATGAGGCCCATGGCTCTCCACCTGCAGCCATTGGTGAAGAGGAGCTGCGGAACCTGAAATAGCAAGGGGTAATTGAAAAGGTCATCGGTCCCACACCCTGGGTCTGCCCCTGGTAATTGCACCAAAACCCAAGCAACCTAAGGCCATTCAGCTCTGTGTGGACATGCAACACCCATACAAGGCCATTCAACGTGAACAGCATAAATAAAAAAAAAATCCGTATTTGTAAAGCGCGAACTACTCACCCTTACGGGTCTCAAGGCGCTGGGGGCCGTCGTGGAAATTTAGTGAGCTATTGCCCAGAGTCACATGGTGCTGAGCTAAGCTGCCGCAGCCGGGGATTGAACCGTGAGCCCTGTGCTCCGAAGTCAGCTGCCCTGGCCGCTGCACCACACCTATTACCCCTTCTATGACATTGTGGCAGACCTGAACGGCGCACAATGTTTTTTTAAACTTGACCTCAATGCTGGCTACCACCAACTGAAGCTGGAACCAGCTAGCCGTTACATAACAACGTTTTTGACGCACATAGGCCACCGGAGTTATCAGAGTTAAACTTTGTCATATCCTCGGCAGCAAAGGTGTTTCAAAACACCATCTGCGAATCCCTGTCTGTCCTGATGGGTGTTTTAAACATCAGTGATGACATCCTGATCTTCTCCGATAGTCTTGAGGAACGCCATGTGAGGCTCAGAGCAACATTGAAGGGGCTGGCAACTGTGGGCTGATGCTACACAAGCATAAATGTTCATTTTATGAGAACTCTATAGAATTCTTTGAATATGTGTTCTTGAGACAAGGACTACGGCTGGACCCGAGAAAAGTGGAGGCGATCAGAAAGGGATCCCCCGAAATGCCTCAGAGGTGAGAAGTTTCCTTGGGATGACGACCTACTATTGCCGTTTCATTCCGAACCTGACCACTCTGTCTGAGCGGCTGACAGCCTTAACGAGGACCGACGTCTCATGGGAGTGGAACGCACGTACTGACATGGCGTTTTGCCAAGTGAAAGACGCACTGCTGGTGGATGCCACCATGGCCTATTTCAAACCGAGGCACAAGATGGAACGGTTGGTGGATATAGGTGCACTTCTCTTGCAGGAGAAGATCCTGGGTCTCGATCGCCTATGCCAGCAGAGCGTTGTCAGACACTGAGGCTCGATACGCTCAGATTGAACAAGAGGCGCTGGCAATCAGATGGGCTTGCCGCCATGTCCATCTTTACTTGTGCGGACAGCAATTCAGGGTCATCAAGGACCAAAAGCCACTCATCCTGCTCTTTGCAGGAACGTCTCGACACGCTCCTTCCCACATCGAGCAGTGGTCAGTGCAGCTGCAGCCATATTCCTTTCATGTGGTGAATCGCTCTGGAGTGAACATTCCGGTGGACATCCTGTCACGACACCCACAAGCACAGCACAGCCACAGCAATGGGGAGGAAAATGAAGGGGCCAAAGAGTTTGTATGCATGGTCGTGCACAAAGCATGACCCCAGGCCCTGTTGATCGAAGAGGTCAAGGTGGCGATCATGACAGATGCGAGCCTGTCCAAAGCCAAGGAGGCGCTTCTTAAGAAGCATTGGCGAAACTTCCTAGATGGGGCTAACGTCTGTCGAGCAAACAACGATGGGCCAATCATGGGATCATTGGGAATAAGCTGAGCACCAGCAGTGAAGGACTGCTGCTAAGAAGGAGACGCATCTTTATGCCCCAATGTCTCTGAGTCCGAGTCGTCGATCTGGCTCATCAAGGCCATCAAGGTGTGGTGAAAACCCAAGCAAAACCACAAGATAAGGTGTGGTTTCCAGGAATGGACACCTTGGTGGATGAAAAGGTGCGAGGCTGCCACTCATGCACAATCACCAGTGATGAACCATGAGCTCTACCAGTGATCACGGCGGAGCCTTGCTCAAGACCCTGATCCTGGGTCAGCATGGACTTTGGGAGTTTCACAGATGGCCGGCTTACAGCAGTGATTGTGGACAGCCACACAAAGTATCCGATAGTCAAGATGATGCAATCTACCGCTTTCCCAAAAAGTGAAACCAGTCCTAAAGAAGGTGTTCACCCTGCTAGGGCTCCTTGAAGAAGTGAAAATTTACAATGGGCCCCTGTTCCCGGGGCAGGAGTTTCAAGAGTACCTGTCGTCGCTCAACATCAAGCACCTGAAAGTGACTCCACAATGGTCCCTGGCCAATGGGGAGGTGCAGTGTTTTATGCGCACATTGAACTGAACCCTTCGCATAGGGGTGAGCAGGGTAAAGATGCTGAGTACTGCCTCGACAGACTTTACATAGCACCACGAACTGTGCGCCAATCGGTCTGTTGCTTCGAAGGCCTACCAAAGACAGCATCCCAGCGGGCCTAAATGGCAATCCGCAACCCTTGATGTACAAGCAGCTCAGGAGAAAAGGATGAACACAAATAACCGGGCTAGCCAGGTCCAGCGAGCTGTGGCCCTCAACCTGTCGGTGGGCGACCCGGTCATTATACAGGATAGCCACCCTGGGTGGAAGTTCCACTTACCTTTTGAAAAGGAAATTTGGAATGTTGTGGACATTCAAGGGACCATGGTTACTGTCCAGCGGGGCCACACTACTGGAGCCTGAAATGTTTCTCCTTTCAAAAGAGTAGCGGCCCTGGCTAGGGAGCAAGGTGATGACCAGGGGGGGCTGGACGAGATGCTGTCAGAAGAAGCTGTTACACCCAACCCCCATGAGGTGGGTGCTGGTGGATGCCCCGGAAATCTGAGGGGCATGCCAGAGGCCGGCAGCCTACTTTCGCAGGAGGTCATCAGCGATCAGACACCTACGTTGACCCCACTGCATGATGAGAGAGTTGATGGAAGCGGGAGCCAGAAATATGGTGTTTGCCATAATCCTGCACCAAGTCAGAGGCTGCGGGATTATGTGTGCATGGTGTAAATAAAGAAAAGTTGATTTTATGTTAATAAAGGTTGGAAGGGATGAAGAGTGCCACCCGGCCTCTACAATACATTATATTGCACCTCTCACCCGAGGGGATACATAAAGTGCAGAGTGGCTGCTCGAGGCCACTTCGAGTACACCAGTAACCTCACTCCGTGTCCCCATTTGCAGAGCGCCTCGCTTGCAGCCTAGCTGTGTGTCCACCTCTGAGCGGGCACCGCACCTTTCACAAATGGAGACCAATGATGAGGAGGACATCCAGCTCACCACTCCAGAGGAGGACTCAATCAATCAATCAATCAGGGAATTGTAAGCGCACTACTCACCCGTGAGGGTCTCATGGCGCTGGGTGGGGGTGGGGGGGTAGGTAGCTCCGTTCAGTCGAAGAGCCAGGTCTTGAGTGTCATCCTGAAGATGTTCAGGGAGGGGCGCCAATGACAAGACGACACAGGGCAAGGAGAAACTCCTGCTGCTCTGGGGCCTGCACCGGTGGAGATTGATGAGTATCCAGTGCCACCTAGAGAACCAAGATGACTGAGTTGCGAAGCAGCCAAGTCAGAGGACACCGGTATCACCTAAGGCCCCACATTCAGTGGTCCAACCGGCTGAGAGACTTTGTATGCTCATACTAACAGAGTGAGATAAGACTGTCTGTACAAAGTTATGGACCATCCAAGTTTCGTTTGGAATGCTGGGAGTCCTTAGCAACACAAATTACGGGAGTAATATAGTGGGTCATAAGGCACACGGATGGTGTCATCACGTTCACGCATGCCTACATCCCGATGCTGGGTGAGGAATCAGGGAAATAATTAAGATATGGGTGAGGCTGTGCTCAAATGCCTCCCACCACATTCCCCACCACTATGTACAGGTCTTTATTTCGGAGGACCCTGGCGCCACCCAAGGGGACCTCACCACAGGTGGTTCAAGACAATTAGGCGTTGCTCATCACCAATTTGTGGAATGCATTGGACCCACAGAGAGGTCTGCAAGGACTTCTACTCTTCACTCTAAATTATATACACACACACAATGGGGGATACTTCTTTGGAATTGACCCCAAGCAGACCTGTTCCATTTTTTATCCTCTTGCCCATAACCGGGCCTCAGTGTGTGTTACAGTTGTGCTACATCACATGGTGACAGGTTGCATAGAACACTTACCAGTATGCAATGCGCATGCGGGTGTGCAAACAGGTAGCAAGTTGGCAGGGCAGACATGTATGGTTCATGCCAGCCCATGGGTAGCACACAGATCTTAGCTCCTGTATATATTGGCACGCCCAACCAGAAGCTCCCAAAAACCTGTCTCATCGTCCAATTAAAGCCCCAGCCTATGATCTGTGAATGTGATGACTGTATCCTGATCAAACCAGCTCTGTGTTGTATAATCATACATATCATTTAACAGTACTGTTAGAAATTGGGTTTCTGGGTGCAGAGGTATAAACGCTGTCCAAACAGGAACCAAAATCCTAGTTAGAGTAAGTCAGAAACACACTTTAAATTAACTTGCGCTCACCCTCTGGTAGCTTGGCACAGAGCAGTCGGGCTTAACTTAAGAGGCAATGTGTAAAGTATTTGTGCAACACATCAAACAGCAACACAGTGAAAACACCACAAAAAGACCCCACACCAGTTTAGAAAAATAGAGGAAAATAGAGAATAGTTGTATACATAAAAAAGACCAAAACAACAAAAAACCAATCAGTAGAAATCGAGATATGAATTTTTAAAGATTAAATGCAAAAATAGCACTTAGAAGCAGTAAGCGCTTAGAGCACGGGTACTCACAGTACGGCCCGCGGGCCGCCAGCGGCCCGGCAAGCCTTCCTTGGCGGCCCGCGGACCTTGAAGACATCGTACCTGTGTTTTTTTTATTTTTTTTTAAAGAGTGTCAGCAAACACCGCCGGTTGCAGCAGCACGGACTCCGAGAGACTCTGCTCTATGGGGGCCGGGCGATTCCAGCGATAGTCAGAGTGGAGATGCAGGGGCGCTAAGAAGAGGTGAAAAACAACAAAGCCTCATTAACAAGTAAATGGTCTTTTAAAGACCTGTGAAGTACTCGGGTGTGTATGTGCCCCCGTGAAGCTGTCTCAGCCCGGGTTGCCACACACGCGGGGGGTTGCTGAAGCCCTTTCAGCCCAATGGGCGTTGCGCGCCTGGGTCTGGGCTGGCGTGGGTGCACACTTAAAAGTGCAGGACTACGCACATCTGCCAGTAGGGCTGCCACCTTTCCACAAGAAAAAATGCTATTTGTTGCTGTTTTAATAGTCTGCAAAGGCCCGTTTGTGATGCTAAACAGGACTGTAAACAAAATCGTATGTATTCCTCTGATATTTATAGGTTTCATTTTGCTTGATTTTGCTTGTGAGAAAGTGTCACTCATAGTCGTTACAAGGTTACAGTACCACTTTGATTTGTTTGGGAAAGATTTTGATTTTTTTCTCTAGCCCCGCCCCCAACTAACCCCACCCCCACCCCCACTGGTGCGGCCCTCGGCCACAAACCACACCGTAATTTTGGCCCTCGAGCGAAAGTTTGTGAGTACCCATGGCTTAGAGAGTTAATTGGTCGTGCTGGACCGGGACAAAGTCAAGAGTTCAGGCCGACCCCGATGGAGCACGGGCTGGATACAGGACTCACGCAGGGCCTGCTGGACAAACATACCTTGATCCTGGTCGCAAACAACGAGCTGCGTCGGTGATCCCCAAGCAGTTGGGGTGATGTGCTGGATTTCACCACACAAAGGTGGTGATGTGTCAGTTCCGTGAGCGATGCGCCGGTCTTGAAGTGCAGCGGTTCTGTGTGTGATGCCCAGGTGTCTCCACGCTGTAGAGGCGATGCGTCGATCTTCTCTACACAGTGTTGGCAATGTGGCGGTTCCGGAGGCAATGCAGCAGATCCAAGTGCGATGCGTCGATCTGGTTCCTGCAATGGCAGTGATGCATCATTTCCAATCGGGGTAACGGTGTTGATGCATGGGTTCTGGCAGATGCAGCACTTTAACCTCACTTCCAAGGGCCCAGGACTGGAGTGGTACCACCTGGCAGAGCAGGACCCACAGCAGACAGAGTCCAGGTGCTGGTTGCAGGTTGAAGAGAGAAGTCTTTGATATCCCTGAGACTTCAGAAAACCGGAGGCAAGCCAACAAGCCCTTGGAGATATTTAGGTTCTGGGATGTAGAGATGCAGGTCCAGTCCTTCTCACTCCCAGGCAAGAGGGGAGCAGGCCAACACAACAAAGCAGTTCAGCAAAGTGGCAGCCCGTCCAGCAGTAGAGCAGTCCTTCTTCCTGGAAGAATGTCCTCAGTTCCAGAAGTGTTCTGAGTTGGTGGTGTCAGAGGTCCAGTCCTTATCCCCAGTTGGGCCTTTGAAGTGGGGGAGACTTCATAGAGATGCCTTTGATGTAAACAAGTTCCTTTCTTTCCTTCCCTTGCTCCGGACTCACTACAGGGGGGTATGCAACCCTTTGTGTGCGGACAGGACACAGCACTTTCAGGTGCGTCAGCTCCTCCCTCCCATCCTGCACAGGATGTCCCATCAGGATGCAGAGGACCACCCAGTCACACCTACCCTTCCTTTCTGTGAGGCTGTCTAGAGGGAATGCACAAATCTAACTGTCACCACCCCAGACGTGTATTCAGAGACAGGCAGAAGGCACCAAATGATTACAGTAAGAAAATGCCGACTTTCTAAAAGTGCCATTTTCAGAATTGCAATTTAAAATCCAACTTCCCCATAAGTTGTGTTTTAAAATTGTGATTCCAGAGACACCACATTTGGAAGTTCTATCTCTTCCCAATTGGAAACTACAATTATAAATGTATTAGGCAATCTCAATGTTATCCTATGGGAGAGATAGGACTTGCAGTAGTGAAAAATGAACTTAAGAGTATTTCACTACCAGGACTAGTAAAACTCAAAAGTACATGTGCTCTTTTTTAAATGCAAGGCACCCTGCCTATGGGCTGCCCAGGGTCTACCTTAAGGGTGACCTATATGTAATAAGAAGGAAGGTTTTGACCTGACAAGTAGGTTAACTTGCCAGGTCGTCATGGCAGTTTTAAACTGCACACATAGGCTCTGTAGTGGCAGGCCTAAGACTCAAGTGGGTGGCACAATCAGTGCTGCAGGCCCACTAGTAGCATTTGATTTACAGGTCCTGGGTACATGTAGTGCACTTTACTAGGGACTTAGAGGTTAATTAAATATGCCAATTGTGGATTAGCCAATGTTACCATGTTTTAAGTATAGAGCACAATCGTGGAAAAGAGTAGTATTTGTAGGCATGTAGATGACTGTACTATATATATATATATATATATATACATACATATAGCAACAAAGTCCCGGCCCGTCAATGCCCACGACAGGACTGCCCAGGTACGGACCACAGCACACGAAAAGATGCAGCAGATTCCAAAGTTTTGGTTATCAAAGCAGTGATTGATTCTCCATGAATAAAACTCCCAAGTGTTCCAGGCATGGTGCCTGCCACGACGCGTTTCGATCGCTACCCGCGATCTTGATCACATGACTCGCCACATGACAGCTGCCCTTTAATACATAACACCGTGCACTATCAACTGTAAAAAATAGCCTAAAAGATTAATAGAAGGTGAAGATAGACTATGGACGAAACAAGGAATACTGAGATAACTTCACAATTCATGTTCTAATACAATCTATGAAATGTTTGTCAGCAGAAAATACAATAAGTTAATTCAGTCAATGTAAAAAATAGCCAGAGATGGATAAAACAAAGTGATTTCATAGTGTGTGACACATGTGTGACCACAAAATCAATTGAAGGAACATGTAAAATCATACATAAAATTACAAGTTTAAAAATGCAGAATAAAACGTAGTATATACTCAGGCCTCATAGTGATAGGCCCAAACACAGTCTATAACCTGTAATCTGACATATTTACAAACTTGAATTAATTATTGATGTTTATAAGAATTTACCCTTCAATGGAACCTGGCTAATTATTACAAAAACGTCCAAATAGTCTCTAAAGTGCATAATATTGTGCAAATAGCAAACAAAGACCTTACTAGTGCATAAAATATTAGAAAATAGCAGCATACATAAGAAAAGCCATTTACGGAATCAGCATAATAAGGCTCTACCAGACATATAGTAAAGTGCAAGTGCTAGATGAAACCACAAATAAAGTGCAAATACTGATCATAGTTGTTCATAATGATTACAAATAACCTTACAAAAAAGCAATGGTCCTCAGGAAAAATGTAAATGTCACAATTACATCAGAGATAAACAAAACCAATTAAAAAAATATCGGAGACTGAGACCGGACAATTGGAAGCAGCATAACATTTGATTCATCATGGGTAAACAGGCAAGTACAGCATAGTAATTTAAAGGAAGTTGTGCAAATCTTCACCCGTGTTAAGGCCATTTGGGATCTTAGTGTCCAGAGTCAGGATAAAATGGGACTCTAATTGTCTCAGACTCTTTTCACGATTGCCACCCCGTTTGGAAACTGGTACCGCCCCCAATACCGAATAATGTAAATCGTTGAGGTTATTGTGATGTACCAGCTTAAAGTGTCTCGCTACGGGATAGCTAGGATCAGAATTCACTATGGCCCGTTATGCTGTAAAATACGTTTATGAACGGGGAGCTTGGTACTGCCGATATATTTGAGCCCACAAGTGCATTGTAAGATGTAAATGGCAAATTCGGTACGACATGTTAAATGCTCTTTGATAGGAATTGGATTGGAGCTAAATGCTGTCAGGTACTCACTCAAGTTCCTACCGAATTTGCATGCACGGCATGAATTACATTTAAAAAAGCCAGACTTAGCCAACCAAGTCGATTTGATAATGACCTCTGGGCTGGTTCTGACTAACGCATCCCTCATCGAGGGAGCCCTTCTAAATGTAATGGCTGGCAAGGGAGGCAACAAGGGTTTTAATGTGATGTCAGTCAGCACAATTGGCCATTGAGAGAAAAATTATCTGGCGTATTTTTCTTTCCTGTTTGCTGAATGCAGTGATAAATCGGACATCACGTAAATCATTACCATGGTTATCATCAGGAGAAGGCCTGTTCTTTTCACGTTGTTTTCTCGGAACTAATATTTCCTCCCTAGAACTGATATTAGCTTTACTAAGTGCTCTATTAAGTACTACCTTACTGTACCCTCAACTCAAGAAGCGCTCAAAAGCCTCTTTCTGACATATTACCAAATCAGTCTCGGAACTGCAGATACGACGGATACGCAGAAATTCGCCGTAAGGAATACTTTGGATCAAATGGGGGGGGGGATGTGAACTATCAGCATGCACACATAGGCTCTGTAGTGGCAGGCCTAAGACTCAAGTGGGTGGCACAATCAGTGCTGCAGGCCCACTAGTAGCATTTGATTTACAGGCCCTGGGTACATGTAGTGGACTTTACGAGGGACTTAGAGGTTAATTAAATATGCCAATTGTGGATTAGCCAATGTTACCATGTTTTAAGTATAGAGCACAATCGTGGAAAAGAGTAGTGTTTGTAGGCATGTAGATGACTGTACTATATATATATATTGACACTAAGATGCCGAAAGGATTGAATACGGGGGAAGATTTGCACAATTTTCTATAATGTATCCTTAAAAAATGAATTTCCCAATTTGGCTTGTAATGTAAGTCTACCAGTTCAATAATTGAGGTGAAATTATATATATATTAGTTTTTTACCCGATTGTTATGACTCCTGTATTTTACCCAATTATTTTACCCTGTTTTACCTTATTTGGTTTTACATGGTTTTTATTGGGTTAATGCTTGGTTTTTAATCGGTTTTATTGAACTATTTATATACTCCCTTAATTATTATTATCCCCATGTTATATCTCTGTTCATCAATGAATTTACAAGATACATAATGCTGAATTAGCTGTCAAATGTATATATGTCTAGACTTATTTGCACAAATCTTGTTTTCCCCAGAATATCAAGTACAAACACTTTTCTTCATGATTTGTTGTCCTAGATGTATTTTTAGACATATATAGTATTTATTTGCACTTGCACTTTATTAATATGAAATATATGTAAGATTTAGCCTGCTTTTACCTATTCAGACATTAAGTTTTTTTAGCTATGATATTTTTAATAGCTATTTTAAATAATGACAAAAAGCACTTTTCTTGAACTAGCACTTTATTTATTTAATAGCACATACATTCCTTCGATGATTCTAGTTAAGCCTGAATATGGAATAAACTGTACCGGATTGGGTCTTTTTAGATCAATTGGTTGCATGTTAATGATTAACTAATACTTATAGCCACTTGACTACCATTAGTAACATAGGTTTGTTCCATGTTTAAATGTAGGCAGATATCAATTTGTAAATATGCATTGACATTTGCAAAAGAAAATGCCTAAGTATTTTGTTTAGTTTCATCATGTCAGGGGGAGTGGTTTCACTATCATCACGTCACTATATATTGTGTCATATGCTCAAGCACGTCATGTGATCAAGACCGGGGAGACCCGGTCGAAACGCGTCATGCTGTGTGACTAAGCGCATTAATGCACCTTAAAATCCAGCTCAAAGTGGTCCGTACCTGATTTCCTTGGATGGGAGTATATGTCAAGAGTTTGTTTCTATAATTTGCTAGTTCCTCATCGCAGTTATGGCCTAATGGGACCATGGTTCTGTACTGGATAATGAGCCTCGATTCTAGTCGTCGCAATTCCTGAACTCTGTTACCACCCCGTTCATTAGTTCTCACAGTGTCCAATACGCAGTGCTTTAAATGGGAAATTAGAAGTACCGGTACCCACTAATTAGACTGGGTAAGTAGTTAGGGGCGTGTCTAGGGGCGTGGCTGTGAGCCAGGAATTTAACAATAGCCACATAAGTAAGCTTTAATGCAAATGCTCTGATTGTCATGTAAAGCGCTTAAATGCCCATGGGCCAAATTCGCGCAAAATCAAACTGTGTCCTTACATAAGAGACATGCAAGCATCAGCTTCTATGTCTTAGGTGCAGAGCCTAATTTTTGGCAGTTTGATATTGCGCGAATTTGGGCCATGGGCATTTAAGCGCTTTACATGACAATCAGAACATTTGCATTAAAGCTTAAAGCATTAAAGCTTACTTTTTTTAAGACCCCTGGTTAAGGGAGTTGTCCAGAATCACAGGATGATGAGCCGACGTCGGGATTCGACCCTGGTTCTTCATTTCAACTCTCGGCACCTCTGACCATATCCTCATTTTTGTTGCGATGCCAATGAGAACCAGAGGCGCAACTAGAGTCAAATTTCGGGGGGGGGTGTTGGGGCTGATTCTTCCAGCAGTATGCAGAGTGGAGCTGCAGGGGATCTAAGAAGGGGTGAGAAACAACAAAGCCTCCTTAAAAAGCAATTGGTCTTTTAAAGACCTGTGAAGTACTCGGGTGCGGCTGTGTGTGCTCCCGGGAAGCTGTCTCAGCCGGGCTGACACACACACGATGGGGGAGTGGGGTGTCTGAAGCCTTTGATCCCAATGGGCGTTGCGCTCCTGATGAGAACCTAACACTGCAGGAGCAACCCAGCGCAGAAATACATAGGCTGTTGCCTGCCAGAGCAGCACATAAACACGCACCATCTGAAAGGGTAATTTTCAGTTTTTACGTTGCACGTACCCGTACTTCAGGAGTACCGGTACTCTCCTTGCCCGCAAATAAGTTCCGGTACTCTGGGGGAGAAAACTGAGAAGTGCCGGTACTCAGTACCCGTGAGTACCGGCCCATTTAAAGCACTGCCAATACGCAAAAACTTAATAAGTTGACATTTTTATCATGATGGGTGTCAAAATGGCGAGCAACAGGATATTGCTTATCACCAATATTGATTGCGCGTAGGTGTTCGAGGACTCTTTTTTTGGCCTTATGGATTGTACTGCCAATATATACTTTTTGGCAAAGGCAGAACAAAGCATAGACCACATGGTCAGTGTTGCATGAAGTGTGTTTGGCAATCACATATGGTTTACAGTCTTGGGATAGTCTACATTCCTTCCGGTTCTTGCTGTTTTTACAGGCTTTGCAATTTCTGCAAGTAAAAAATCCCTGAATACCTAAAATTCTTGTTGGTGGTGGCTCAACTGCCCTGCATAAAGTATCCTTAAGTGACTTTGTCTTTCTAAACGTGATCTGTGGAAAGGATCCCACGCTATCAACCAAATCTTTGTCAGTTTGTAACACTGGCCAGTACTTGGTCAGACTTTTACGGACTTCTTGAGCCTGACTATGATATGTGGTGATAAATCTTATCTTTGGCTCAGAGCTGTCATCTTTTCTGTCTTTTTCCAGCAGAAGTGATGCTCTGGAACGATTATCTACCTCTAGACTTGCTTTATTAATGGCTGATGCAGAATAGCCTCTTTCAAGAAATCTTTGCCACATTATTTGTTTTTCATTTGCATAGCCTTCAGGTGTGCTGCAGTTGCGCTTCGCTCGTAAC
Source organism: Calotriton arnoldi (assembly GCA_963921515.1). Classification (NCBI taxonomy): domain Eukaryota; kingdom Metazoa; phylum Chordata; class Amphibia; order Caudata; family Salamandridae; genus Calotriton; species Calotriton arnoldi. The sequence goes on from CAWUFW010002797.1 coordinate 1,575,233, forward strand.
AGCTCCCCTAAAGGTATGCTGTGGATAAGTGTGTTTGAATGGCAGCTGCGCGCGTGTAACAAGCTGTTGCCAGCTGTCAATTTTCTAAAAAGGGAACTTTCAAGTTTATCACCTTGGATAGACAATTTAAGATCCAAGAACTCTAAGGTTTCTCTAGACCAATTGCTTGTAAAGTGTAAGTTAAAATTATTGACATTAAGGATTTCAACAAACTCATTGGCCTCTCTCTCATCGCCTCTCCATACACAGAAAATGTCATCTATGTAGCGCGCCCAAATTACCACTTTGTCTCTGAAGGCATCAAGGTTTTTCACCACCTCTGCTTCCCAGAATCCTAGAAAAAGACCCGCAAACGATGGGGCAAAGCAAGTCCCCATCGATGTCCCAAGGGTTTGTTTGAATATTTTGTTGTCAAAAATGAAATAATTTTCTTTTAGACAGATTGACATCATTTCGATCAACAATTCTGTATGGTAAAAATATGATATTGATCTTTCATTAAGGAAATGTCTACAGGCTTTCAATCCTTGCTCGTGGGGGATACAGGTGTACAGACTTGTTATGTTTAATGTCAATAGTGAGTGTTTACCACTCCAGTTTATATTGTCCAGGCGTCTTAAAAAGTCGCAAGTATCTTTGACATATGATGGTAATTGTGTAACTAGTGTCTGCAGAAAAAAGTCAACATAACGCGACGTATTTTCCAAACATCTCCAAGAAACAATCGGTCTACCAGGGGGGTTCTTTGGGTCCTTGTGAATTTTAGGCAAAAGGTAGCTCACGGGGAACAAGGTCTCGGCTGAGACTGAAACGCGTTGGGGTTGTGTGTTGGCAGCTTTTGGAAATTAAACACCCTTGAACTACTAATGGATGATTGGTGCCTATTTGTCGTTTACTACAAGGAGCAGCGAGTGCGGTGAGATTAATCCCTGTCAAAAGGGATATTGTGGCAATATATATATATATATATACAGCAGATTGCGATTATGTCGGCTTCCTTCCAGAACACTGATGGTGCATGTGTATGCACTAGCGCTTTTTAAAATGCCACCAAACCTTTCTATATTTGTGAAAGAGACAACACTAAGACGAAAGAATGTCTATTGCTTCAGGTCACTCCGGACAATATATATATAAAATAGCAAATAAAATGAGGAGGCAAACTCTCCCTAGAGTGCAAGGACTCTTTTTAATTTGAAAGGAGATAGTGGCAATATTGTTTTATGGCCCAGGACTGACTATCTATCTGAAGCACAACGCCATCTCTCTGATACCGGTTGTTATCGCATAGTTACCCGCCTACATTTGAACTCAGTGAAAGACAAAGTCTTTAAACATCTCCAGCAATGGAAGAGACAAGGTCTTTTATCCAAAAATGAGTATCATTTCTTGAGGAACGACCATCCCACAACCCCAATTCTATACTTTATTCCAAAAGTGCATAAGGGGACATCCCCTGTCCTTGGCAGACCTATTATCTCGGCCAGGAACAGTGTTCTAGAAGCGGTGTCCAAGTACGTAGATTTTTTTCTTCAGGCGCACATGATCAGTCTGCCCTTCTTCATCAAGGACACAGGAGACTTCTTGCGAAAACTTACTGAAGTTGAGTGGCATCCTGATTATTTGTTAATTGCTATGGACATAGCTTCTCTTTACACTAGTATCCATCACACTGATGGACTTGAGGCGGTTAAACACTTTCTTAGCGACCGAGCTATTTGTTTGCATGATCATAATTGTATGCTGCTTACAATGATTGATTTGTGCCTCAACAATAATTTGTTCCTGCTCAACAAAATCTTGTACCAACAATTGAGAGGGGTGGCAATGGGGGCGTGCCTCTCTCCCAGCTACGCCTGTTTACTGGTGGGATGGTGAGAGGACACTCCATAAAGATATCTGGGACACCCATATCAAATATGACTGTAGATACATTGATGATGTATTTATTGTATGGGATGGCACTAAGCAGTCAGCATTGCAATTTATAACATCTATTAATGACAATCGACTCAATCTGCACTTCACCGCTACCGTGAGTGAACAGAGGGTTGAATTTCTTGACGTGGAAGTGTATATCTGTGAGAATAGCATTCAAACTAAATTACACAGGAAGAGTACCCCCGGGAACTCTACATTACACGCCACCAGCTCTCACCCCCAGCACTTAGTACGCAGTATACCGTATGGCGAGTTTCTTCGCCTACGTCGTATCTGTAGTCTTGAGTCTGATCTGAAACATAGCCAATCTGAGGCCCTTGATCGCTTCCTGGCACGTGGGTACAAGCGACATGACTTTCAAATAGCCTTGGACAAGGCTAATTCCCAACCACGTGAGTTCCACCTAAAAACCAAAAGTGAACGCAATCTTGATATGGCAGTACAGCCTTTATCTGATGATGAGAATACTGAGACACAACCAATCAGACTAATAACTACATTTAGCAAGCAGGAAAAGCAAATCCGTAAGATCATATATGCACATTGGCCCATTGTGCTCACGGATTTAACATTAAAATCACTCTTGCCGTCACTTCCTGCCAAAACGTTCAGGAGAGCACCCTCTATGAGGGATGCTCTGGTTAAATCCAGCCCTGAATTGATACCGAAATCCACCTGGCTTTCAAAATCTGGTTTTTTTAAATGTTCATCTTGCCGGGCCTGTAAATTTGGGGTCAACATGTCTGAATACTTGTGATAGAACGAAAAAGGGGGTATTGATTATCACAGGGTATGTTACGGCGCCAACCTAGTGTCGTGAGTATAATGGAGGAAATAAGAATATTGTGGTGCAACAAGTGAGGAAAAAACCCCAAAACCCTCAATTGAGGACAAAAGTCCGTCTTACTATGACAACAGTTCCTGTGCACACACAAAACAGTAAACTCTTCCAAACGGCCCATAAAAAGGTTCGCAAAACTAGGTGAAAGTTTGGAACCCATAGCTACACCTCTCTTCTGTTTGTACCAATCTGTCTCAAAAAGAAAAAAGTTGTTTTCAAGAATCAATCTCATCATAGCCAGCAGCATATTCGTATGCTGCCATTCTGAGGCAGGTCTTTTGTTGAGAAATTGCTTTCATGCCCAGGTCTGGTTTAATGCTCGTATAAAGTGAGACTACATCTAAAGTCACGAGTGTCATGCCTTCATCCCACCTGAAATCAGCCAGCATGCTAAGTACGTGCTTAGTATCTCTTATATATGATGGAAGATTCCGGACCAGAGGACCGAGAAAAAGATCCACATATTCTGCCAAGCGTTCAGTAGGACCACCCATCCCTGAAACAATGGGTCTTCCAGGTGGATAAGGTAAGTGTTTATGCACTTTAGGGAGCGTGTATATACATGGATAATGTGGTCGAAAAACTCTCAGGTGGGATGAAGGCATGACACTCGTGATGAGATTGATTCTTGAAAACAACTTTTTTCTTTTTGAGACAGATTGGTACAAACAGAAGAGAACTGTTGTCATGTCTGAATACTTGACAGCTTTTAGTGTTATTCCAGTGCCGTTAACAGAACATTATACATGCCGTACAGAGTACGCAGTATATTTGCTGGAATGCACGTGTCACCTCAAATACATAGGCAGCACCAAGCTCCCGTTGTTTAATAGGATTTTACAGCACTTGCGAGCTATAATCAATTCTGACCCCAACTACCCAGTTGCACGGCATTTTAAAGCTATTCACCAGAACAAAGTCAGTGAGTTGCAATATTCTGTGATTGGGGCGGTCCCTACCTCCATTCGAGGGGGCAATAGAGAAAGGAAGTTGCGACAGTTAGAATCTTTTTTCATCATGACACTCGATACCAAGATACCCAATGGGCTCAACACAAGCAAGGACTTACATAACTTTCCATAGCACTGTTAGATATATGGCCTTATTTTGTCTTTGGTGCTACATGGCCTGCTTATGTGTCCTTAACTCATTGTCTCTTCCTTTCATCTATACAATGTTTACATCTTCTTCAGGTTTTACTGTCAATTGCAAATATATCAAGTTATTGCATTGTGTGTTTACTTTTATGACTGAATTTTATTTGTACTGTTTACTCTGGCACTGTCACTTTATTTCATTCAGCACTGGCACTTTGATTACAACCTATGGGTTGTTTTTCATTAGTATTTTCGCGCCTTTTGCACAGCCCCACTACTTTTTTTATATACAGTGTATATAGGGTGATGAAATATTTTCTTGGCACTATTTGCACATTTGCACAGTTATTTTGGATGAATTAATGCAATGTTTTTACTCTTTGTACGCACTAATTATACTTATTGCATTTTGATGCTATTCAATTCTGTTTACTATGCCCATTTGGTTTGTTCAAATAGATTTTTGGAAATGGATTATGGAGATAGAAAATTGTTTTGTAAATCAGTTTGTCAGTTTTTTTATCTTTACTTGCACTTTATCAATTACTGCCATTGACCATGAATTTCCCTGAAATTGTGCTCTGACATCGTTTTTACTCTGTGTGCATATACATGTTTTTATCTAGGATAATACATTGTACATAGAATGATTTTGTAATCTCCTTTTAACATTCACATATTTTTACCATGGGCAAACCTATTTATATTTCGCATTAATACTATTTATGTATTTATTTATGTGCGTACCTTGCGAGTGAATTATGCATTTTAGTCTGTTTTCCTATCAACAGTCACAGTTAAAAGTCTGTTATCTTTATTCATGCACTGACTTCTGACCAGTCCTTTGTTTTGATTGGTCACACTGAGTATTTTAGTAGTTTGTCGTCACTGGCGAGCCATGTGATCAAGATCACCGTGTGCGATCGAAACGCGTCTGGGGCGGACACTCGTCTGTTTCACTTTGTGATGATATATATAATAAAAGAACTGCGAAACCTTTTTGGGATTCTGTGGAGATTTCTTTGTGGTCCGTACCTTCTTCGAATCCCCCCTCAGTGCAGAAGGTGGGACAGGATTGTGGATTTTCATATATATATATATTACCTACTGGCGGTCGCCAGTAGGTAGTTATAGTTAAGACCTCGTTTCTATTCAAAAAGCGTTTTTTCTTTTGCCAATATCTTTGGCGCCGTTTAACGAATCTTTGCAAAATTTTCAAAACTAATGGCCCGCTCCGGTCAGCTCCTGTCTTGAAAGTTTTGGGGTGATTCGTCAAGCGGGGGCCGAGACAAAAGGGGGGTCCCAAAACGCGTTTTCCCCATGTTAATTTCCATAGGAAAGTGTGGAACAGGCTACAGCCCGAACTGCTGAACGGAATTACACCAAATTTGACAAAAAGGTAGCTCTTGGTTCAGAAAGCGACCTTTTTTTAAAATGGTGTAAATCCGTTCAGTAGTTACAGAGAAATTCAAGAAATAAAAAAATATATATCTGAGCACCGAGGAGGCGTCGCGACTCCTCCCGAGCACGAGCTGACTTCTGATTGGCTGCCAACACTCCAAACCATGAAGTGTTGGCAGCCATCTTCTGACTCGGTAACCAACTCACAAGAAATCAGAAAAAAGAAGAAGAAAAATAAGAAAAGGGGGCAGGGTACAAACACCCTGACCCCCTAGGCCTGCTCAGGGGGTCTCACAAGGACCCCCAGGCCCCCAAAAAGCAATTTTTTAAATAATTTCGGCCGAATTCGCGCTGGGTGGGCGAATCCGGACGAAATTATAAAAAAAAAACGAAGCGTGGTCTCCCACGGGTGGGCCAGGTCCCGGGGGCAATACTAAATTATGGTGTGAGGGCCCGTGGGGGCCCCGGGGACCGCCACCTCCCCGGGGCTTTATAATTTCTGCGCAGGGGGCACACGGCCCCCCCGCAGCCCTGGGGACCACTACCTCCCGGGGGCATAATTAAAATAAGGGTGGGGGGCCTCGCAAGACCCCCCAAGCCCCGGGGACCGCCACCTCCCCGAGGCTATGCAAATGAAGGGAGGGGGGCAGCGCAGTCCCCCTCCTGGAGCCCTCGATGGCCCTGGGGACCGCCACCCCCCAGGGCCGGCTCCTGCAGTGTCCCGGAGTGCCCACCCCCGGGACATTGCTGTTTGCTATGACAGGGCGGGAGCCGTGCTCCCGCCCTGTCATAGCAAACTCTGCTTGTCAGCAGCTCCCCTTGCCCAAAAGCAATGCCGGCTCCCGCAGGAGGCGGGGAGCCTGCTGGGACCGTGGGGGCATTGGGGCTTCCCCCACGGTCCCCAACGTATGGCAAGGCCCTGGGTGATGGGGTCCCCGGGGCCATTATAGGCCCCAGGAGGGGGGCCACGCGGCCTCCCTCCAAATAAAAAAATAAAACAAATGCTGGCCAGGCCCCGGGGGATGGGGTCCCCGGGGCCAATAGCGGCCCAGGGAAGGGAGACCACGCGGCCCCCTTCCCGTTTAAAAAATAAATAAAATGCTCAGGCCCTGGGGGATGGGGTCCCCAGGGCCCAAAAAATAGTAAAAGAAGGGGGGCCACACAGCCCCCCTTCTACAAATGTTTAAAAAAAAGAAAAGCCGGCATCTCGCCGGAGACCCCGCCCCCTCCCTGCACCACTCTGCAAACGTGCCCCCTGGCGCGTTCTAAGTTGTGGAATTAAGTCCCCTTGCCTCCTGAGGGTCCCTGGGGGCCAACTAGCCCACCAGGTACCTCCACTAAGCCCTACACAGTTGGATTGCTGAGAGTGGTCCGAGGCCATGCCCCCTTTTTACACCACTCTGCAAACGCGCCTCTTGGCGCACTGCTGGTGGGGCTCTGAGGTCCTCATGTGTCCTGAGGACCTCAGGACACAAGTGGACTTCATGCCACCGATTGGTGCACAATAAAGTATTGTGCAAGTCCCCCGGTGTGCCGCTTTGTTTTCTTTCTGGAGGTCCGGATGGTAATACGTGGTGAAAAGGAATATATATATATATATATATATATATATATATATCCAATCCAACCCTACTCCACATAGAATAGAGCACGCACACGAAGAGTGCTAAGTTTCAAAGGCACTTTTATTGCATTCGGCCTCCTCCGACCTGGCAACACTGAGAGAACATGTTTTCGGCTGTCACAGCAGCCTTCTTCCGTCTAATGAGCGCCATTGTATTAAAAACCTTTATAGTCTGCCCAAATGCATAGATACAGAAAACATACTGCTTAAGATTTGAAAAGACACACTCCAGATAACGCAGGTGCATACACAGTGAATGCAATTAACAGAAAAGGTGGTCACAATGGTAACTTCAACCTATGATAATGATGGTTTAAATGCTGGTAAACGATGCAATAATATGCACCACTAGCCCGCATAGTGGGTATTGGGACCTACCCTAATTACCTGCACTCTGGGCTCATATATATATATAACAGTTTGAAACTGACATTTGCCACTCACATACATCAGTATAGGCCAGGGTCTCCAACCTTTTCTTAAGTAAGAGCTACTTATGTCCAATGAAAATCACCTGAGCTACTTAGATTATTAGTATTTTGTATTATAAAAGTCACCACATCAGACAAGATTACATTAGTGCCCACCCTTTGAAAGACTAACACCAGTGATCACTTTCGTAAATCAGGCACGGTTGCAAGCACTAACGTAAAAAAGGGTTTGTTAATTAGGAATGCCTTTACATAGGTAGTATCTGGCAGTAATAGCTGCAATGCCCATGGTACCAAGGTAATAATATTAGTAATGTATCTCCCAACTGATTTTTCACTTAAATATCAGCTTTAAATATATTTTGGAAATGTAACAATTTTTTCTACAAACATCAGCTTAGGAGTTCCAAAGATGCACACATTTTCAGTTGGAATACGCATTTCAATTGTGATATGCATATATTAATTCAGACAAGCAAAAGTTTTTAATTTAATAGGCTGGGCTGCACACAGAAGAGCTACTTACAGGTAGCTTGAGAGCTACCAGTAGCTCACGAGCTACTCCTTGGAGAAGCTTCGTGGGGTTTTGGCACTCAGAGTCCAAACCACAAGGATTTGCCACTCAGTTGGAGAGATAGAATAATTACGTTCCTAAAATATACCTCTTATTCGAAGTAGAAAACTTATAAAAGGATCGAAAATACGAATAATATCGGTAGCACAATATTAATATCCTTCAGTTGAGAGGAAAAAAAAGAATGTTTCCGCCCGGTCTCGAACCGGGGACCTTTCGCGTGTTAGGCGAACGTGATAACCACTACACTACGGAAACTTCCATGACATACGCTGCTGGGACTCTATTCTTATAATTGCGACAAACAGCGGAACACATCCACAAATACATCTGTGAAAACATGTAATTTATACATTGATTTAACTGTACTCTAATTTATTCTGCCTCTTATATCCTTTACAGAATCATCTAAATAGAATTCCCCCCAAAAATTAAACCCCACTGCCCTCAGCCCACGGGCGAATGTATGCCTGAAAAGAAACGCCTTTAAGATTTTTTTAGTTTTTATGTCTGCGCACGCCAGGAGCATGACAAACTCATATCCACTTAACGTACCTGAAAAGAGCATGCGTTTGTAGGTGAAGTTGTAACCATGCACGCATGCGCGCACAGAGACAACCACCAGCCACCGCAGGATGGCTGCTTGCGTGTAGATAGTGTGGTGAGGCATCGTATTGCTTTTACATTGCTCAAACAATGGAAGAATGCAGCAGCTTTCTATTTCACAAAACCAAGCCCTAGCGCTTACAGCAACTTCCTTTCGTTTGCTCCATCGTGGACCTTTCTGTTTTGAGCACGTTAACCAAAGGCAAGCTAGAAAGAGCATGCAATAGCTGCCAAGTTTCCCGGGTCCGTTCGTGATGAACTTCTACAGACACTGAGACAAGGCTTTTTCCCTTTGAATTCTGGGACTTGTGGTCCCTGTTTTATAATGGAAGCACCACAACTACAGCTCCCAGAATTCAAAGGAAAAAAAACCTGGCTCTGAGCAGGTAGTCACGCACGAACCTGGGAAACTTAGCAGATTCCCTCTATTTACATAACGATGTGACTTCAGTTGAGTCCATTGAAGCAGTTCTTTGTCCTTATGTAATCGCGACCTTTAAAGTCTCCTATGCATACAGAATCAGTATAAATGAACGACTTTGGCTTGAGGCTCACCAGGCGTGATTGCAATCAGTCTATTACCCTACTGCATTATGCATTTTACTTAAAAAGTATGAAGGGGCAGGCTACCAGTGCTATATGTAGCAGTGTCCTATGTGTGTTAGCACCACCGGAGCATTATAAGAGGGAGATAACGGACAGTGAGGGGTCTGGGTGGGCCCCAGTTCTGGAACAGCAGGTGGCGCTCATGTGTGGACCGAGGTGCACTGAGACTTCTGGAAACAAAACTGAAGTAGCAGGTGGTGAACCAGCTCCGACCTGTACCGAGCCCCATTCCCCTACCAGATCAGTAGGGGGCGTAGCATGTCAAGACGGATGTATCCCCGCAGAGATGTGTATGGCTTCCAGTACTGGACGAACAGAGAATGTTGCGGATCAGAATTGTATAACACAAGGTGAAAGAAAGGCTGTAATAACAATGTGCACTAATATCCAGGGACTATTTAGGGTTTGGCAGGGGCATAACTACACCCCTGTCGTGTGTCGTCCGAAGGCGCTAGGCCGCAGCGGGGACACATGGAAATAAGGTACGCTATGCAATGTGTCACTCAGTTGGCGCGAAGACCCCGAGCGGTCTTCCGCCGTTTATTTATCCCCTCGGGTCGAGCCCGCCCCGAGGGGTGCGTGCGTGTGAGTGTGTGGATACATTGTAGGAGAGAGCCCGGATGGCTCTCTACATCCCTTCCTTCTTTTGGTTAACGTCACCAAAGTCATTAATGTTCATGGGGACATGCACAGAAAGTCCTTAAACTTTTGGCTCGGCACTGGGTTCGCCCGGAGGCTGTACCGCTGGCTCCTGGGCACAGCACTGCCCTCAAGGCCACCTGGGACACCCTCTGGTGGTCCACCATTGCTCTCTGACGTGGCCAATTCAGGTCGGTCGACAGCCTCTCGAGTCTCAGGCAACCCTCCTTCGGGGACACGGTCACTGGCTCCGGAAGATCCTGGGGATGACTCGCCAGGATTATCAGCGTCGTCGTCACCACCTTCGCTGCCTTGACTGCCTCCGGCCACTCGTTTGAAACACGACACGTTTCGGGTGACTTGGAGGTGCCCTTTTCGAGCCGTCACCATCGTTCCTTGCCTTTCCGTTACGGTCCAAGCCTCTGGCTCAAACGGTGTCCGGAACTTCCACCCCGGGTGTCGATCCTTGACTACCACTCGGTCTCCGACTTGGATTCCGGATTCTTGAGCCCTCCGGATTTCACTGGCCTTCCGGTTTGTAGTTTCTCTGTGGGCTTGAACGGCCTCATCGTCTCGCGCTGGTGGGGCCCACGTCGGACCAGCGGGTATGCTGTCCCGCGGTGGTCGTTTAAACATCAGGTGGGAAGGTGCACACCTGGTGGTACTGTGAGGCGTTAGTCTATACACTCCGAGAAATTGGTCCAGAGCTGCTTCTGTGTCCTCTTCTCGTTCAACTGCTATCCGCAGGGCCCTGTTAAGAGTCCTCATCAGCCGCTCCACCTCCCCGTTGGTTTGTGGCCAGAGCGGTGTGATCTTCCGGTGACGGATTGCTTTGCTCTCGAGATACTCCTGAAACTCCCTTCCTTGAAACGGAGGCCCATTATCCGATTTTAGCTCCTCGGGCAACCCAAACGTGGCAAAAGTCTTGTCTAATGCTCTCTTCACGTGGGAAAACGTCGTCGACCCCACAACTTCCACCACTGGGAATTTCGAGAAGGTGTCGACCAGAACCAACATCTGACGGCCATCTGGGAAGCTCCCGAAGTCAAGACTGACATGGGTCCAGGGACTTGTGACCGGATCCTCTGTGATTACTGGCGCCGTCGGGGGGTCCCCCCCTGTGATAGTACACTCATGGCAACTTCGGACCATTTCGTCCACCTTCTTATCCATGGCCGCGAACCACACCTTTTGGCGCAAACGAGCCTTCGTCTTGGCCATGCCCTGATGGCCTACGTGAGCGAGCTCCAGAATGTGTTGCTGCAGGGCTTCCGGTATTACAACCAAATGTCCCCTTAGGACGACGCCATGCTCTCCCACGCTCAGCTCGTGCCGCACCCTCCAGAGCTGCTGTCGGTCATGCCCAACCTCCGGTCGTAGCAGGCGACTTCCGTCCATGAAGCGGGCCCACGTGTTATCCTCGAGAGCTCCCTTCACCCTTGACAGCGTTCCGTCTACCGCCGTGGCCTGTCCGATCTCTTCCAGGGTCATCGCCTTCGGACACGCATGCTGGGAAACCATCCTCACAAATTCTTCGGTGTTCATTTCTTCAACGGATTGCTCCCTGGGCGATGCAGGGTCCGGGTGGCGGGAAAGGTAGTCGGCAGGGTTATGGGCTCCGGGTCGGTACACGACCTTAAACTGATACGCCTGTAGTTGCACGGCCCATCGCTCAATCCTCGGGGGCGCCAACCGTGACGAACCAGCAAACAGCGGGATCAGGGGCTTGTGATCTGTCACTACTTGAAAGTCCTGCCCACACAGGTATAGATGAAAGTGTTGGCACGCCCACTTGATGGCGAGAGCCTCCCTCTCTATCTGAGCATACCGGGTCTCGGTGTCCGTGAGGGCCTTGCTTGCATATGCCACCGGTTTCCACACTTCTGGGTCCTGTTCTTGCAAGAGCACCGCTCCTAGCCCCGTAGGGCTGGCGTCCACGACCAATTCAGTGCGTCTCTTCGGATGGAAATATGCCATGATCATTTTGTCCTGCAGCCTTTCCTTGATGTCATTGAACGCCTTGTTGGCCGCACTCGACCATTCCCAGGGTTGCCCTTGTTTCGTCAAAACCCGAAGCGGCTCTGACAACGTTGCGAGGTTCGGGATGAACCGCCCACAATACGTTGCCATGCCCAGGAAACTTCTCACCTCCGTGGGGTTTTTCGGCGTGCTGGCCACCCGGATGGCGGTCGCCTTCTTCGGATCCACTCGGAGTCCTTCTCTCGTGAATATGTAGCCAAAGAACTCCACAGTGTCCTGATAGAACGAACACTTTGCCTTGTGTAACGTCAAACCTGAGTCTTCTAGCCTCTTCAACGTGGCCCGGAGATGCTTGTGATGGTCTTCCAGCGTATTTGAGAAGACGAAGATATCGTCGCTCAGGTTGATCACCCCGGTCAGCCCTGACAGCACCTCTCTCACCGCGTTCTGAAAGACTTCGGCTGCTGAGGATATCCCGAAACTGAGCCTCTTGTACCGCCGGAGACCAACGTGGGTCGAAAACGTTGTAATGTACCGGCTCTCTGGTTCTAACTCCAGCTGATGGTACCCAGCGTTTAGGTCCAATTTGGAGAACCATTTGGCCCCATTGAGGTCGGCCACAATGTCTTCCATTGTTGGAGTTATGTGCCGTTCCCTTTTCACTGCCACGTTGGGTAGGCGCATGTCCACGCAGAGTCTTATGGCGCCTGGCTGTTTGGGCTTTGGGGCTACTACCAGCGGAGACACCCAGGGTGTCGGACCCGAGACCTTTTCGATCACGTCGAGTTCTTCCAATTTTCGCAGTTCCTCTTCAACTTGTGGTCTCAGATTGAAGGGCACTCTCCGATGTCGGAGTGCCACCGGTCTCACTGTCGGGTCAATATGCAGCTGGAACTTCTTCCCTTTTAGCTTCCCCAGGCCTGTAAAAAGGGCAGGGAAATCTTTCAGGATGGTCTCGGCATGCGACTCATGTATCTGGTGTGCAAAGAATACCAGTCCTAAATCCTCGGCCGTGTGACAACTGAGCAGGGTCCCCTTCCTACCCTCCGTTATGTGGAAACGGGTGTTCGTGGTGTATGTGCCGCTGCTGACGCTTGCCTGGATGACCCCCCTCAGCGGGAGCGGATCAGTTCCTCCATATACGTAGATCCTCGCTGTTGACGGCTCAAGTGCGGGCCTTGGTGACAGGCAGTCGTACTGTGCCGAGTCCATGACGTTGACCGAGGCACCCGTGTCAATCAGGGCCTGCACATCCGTGCCTTCCACAGTCACCGAGCATATCGGGGGAGGTCTCCGTCGTCTGTCTGTTCTACTGACATAGGACACCACAAAGACGTCATCTTCTTCATCGTCCCACACTTGCCTGGCGTCTTCACGAGGGGGCGAATCTTCGAGGGACACCTGTTGTATCCGTTGGGACACGCTCCTTGATCTTGACGGGCCCTGCCGGAACCGTCCGCCCCTGCAGACCCGTGCGTAGTGGTTAAGCCTCCCACACCGGGAGCACGTTTTTCCTTTCGCCCCACAGACTGCTGTTTTGGCATGTTCGTCCCCACAGTACCCGCATTGACCTCCGCGCGACATCGGCTGTGCTTGCCGGGCCTGGGCAGGTCGCCTCTGTATTGCGTCCACCCTTTCTTCTTTGACGACCGGGTACCTTGGGGTGCTTGGAGCCGATACAGGTGTATGGAGGGCTGCTTCCATTGCTTCCGCCCGGACATCCGACAACTCGTGCGAGCGGGCTAAAACAAGGATCTCATCCAGTGAGATTCCTGGTTGTCGCAGGATGAGTTTTCGTAAGAGCTTTGAGCGACACCCCAGGATGATCTGGTCTCTGATCTCCGTTTGCGGAGCTGTGAAGGCGCACGTGCTAGCCAGCTTGCGCAGCCTGGCATAGAACATGTCCACAGATTCTGAGTCTGTCTGTGAGGCCCTTCGGAATTTGAATTTTTCAAAGTCCGGATTCAGCTGTGGATCGAAATGCCTATCAAGCGCCCTCACCGCCGTGTCGTAGTCATCGTCATTCCCAGTGTTTGGGAGCGTTTCAAACAGGTCGTAAATTTCTGGCCCACCGTAGTAAATGAGGAGCGACCGCTTGACTGTGTCGTCTGTCTCCCTTGTCCCTTTGAAGTATAGGTTCAGCCGTCCTACCCACGCCTTCCATCGCGGCGCGGCCGTCGCCGGGTCTGACGCCTCGCTGAACGGCGGCAAGGGGGCGATAGCGGTGTGATGACTCCTGGGGTATAGCGCGCCCTGGGCTCCGTCCTGAGCTTGAGCGCCAGCTGGCGCGCCAGCCATTTGGTCGTTGCTCATCTTCCCCCTCTCTTGGTGTTCTGTCTCGTGTTGTGGCACAAGTATCCACTGCTGTAGACCCGGTAAAACAGCGGGCTGGGGCCTCCTACGCTGCTGTAGGGCTTATTCTCTTTTGCGGGCAGCTTGGCCCTCTGTCCCCCTGGCCTGCTGTCCTTCCTTTGCGGTATATATATCCAGCAGATGTGTGGAGATGTCTCTCTTCCACTCTTCCCCTTTTTATTTATTCATGTGCCTCCAGCAGGCAGCGCTGCGTGTGTCTCCGGGGTCAGAAACAGCAGGGATGCACTCGGGCGTGGCTTAAAGCGCGGGGCACCGCCGAGCGGGGAGAACACTCCTGTGGTAGCGCGGAGGGCCGCACTCACCCGGAAAGCACGCGCCGCCAGCTGAACGCGCTCCCGCTGACTAGGGAGACGCGTGGGCGGGCGCAGGCAGGAGCAGGCAGCTCCGTCGGGGCACAGCGCCGCCGGCTGAACGCGCTCCCTTGGACACAGGAGACGCGTGGGCGGGCGCAGACAGAGGCGGGCGCCGCCGGCTGAACACGCTCCCTTGGACACAGGAGACGCGTGGGCGGGCGCAGACAGAGGCGGGTGACGCCGGCTGAACACGCTCCCTTTTGGCCAGGAGACGCGTGGGCGGGCGCCCTCGTCAGGCAGGCAAGACAGCCCCGGAAGGTACGGGCGGGTGCACCTGCAACTGCTGATACGGCGTGCACACGTGCCGGTCCAACCGGCCTCGTCGCCAGTGTCGTGTGTCGTCCGAAGGCGCTAGGCCGCAGCGGGGACACACGGAAATAAGGTACGCTATGCAATGTGTCACTCAGTTGGCGCGAAGACCCCGAGCGGTCTTCCGCCGTTTATTTATCCCCTCGGGTCGAGCCCGCCCCGAGGGGTGCGTGCGTGTGAGTGTGTGGATACATTGTAGGAGAGAGCCCGGATGGCTCTCTACAACCCCCTCTACCCTCGGAGTGCGACTGGGCCCCTGGCTCCCAGTATTGAAAGTGGCGCCTTAGCAGATGTATGCATTTACGATCGTGTCTGCTGTGTTAAATGTTCAGCATTTTCTCTAGTCAGTTCTCGAACAGAAATGAAAAACAAAGTTAGTTTCTCTTTCAGTTTGACCAGTCTCAGAGAAGCCCGATTTACGGTATAATCTCTTAGTTGCACTTGCTATGAACTTTGTTTTTTAGGCTATTGCGGGGTCATGAATGATCAAATCAATGACCTCTTCAGAGCAGCATCAGTGCCTGCCTGCCTTTTGCTACTGAGAACTGCAGACACACAGTCTGTTTGTGCCCTTTCATTTCTGGTGCTTTGTAGTAGTTTTAAGATCTTTTTAGAGGTTCTCGTTACTCAAATGAGTGTAATTACTGATATTTATATGTAGTTTCCCTCATGTTCACTGCATGATTTTGCTCGCGAGAAAGTGTCACTCATAGTTGTTGAAATGTCACTCATAATTTCAATGAAATTATGAAAATGTCACATATAGCAATCTGAAACCTTGGCAGCTATGGGCAGCGTCATTTAGCGCCTGGATCTAGAGGTAGGCAAGCCAGTGTCTGGCTTGGCTAGTCAACACTATTTTGCATGCTGTGAAAGCCAAAGCCAACCTAACACTTATAATGCTAAGTTCTGCGTGTCTTTGATTTTCCACACGAAAGCTATTAAAGATGAGCTTTGGAAACGCATGCATTGAATGAATACCTTTCTACATTTGCATCTTCAGCACAGGTCAGATTATATAAATCCAGGTCTGTGCATTTTGTTTGTTAAAAAAAGTAGTGTGTTTGAGTCAGCGCTGCAGGCCTTGAGGATTTAAACATTTTCAGTATGATATGATTTGAGCCATCCTGAGGGTCAGGTCTTTGAAGGTATCCCACATCAGCTTAAATGAGGGTTCATGTGTTTGCATATCACTTTATCATAAGGAATATACTAGTGTAGTTGTAGCCAGTGCTTAATTTGTAAAACAATGAGTGCTGGTGCCCAGGGTTCTTCTCAGAAGCCCGTGACCAGTGCTTTTAAATGTCGGCGCACCGAATACCAAGGCTGTGTAAAGTGTAATCTTAAATCCACCTCATGCCTCTTTAATCCGCTGCCAGAGACTCCCTGCCCTTTTATCTCACTCTTGCCGGCCACTTTTTCAGCCCTGCTTCACCCTTTGTCACTGTTTTTTCATCTTTCTCTTACTACTTATTTCCCCTTGTGTATGTTTTTCCCTCTCTTGCTTGCAGGTAATTTCTGATGAGGAAAAATAAATGCCAGGCCCCAACAAGGAGATTACGCACTGGTTGTAGCTATGTTTTTTGCACCAATTGCAGTCATATAATCCTGTGGTCAGATTCTGGGTTGCTGGCTTCTGAGCCGTGAATTTATAGCACTTACGAGATCCACTTTTTTTTAGGATGCTCTACCATTCACTGCCATTGAGTTGGAGAATGATTGGATGCTGCCTCAGAAGGAAAGGAACTGCATTATTATCGTACTGTATATATTTAATTTTGTTGATGCCCTCATCAATATAATGTTTCCAGAGTTTTTTTAATCATATTAATCTTTATTTTGTCATTGAATCTTTTGCGTAGATCAATGTTATTCTTGTTTAGATATGGTTTTATGTTTAAGGTTATTCATTTATGTTCAAAGTGATTGATTTCTTAGGGCAGTGATTGACTCTAGTGACACAGAGTTTGAAACTGGGTTTCACATATGAAAGTGTGAATAAATGGGAGGGGCTACTATTCCTGTTTGGTCTAAGTTAGCATTTGGGACAGATTATTGTTGTTAGACCAGAGGAATGCTTGTTGAAGTTTAAAGGCTTCATGATATATAGTTGAAAGTTGTGGACGTTCACTCCCCCATATGTCTTTCAGGTCTAGTAGATTCTTCAAAGCAGTTTGTGCTTTTTTCTTTGACCGAAGGAGCTTTGAGAAGATTTTGTTTATTTCTTTACAAAGGTTTGATGTTGGTGGTAGAGGGAATATTACTTGTGGGAATATAATCAAAGGTTTGTTCATCATCCCAATTATAGTGATCCCCCCCACCCAGTCACTGTTAGTGGGGTCCATTTCTCCAGAAGATCCCTAAATTGCTTAATGTTTTTTAATATAATTTTCTTTGGTTCATCATGGTATCTGGAGAAAAAGACCTCTAAATATTTTAAATGTTTAGAGGTCCAAATCTACAAAGTCTAGGTCTTCAAAATGTATTTTTAGGCAACATTTAGTGAGTGGTCTCACATTGCCTTAGTCTGTATTCAGTTTATATTTTGAGATGCAAGCCAATGCATTTTTGTCACCAAATGCAGCTTATAGGCGAATGTCATCTGCTTACACAGATAGTTTTTATTTCCATAGCTAAAGTTTTGTGACAACATTATTAATTGGATGCAATTTCTTAAAGAAAGATTCTAGGGTTACTATGAAAAAGCTCCTGACGAGTTCAAAATAGTTTGCCATGGTGCCACTAGCTAGGGTATAGTACTTTAGTCAGATGTACATTTGCTTTATTATCCAGTCAAATAGCCCATGCCAGGTTATGGCTTGCAAGAGGAAAGGCCATTCTGGTATAAAAAAAGAAACAATGTTGGTGAATCATCTAGTGTTAAAGTAATTTACTAACTCTCAACAAAACTTGTTTGATCTGATTGCACTAAATGGCACTGTTATTTTTCTAGTATTGTGAAATTTTGCTAATAATTTCCTGTGAACATTAATGAGGGCAGTTGGCTTGTAGTTTTTGGTGATGTGGGATAACACTACTTTATTGGGATTGGAATGATCATGGGGTGCGATAGAGTCCCTTGTGATAAACGTATGTGTATTGCAGAGTTGAAGAGACCATGTAGTGGGCAAGTTAGGCCTTTCAGTAGGGTTGCAATCTGGACCTGCTGTTTTACCATTTTTCATACCCATAATAGCTTTGCGATCTTTTGAGCCGTGATTGCAGAATGAAAATCTTTTTATTCACCAATATCTCTTTTTGGCCTCAGTATCTTCTCAAAATATTTTCTGATATCAGCCTTGTTAGAAATGCACCCTTTGAAGAGGGACACCCTGGAGTTTTTGCCTTTTTGCTGAATCCTATTTTTGTTAGCCATAGAACTCTGCACACTTTACTCCTGATAACCAGCAGTAAAGTGCCTATGATTTCCCTTTTTAGCATGTTGACATTGGTATACACCTGATTGGCAAATATAACTTACCTGTAAGTCTATAGTATATGGTACAGAGTGTACCCAGGGCCTATAACTTAAATGTCACTAGTGGATTGCATCACCCATTGTGCCACCCACTGCAGTGACCCAGCAAACCTGTCTCCAGGCCTACCATTGTACCCTGGATGTGTAGTTTTAAACTGCCAATTCCACTTTTTACAGGTCAAAGCGTTCCTTTTGAATAGTAATAAGTCACCTCTAAATTCGTCTTATTGCCCATTAGGCAGGGTGCATGATATTTAAAAGTAGGACATGTAAAGGTTTACTGTTCCATATGTCCTTAGAGTGAAAAAAGCCCAAAAGCTACTTTCACTTTGGCAAGGCTGGCTGCTCCACAGGAAAACACTAGGTTACTTTATTACATCTCATGCTAATTTCAGTTTGGGAGCACTTAGAACAATAATTCAAGGACTCTTTTTAATAGTTATTCAAGATCTGATTTAATGGTAAAATCAAACTTTGTATAACTATTAAGCAAAAGGTACTTTTAGAAAGTTACCTTTCTGTCTGAAGCCACTAGAAGCTAATCTGCATTTTGCTCTCCCACTTCTGTTAGCCAGTAATTAGCAAATGTATAGTTGTGAACGAGGTGTGAACTTGCTCCCAGGACAGGGACTAAAGGCCGTAGGTGTGAGGAGGTGTTGTTGTGCCCTTGACAGGATGGGCTGTGGGTTGGACCCAGGAACTTGATTAACTTAAAAAAAGAGTAACAACCAGATGTAGCTAACACTCTGGCCTGCACCCTTTCCCCCCCCCTCCAGCCAGACCAGCCCTAATTAAAGTGGGCATCTTGTTGACATCACAGAGTTACATTTTGCTGGAGTGTCAAGACCTGCTTTGCATGTCTGCTGTGGTTTTATATATCACACTTGGGGCACACATCAAAGGGCGAGAGCCTGGCGCCAATACAATTCTTGTGCATCCACTGTCTGGTTGCTGATGAACCAATCCTTGTGCTACCAGAACGTCTGTCTCTTGGGTTTTGGGGGGTACAAAGACTTCTTCAAACTGGATTTTATGGTTAGATGTGGGAGGATTCTTGGATTACCATAGTACACTCCCCACACATACCCTCAACTCTCAGAGCCCAAGTTTAATATGGCTAAAGGCTGCCGCCATCTTGAACATGCCCAAAGTCAGTAGGGATAGTCCCAGGTGCCTTTACCCCATTGGTTAGGTCATGCCCAGGGGTCATTCCCACCCACTAGCATGTGCCAGGCATAATTGTGGCATCTCCTGGAACCCACCTCTGAACGCCGCTGGACCTGTGGAAGATCAAAATATGACTCAACCTGCTGTCTATGATCTTAGAAAAGCCTAGAAAATTGGAATCTGTGCTCCCTCTCGTACCCAGGACAAACAAGTGGACTCCAATAGTCATAAGGCTGATCTGTTCAAGCTACTAGGATGCAACAAGAGACCTTTTCTGCAATTGCCCAGCTAGCCAGTGACAACTGGACCTTGACTGGGCACTGCTGTTTACTAATGCCTGACACCCAGTGAGTCTCTAAGTCCCTCCAGTGAGGTAATGGGGGACTTTAGAAGTGTAATCCTGTGATGGATTGGGACTTAAAGAACGAAGTCAGAAGGTAAAATGTTTTGACCAGGGCGAACCTGGTTAGTGTACCCAACCTGCGCTCCATCGTGGGCGTCATCAAACTGCACATACGTCCCAATCTATTGTGACCACTGACTATTATTGGCACTTTGTGCTTCTTGGTGCTATTCCTACTTAAAACTTTAAAAAATCATATCTCCAGTTACCTTTATTGGATGTTTGCCATATTGGTGGCATGTTTAAATTGTATTCTATTTTTCTAATTCATTTTGGGAATTTTATTGTTTGGCATTTCGACTTTATTAATGTTTTAGTACTATATAAATAATTTACACATTGCCTCTAAGTTAAGCCTGTTTTCTATGTACCATAGTTACTACAGGGTTTAGCTCAGGTTAATCTAGTCACTTTAGTGATTCACCCTAACAAGGATTGTGGTTATTGCCTGAGATGGGTAAAACCCCCCTTAACTAATACCTACATTTCTTACAGGCCTTCTTTGTTTTCAGCTCCCCTGCAAAAAAAGGTTTTGTGATAGGATTAGAATACAAGATTAATGATTTTGTCTGAAGAAGTAATGTTACCATCTTCATATCTTAAACCGGTGATCTTGTTTCATTCTTTCCTTCCTTTCATATATTTTGGCAAAAGCTTCACAGCTCTGTTCCTTCCACCATATCATTTCACCTTAATCCTAAAAAACACAGAGCTGCTATGAAACACTTCTTGTTGAACTCAGCGCTCGCCCTACATTTTGTGACATTGTCTCAGTCTCATTTAGCCCCTAGTATTGATGTTCTCTAGTTTTGAGCAGTAGATCTTTTAAGATTTTACGTGTTGATGCCTTCTGACAGCCAACTTAACTCATGAGCTCTCCCTTCTCAAGAGGGAGGGTTCCAGTTTTGCCATTTGTGACTTTCTTGCACATTATTGTTAAAGACGGATTGGCCAAAGGCAGTGCTAGCCGGCACGGATCAGAGGTAGGGGTGGGGGGAGGACGCGGGGGGAAGCAGGTATTAAAAAATAACATAAAAAGAAAAATCTTACCTTCTCGCAGCTTCCTCGCCGCGTCTCTCCCCCGTAGTCCCTCCCTCGGCCTGAACAGGAAGCACACCCAGGATCCCGGTCAGCCAATCACAACGCTGCCTTAGCAGTGTTGTGATTGGGCTGAGTGCCGTGGTTTAGCGCTCAGATTCTGACTGGGAGCCTGGGCATGTTCTCCATGCAGGCTATAATGCAGCCTGCATGGGGAACATGCGAAGTGCGCATGAATATTTGGCCGGCCCGAGAGGGCCGGCCAGACATTGCGCACTTAGGAGGGTGCTACCTCCCCTCCCCTGCGAGAAGAGCAGCCCCGCAAATCTGCTGGAAGTAGTACAAAATAAAAAGATAATAACGTGAGTTATTATCATTTTATTTTCCCTTTATTTCACTGCTAAAAAGCAGTGGGGCGACGCTTCTCCACCTTAGCGGAGGAGCAGCCACTGGCCAAAGGTCTTGATGGGACTTATAGTTTCACTGTCTGTAATTAGGTCAGAGTTCATCCTCCATCTCCCACCCTTCTCTGCGAGGCTGTGTCAAGAGTGATGCAGATGTGTGCATGGCCCAAGAGTGTTCTAGAGAGAGTGTTTATGGAGCACCAGTAGTTTAAAGGTTTCTTCTTATAATAAACTGATCTCGTCAAGAGCAAGAGTTATGTGGGTTTGAGGAGAAAGTAAATCTTTTTCTGTCAGGAAATGCAGTGCTCCAAGAGTCCATAACATTCACATTAGTGATGAGTTTTCTGTTGTAGTCAGGGGCTTCAGGGAGGCAGAGGTGTGAGCTGGACGTCTGGTCATGAACAGGATCCAGAAAGGAGTTCAAAGGACATGACTGCTCGCCTCCTGTGGCATGGTGATCTTTTGTTGCTTTGTATCCTGGACGTCAATGGACTTTTCAGGAAAATAGATCCTCAGCCACCACACTCTGCCGGAGTAAAGAGGTCACTGACTAATTCCAGCAACAGGCCATTCATTGACAGAGTCAGTCATCTGACCATCCAGGAAAGAAACCCTATTAACTAAAAAAACATGTAAACAAACGTGACTTTTTCATATGCAAAGTGAGGACCTTGTGAGAAATGACTGCACATTTTCTGTTACAGTTGAATTTATTGTAAATTATAGGTTTTGAGGTAGTTGTGATTTTACAAATACATCATCAGTGGCATAGTCCCTCAGCCGACTTTGGGGTTCATACATTTGGGCTGGGCATGTAAACAATGTCATACTATTGGGGGGACCTCACAAAAGCAGCATAAGTTGGAAACACCTTTAACTACAACTGCTTGCAAACTAGGATCAGCGCCTCTTGCCAGTAAAGTGGGCATGGCTTTTATCCGAGAGGAACAGCAGGCTAGTGTAATATTGCCCCTGCAAGTGACTGACATTTAGTGGCAGCTGCTAACGATTGGGGGTGGTGAAGCAGAGCGGGGGGGGGAGAGAAATAAAAGAAACAACACTTACCTGGGTAATCCTGCCGTCTCTCCTCCGTCGTCTGTCCTTCGTCCACAAAGCAGGAAGTACACAGGCTCCTAGACTCCCCTAGCCAATCACGACACTGCTGTCACCAGCATGACAGCAGCGTTGTGATTGGTCTGAGCGCAGTGGTTTGGCACTTCGACAGGGGCTTGGGAGTCTGTGCATGTTCTCCACCCATGCTGTGTAATACAGCCTGGTGGAGAACATGCAAAGTGCGCATGACTGTTTGGCCGGCCCAAGACGTGCACTTACAGAGTTCCCACCACTCCTCCCCCTGCTCTGGCCAGCCCCGCCTCGCCTCCCACCTAAGCAGTACGGAACCGTAAAATGATAATAACATATCATATTCTTCCTTTTTGAACTGCTCAGAGAGCAGTGGGGTGACACTACTCCGCCTTAGCAGAGGAGCCGACGCTGCTGGCATTACCTTTTATAACTATCAAGTCATAAAACGGGTAGCTGAGTTAGTCAGCGGACATCAGATGCAGCCTGGGACTTGCAGAACACTCCTGCTAGATTGACCTAAATCACTTTAGACTTTGCTCTGAATAACCAGCAACAACTGACCAGTGACTCTGTCACCCTATGGCCTCACACATGCCCCTCACTCACTGTGTTTTAACTGGTGCACCAGAACAAATAGATGATCAACACACGATTACTGAAGGAAGGGCGACTGAGAGCTCATCTGCCTCTCCTACTCTCACACCGCTGTTGCAATGGGTCAGTGGCGTAACGCAAAATGATGGGGTTCCCCTGCAGAATAAGATGAGGGGATCCCTGCATCTCCCATATTTCACAGACATTCATTGGTCTTGGGCTGAATGGGGCCCCTGAGAGGTTGGGGGCCCCATGTGCCGCAGGGGCCTGTATTATGCGCCTTGAATGGGTGGCCCAGTCCATTCCACAGTGAAAATGTGAGCCTCGAACCTACCTCTCCCTATGTAATGCGTGAAGCCTCTCACGTCTGTGTCTCCTGAGGATACCTGACAGGGCCCTGGGGGGCCTGAACCTCCTGCCCTCTTCCCAGCATCTCCCCAACTTTAACCAACTCACATGCAGTGAGTCTTTTACTGAACACTCTAATTTGACATCACTGGCACTTGCCTCTGTGGCTGATGTCACTGCAGAGTGTAGCACCTTGCATTCACAGGCTCTCAATTCGAAATACCCGAAAGTAAATGCCGACCGCAACAAAAGAGTGAATCTACATACAAGTAAAATACAGACAACTTTATAAGTAAATAGTCCTATATTCAGTTTTATGGATACATTTTTAGGTCTGGGGATGGCAACCACCTTTTGGTTTTACTAAAATTGCATGTGTAATCTGCATGTAGGGTTTTCAGCCAGCTCTCTCCATCCATTGATCTGCTGTCTCATTCACATTTTTGGTCTGCCCACTACTGCATACTGCATGTGGCAATGAGTCAGCCCACTGCAGTCATTGGCTAACTTCATTGTGAATGATAGCATTGTGCTCTTTCACAAGGATCACATCTACACACAAAGTAGTTTCCTTAACACCAGAGGCTACTATGGCAATGTGTATTTTTTTGAGGCAAAAGATATATTTTCAATTTTAGGCATTTTTTTTATATTGATCAGGGCTTGGCTGCTTCCCCAACAACAACATTTTACAAAAAGTTCTGAAGACACAAACAATATTGGCAAAGCCAAAAGACTGGGAGATAATTCCAGACCTGTTGGCTTTGCAAGTGCTTGTTGGGAATGCTCTGACATCATCTATACTCTTACATCATGTGGTTACACACCAGATAGGGTGCCTTCCCATTTTCATCTGCCCCCTTGTACACTTGGGATTTTTGGAATATGACTGAGTCATGGCGACTCATTCTGCTCTGAAAGGAGCCCTGTGGCCTGCAGCCCACTAGGAAAATGCAACAAGCATTTGCAATGCAATAGGTCTTGCATTTACGACACTCTTGTAAATGCGAGACCTATTGCATTGCAATTCTTGGTTGTAAAAGCGCCCATGCAGCGCTTTCACTTTAATGTCGGCCGCACCCCTTTCCTTAGACGAGCTGCGTCTAAAGAAAGGGGCGCGGCCGTCATTAAAGAGAAAGCGGGGTATGTAGTGCTCTTACAAACGCATTTGTTTGTCAAGTTGACAAACTAATTTTTTTTTTGTAAAAGCGCCCCATGCCGTGGTTTCACTTTAATGTCGGCCGCCCCCTTTCCTTAGACGCGGCTCGTTTAAGGAAAGGGTGCGGCCACCATTAATCTTAAAGTGCGGCATAGGACAGTTTAAAAAAAAAAGTTCATAAAAAGTATTAAAAAAAACATGCGCTGTGTTCGGCGCCGCAAATAAAAGGCATGGCCGCCATTGTATCAGTGTGGCGTGCCGTGCTATGAAAAAAAAAAATTCAAGCTTTGCGGGAGAGCGTGTCTAGGCAGGAGAAAACTATTTAGGCAAATAGTGCTCTGGGCTGTAATTAAAGCATACCAAGTAAAAACACATGTAACAGGGGGTGTCCTCATGGGAAGTTACAAAATGAGAGAAGGCGGTACTAAGGAGGGACTACTAATCCTATTGACCAATAAAAAGCCACAGTTTCCAAAGGACAATGACACAAGCCAATGAAAATATGGGCGGAGAGTGGGTAGAGCTTCGAGTCCATACCTGAATACAGAATGCCTCGCAGAGCAGCGCATGCGCTGCCAGGCTTGACCTAAAAATGAAACAATGACCAGTCCGGCCCTGTCCCAGTAAAATTCCCTGTCTGGCTGCCAATGCAGCTGATTCCTGTCCGGTGTATATGTCTCCATGTCTTTAGTGTTGATGTTTCCCTGTCTAAATTTAAATTGTGGGGATTCCGTTTTTTAGCATAGCTGTAGGGAGTGTGAAAATTAAATTACTTTGCATACAAGCTGGGACGAAAGGCTGTCTTTTCAGCCTTATTTCCAGTCCTATAGCTGCATCCACTTTCTCACGAATGTATAAAGTAAGCACCCAGAAGGGGGCACCCTCACAAGTGACATTAGTTTGTTGCCTGCTAATGTTTTGCGACGGACTCAAAGCAACGTGTCAGTTTCACTGATGGACACGACCACTAGAATTATGTGGCAGGAGAGGACCAAACTATGTGGCAATGCTGACTAAATTATGTGGTAAGAGAGGGCAAATTATGCAGCTTAATGCAGCACATTTTGTGACATTATTACTTCATTATTTTGTCATTTGTACCCTGTTAACAATCAATCAATCAGGGATTTTTGAAGCACGCTACTCAACAGTGAGGGTCTCAAGGCGCTGGGGGGGGAGGGCGTGCAGCTCCGATTCAGCCAAAGAGCCAGGTCTTGAGGCTCTTCCTGAAGGTGTGCAGAGTGGGGGAACGTCTGATGTTGAGCGGGAGCTCATTCCAGGTCTTTGCCGCGGTGTAGGAGTAGGCTCTTCCACCCGCTCTGGCTCTGTGAATCGCGGGGTTTCTCTTGGGTACGTGGAAGGAGACTCTTTCGTTGAGGTATTGGGGTCCGGTGTTGTGGAGGGATTTGTAGGCGTGAGTGAGTAGCTTGAAGGTTACTTTCTTCTCAACGGGGAGCCAGTGGAGGTCACGTAGGTGCTGGGTGATGTGGTCATGTCGTGGGATGCCAAGGACGAGTCTGGCAGCGGTGTTCTGGATGGTCTGGAGTTTTCGGAGCAGGGATTTGTTGATTTTTGGCGTAGAGGGCGTTTCCGTAGTCCAGTCTGCTTGTTATAAGTGCGTGGGTGACGGTCTTTCTGGATTCGGGGGGATCCACTTGTAGGTCTTGTGAAGGATGCGGAGCTTGTTGAAGCATGTGGAGGAGACGGCGTTGATCTGTCGGGTCATGGTGAGGGAGGTGTTGAGTATGATGCTGAGGTTCCGGGCGTGGTCCGTGAGTGTGAGGGGGTTGCCAAGGGCGGTGGGCCACCAGGTGTTGTTCCAGGCTGAGGGGGTGGGTCCGAGGACTTCTGTCTTCTCCGAGTTGAGCTTCAGACAGCTGCTGCTCATCCAGGATGCAACTTCTTTCATTCCTTCCTGAAAGCTGAGTCTGGTGGTGTCGGGTTCCTTCGTGAGGGAGAGGATGAGCTGGGTGTCGACGGCGTAGGGTTTTGGGGCTGAGCGATGATCCTTTGGATACTCCGCAGTTGATCTCTGTGGGTTCGGAGAGGAAAGGCGGGAGTCTGATTCTTTGGGTTTGGCCGGTGAGGAAAAAGCGGATCCAGTCGAGGGCGGTGCCCTGTATGCCGGCGTCGTGGAGTCTGGCGGTGAGGGTGCGGTGGGAGACGGTGTTGAAGGCTGCAGAGAGGTCTAGTAAGATGAGGGCCGCCATGTGGCCCTGGTCGAGGAGAGTGCAGATGTCGTCTGTGGCGGCAACGAGGGCGGTCTCGTGCTGTGGTTGCTGCGGGATCCAGATTGGGAGGAGTCGAGGATAGAATTGGCTTTGATGAAGTTTATGAGCTGGATGTTGACTATCTTCTGGGTGACTTTAGCCGCGAAGGGGAGGAGAGAGATGGGTCTGTAGTTTTTGAGGTCCGTCGGGTCTGCGGAGGGCTTTTTGAGGAGCAGCTTGACTTCTGTGCGTTTCCAGTCGTTGGGGAATGAGCCTGATTCGAAGGTGACGTTGATGGTGCGTCGTAGCTCGGGTGCTATGGCGGCAGAAAATTCTATGGAAGATGTGCGGCGGCGGGCAGGGGTCCGTGGGGACCCCTGTCTTAGCAAAGGTTTCACCCCATCAGTACCACTTTAAAACTCAAATACAGCTATAAGCTACCGAAAGGTGACCAGTCAACCATCAAGAAGAGCCTTCCATTGCGCTGCAACACATGTCGCTGCATTCTAAGTAACCTTTGTTCTGTGTCAGCTAGAAACACATTTTTGTTAAAATTTACAAATTATTCAGCAGATGATGGATTATGTGGCAATTGCAGCAAATCCATCATTATACGAAAAACACTCTAACTGCAGAATCACAAAATTCCATTGGCCCTGCTCATAGACATATAAAGTGCAAAGTTGTCCAATGTCCCTGGAGATGTTGTCAGGGGTTTTAAACAGACAGTGAGTTTGGCATCCCAACATTTTCAAGTCAGAGGCAGAGGACGGTAAAGGGTGTAATCTATGAGTACGGTATACACATTTTTAGGTCTTGGCTGAGACAGCACATGCACTGTCTCTTGCAAGACATATTGTTTTCTAACAGTGGGCTTATAGGCTGTCAAGTGCTTACCATTGGTTGTCTTCATTGTCACTATCATTTGCTTGCTTCTTATTGATCAGCTGCTTCCTCTTCGTGTTTACCCCTCCACTGGAGCAAGGACGCACTAGTTGTGTCCTTCCACTGCTCATTTTTTAGGTGTGACTCTTTTCTTTGTGTTTAAGCACTCTGATTTAAGTGGTCTCCCTCGTGTGCTTCTCCTCTTCTGTGTTCCTCCCGCATTCCCACCTCCTGTCAGTGTTGCTCATGCCGACAAGCCCTTTCTCCTTCTGTAGTCCATGTTGGTTGCTCCTACTCACCCTCCTACCTTCTGTTGTCCATTTTGTTAGGCCCGACCCGCTCTCCCTCCTTCTGTTGTCTGTGTTGTTTGCCCTCACCTGCTGTCACTCCTACCTTTGCCATTTTGCTTGCCCCCACCCGCCCTTCTTCCTTCCGTTGTCTATATTGCTTACCCCCTCCCACTCTCCTCCTTCTGTTGTCCATGTTGCTTTCCCACATCTTCCCTACTTCTGTTGTCCATGTTGCTTGCTCTCAACCGCCCTCCCACCCCCTTTCCGTTGTTCATGTTGCTTGCTCCCAATTCGTTGCCCGTGTTGCTTGCTCCCAACCTTATATTGTACGTGGTGCTTGTAATCAGTCTATCCACCGACCCTCCTTCCGTTGTCCGTGGCCAGTAGTAGCGCTATGATGGGCCAGCCTTGGCACGTCATAGCACTTTTAATCTCTACATTCTCCGTTGTCCATGTTCCCTTCCACCCTGACCTCCCTCTTTCCCACCAACAATTAAAAAAAAACTCTATGACAGGGCCAACACTCACCGTGTCGTGCTTTTTATTTTTGTTTTAACTTTCAGGCATGCTGCACAGTAGTTGGGCTGCTGCGCAACATGGCTAGAAAACATTGACAAAGCCAATACCTCTCATAGGTGAGACCTATTGACTTTGCCTTTGCTGGTTTGAAAATATGATTTATTTATACTCCTTGTTCTCAAGGACAGTGTCACTCAGCCCCTGCAATCAGTGTCATCACCTCATGAGTGCTATTGCTGCCCCTCTTTCCTTTCCAATCTGCGCTGCTCATAACATGGAAAGGTTGGAAGGAGCCCTGAGATGGCTGTTTGTGTTACAGATATGTTCTTGGTTGTGTTTTGGTGAAAAGCACATCTATTTTGACACTGCAGCGCAAATGAACTCTGTGTTCTAGCACTGGATGCCAGAACAAGCAGGTGAAATGGTGTCATCTGACGAGGTGGCCGAGTGGTTAAGGCGATGGACTGCTAATCCATTGTGCTCTGCACGCGTGGGTTCGAATCCCATCCTCGTCGATTGCTTTTCTTTCCTTCATAAGTCATTATTTTTTACCGTTTGAATCTTTTTTTTCCCCTCTTCAATTTCATGTATTATTATTTGTAATCTGTCTGAATGTGTGCCTTAGCCTGCCTACCCACTATGGAATTGTCCCACTTTCCTGCAAAATTGCGATGAAGAATAGCAAACCATCATGGCTTATTTATCGCCTATTTACCTTCATCTGGAAATATCTCTGTGAAATGAATAAAACAGACAATGTTCAGTAACGACTGTGCGCAAGAAACCGATCTGATTCTTTGCATAAGGTCGTCGCTTCCTTACTCCTCTTAATAACCTAACAAACTTTTTCACTGGTGTAACTAGCTACACGGTGCCTTTTGCAACAATGACTGTATCCTGAACACACTTACCGGTTATTGAGTAGAGCGAATTGCCTATGATATTCATTAAGGTAGCGTGGCCGAGCGGTCTAAGGCGCTGGATTAAGGCTCCAGTCTCTTCGGAGGCGTGGGTTCGAATCCCACCGCTGCCATTATTTTTTTTAAACACGGAAAATATTAATATTTTCAGAAACGAACTAGGACAGCGCTTACTCAAGATAATTTGTTTTTTTATGTATCCCTTCCTCGTTTTTCCAATCGTACACAGCCGTTGACAGTACTCTGAAATGAAATGTGCGTTGTCCGCCATGTTTAGGACTATATCCACAAGAAAAAGTAAGCATTATAAATATATACATCGAGGCCATATGTCGAAATGAACTAAACGTATGCCCTTCGGTTTTACTAGTAAATATTTCCCCACAATTTTTATAATCCTCCCCCCCAAAAAAAAAAATCACGTAGTCGGCAGGATTCGAACCTGCGCGGGGAGACCCCAATGGATTTCAAGTCCATCGCCTTAACCGCTCGGCCACGACTACTTACAGTGTCATTCGTACGTCCAATACCTTTTTCCCTTACATCGCTGTCAGCAGTTCACATTCCAGCGTCTTTTCATATGGAAATGGCATTGCTAATGTTTTATGTGCACAATATATGGCTATTGGAAATGTGTGAAGACCGTAGAGGACCGAATGTGGTACCATAACTAGCTAGTAGCCTGTCGGCCCTCTATGATCATCACATTCGGTCCTCTACGGTCTTCACACATTTCCAATAGCCATATATTGAGCAGTGGGGGATACTTATAAGTTCGGACCCGTGTATTTGTTAGTTCTCGGCAACATCACGTAATTAAAAAACATAACTAAGCAGTGGCAAAACCAATATGCCTTGGCAAGCTGGTGTGATGGTTGGGTTTTTTTCTATTGCAAACATATCGCACAGCAGAAAAAAGAAGTAAACATTATACCGCTGTCTAAGTATGTCAGCCATATGCTTGCTTTGAAAATGTTAAAGGAAAAAAACGCAATACACTACTCAAATCATTTCAGTTGTTCTGCACGGGTGCTTCCTAGCAGGCAGTAGAACATAGACACCGTTTTTAATATTAATACACATCACTAAAAACTATAATTCCTATTACAGCAAAGAAAGGGTGCTATTGACTTTGAATTACTGGAACCTGAAATCATAGTTTAAATACACAAGACTGACAAATACAATTTAAAAGGTTAAAGAATGACAGTGCTTAATTTAAGCCAGTGGTTTCCGGTATATGGCTGATAATTGTGAACACTGGCGATTGTGAGTCTGCCACAAGGTGGCGCTGTCTGAGATGACCACAACAGCGGTCAATATACATTAAAATGACTATTACCTGCCCTCAAGCCAGTCTTATATCTTTGGGGGCCTGGAATAGTCTGAAGTGTCACACTTGTAGGAGTGTGATGGTTAGCAGTTGCGTTTGTATTGTCATTGGCTGCACTGTCCGGTGCAATGCGTGGTGCAAGCTGCAGTGGCCTCCTGACGAGAGCCCTGGCACTTTTTTTTTTTTTTTTTACAAATTAAGAACTAAAAAATAGAAGGGAAAAGAAAGCAGTGGCAAAGTAAAGTATTGTCCCACCAGCCTAGGCACTGAGACGCACTTCTTTTTGGAACACAGGAGATACTACAGAACCATATTAGCTGAGAAAGAGCGTGGGGGCTTCAGGTGGCATCATCTTCTTAAGGCAGTCAGGATGGGGCACACAAAGCTATTGTGGCAACTGGGGGTAAATGGCAGCTAAACCCACAACTTATAGCCTGAACTACACAACGCACAAGATGGTTTGTTGGCACACTTATATGTAATCCAATGATGCGTAAAATATAATATGGAATCAATATAAAACACTACAAAAGACTACAACAGTGGTTCCCAAACTGTATGCCGTGGCTTCCTGGGGAGCCAGAAAACCTAGCCAGGGGAGCCACGCACAAGCACTTTAATGCATTTAATGTTAAAGGATCTGTTGCCTTCAGTTAAACTAATTAGACTTAAACACATGATGTCGATGATTTGTAAGTGACGTGCCTAAAGCTGTAAACGTAGTGCTTAAGTGATGGCATGTCGAGGGAGATGATCTTCATATTTCACTGGATCCCCACGTTTCAACACTCCCAAAGTAAGCGGAAGATGCCTGATTTATTTTGTTAGACTCGTTAATAGTTTTGTTTTTTCCCAAATGTATTTTACACCAATGCAAGTTATCAGGAAAGTACAGTTGTCCTGTCTATTAAACACACTACGTATTATTAAGTATGACATTTGTACTTGAATCATAGGTACTTCCAGTACACATTTGTTTCAGTACACAAGCATTTCCAGACAGGCCTGGTCTCTCCTTGAGTACAGGGAAGTAAAACACCATATACGACATAATGCCAACATTTGGAAGCAAGAAAGAGGGACGTTTAAAAAAATAATAATAATAAATCAGAGGAATTTATTTTACTTGCATTGATTTGGAGGCAATTTTAGGAGAAAACAGCAAAAATAAAGCTGTATGTGATTTAAAAAATCGTGAGTCGCCCTGCTGAGGCAGGTGTGTTGGCACGTATGACATGGGTAGAAATGGAAGTGCATGCAAATATTCTTCAAGCACATAAACAATTTGGCAATGGGGCCTACATGCATAGGAGTGCTACCTAGCACTGTAAGTGGGATAAAAAAATTTGAGGGTACTCTAAAAAAGGCATGGGCAAAGAAGTGTAACTAGGAATATTTTATTACAAGTGCCGCCTTAGTAATAGGAAACACCCTGTGTATATGATTATAATACCTTCATCAGCTTCATCCCAATTATTTTCAGGAGAAAAATGCAAGTGCTCTCGAGGCTGAGCTTACATCTACCCCACCCTTCAAAAAAAGTAACAGTGGGGAGCCACGGGCAATGGCCAATGGGTCAAAGGAGCCGCGGTCGACGCAATACTAGACAATATTATTAAAAGCACTATCAGCGACCTGGAAGACATTGACCACTCAGACCACAGCCCAGCGCCAAAACCGGAAGAGGAAGTATACATTGGTCTAAAACGAGACACAGCTCTCACGACCAGGCAGCACAATTCAATTTGAGGAATTTAAAAATATAGACACCTGTCGAGGACAGATGTCACAAGACCTCCGGGCCTAGCCTGGACTTCCTCGTCTCCTCGCCATGTCTCCTACCCCCTCCCCCACCTCGTCCCTCCTTCATTCTTTGCTTGCCTCCCCTATTCCTTTCCTCTTGCCCCTGAATCTCTTTCCCCCTACCTGCTTTGTTTATCCTTGTGCCTATGCTCCGCTCAATCTCCCTCCCTGTCGCCCTTTTTAGGTCGAGCCTCGAGTAGCGCGCAAGCGCTGCTCTGGCAAGACTTTAAGTAAGGGGTTTCGAAAGCTGACCACACGCTCGTGCGTCGTGGCCTTTTTCGGGCGGTTACGCGCGCAGGGCCGACATCTGTTTCCCATTATCGTGCCCAGACGCGTGCACGATAATTGGAAACATATGCCGGCCGTGCGGGAAAAGGCCATGACGCACGAGCGTCTGGTCAGCTGAGCAGGCTGCCGCGCTCGCTCGCCCCCGCTCCTCCGTTTCGATTCCGTGCTTGTTGCTTCTTACAATTTGGTCACCCTAATTATATTGAGACGACAATTGTATTGTCTGTCTTTATCTGCCGAGGGGCTTTCTGCGGTTAGTCTAACCCAAATATTCAAGCAGACCGGGTTTTGCACCTTTTTTGCACTAAGTGTACTTACTCTGCGTTAAAATGGTTTAATTAATGTGGTTAGATGTAGACATGCTGCGTCTATTTTAATATTCAGGCATATCTGGCAGAACATCTACTAACCCAAGTACATGGCAGGCTGGTGGACAGACAGGCACACACGCAGAAATGTGCAGACGGGACTACAAAGAGTGGGCTTGCATGCGTGTTCGTTATTGATTTGTCTGCGTACGTCTGCCTGCTCCCTTGTGCGCCCGATAAGTCTGTTTACATCCTTCTGCCCAGCAGCCCGAGGGTCTCCCGGCCCCCGCTCGGGACACATGTGCTGCTCCTCGGTGATGATGTCAGGGTCCTGGGATCCCATCCCATTACATCACCCTCTGCAGTGTGAGAACCGATTGCTCAATTTAAACCCTCCCCGGAAACTGACGTCCAATGGGAGCAGCGAGAGGAAGCCGGCACTGCAGGGTTAACCCTTACCGCTCCGTTCTGTATTGGGTATTCTGTGCGCAGCATCTGAGGTAAAACACTGCAGCAAACAGCCCAGAACAAGGACAACAGACTTTCACCCCCTCCTTTCGGCTCTCCCTCTGAACCTCAAGCGTCACACAACGTGCAGAGACTGCAACAGAACTAAGCAACTGGCGTCCCTCGGCACGCACCGTGTACTCTGAGGACCACACGAGAACTGCGTGGCAGCCGTGACGTGCACTGTCAGATGTGTGCGTCGTGCTTCAGTCCTGGGTCGCTGAAGGGCATGACTGAGGTGCGCTCTCAGAGCTACTTGAGTCCCCAGTGCTGGAGTAAGGGGCTGGTGAATGACAGCCTCGTGGTGAAACAGCAGGAGGGGCTGAAGGTGAGGGTGGAGGTGCACTGGCAGAGCTGGGGCTCTGGGAGTACCGAATGTTAGGTTTGAGACAGTGCTGGAGTAAGGGGCTGGTGAATGACAGCCTCGTGGTGAAACAGCAGGAGGGGCTGAAGGTGAGGGTGGAGGTGCACTGGCAGAGCTGGGGCTCTGGGAGTACCGAATGTTAGGTTTGAGACGCATTGCCAGTCTCGGTGTATTTGTAGTGCAAGAGTAGGGACTAGTGAAGAGCACCGACAGAGCTGTGCGAAAGAACTAGAACAGCGGCAGGGGCACCGAGGAGGATCTATGTGGGTTCCTGTGCAGCGGAGATTGCGGTGCCCCCTGACACTGGCTTTCTGTGGCTCAATAACAGAGTGGCAGGAGTGCAGGTTCCCAGGCGAGGCTCTGCGTGGTTCTCAACACTGGTACAGCTGGAGTAGTGTCACTTTTGTGTATCAGTGCTATAAAGTGGGGACGTTAAAGGGTTTTATTAAAGTGTGTGGTCTCAGAACTAGAAACGCAGGGCATGCCAAAGGGCTTGGTGGAGTTGCCTGGCACGCTTGAATTACAAGGGTTGACGAAGGTCCAGGCTGAGGTGCATTGGCAGAGCTCGGTCTGGTTCCCACACTAGAGAGGCAGCAGGTGCTTCAGGCCAGGGCGGCAGCGCTGTCGGTGATGGCATGGAGGCAGCGCCTCGACCCGTGTAGCTCCGCGGGCACTGTGCCCCACAAGCACACAGACTCACTATCTCTACTTTCCACCGCCTGACACTATCACAAGGTCAGCTTCCTCACAAACATCCTCTTTCACAAGACAGGCCTTGCAGCACTGGAAGGGCGGGGTGATGAGGCATGGGGACACGGGAGGAAACGGGTTGAGGCGACTAGAGACACACCCAGGGCTTCACCTCACCCTGAACCCCACGCTGTGTAAGTGGGACGGTCAAACTGTACAGTTTCCGGAAACACCTCAAGACTGCCGGGGAGCACCCTCACTCTATCAGCAGGTGTCACACTGGAATAGTCTCTCTCTCCGCGGATAGGAACCTCACACCTTGGAGCAAGCTAATGGATTGTGGCTAGCTTTACCCTTTTATGAGCCCAGGCTCACTTATTTCACTTTATGGAGCAGAACCTCACTCATTAGGTCGGAGTCTCACTCAGTGATGCGCAATCCCACTCATTTGGTGTGTCTCACTTCATTAACCACACTCGCTCATTAAGAGTGAGTCTCACTCTGTGAAGCATAATGTCACGCTCTGTGTGTGTGTGTCTCACTTTATGAAACAGAACCTCACTCATTAGGTCGGAGTCTCACGCAGTGACGCGCAATCCCACTCATTTGGTGTGTCTCACTTTATGAAGCACACTCACTCATTAAGAGTGAGTCTCGCTCTGTGAAGCACAATGTCACTCCTGTGTGTGTGTGTCTCACTTTATGAAACAGAACCTCACTCATTAGATCGGAGTCTCACTCAGTGACTCGCAATCCCACTCATTTGGTGTGTCTCACTTCATTAACCACACTCACTCATTAAGAGAGATTCTCACTCTGTGAAGGATTATGTCACTCCTCTGAGTGTGTCTCACTTTATGAAGCAGAATCTCACTCATTAGACCGAAGTCTTACTCAGTGATGCACAATCCCACTCATTAGGTGTGAGTCTCATTCTTTGACACATAATTTTATTCACCTGGGTGCGTCTCCCTCCATGAAGCACAATCTCACTCACCTGGTGTGTTGCTCTGTGAAGCACATGCTCACTTATTAGATCAGACTCTCACTCCATGAAGTAGATTCCCACAGCATTCCATGATACACAATTTTATTCATTCAGTGACAGTGGCGACTTGGAGCACCCTCTCCCGCGTTAAATGTTAAGGACACCTCACAGCACAGTGTCACTCTTAGCTAATCTCAAGAGCAACATTAGGTTAATGAATTTTCTTAAAAGAGAAACTTTTTTTTTTTTTTTAGAGTTAATTGTCGGATCACATCCCTCATTTTTAGGTCGAGCCTCGAGTAGCGCGCAAGCGCTACTCTGGCAAGACTTTATGTAGGGGTTTCAAAAAGCTGACCACACGCTCGTGCACAATGGCCTTTTCCCTGCGGTTACCCGCAAGCAAAAGGCCATGGTGCACGAGCGTGTGGTCACGCCTGCTGCTCGCAAGCGCGCGCACCACTCGTGTGCTTGTTATTTTTTCTTGACGACGCTGCAGCGGCTTGTTTAAATTTGTGCGTGCGCGATAATGAAAAACAGATGTCACGCTGTGGCGCGCGCGAACTACTAGCGTGCTTGTTTACTCTGTTTTTGAGAGATCGGGCAAAGTGGAATGAGGCTTCTATGGCGAGGGGGTATATTTATTAGAGACTGAATGTGCTGCCTGACTCTCTCACACAGGAGTTCTTTTTTTTGTTTATTGTCTAAGCACTGTAGCGTGCCTTCTCTGTGTGCTTGGGGCAATTACAAGGAAACACGATGTATTCTTTGGCTTGGATACACAACAGTTAAACGGATTTACATAGCGTGCAGCACAAGGAAGGTACGTTACAGGATTCACAGGTTCATACGTGTAACATTTAAAAACATATCAAGCCCTCGGCTGTTGTTTACTGTACACAGCGCTTCTTTAAAAAGTTACAGGTGGTGTTTGCCCACAAACTCTTGGGGCCAGCCTGCGAGAGGCTGGTGCGAGGCTGCGTGCACAGGACTGGCTCATCTTCGCTTGCCACTGCTGGTGCCTGTGGTGTGGCTCCTGCCACAGCAATAAAGGTAACACTAGTTTCCTACGTGAGTGGCCGAGTCTGTGTTTGCTTTGCTCGCAATGCCACCCTCGGGGTGTGTTGACAGCTCTCCTTCGTTCCAAATTCCATGTAAGGACTGCGCTTGGCATCGTCCTCTTCCTCCTCCTAGGAAATTAGTAATTATTTAAGAAAATGGAACATTCCACTTTGGCAAAAGGAGAGCGTATTAAAAAATAAATTGTAACATGAAAAATATTAATAAGAAAACATTGAGGTGTTTAGTTAGCACTTTAAATGTGGCGCATGACTCTTCTCCCAGGCGTACAGTTTAAGTTAGTGTCACTTCTTGTGGACAGGACTTGCAGAAAATCCAGCTTCGTAATCTAATCCTCTCCCTGCCCCCCTGGGTGCAGAGCACCCCAACCCCACCCCCCACATTCTTTACGGTTCTGACGAGGAACAATTGAAGGGCATTGGAGTGTGACTGTGAGGTGGCACCGCTCCTGACGGACATTTCCCAATCGTTTCCACTCCCTTCCTGTGTGTTGCGTTGTAATGTTGGCAGATGCACACTTCACGCTGTTAATGGTGCTTTCTGGAAGGGAGGAAGATTTTTTTAAACTCATGTAAGGTGTCTGTTCAACCCTGTTTTGCACAAACGAGTGCTGCTGAAGAAGACTACATGTTTAGCAGTCAAGCACACCAAGTAGCCATACTAAGAACAGTTATTACAGTAGTTTATTTGTTCATTACAACCCCCAGTAGCTCTTCACATTCAAAACACTTTCTTGGGAATTAACATTTAGAACTTTGACAGAGGAGATCGCAAATTAACACATTATTTTTTTCTTTAATTCCAGTCCATTTACTTCAAAATTGTTTTTTTTTTTTTCATACAGCAATTTGGGTTACTGTATGAAATGCAGAACGTGTGCAACAAATGTAGCACACATTCAAAGAGGAATTCACCACACATTTTGCTCATCTAGTTTGCGTTTAGATGCACCAAAGGTGTCATCTGTTTGAATAAAGGGCAGGTCCTGGTTCACAATGTCAGTGCATTTACCTCAGCAGATGGCATTTGATAGTGTGGACAATCTACAAGTATCGCCAGTTTCCTGCAGCCCTTTTATAATATTACTAGTCGGAATATGAATGCTGCCAGTAGAGACAAGGGTGTGTTACTGTGATAGTAGGAATATTCACAAAGTCAGAACAGTTTCTATTCACAAGCCTTCTTTGTGTTTTTTCATACACAATTTGCGCGCATACGCTATGTGCTAAAGAAAATTTGGAAGTGTGTAAATTGGTTGTGACAAGCACCCACAAACCTTTGCATTTACTGGGCCTGTAAGGGAAAATATTTCATCACCTTGACAATACAGACAGGAAATACACGAAAACAACTACTGGAATACCAACATTTTGGGTTTTTGTGTAAAGAAAACTCACACAGATATACTCTATCTCTCCCCCCTCTCTCTCTACTACTGTTTAAGGGCCTGATTTAGAGCTGGGCACTTGGAAAATCGTCCATTTGGTGGTGGAAGAGCTAAAGCCTTTAGCAGAGGAATCTCTTCTGGTGGAGAATCTACTAAAAGGATATTGGCCATAATTATCCTTGGGCTGGTGTAATGACACCGCCAGATTCTCCACAGAGCGTAATTCTTCAGTATAGGAGTGAGCACTTAATCCACAAATGAAATGATTTTCTATTGCTACTCATCTCTAAATCAATGTGTAAATGTTGGAGGTGCCGTGGCTGTATGAATTGATATAATGAAAAAGGTTTACATGTTATGTGAGCATTTCAACCTTGTTCAGGGTTGATAAACTGAGGTTAAGCCTAAGACTTTAAGCTGCAAAATTCTGTGATTTACAGCTGACCAAAATAATGTGGCATGAAAGAAAATAATGCCAGACAAAGGTAAAATGAAAGTTGACTAAACGCGCTATGCTAAATAAATAACAAAGCATTGGTACAGCCAGTAGGTCTCACCCTTGGGGTCTACTGGCTTTGCCAATGCTTTTGGTAATGCTGAACAGAATTGGTAACAAGCATTGGCATAGCCAATAGGTCTCGCCTTTGGGACCTTATAAGTGTTTAACCATGCAAAAGTTAATGTTGTTGCACCAAGGATATTGTGCTGCATAACTAAATACTTATAAGGTCCCAAAAGCGAGACCTATTGGCTATGCCAATGCTTGTTACATTATCCCCTTACCCTCTACACGCCATGAACCAACGGATGCAACTCGTAATTGACGTACCTTCTGTAACAATTGGTAACTTGTAACCTATGTAACCCTACCAGCCTGACTCCCTTAAATGGCCCCCTTAAGTATGCCCTTGTCCAAAGCACTCCTACTCCCCTTGTTGGGGATGGATCCAGCATTTTTGCCCTGGAGTCTCAGAGACCCTTCTGAGAGAGTCCACAGTGACAAGGGAGTCTCACATTGTAAAGGACTGGGATTGATCCCCTTACCTCTGGGAACTGTCTCCTACCCGCCGGAAGTCGGACACTGTGTTCACGCTGGGTTTTCTACCCCCTCCTCTTCCCTCCTTCATTCTTCTAAGTGTGCCCGTGACCAAAGCACTCCTCTCCCCTTGTTGGGGAGGGACACAGCATCTATGCCCTGGAGTCTCAGCGACCCCGCTGAGAGAGTCCACCGCGTCAAGGGAATCACACAAAATGGAAGACTGGGAATGACCCCTTTACCGCAGGGAGCCGTCTCCCACCCAGCCGGACATCGGACACAGTTACTCCCTCGTCTCCTCGCTGTGTCTCCTACCCCCTCCCCCTCCTCTTCCCTCCTTTCATTCTTGGCCTGCCTCCCCTTTTCCTTTCCTCTCTCCCCTGAATCTCTCTCCCCCTACCTACTTTTGTTTTTCCTTGCGCCTATTCTCCGCGTAATCTCCCTCCCCGTCGCCCTTTTACATTACCCCCTTACCCTTCTACACGCCATGAACCAACGGATGTAACATGTAACTTGTAATTGATGTACCTTCTGTAACAATGTGTAACGTGTAACCTATGTAACTCTCCTCATGTAAAGCGCTCTGATACCTCCGGGTCTAGCCAGTGCTATATAAAACTCAAATAAATAAATAAAAATAAAAAAATATGGCCCATAGGAAAGTAATCCTGTGTTGACTAACCATGTGCCGAGTTAATTACTTCAAGGAGCATTAATAAACCATTGAAGAGGGAGCGCTACAAACTTTTTATAGCATAACATAACAATACCTAACATAACATTTCATAAAATGTGTGTCAACGACCATGTACACAGCCTAGCAAGATAATGTTTTAAAGACTGGTAATCAGCTGCGACGTTCATTTCTATTACACGATTAGAAGAAACACGTGCATTACACATAGTTGTGTTTTTGTCAAATAGACTAGATTTTTTCTTATCACCTCTTGATTTCTGCAGACGTGTATCTATTAATAGCATATTTTATTTACATTTCCCGTTCTTGTAATTATAGTGGACGCTATTTCCTGCAATAGACATTTCAGTCAGCAATGCCCCTTTTATTAGTTGTGACTTAATGTTTTGTGAGCCACATTCATGCAAAAAATGTTGTAATTTGGGGGTGGAGTGGGGCGGGGGGTGGATGTTAAAAGGAACGCCCCCTCAGCCTATGGTTATAATGTGCAACATACTGATCAGCCCATATTTGTCAGCCATTGGCCACTATGACTGTCAGTCATGAAGAATGGCGTTTTCATTCGTCATGAGAATTTTGTTTGATTTTCGTTGCTTTTGTTAGAGGAACGGTAATGTGAATCCACACAGCTGTAGGTGCACTCTTATGTTCCTTTTGTGATACAGTTCCTCCTTGTGGCGTTATAATAAATATCTTGGTAATATTATATGTGTATGTTTTATCTGTGTATGTCTAAGGCTCTGACTGATCAGAGAAAGTAAAATACTAAAAGGTCATAAAATAGCAGAGGTCTGTGATACAAATGCTGGTAATATAACACAACACAAAACCACAACTCAGCATAACGTTTTAAAAATGAAGTCACTTGCATGCTGGAGACACATATTATTAGTTATGGGTGGCAGTGTGTCGTAGGATGGTTGAAGGACTAAACTGGTACAAGTTGGGTCGATGTGAACAACCTTACTGTAAATCACCCCAACATTTTACTCATGAGCTTTATACAGTGACAACATTCCGATCATTACATACTTAACCTTCTGACTACACTCTCCACAAGTGGGCCCCAAGCACCAGGAGTGGAGAAGCCAGCAGACGACAGATACTGTCTGACACTGACTCTAAGAAGGCATTTGTGCTATCCACGGAAAGAAAGGACTAACGCAACCACAGGAAACAATGCGTATGTCTAGTTTTATGTCGCGCCTAACAAAAGTCTATGCTTAAGTACTTATAACCGTGGCAGAGAAGGGGCCAGTCTAATCTACGTGAAAGTGGGTAGGGACACACAGCTTTGGAACGCCTGCAAGCTATGAGTGGGATTATACCTGAGAAAATTGGCAGCATGTCCAGCAACCCGCAAATATTCTCTACTGACGAGGGAGGAATCTCGAAACACTGGCGTCTATAGATACAATTTCGAAAGACAGCATTAGCTGAAAAATAACATGAACTTTGTATGAAAAACTGAACTACAACTACCAAGACGCTATGGGGTAATGGCGCTGTTACATGCAAGCAGTGTGTTCCTACCCACTTTCACTAATCTAATCTACGTCACTGCATTGTACGCTGCTGAATTCTATGCTGCTGCACTCTATGCCACTGCACACTACACCACTCTACGCCAATGAACACCACACCAGTTCACTCCACTTCACTCCACTTTATGCCAGTGCACTGTACTCTACTCGATTAGTCTCTATGCCACTCCAATACATGGCACACTATGCCACTCCACTCTTCAACACTCTACTCCACTCTTCACCATTCACTCTATGACACTCCATGCCACTCTCTTCTACGCCACTAACTTTCAGCCATGCTGAACAGCAGCTATGCTTGTGTACAACATGGCCTAAACAAATTGGCAAAGCCAATAGCTCTTGCATAGGTGAGATCTATTGGCTTTGCCAATGCTTGGAAATACAATTATGCACTCTACACAAGAGAGAGGTGCAACAGATCAGCTCCTATTAGTCATTGGTTGCAATGGGTTGCATATTAATCAGCCCACAAAAATGAGCCATTGGTTATTCCACCTGTCAGTAATGTATGGAGTTTTTCTTCTTCATAAGCACTTCAGTGGAAGAACAGCTGTACGAGTCCGCATAGCAAGAGATGGACTTTTTTTCTTTCTTCCCCTAGACAGTTCTGAGCAGGTCACCACCTCTGGTGTCTGAGGCGTTCATGGGATCGTGGGCTTTAGCGTGACTTCTTGGCCAATAAGAGCCTGCTGGATAAAGCAAGTCTGCCATGGCTGGTGTGGGCATGGAAGGGTGGGCGGATAGCCTACCTAGGTGCCAGGGATACCCTTGCATCCCATCAGCAGCAAGTACCAACCTACAACAGCAGCCCCAGATGCTGTAACACCTGTTGTCCTACACTGACTTGTTTTCAGCCATGATCCTAGCTTCCTTTAGGAATTAAGTTGTGATGCAGCGAGGTGGCCCTTGCATCTAGCCGTGGTCAAGGGCCTGCAGGCAGTGAACAGTGGCAAGCAGCATGTGCCGTTGTGGCCTTTGTCCCATACTGAGCGGCCCCAGGCTTATGCACTGGTTCCTCTTGGTAGCCCTTGTTGGACCACCACCTCTGCCTCTGTGAGTTTTAAGGGGTACACCGTCTCTATATTTCATGTAACAAAAATATCACATCCACTACATCGCCCTAACCACTACATCACAAGGTAAGTTTGAGACTGTGTTCCGCAGAAAACTTAAAACATGGCTTTTCTCTGCAGTTAAGTAGGGACTGTTTTTTTTGGGGGTGGGGGGCGTGTACCTCGGGGTTATGCTCAATAATGCGGGACACTTCTTGGAGTAGGCACGCGCTGTATAAATCTCATTCATTCAAGTATGGACCGCCTAGGTAATTGCGTGGGGTGACAGCAGCAGTGTTCCTAGTAGGCGACAAAACACAGATGACCATGAACATCAACTAGGGATGCCATGAAGGGGGCAGCCGCTGCAGTCACAAAGACCGGTGCAGGAACAGAAAGTAAATAAGGCTGTGACATTCCTGTGGACTTTCTGTCTTTTGCATAATTTGCCCTTCCACTGTTCCCTTTACAGCTATTAGGGGGCTGATCAGAGGCGCAACTAGAGCCAGATTTTGTGGGGGTGGGGCTAATGAAAATTTCGGGGGGGGGGGGGGGTGCTAATTCTTCCAGCAATAGGCAGAGTGGAGATGCAGGGGCTCTAAGAAGGGGTAAAAAAAAGAACTAAGCCTTGTTAACAAGTAAATGGTCTTTTAAAGACCTGTGATGTATTCGGGTGCGGCTGCAATAAGACGGACGCTAGACCAGCCAGCCCACAGCAGCTCAAAAACTGTCTGTGTGTGTGCCCGGGAAGCAGTCTCAGCCGGGCTGACACACGACGGGGGGGCTGAATCCCTTTGAGCCCTATGGGCGATGCGCGCCTGGGGCTGATAAATGTCAAGGGTGAGCTAAGGGGTCTTCAATGGTCATCATGTCACCTGCTACCCCGCCATGCCACTGAATCGGGACAGGAGCATAGCCCTGCTGAAACACTACAATAACGGAGGAGTGTTCCTCAGTCGACAAATCATAAACAGTGCAGTTGGACTTGTGCAGCAGGGGAGGACCAAATTATGCAGAGCTGATTTTATTATGCCCCAAAAAAGGCAAATTATGCGGCGTAATGCAGCACATTTTGTAATACTATTTCTTCATTAATGATTCATAAGTCACTTTTGATCAATCTAGCACTGACCTGCTTCTT
Organism: Calotriton arnoldi; assembly: GCA_963921515.1. Lineage (NCBI taxonomy): Eukaryota > Metazoa > Chordata > Amphibia > Caudata > Salamandridae > Calotriton > Calotriton arnoldi. The sequence continues at coordinate 1,618,727 of CAWUFW010002797.1, forward strand.
ATGTGAGGAACTATTTATTTACAGATTTCAGGAAGCCGTTCTCAGTGTAACTCGTGTAAACGTTGTACAAAATGCCGCTTGGTTTTAGAGACAACGTAACATTTTTCTTAAACACCAACATTATTACATTATGTGCTCCACATCTATTTCTTTTACCATTTTGTAGTCCGGGTTGAGCTACCAACCACCTGCTGGCTTGTTTTGTAAACACCCCTTTGTTTGTTTTGTAAGATTGCCTTGTGTTTGTTTAACCCGTTGACCGCGGCGCGAATTCCGCCGCGGTGCGGGTGATTTATGACTGGGCGTGGTTCGGACGGCCCCCGGCCGTGCTCCGCACACGCCCACTGTGACGTCGGACGGCCGTCCGACGCACGCAACCGGTTAATAGTGTCTACCAATGCTGATAGGGAAACCCTGACATTTTTGGTGGATTGCCCGCTTCTGCTGAATGCACACGGATCTCTGCTGCATGGGCTTTGAGCCCCCACCACCTTAAAACGCACTACGTTTGTGACTAACAAAGAAAGGTGGCAGCAACTCATTTTCCCCGTTTTATGAACTTTGGAAGCAGAGTTTGTGCAAAACGCGGATATTTACTAGACTGACTGACCGATATTGACTTTCCTCCTTCCTAACCAGGACAGGGTCCTTCGGCACGGCTCCCCACGACTTCGAGTGTTCCTGAAGTACATATTTTGCGTCACTGCTCGGTGTGGACCTCGCCACACACCCCCTGCTCCCTCGCCGAGCCTCACTCGCCTGACCTTTCCCTCATCCCGCCCGTCCTTATATCACTTGGACCCCGGCCCGGACTCACCCGCCCTTATCAGGGCTTCAGCACGGGCTGAGTTTCCCTGCTCTCGGCCGGGGGGGCGTGTGACGTGACTGAACATCCAAACTCGAATAATCTGGTAAATTAGGGGTCTGCACCTAATGCAGAGAAACAATATACAGACTGTACTTAATTGTAGGTACGCAATCTGGGTATTCTCCGCGTGAAGCCTTCTCATTCGTGTAGGTCTGTAAAAGATGAGATCCAGAAAGCTAATATCCGAACATTTATTTTAAGGCAAAAATATAATACTCCGTAGTCGGCAGGATTCGAACCTGCGCGGGGAGACCCCAATGGATTTCTAGTCCATCGCCTTAACCACTCGGCCACGACTACTCGATGACGTACTTCTCACACGGACGTATAATGTTCTTTCACTGCTGCCTCCAGCAGCTGTATATATTGAAGACATCTCAGCATGGGGAGGTGCAGGGACTCCGGTGTGTGGAGAAAGTGAATGCCGCTGACTGTGCATTATGGACATTTCTGAAAAAAAACGCAGGGGATTTATGAACGTAGAGGGTTTAACCTCATTGGAATGTTTTGGCAAAGGCCAGACCAAAAGCTCCCTTTCAGGTCAGTCTTTTTATTCTATTGTAAAGCTTACAAGTTTCTCAGTTCAATGCGAGAGTAGCTCATCCAGTCCATGTTTTTACTTAACATTCTACGACTTGTAGTCCTGTTGATCGCATGGTAGATACACGACTACAAGAACCAGGTTGCAATGTAAGAGTCTGAGCCAGGCAAGACACTAAAACTTAAACCTGGGAAGCTTGAGCGCTCTGCGACCGGTTAGATGTACTGCGGCCGAGCAGGGCAGACTAAGTGTGGCCTGATAGTGGGCATAGGACAGTGCGGTTCAAGCCCCGTGGAAGTCACGTAAAGGGGAGATGGCCGAATAATGAGTTTTTGTGGATCAGTAGTAGGACCAGGCTTTTCCTCTTGTGTCAAAGAAGAGCGCAGCTGTCTGACCCCTCTCGTGTAAAGTTCCATTATTAAGTGAAGCTCAGACTCTTGAACTCGCATTCCTTGTGCATATTGAGTGCATTTATGTGCAGTGGATGTGCAGTACATGTGTGGAAGGAGGACTCTGTGTGGGATGAAAGTCTGAGTACTGGGATCCATTTTGGATAGCCCCTCATTTATCCCCGTCTCTAGAACCTGGAGGTATATTGGGCGCATTCCAATGGCTGGAAGGTGGAGACCCAGACACTGAAGCGAGGGAGGATGGAGACGCAACTGTGAGGTCCGTCCTAGAGGAGGGCTTCTGATTCATTCTTCCTGTGCAATGCCACTTGGAAGATGCCAGGTGTTAGGTAGGGCAGCAGTTTCAGTGGTTCAAGATGAGGAAGTCACTAGGCCCTGATTACTGTCCCTGTAATCGGGGAGTCTGTCCCTGAGTGCTGCTTCAGAAAGGCTGGTGATAGCCAGGTGCAGGGATCTGACACTTCAGGATATACCTTCTTGGAGCCAGCATCATTGCTGCTTGCTGTGACAGCCATCTTCTCCTCATTTGAAGACATAGTGCCCCCTCACTGCACCTTTTCACAAAACTGTAGACTGGTGGGAAGAGGAGAATGGCAGCCATATCCACTGCACCCACCTGCCCGCCACAGATCCTGTTAAATCATAAACCTAAGCATCAAGAGTTTACCCAACGCAAGTTGCATAACAATAGCATGCTATTGCCATTTGGCCTAACAGAAGTGCTGCTATCAGAGCACTTACTCATTCCCAATCACACAATTATTGGTGGACATTTTCAACTTCTGGCTAGTAGATGACTCAATCCGCTCTTCCAAAGAATTTGTAGATCTATGTGGCCAGGGCTGGACTGGGAACGCAAACCAGCCCTGGTAATTATGTCGGACCGGCCTAGTGTTGGGGGTGCTGGTGGGAAATACTGCTGCTGCGCTTTTGTTACAGGGGGCTGATATTGCAGCACTGCTGCAAAACCGGCCCCCAGTGACAAAAACGCCCCCACCGATCCAAAACCGGCCCCACCCTTCAGGCCCACCGGGAAAACGCCTGGGGCCTTCTGCGGTTAGTCGGGACCTGTATGTGGTAGTCTTAATCTCAAAATAATGTACTACGACCTCTCCCACATCACAGGCTGTTGCCTGGACATCGTTTTTCAGTGGAACCTTCATATTAGGAGCACAGTGATCTCACCATAAAACTCTGGCCTCCATCATTCCCAACACTCATCCCACCTCCCATGTAAAATGAAAAGAAAATCATCCTCTTCCACTGAAACACAATTCACTTCGAAAACATTCAACCCCATAATGCCTCAAAATCTCGCGTTCATCACACATCCAGTGCTTAATTTGAGCCGGTGGTTTCCTGTGCTCGGCAGTAGCACTTAATTGTCAAAACTGGCACTTATGACAATCTGCTACATGGTGGCACTGTCTGTCAAATTTAGAAATGAGCACACCAACAGTCGTTTATTAATTCATTATACATTAAAAAAAGGACTAATACCTGCTGCTCAAGCCATTCTTATAGTGGTCAGCGCTTGGAATAGTCTGAACTGTCACACTTTGTCATTGGCAGCACTGACAGGGGCAATGCGTGGTGCAAGCTACAGTGGTCTCCTGAGGAGGGCCCTGGCACTTATTATTTTTACAAATTAGACACTGCACACATCCCAACTGCACCTTGAGCACTCATCAAGGCCACTACACGGAAATTAGACATATGCACCTATCTCCAGACTGAACGCAACACACCACACCCGAATCCCTGGTTCAACAACAAACCAAATTTACTAAGAACAGAATACCAAAAAACAAAACCACGAGGCATACATAGATCGCTAAGCCCTGCCTGCACAATCAACCACTTGCCACATGTACTACCCACTCTTCCCATCATTGCACTCCCACAGAGTACACCCGCGGTGTTCTTCAGCACCTCTTCAGGAGTGTGATGCACTGTATAAATGCAGAAACAATGCAATACATAAGAATTGCCCCGTCTTACTTCATGAAATTACAATTCAATATATGTGAAACAAAACCATGAACATTATGGGGCTTATTTATAAGAAACTGACGCATCTCTGCGTTAGAGCAGAGATGCGTCAGTTTCCTTGCGCCGGGCAAAGAAACCCTAGGAACACAAAACAGGGGTTTGATCCAATAAGGCCTATAAAGCGGGGAGGGATCAGTTATAGGACACAAGAAAAATCAAAACCCCCCACACGGCCATTAATTAATCAATTCCAAAAAACACTATGTACACATTAATCTCGTATGTTGAGTCTTTATCTCATTTTACATATGTTCATTTTAGGGTTTATCATTGTCATGAAAAACATATCCATCTGGTACAATCAAAACACACATTTAGACGGACTGCACCAACAATAAACAAAACAAATCACAATATAATATAGTATAACACAAACAAAATGATTCCAAACATCCATTGACTACTGAGCAAACCGGAATTTTGGCCAATAGATCCAAGAAAAATAACAAATGTTTTTTTCTACCCCTTGGTTATAGCATTGGGTTATATAACCTACAGTATGTTACCACACTCAGTAATATCCCAATAATATTAATACTTCTTTTTGAAGGGAAATTAAATTCTTGTTTGAAACCTAGATTGTAGGTTTATCCTTGAGGTGGTGCTCCTAATAGATCCCCATGTAGCAATGCCAACTTGTTTCGACCTCATAAAATGTAGGGGTATATACAAATCATTTTGGAGGTCATCATCAGGGCAATAGAGAAAAACTCGTTCAGTCGTAACCAGAACGGTGCACATACACACGTCAAGTGTGTGGCCGCTTTTCGGCCGTGTTGATGTTGTCAGCAACCGAAAGAATCAGTTATTTATTTGATAAGCCGATATTATCGAGGAAAACTGGACCTGCTTAACTGGTCCCTGTCCTGGTTTGAACCACTAACTCGTGTTGTCGGCTAGGGCAAAGATCAACAGATGCGTCAGAAATTCTGACGCATCTGTCGGCACAAAAGTCACGCATTGCTGGAGTTGTGTCGCAAGCATGACGCAACTCCAGCAAAGCTTGGGGGAGGCCTATACTTAATACACTGCGTCACTGCTTACGCCTGCTATAAGCAGGCGTAAGGTTTTGATGCAGTGGCATCCTAGAAGTGGCGTGGTGAAATCTTGTAGATTTCAGTGCGTCACTTCTACGAGGCTTTCCCGCATGGAAACGCCCACCCTGCATACATTATACCCTTCGCAGGTATAATGTGGCGCAGGGCTTTACAACGTGACGCATCTCCCTAGATGGGTCACATTGTAAATTGGCCGCAACCTGCTGCATTGTTTACGTCTCCGATGCATCACAAAAAGTGATGCAACGGCGGCGAAAAAGTGTCGCAAGGGGCTTGTAAATCTGCCCCTCAGTATTTTAACAGGCAACCAGATGCTCTACACTTAAACCTCGAGATCAAAATGTTTTATTGTGAATGTTTTATAAATGAATCCTAATGAGGACTAATAACCCACAAAAACCGCTGGATTAACCACTAACCTTAGGTTCCAGAGTAGCGTGCATAATTTTATTTATTTATTTATTTATTTATAAAGCGCCTGAATCACCCTCGAAGGGGTATCTCCACGCTATGGAGGTGCTGCAGTAGGCCACGAGGGGGGACATGTTAAAACAGTGCAGTTTTAAGGAGCCTTCTGAATTGGAGGTGATCAGGGCATTGCCGCAGATGGATAGGGAGATGGTTCCAGTAGAGAGGGGCTAGGTGAAAGAAAGCTTTCCCACCCAGTCATGATTTTTTTTGAACCGCGGTACAAGAAGCAGAGATTTGGTTCCAGAGCGGAGTGGCCTAGAAGGTATGTAGTGGTTGAATTTTCATGCGAGATAGCTGGGATCTTTGCCGTTCAAGGCCTTGTGCACAATACAACATATTTTAAATTTGATTCGTTTGTGTACCGGGAGCCAGTGAAGTTGTTGTAGGAGAGGAAGAGAGGCAGTTCTAGGGGGAGCGTTCGAAACGAGGCGCGCTGCCGTGTTTTGGACCACCTGTAATCTGCTCAGCGAGGACTCATTAGCTGAGACCAGAAGGGCATTAAAGCAGTCCAAGCGACTCAGCACCAATGCCTGAATGAGAGTTTTCAGTGTGGACAAGGGGAGGAAGCAGGCCAAGTAAATGGAAGCAGGAGCCTGCGGTGGTTGCAGCATGCTCTTTCATGGTCAATTCCTGGTCTAGGCGTATGCCAAGGTTCTTGACCACTGTCTTGGGCTCCAGAGGGCCACCTAGATCCTCCGGCCACCAATCTGGGGACCAGAGCAATGGTGCATCTCCAAACAGCACAATCTCGGTATTCCCTGCGTTGAGCTGGAGGAAATTGTTCCTCATCCAGCTAGCGATGGCTATCACACCTTCCGAGAAGGTAGACTGGGCCTTGGGAGTGGATTTGTTGAATGAGAATAAGAGCTGAGTGTCATCAGCGTATGAGATTGGTGTAAAACCCAGTGTCCTGAGTAATTCCGCTAAAGGAGCAACGTAAAAGATGAATAAAGTGGGACTGAGACAGGGGCCCTAAGGTACTCCCTTAGTCAGTCCCATGATCTTCGAACGGAAGGGGCCTAGGTTAATAGTCTGAGTTCGGAGAGAGGGAAAGCTCGCCATCCAGTGAAAGGCTAGTCCTTGGATTCCGATTTCTTTAAGTCTCCTGAGCAGGATCTGATGGGAGACCGTGTCTAAGGCGGCCGATAGATCAAGCAGCACGAGTAGTACTGCTTGTACGCTGTCCAGGGACTGCCTGATGTTGTCGGTAACAGCAATCAAAGCTGACTCTGTGCTGTGCCTGGGCCTAAATCCGGACTGAGATGGATCAAGGCATCCCGTGGATTCAACATGGTCAGATAGGTATTTATTGCCTCGATGGCGGGAAAAGGCGCTATATAAACAGGATTACGGTACTATACAGCCCTGCCAAGTCCCACGCATCAGGCGTGAGACTAACGCATTTCAGTGTGGTGATCCGCATCACCGCACTGAAATCGAAAGTCATGCATTTATAGCGCCTCCTCGGCTGTCAAGCCGGAGCGCTGCTAAACGAGTACACTGACAGAACAGTTTGCAGCACGCAGTCCGTGATGTTTGCAGCAGGCTTGGGGGGCAGGCTCAGCCGATCTGGGCTGGCTTAGGCCGGCTACAATGTAACAAGCCTGGCCGCAGCATGAGATTCACTGAGAGCGACAACTCTGTGCGTCAGTGTGGAATTGGCCAATGGCTACGACCAAGACAGCCCACAGACACTTCTGAGACTGTCACAAATGCATATTGGTGGGCCCGGCCGCCCGCGGAACACAGTTTCGGTTTTGTTCACATGCAGCATGCCACTGCTCTCATGAATCACCGCACCTTGTTGGTACCTGCCGAAATGGACAGTGACTACCCCGGTGGTCAACAGTGACCCGGACTGCCGCCGGAGGGCTGGTGCACTGTGACAACCTGCACTACAATACAGTCTAGCACTGTCTGAGCAGCCATGAGAATGCAGTAGTAGCACCTGGACTCATCGACTCGAGTCCTGGACCGGTGTGGCTGCCGCCCACGGTACCCAGGGGAGTTCTCGCAGCATGCTGGCCGGCTGTAACATGAAAGCGCTGCTCGATCCTGGTAAGTGTCACTCCCTTCTGCAATATCCAATCATTTAATTTACTTTAGTTTTGAGAGTGCGTGAAGGTGACGCCTAATGATCTGGATATTTAAAGTTACAGCTGCAGAGGCCTTAAACCTTAACTATAGTGCAGCTGAAATCATGATCCGCGCTGGGGCCCCATTATGTTCCTGTGCACAGGAGGCGGTGTCAGCTGCTTTCACATCACGTTTTTCACAGTAATGGTTTCTCTGCCGTCACTACTTTTAGATAAGGAGGCGAGGGAGACCCTCCTCGCCACCGCAGGGCTTTCATCAGCTCAAGGAAGTAGCTCCAAAGTCTCCTGCTTTAGCCTGCACTCGTGAGTCTGTTGCGAAATTCCCTTTCAGTTAAGGACATTGAATAATACAAATCGTTTGCTTATATAGCACCAAGCCTCTGAACGAGCACATTTTCATGATCCCAGAAGAGCAAAAGGCTGAGGGTGGTAGGGGCAGGATGAGGGGTTGCCAGACTACGTCACGCAAGTCTTTACAGCAGCCACTGTAACCAACTGAGTTATCTTGCCCGCTATGTATATAATTCCCACTCATTTTGAAAGTTATTTCCGAAACAAGGGAAACCTCGCTTGCTTCCCGACACTGTTGTTCTGCTCTTGGTCCTCTCCGTAGACTTCTTGCCTAGTTGTTCTAATTTTTTGCATGCCTGGACCTGAGTTCCTCCCCCTTCGTTGCACAAATGCGGGCTGCCCCGGGTCCATGAAGGGGACCCTCCTAAGAGGGCGGCCCCTCTTAGTGCCACAGGATGGCACACGAGGCAGCCGCCCAGTGTTTGCGACCCCCTAAGGGTCTGCATACCCGCTTCACTTCTGGGCATGAGTGGGCGGGGGGGGGGCGAGGTACATATACCTCTCCCGCCCACTGGGCGCCCTCTTTTCCCGCTGCCCTGACGCCGTTTGGATAGGGCGGACCTTAGCGGGGTCTGTCACTAACATTAATCGGTCATTGGGTCCATGTTTAAGACACTTAGCACACCTGATACTTCTGGAGCCTTTGCTAACTTGGGAGTTTGCCGCCACGTCTTTGTGCCAGCTTCGGGCGTGGGTGCAAAGTAGTGGACACATCATTCTTTGTCAGGCTGACCACGGACAGACTAGTAGTGGCTTGCGGGAACTGACAATCCACAGATACCACTAGGGCTTTCATCACCTACTTGTGTTGGCTGTTGTTGAATGTAAGGGATACCCAATTTTCGCTATAAATGTGAGCTTCCTGGGGGAGGATTTGGTGTCATTTAAGTCAGTTTCTAGCAAGTTTTTAGGTCGCAGATTGACGGGCCTTTCCACATGTCCTTTTGCCTCCTATATAGATAATCGCTCATGGGCAGGGCCCACTGCGGTAGTCAGCATGGGAATTGGAGGCAGGCCTTGGGTTCTCACCCAGCAGGAGCCGGAAGCAATGCGGGGAGACTTAACCCATAGGTTTACACCTGCAGGTAAGGTGGCTAGCCTCCCCTCCCCCTACAAATGGTGGAAGGGCGTACGGTTCCCCACATGTTGTCTATGTAAGAGCTGATGGGATACCCTTTCCAGGCCCCTAATTGTAATTTTCCATGTTGGGCCGGCGACTACGTTTGTCATCGTGATCTATTAGTTTGGGGCAGCTACTTCGCACCGAGCTTTTGTCGGGCGCAATTTGTTTTCATCTATTGACTCCTGCGGTGTAGATCTCTTGTGTATTCACCACTAGGCTAGACGTAGGGACTGCATAGTGGGTACAGGATTCACACAGGGGTGCGGGCCACCAGCCGTGCCCCGGGCAACGCTTGCAGGACACTGGCTACCAATAATTGATAGTGGTCTCGTTATCAATTTTCAGGAACAGCACTTTTCAGGATTAGCATCTGACTGGGGAAAGCGTTTGAATGCGGTGGGAGGAGACCGCCCCTGCGGGGGTTTGCTCCTACCTCTAATTGAGGCATGCTGACAGTTCACTCTTACCGAAGTTCAGGGAGCAGTTAATGTAGGCATACTTTACAAGGTCAGGCAATGCGAGTCATGGCAAGCGCTTTGGCAGTCACTCTTCCCGGAAGGGCAGAGACTGCAGCTTTCAGGGCGGGCCTGAAGCGAAGCGCAGTGCATTATGCAGGGGGATGTTGGGTATCCCAATGTTTTAACGGTACTTCCGTTGGTAGCCACCCAGGGGAGTGGCCGGAGGACAGGTTGAGCGAATTATGTGCAGTGAATTTTGAGTTACCGAAGACAACCCTGTGAGGCATTGGGGGTTTGGCGGGGTGCAGTGTTAGTGTGTTAGTGCTCTGACAGCATGCCCCTTACCATTTTCAAGTGGAACGGGTAATGCGGGCATGATTAAATATGGCAGGCAATGCGGGTCCTGGCAGGCACTTCTACGGTCAGTCCTTTTGCAGGGGCAGCAAACCCAGCGTCGGGGCGGGCTTTGCAGCGGAGCGCATCATGCAGGTGGGACGAGGGGAATCCCAAGGTATTAAAGATACAGCCGTCCGCAGCCACCCAGGGGAGTGGCCGGAGGACAGGTTAAGGTATCATGTACAGGCGAACTTTGAGTCATCCAAAGGCACCCTGTGAGGCACCAGAGGTTTGATGGGGTGCAGTGTGATTGTGCAACTAGGTGCAAGCTGGAGTAGTGGTATAATATGGTGTGCAGTGCTCTTTAAAGGTTGTTAGCATCTGAGCATGTCTTTATTTTGCCAGGATCAAAGGTCTGGGTGAAGGGCCGTCCGTGTGTCCTGTGAGTGGCGCGACGGGCGGAATCCAATAAATGGAGGCATGGGTTTTCCACCACTGACTTATCTTGGGGGACCCAGGCATGCGCTAGCACAGCTTGAGGTAGAAGCTGCAGGCACACTACTGAGATAATTTGGTGGGGGGGTCCCAGGCATGTGCTAGAACAGCTTGCTGTAGAAGCTGCGGCACAGTCTAGGTCAATTTGGTCATACACCGGGGAGGCAATGATTTGACCCTCCGGGGTAGGAGGGCATTGCGGCCAGAAATGAAATCCTCCTGGTATAAGTTAAACAACCAGGTGGGCATGGGTGTTATGATGGGCAGAGATAACCCCACTGTGAGTGTGGCGAGGGGCCCGGTCAGGGGTTGCCGGGGACTCCTCACGCAGGAGAGTTTACAGTGCCAGGTGCAGATTGACTGAACAGGGGGGTTTGGTTTATCAGGCATGGGCTGCTGCATGCTAAGCCACTGGGAGTTTTAAAGAGGATGGGGTGCACCTGCCAGAGTGGGCATGGACTTGTTTTGCTGGACCTAGGAGAGGCCCTGGAATCAGCAACATGGAGGTAAAGAGGCCTACCTTGGTGGGGGGCCCTGGCTGTGACGGTGGCCACACCCAGAGCTGTGGCGGAGTTACAGGGCGATCCAGAGGCTGTAAGGTACAGAAGGGTACCCTCTGCAGGAGCACAGTAAGGGTGCTAAAGCCAAATATCCCCAGGGAGGTCCTCGCGTTGGACCCTGGAGGAGCGACGGCGCCCGTTAGTCCTACGGGCGGTTGTGGACCTGAGCAACCGGGGTTGCCAGGAACGCTCCGCCCCCTTCTGGGGGCGTGAGTAATGGGGTGGACTGGCGGTCCACCGGTGGGAGGGGTTAGCCCCTCCCCCAAATCTGACAAACACCGATTCGATTGGCCACAGTGTAATTTGGCTCATCAGGTGGCAGGCGGCGAGGGGCTGCCTGCCCTGGGATCGCCCGTAAGATAACCCACCATGTTGGCATATTTGTTATGCAAATAAACCTGCAGCAATTTTCTCCACAAAAAGGTGTCTTGTCTGTTTATTTCTACAGGATATTGCTGTGGGGGGATGGGGAGTGTTGCCGATATTGGCACTATGTATTTTCTCCCCAATCACCATGATTGGTTACCAGTCAGCACTGTAATGGATTTGTTGGGAGATAGTGCGAAAGGTAAAAACGGGCATTTCTGCTGTAAGGCTGTCCCAAAAGGACAAATTAGGTTTATACTACAGTGCGCTGTAAACGCAGCTTGTCTGGCTCTGAAGATAGCCCAGGCTGGCTGGCAGTAACTGCCGTAAGGGTAAAAGTAAAGCCCGAATCCAGAATAGCCTATCAGTACCATGCCTCAGAAGCCATGAAAACTGTTGAGTGAGGGCGAGCGGAATTTGGGGATGTAAAGCAGTGGACATGGGCAGCCATAATGAAGGTTCGTGCAGGCTAACCAGCCTGGAACACTGCCTTCTTGGCGAGCTTTCTCCCCTGCAACACTATAACACTTATTTTATTGTGCCCTCGATGGGGTCTCTACCCTTCCACAGTAAAGAATCTGTAACTTGCTGGCGATGGAGTGATGTTCTCTTACTCAAATCTGGTGTGCTGTGAGACTGCCCTTAGGCACTAGGGAGCATTAGAACTCCTGCAACCAGTAGTCAAGCACTGACTACCAAACATACACTTCATTGATCCATAGAATAACACCAAAAGCCTTGACCGTGGAGCTCCAAATGTGCACAAAGTTGAGTTCAGCTGCGTAAAAGTTAGTACAGCTGATAGCTCTGCATTGTAGTGAGTCACTGTCTGCAGTACGATCTGTTTGCAAGGGCACTACGTTAGTGCCCTTCCATTTCTCCATTTCTACAAATGCATTGCTGCATTTTTAAGATCTTCTTAGAGTTTCTCATTGCTCAAATGGGTGCAATTTCAGATATTTATATGTTCCCCTCGTGTTCATGGCTCGATTTTGCTCGCGAGAAAGTGTCACTCATAGTCATTGAAATGTCACTCATAATTTCACTGCAATTATGAAAATGTCACACATGCCAACCTGAAACCTTGGCAGCTATGACTATATACATGGAATTACGGTACTATACACACGGGATTATGGTACTATATGAATACAATATCAGAAGCTAAGAGCCAACTTGAGAACTGCAGTTTTTTCGAGACTCCTTTAGGCTGCTTTCCGTGTATTTCGTTGGTCTGCAATGCACCACCCCCTCTCTATTTCAAAGCTTGCTTTTCCAATCCAAAACATACAATTTAGTGGCCTAATGTTAGCACATAGCCAGTATTTTCATTACATCGTGGGAATTTTCATGTCAAGGTCATTTAAAAAATTGAAAATCCAGCAAACGCTGATATTTTGTCCTCTTTTAAGTATAACGTGAAAAGGCGAATGCAAGCAGAAATCACTTCAAAAATATTTCAGAGCTGACTAAAGAACGTATCAAGAATATTTATTTGCACGCCTAAAACAGAACAGAGATGATTCTACGCAAATTCTTATTCGAGTGCCAATTCCCGGGTCTCACTGCAGAAACCCAAAACGGCCTCAATTTCCATCTAAGAAAGACTGTAATCCTATTCGTTGCATGTGTAGGGTGCATGCAGAGCAATGTTATAGTGAAAAGAAAACGGAGTTAAGTTGAAAATGCAATTGGATTTGTAGGGCTACTAAAATCAAATAAAACTTGGTCGTCCCTGGGTGGGCTCGAACCACCAACCTTTCGGTTAACAGCCGAACGCGCTAACCGATTGCGCCACAGAGACTGATGATTAGTATTCAGCCCCAAAGGTTCATGTGACCTACCCTACTCACTACAGTACTCAAATTCCTTCATGGTGTTCGTCACATTGGCGGCCATTTTAGGAGGATTCCTTTGTTGTGAATAAACCAAGTTCTTACCTAACCAAAATGATACATTGAAATAAACAGTACGCATATAATACCACAACCGACTATTTTTTTCTCAAAAGTCTGAAAATATTTTCAAACACTCAAAACCGACCGCAGCACTAGTTTCCTTCACCTCCTTAATATTGTTGTTGAGGTGAATATAATCTCTATAAAGAACACCAATAAAGGCATACATAAACCCTAAATGCAAGCAAGGAAAATGGGTCTTCTGACCCCGGTTGCGCGGTAAAAGACACCTCTAGGTGGTGCTGCCGTGGCCCTCAAAGCAGTGCATATGCTGCACTATTATCAACCAAGTCCCTGGAAGGGGATGCTCACGAACCCTTTTACGTCTCTCTCGCTCTAGAGATGCCCCAGGCTGTCCCGTGCTATTTAGATACTATGGACCTTGCTGTTTAAGGGCTTTCTTGGCGGTCACGGATTACCGCTAAATTCTAGTGGGCATAAAGTACTCTCAGGCTGTAGAGACCCAGCAAAGACTCTGGGCGGAATGAACACTTGTGAAGACATACCTTTATAGCAAATATAACTCATACGTCTATCCACTGACTACACGCCATATATGCAGTATACACATGCTTTTCCGTAAGCATTGGTGGTTGAGTGGTAGAATTCTCGCCTGCCACGCGGGAGGCCCGGGTTCGATTCCCGGCCAATGCAACTTACCTTTTTAAATTTTTTTGTTTAAACATTTTCTTTAAAAGTGCAGTGTAAAAAGGAAATAACCAATAAACCGCACCTGAATTACATAAGAATAATGTATGTTGTATATATTTGCTTCCAGCGCTCATTGGGTATAAGGAAATCCTTCATACCTTCCAAATTTTAAAAGTATACCTCCGCTGCCCCCTTGTATTCATATGTAAAAATATTTCACTGTTTCAGCCACATGTCAAAATCAGTACGGTTGGTGGTTGAAATGGGGACAGGACAGATTATTTAAAGAACTCACATATTTGGGGGCTGCAGCAAAAAACAAGCATTTGCAATGCAATAGGTCTCGCATTTACGCAAGTTTGAGCTATTGGCATTATAAATGACAATGCATTTTATTTATGTTTTGGTTTTTAAAACATAAATAAAAGGCATTGTCATTTACAATGCCAATAGCTTAAACTCGTGTAAATGCGAGACCTATTGCATTGCGAATGTTATGTTATGTTAATTTTAATTTGTAAGGCGCAACAGCTACCCAAAAAGGGTTTCCCGGCGTCAGCTAAAAAGAAACAGAAGGAAGAGACGATTATTGGTTAAACAGCCAAGTTTTTAAACATTTACGGAAATTCTCATAAACAGTTTCATTGCGAAGCGACACAGGGAGAGAGTTCCACAAAGTGGGGCCTAAGTAGGCAAAGGATCGACCGCCCATGCGTGACAGTCTAATTCTAGGAACAGAGAACTTCGCCTGAGTGGCAGAGTGGAGCGAACGTGAAGGCAGGTAAGGGTGAACCAGAGCCTGCAGGTATTGAGGGGTCACTCCAGATCTGATTTTAAACATGTAGCTCAGGGCTTTGAACTTAATGCGGCTCTCCACCCTGAGCCAATGAAGGTCACGCAGAGAGCCTGAGATTGAGGCAGTTCTGGGTACCTGACAAATCAGTCTGGGGGCGGAGTTCTGAACCACCCGCAGCTTGAATGCTTGTTATCATTGTAAATGTGATAGGTGTAGTGTGTTATGGTGCACTAACATCCTGGAGCGGGTGATAATTTATCGCACACGCACGCAGAAAATAAATCCATTATGTTTGTGGAAATAGGTTGCTGTTAAACTTACCGCAAATATAAATCCAAATCTATTATTGTTGGTGAAGCGGTAGAGTGTGTCTTAGTGCAATTACACATGGAGATCCATCGCAAACGGAAAAGTTAATTTATTACAGTTGGGGGAGTATGAGAGCGTTTTATGAAGGCAGAAGAGGTAGACGGCGCTGGTAACGGGGAATTTAGACGTGGGCCAAGCAGATGAGAAACACAGAGCTGGTCCACTCACTCGGTAAAGGAAACGGCTGCAGAGGCGCCGACTGTGTAGTGGGCTGAAGGCGAGTGCGGCACTCGGTGGTGGGCCCCGCGATACACCTGCTACTAGAAGGTGGGAACACCGGAGGCCCGAGACAGATCGGAGCGGACTCGGCCTAGGAGCGGCCTTATACAGAGTGTGGAAGGCAGCTCTGACCGAAGTGCGGAGCGAGTTGGGAGACGGGATATGCTGGCCTGACACCAGACCGGAGAATAAAGGTAACGGAGCACAGCAGCGCCTGGCCGAAGCGAAGGTGGGGGCCACTAACTACTGGATACGGCTCCCGAGAGTGGAGGAGAACCGGGTTGGCCTACCACAGTGGTGCGGGAGAAGACCGCAAAAAGCGTGCATTGTGTGGCGATCCTGGAGCACGTGGGTTCGTTCCTGATGGGACCACGATCACTGTGCCTGATAGACGGCTGGTAGCTGCTTAGGCGGGCACCGGGAGCCGGAGCTGAGACAGGAGGTCGAAGATGTGGCATAGTCTGCATATGGAATCAGTCGGTGCGTGAAGACGACGGCTGCTAGTGGGACATGGGTGACGCGCGGACGCCTGCGGTCTGTGGGGGTGTCAGCGATAGCCCGATGGACGGAAGGGGAACACTGCATACCACATACCGCTTCACCCACCCCAATAAATAAACCAAGCGCGGTCGCTAAAGTCAGCGGACCGCGCTCCAAATTAATTACATAAATAAACAAGCGCGGTGAAAGCGGCCCGCGCGGCAAATCAATTAGATAAACAAGCGCGGTCCCTAAAGTGAAAGAGGACCGCGCTGCAAATAAGAAACAAAAAAGAGTGCTCACCGACTTATGGAGACCGTGGGTGTAACGCCGCAAGCAAACGATCCAGTCCAGATGGGCGGGGACAAAAGGAGACTGGGCGGTAACAAGGAGGGACTAAGAAGCCTCATTTACAATCGAAAGCCAGCGTTTAGCATTAATGATGACGCAAGCCAATGGAAAGAAGGGGCGGGGCTTACACTCCACTTCTGAAATCTCCTCGATTACAAGAAGCCTCGCAGAGCGAGCAGCGCATGCGCGCTGCAACGCTAGGCGAGACCTAAAAATGAGACTTGGAGTCAGGAGTGGCAGGGCCAATGACAGTCACTCGACAATCAGGCAGTAAATATGAATTATTCTGACGAACAGAAACTGTGCAATATGTGTATTTGCATAGCGTTCTATCCCTGGTGAGGTCTGTAACGCTATTTGGACATGTAGCACGCTATTCCTCATTTGGCTACAGATTTTTGTCGTACACAAGTTGTTGTGCAATTTGTTAGACAATATTGCAGTGGTTGGGCTGCTTCTCACTAGTGCTTATACAGAGTACTACTGTTCCTATCCTTTGGGAGTGATGTAGTATTACAGTACAGGTCAGGGGCACAACTAGACCTGAACTTCGGGTACGGGCTAATACACCAAGCAATGGTGCAGGGCTAACACACCAAGGTATGGGGTGGGATTAACATACCAAGCAATGGGGAAGGGGCCGTCCACATCGCCAAGGACTAGGAATGTATCCATTAATTTACCACTGAGTCATTCTTGCATTCACCCACTTGTTCACTGGAACCTATGGCATTCAACATTGGTCCATTAAGAAAAAGTAATCAGGCTTAAAATCTTTATCATCATCATCATCATCAAAGTATTTTATTTCGGTCATATTACCATAAAAGTGCAAATGCAATAAATACATACAGTACATGAAAAAGCAGCCGTCATAGATACACAGTCTCATGTCCAGTTACTGACCTATTAATCATTAAATCTTTATCATTAGCACATCCCCAAGACCTACCATAACAGGCATAAGCCTTCTAACAAGGCAGACATCAGACATAGACTACATTTCTAATACCTATAAAATTACTGTTGGCAAAACTCCTGAGGAAGGTCTAACAAGGACTATCACAGTCCAAACCTTTGAAACTCAGCGGCTTATTCAAAGGAGAAACCAATACCAAAACCCTTGCCTACTACAGTAATTTGTGAGAATCCGAGTAACACAGTGTCTGTCTGCAGGCATGTTAGACAGTTTTACAACAATCCTTCCTTAATCCATCCCGCTTTAAACCTTTAGGCCAATAGCCTCCAACATAATTTTCCCAATGAGCCATCTCTACACTTTAAAGAACTGGTAACAATTTCTCCTCAGGATGTAGTCCACCCCTTTGCTTACCAAGGTACTGCTCCTCTAGTGCACTGGTGCTAGTATGCTTCCAAGGTAGGCTGGTCCCCTCCTCGCTCCCCAGTGCACTGACCTGCTCCTCTCTCCTCACTATGCTACCCACACTTTCTCTTGGGGTGTTTCCTTCTCAATGGGCCAGTTTGTCCCTATCTCTACCATTGTTGTCAAATGAATCCAGGTGTTTCCCCCAGGAGGCTGCTGCTCTCCTGTTTTCAGAATGTGCTTTCTTGTCACACCCATGGCGCAGCTCTCTCTTAGGGCGTTGCCCTCCGAAAAGGGGTATTGCCCATGCTGCGACTGCTACATCCAGCTCCTCATCAGTGTAGCCTTCTCTCCTTTCTTGGTGCTTTCCTGTCATTCTGAACACACTACTATATCTCTGGATGCTCCCTCCCCTTAGGCTGTGTTTTCGTCTTTGGATTCCCCACCATCCATCACTAAAACACACATACTCTTGGGGTGCTGCTGTTACTTTTAGCTCTACCCAAGGCCTATTGAGTACTGCTTCACTTAAGGAAACCCTCTCATGGTGCTGCCTTTCATGAATGAAGAGCACTCTCTGGTAAATCCTTTGCAGGGTACTGTTTCATTTATATATGGTGTTGTTGTATCTTGGGACGATCTCCCCTCTATGCGAAACCCCTCGTGGAGTGCAGTGCAGTGCACCTTCACTGCATACTGCTTCCGTACCCCGAAGACGAGGGGAAGATCTTCAAACTGCCCCCGAGCTACACTAGAAAAACTGTCACTTCACGCACTAGTCACCAGAAAGTTGGACTACAGCATAAGTACTCTCAAACATTTTCCCAAAGGCCAAAAAGTTTGGTCTGTGATGTGACCGAGGGCCGCACTGATTCCAGGAAGGTGGTGGGGGAGGCGGCAGTCTTGGGGGGGAGGGGGTGGTCAGGGGGTGAGGGGCTGGGGACTGTAAGGGGAGTGTAGGGGAAGTGAAACGTACATCTAGTGGCTGAATTGCACAATGTGAAACCAGAAAACCAGGGATCAATCCTGGCTTCCCCATTTGATGAAATGTGTGATTCTAGGCAATTGTTTTATTTCACTTTCCCCCCTTTTTCTTCATTATCACATATAAGAGGACCTTGAAATACATGACTTCAGGATATGCACTGTACGAAGCCTTCTTCTGTGTATGATTTAATAAACTATAACATTGTCGATACATAATAGCAACCCATGCCACCCAAAGAGTGCACATAACAAGTGACTTGCCTCTTAGTTCACTATTGTGATTGCTGTCAGTGTGGGTGGAAGGAAACATGAATGTTTCTTAAATTCATGTTTGAAAAATATCACTTAAAAAAACACTTATCAATGCACTGATATAATCTGATGTACTAAGGTGAAACAGTTCTGCGTGTTAATAAAATGCACTTTTTGAATTTTTAAGAGACTTTGTTATATTTTCATATGTTTTGTTGCAAGATGTCTTTAAAAATGAAAGTGTTCCTAAAGTTAAATGGTGCACGAAACCTTAGTTACTTCCTTTCTATAACTTCAATTAACCTGAAAACAAATGCTTGCCCTTTATTTAACATCTTCTGTTAGGGCTGATTTAAGTAAACAGCAGTCCAGTGATGCTGTTGACCAGGGGGCCGCATCTAAAGGTTAGGAGGGCCGTATGCGGCCCCCGGGCCGTACTTTGAGCATCACTGGACTACAGGAACACCCTCCATACCAGGATCACCATGCAACACAGCAGAAGGCTACAAACCATCCAGAACTTGGCAAACAAACTCCTTCAACCTCCTACTCAGAACTCACATCACCTCAGGGAACTACATTGGCTCCTGGTACACAAACACATTCAATTCAAACCCCTCACACACACATTCAAGGAACTACACAACTCAGGCCTCACGTCCACTCCTCATGACTCCTACTCGCACACATCCCACGCATACAGAGAACCAGATCAGGGCAGCAAACCTTCTCTTACATTGCTCCAGAATGGCCTCCCATGCCACATCAGAGCCTTCTCCGCTCTTCTTGAAATTTGCAGGAGGATGAAGGTCTGACTTTTGGTTTTCAATTTACCAGCTTACCATAGGCAGGGCTAGGCCCACACACCTGCTCAGCACCAGGATACACTCGTGGGTGAGAGCGCACAAAATAACATTACATTAATGTTAAGAGCCACGAGGGGTGTTTGAAGTCTAGAGGTATTGTTGTCATTCCGCTCCACTACGGGTTGTACTTCTGTTATAGCAGACTATCTTACGGCTTATTTTACAACTGTTAACTTGTATTAACTTGGGATGGACGGATATTGACATCAGGTGACATAGGAGGGAGAATGATAGTATATATAACCGGTATCAATTATTTATGTGGTAACCCTTTTTAAAGATGGCTTGTGTGATGTTGGTATTTGTTATAAATAATGTAACTTTTATGGTAATATTTTTTATATGCCGAATAAAGATTATTATTATTATATAACATCACAAAATGTTACATAAAATAACATAACCATGCTATCACAATTGCAATCCTAACATCTTAGTTAAAAGTACAATTTATTGACACCCTAAAATATATACACTGTAAAAAGTAAAACAAACAGTGAGGAATAATACAATATAATATACAAGATATGAATAACGAATACAAAGTATTGATGCCAAATTGCAATAAAAATATACTGAAAAAGGAAAACAATGTTTGCAGTCACTAGAAAGATTGCTTTCACTGTGCTGTTCACAATCAAACGTTCACTGTTGCAAGGATTGTGATCCTCCTTCACGGGAAAGAAAGAACAATGTTATTCAACGAGAGGGGCTCTAACTACTGCTCTATCTGGGAAAAATGAATCCCATTGTACGTTTGCAATCACCAGCTGATGTGGGTAAGAAGTAAAAATACAATCAGAGACACAGCATGGTCTGGACACTCTGAAACAACCTCAGTAACACAGTTACTCATTAATATCTACGTTTTCAGTGTTCATGTTTAGGAGTTTTTGTCCGGGAAACCCACTTAATTACACTTGCCTACATGGGCTACTTACGTTTTCCACCCTCACACATGGCATCATTGCATGGGTGTTAGTCCCATTTACATTAGTTAACCTCCCTTACGTCTCAGGATAGGTCATGGGGTTTAGTCGCATCTTCTCGTACTTTGTTACCCTCACACAGGGTGTGTCTGTTTGGGGTCAGTCCCATTCACATTAGCTTACGACCTTTTGTCAGGGGTAGGTTATGGGTTTTATTCCCATCTTCTCTTACACTTTTACCCTCACACAGGGTGTGTTTTATGGGTTATAGTCCCATTACTACATTTCACAGTATGTGACCTCTACACGGGGGTTGTCCTTACACGGGCTTTCATTTTATGGGTCTCAGTCCCATTTGCTGTTATTTTCTCGCAATGTTATTCTTATACTATGTTACATTGTCGATTTGAAAACGCAACGTTATTCTTATATTATTATATTGTCAATTTGAAAATGGGGGAGGATGAGTTATACTCATTGTATTTGCTTCTCATCTTCTCTGTTTTCTCTCTTGTCCAGTTCTCCACGTGATGTTATATTCTTTTCATCATTGGTATCTGGACTACATTGGTTGTTTGTCTTCCTTGTCCCCCGCCTTTCCCTCATTGTAGCTTCATTCTATTTCTTCCTGGTTTAGGAGGAGATCCGTCCTTCTCTTCTTTGTGTGTCTGTGTGTAAGGCTGGTGTTTAGGTCGTGTTGTGCCTTGTCCTTCCTTCCTTGCTTGCCTGCCTGGCCAGTGGGTGTGTTTGGGGGTAGTCTTTGGTGCGTCTATGTCTTTCTGCTAACTTGTTGTTTCTCTCGCCTTTTTACTGTTTTCTTCTCTTTTGTATTTCGTTGTTGGAGAGTATGGGTCATTTCCATTTGTGTACATTTACCCATTGCTTCCACTTAGTTTTCCTCCACCTATCTCTTCGCTCGTTCCTATCTGTCCTCATCTTCATTTCTTCTGCTGTTGCTTCTGTGTTTCACTCTGTTATTCATTGATTGGGTTCTTATTGTTATTTCACATTCAGGTATTGGACTATTGCTTCTGTTGTATAAGAAAGGGGGATATGTAGTATCCTGTCCATGTTATTGTTATATACAAAACAAAAGGAGAGGAAGGGATTTTCCCAAAATAGGGGGGGGGAGATACTCCTGGTCCCCTTAAAGTCTAATAATCCAAACAAAGAAAGGAGTATCACTCAAAGACAGAAGACTGTCTATATGGTGTATATGGTGTTGGGACAGAGACACAGGAAGGTGATTATCCTTTTCTAAAAGACTCTCACTCACCAACCTAGTTGGTGACATGCTTCATCATTGAGGTCCCACTGAATAGCCGAATGCTATCCGGGTGTGCTGCGACACCTGATTACAGTGGAGCTGGTTGTTGTGTGAAGTGAGAAGTGAGTGACTTAATCGTGTGGTTTGTAAATTGGCCAGATATGACCCTTTGAAAGCCTTTATTCTGGGGTAACTGGACAATATTAAAGTAATATGATGCCAAGAGGGTTAAATTGACCTTCCGGTATCTCTTGATAAAATAAGTGCAGTGAAGAAGTGCATTAAACGGTCAACATGTTTCAACCTATGAATGGTACTACTAGGCTTTCTTCAGGACCAGTGGTTGTGACCCGGAGGTATACACTCGCTAAGGTGTACTCTACCCTTGGTCACTGAAACCGAACCATGTACTCACGGTCAGGTGTCCTTTTCTTCAATTCGAAAAAAGGACATGGTTCGGTTTCAGTGACCAAGGGTAGGGTACACCTTAGCGAGTGTATACCTCCCGGGTCACAACCACTGGTCCTGAAGAAAGCCTAGTAGTACCATTCATAGGTTGAAACATGTTGACCGTTTAATGCACTTCTTCACTGCACTTATTTTTATCAAGAGATACCGGAAGGTCAATTTAACCCTCTTGGCATCATATTACTTTTAATATTGTCCAGTTACCCCAGAATAAAGGCTTTCAAAGGGTCATATCTGGCCAATTTTTAAACCACACGATTAAGTCACTCACTTCTCACTTCACACAACAACCAGCTCCACTGTAATCAGGTGTCGCAGCACACCCGGATAGCATTCGGCTATTCGGTGGGACCCCAATGATGAAGCATGTCACCAACTAGGTTGGTGAGTGAGGGGTCTTTTAGAAAAGGATAATCACCTTCCCTGTGTCTCTGTCCCAACACCATATACACCATATAGACAGTCTTCTGTCTTTGAGTGATACTCCTTTCTTTGTTTGGATTTTCATGTTATTGTTATGCCATTTTCACCTCCTGCTCAGCCAGTGTGTGTTTGTGCTGTGTGCTGGATGGAATGTTGGAGTGATGATGCGCTTCGGAATGTTGGGAGCCTGTGTGGTGAAGTGAGAGTTGAGCATGGGCTGAGCAGCAGGCAGGCTGCTCCTGGTGGGGCTGTTCTTCAGAACCTGTAACCTACTACAGTAAAACATCTTGAACTTCATCCTACCTGCGTGGACTTCATTACTACAGATAGACACTATAATTTGGGTGTCATCAGCATAAGATAGCACCTCTAGCCCAAAGGATCTTACAACCCTGGCTAGAGGGGCAACATAAATGTTAAAAATGGTAGGGCTCAATGATCAGCCCTGAGGGACCCCACAAAACAAATGATTGGGGGCTGAGTAAAATTGATCCATCCTAACTATCTGTGACCGGTCCGTAAGGAATGAGGTAAGCAGTTTAAGAGCAACACCTCTAACCCCCATTTCCGTAAGCCTGCCTACCAGTCTCAAATGAGATATGGTATCAAAGGCCGCCGTCAGGTCCAGAAGGATCAGGAGTGTAGTATGACCAGCGTCCACCTGACCTCGGATGTTGTTAATTACAGAAGTTAACGCTGTCTCAGTACTGTGATCACTTCTAAAACCATGCTGAGAGCCATCGAGCAGCTGATGTTTCTCCAGATAGGAGCTGAGGTGAGAGTTCAGATGTTTCTCCAGGATTTTTGCTGGGACAGGTAATAGAGAGATGGGGCGATAATTTTTTTAACTCAGCGGGATCTAAAGAAGATTTATTTAAAAGGGGTTTAACCACCGCAGTTTTCCATGAGGCGGGGTACTGCCCAGATGAAATAACTGCATTAAGTATTGAGGTAAGGTGAGGTACAATACCCTCCCTTCCTAATTTCAAAATCTTCAAAGGGCAAGCCTCCAGCGAGGAACCAGACTTGATTCCACTTAGCAGACGATCCGTATCCTCTTGTAATAGAGGGGGGAAGGTAAGTAGATCTTCTGCCTTCACCGGGGTTACGTGGATATTCAAAGAGAGGAGGGGCATGGGAGGACCTACTTTAATGGCCTGGGCATTGAGAAGCTCCAAGGAGGAATATATTTCCGTGATCTTGGTTCGGAAAAAGCTCGCCATTCTACCACAGAGGTCTTGAAAGGTATTAATGTGAGCCGGGGCTGAAGGGACAGAAAGGGACTTAATTACATTGAAAAGTTCCCTTGAAGACCTCAAGTATTCTGTCACCTTGGAGTAGAATTATACTTTTTCCTCAGTGATGGCACTTTTATATTCCCTTAGTCTTAGTTTGTGCAGATCTCTTTCGGCGGGATTGAGATCTAAGCGCCAAATCCTTTCTTGATGTCGGCATGCTTGTCTGAGTTTCCTCAGTCTTTCTGAGAACCACGGAGCAGAGGGTTTTTTTCTGGCCGCATAATGCTCCTTAAGGGGGGCTAGGGAGTCCAAGGCAACTAAAAGCCAATTGGAAAACTCAGCGTATGCCGAATTAGCATCAACATGAGGGGACCATTGATGGCCAATAAGCATGTTGAGAAGGGCCTCCTTACTAATCAGGCCAAGGTTTCTCTTCTTCTCCACCCTCCTCTTATTGTTAGGCGCTATATGGGATACCGGAATCTGAAGCTTAAAAGGGATAGCGTAGTGGTCTGACCAGGGGAGTTGAATAGGTTCCTCAACCATAATCCGAGAATCGTTAGAGAAGATACCATCTAATATATGTCCTGCCTAATGGGTAGGGCTCATGACCAATTGAGATAGACCACAGCAATTCATTGTTTCTAAGAGGACTTGTGTTTCTTTACATCGGGTCCTCTCAAGGTGAAAATTAAAATCGCCCAGGAGTGTAAGATTAGATCTTGCCAAAAATGGTTCAATTAGATTGCTAAAATCCTGACTGAAAGACGCTCTCGGTCCTGGTTGGCGATAAGTCACAACTCCGATGAAGCTTTCAGTCGGAAGAACCTTCAAGGAGAAATATAGCGCCTGGTACAGGTTGGAAGAGGTCGTAAGTGGCTCAGTATGGCACGAGTAGACATCTTTATACAGAATACCCACGCCCCCCCCCCCCCCCCATTCTCCCTACCCTGTCAAATCTTGATAGGGCATATCTGGAGGGGATTGCCTCTACCAGGTCCGGACCAGAGCAATCTCTGACCCAAGTTTCCGTGATAAATACCCAGTCCGGCTTACGGAGTGACACAAAATCCCTGAATTCTAACTTGTTCTTGATGAGAGATCTTGCGTTAATAAGGAAGCCCAAGAAGGAGTTATTCGCCGGTGTGGAAAGGATCAGGTGATCCTCCATGGAGGTATCGCTAGCGCCAAACAGCGGATGTGTACGTTACACAATGAACACTCATATGCCTGACAGTCAGCCAGAGCTTCCAGGTTGATGTACTTACAAGGAAGGTCCCTCTGCATCTGTAGATCAAGAAGCTGATCTTTAGAATGAATAAGAGGATAATGCAGGTCTGCAGAGAAACGGCCAGAGTTCCTGGCACAGGGCGCAATCCGGGCGCGTCCGACCCAGCATGCCCTAAAATAGGCTGGGTCGGAGTGCTGGTGCACATCAAGGATGCGCCTTGAACACTACTCTGGTAGGTTTGGAGGTGGTCCTTGTGAATATCTCAGAGCCATCTCCAGTCTGTCAGCATGTCCTGATGCCGCTCTCATTCTCCATCTATGCCCCCCATATAGTTTATCTCCTTTCTAGCAATGCTCTCCCCTCCTTTAGACTGATTACTACAATGATAGCTATGTGCCGCACCTAGAAGCTGGACCCCTGGCATTTTCTGCACTTTAAACATATTAATAAATACATACAATGATAATTAAATAAATAAATTAGGGGCCTCTCAAACTTAAATAAATTGGGGACCAATCAAACTGAGCCAACCAAAAACAAATACAAGCTTCCAGGACAATGTTTGTGGTGGAAATCACGAAAAGGTCAGCAAATCCCTCTTGCAGAATTTATCAAGCCGAGCCACCAGTTCACAGAACAAATCTGCCCAGGTTCTTCAGATTGCACAAGCATGGAAAAACCTTGCTTCTTGTTGATTTGCAAGTGAGATGATTCCCTAAAAATGTTTGCCAGGGCCACAGTCAAAAAGACAGTGAATTGGAAAGGAAACTGCTGGTATTCCAAGGGCCTCACTTACGAGGTTGTGGTGCAGGGCAGTGCCGCAAGGAATCTTGCTGCACTGTGTCAAAAGAAAAGGGCAGGAATGTGCTGTATATATGAGATACGGCACATTCCTGTCCTTTTCCCCTGCGCTGGCGTACAATGGGCTGCCATGCGCCAACGTAGACACCCTTGCGCCATGGTGCAAGTGTGTCTGCGTTGTAGGTGGTGATTGTTTCTGTGCAGGAAGGGACACCTTCCTGCACAACAACAATCACGAGAGGTGTTTTCCTCTTTCTATGTGTGCAGAATGCAGCACACATAGAAAGAGATAAAAACAAGGAGAAATAAGGATATTTCTCCTCTTTGCGCCTCCCTAACGCCACCCCTGGGGTGGTGTTAGAATCTGACGCAGTCCCAGGATTATGATTCCCCGTATATCTGGGAATGCTTCAGATTCCATGGGTGTTGCGTGAGAACACCCACAGCAACACCCATGGAATGCCCCTTTCACGCAGTGGTCTGCATGAAAGGTTCACATATTTACAAGGCCGTGAAAAGCCATGCAAAGTGGCTTTGCTTAGTCTTGTAAATTACTGCAGCACATTGCGCCACTGGAGCATCAAAAAAGTGATGCTCCTGCGGCGCAAAAGTGCTGCTAGGGGCCTCGTAAATGAGGCCCTAAGCATTTAAGCTCCCCGCATTTGCATGCTACCTTCCAGTAGCTGTAATTCTGTGCTTTCTCTCAAAGGCACAGGGAAAGGGTAGAAATGGTATAGTACCATAATATCATGGATGAAATATGCGCTACAAAAATGTCTTAATCTAAACATTAAATACGAAAATATTGTGAAAGTAAGTATATACAGGTACGTATGGATTTGCTAATGTTAACAGATGGAGGACTGCGAGGCCAATAAAGTTTCCATTCTCCTCGGGTGCAATTCACTTCATGTGCCGATTGTTCTGTCAAGGGCCCTGAGATACTTATGCGGGAGCAGAATGCAACTGCTCATCTCCAGCATGTTTTTGTATCAGCCATGAATAGGACCATGTGGCGCACTGACTCAAAGCATGGGTGGAGGGCTTAGGAAGTGGATACCGGGGAGTAAATCCTGTGAAAAGCGAGATCCGATTAGCTGTATGCTTCAGGGGTAAATACTTAATATGGGCGTGGGGGCTTTGCCCCTCCAATATTTTCTGCTTCCTGTTTAGTTTAATTAAAATAAAATCTGTCACAATGACCTGAGGGTCAGGCAGCATCAGGGCTGTTTGACAGGCACATGCACTGCAACGCATGTGCAATGTCACATATTATTCAGGGCTTGCCTTCTTTCAGCCCTGGCCTTCTTCACCTGTTAGGACTGTAGGGTCACTTCCCTCCGTGACGTGGGGCACCCTTACTGATTTTAAAGCAGACTGGTTGCATCAGGCTTGGGGGGATGGGTTCTTGCAACAAGGACTTATGGTTTCAGCTTCTTCAGTGCCCAGACCACTGCAAAGGCTTCCATCTCTATTGCATTCCACCTCAGTTCCCGGGGAAGTAACCTCCTACTGGTGAAGACTACAGGTTGATCCAGGCCCTCTTCAATGAACTGTGAGAGCAGGCCCCCTACGCCATGCTCTGAGGTGCCTGTCTGTACAATGAATTCCTTAAAAAAGTCAGGGGCCTTGAGCACGGGTGCTGTGCACATGACCTCCTTCAGAGAATAAAAAGCGATCTGCCCCGCCTCCGTCTAGATAAGCTGTCTGGACTGCTTCCTTAGAAGTCAGCTCTGTCAAGGGTGCAACATTGGTGTCATACCCCTTGACAAATTTCCTATATTAACCAGTGAGGCCTAAAAAAGCTCTCATCTTTGTCTGAGTCTTTGGGGGGTTTCCCAGCCAGAATGATCTCAATCTTGGCCTGGAGGGGCTGCACCTTGCCTCCTCCCACTTGGTGTCCCCAGTAAATCACGGAATCCTGCCATATCTGGCACTTACTGGCCCTGATAGTCAGGCCTACCCTCTGCAGAGCCTGAAGCACTTCCCTGAGGTGGTGCAAATGGTCCTCCAAGCTAGAACTGAAGACCGCAATATCGTCTAGGTAGGCGGTACTGAAGTTCTCCAAACCAGCCAAGACCTGGTTGACCAACCTCTGGAAGGTGGCAGGAGCGTTTTTCAACCTGAAGGGCATTACCCGGAACTGGAAGTGTCCTTCTTGAGTAGAGAACGCAAATCTCTCTTTGGCCTCCTTAGTCAAGCCAATCTGCCAGCACCCAGGTGTTAAGTCCAACATCCTGAGGAACTTGGCAGCTTCTAACCGATCTATGAGCTCATCAGCTCTGGGGATGGGATGTGCGTCCATCTTGGTGACAGCATTGAGCCCCTGGTATTCCATACAGAACCTAAGTTCTGGGGTGGCACCTGAAGGAGCAGACTTGGGGAACGTTACACCTATGCTGGACCAAGGGCTGGTTGAGGGCTCAATAACCCCTAACTCCAGCATAATGCTGGCTCTCACCTTGTCAGACAGTCTGTATATTTTAATCTTCACAAAAATGCTGTCCTCAGTATCAATATCATGGTTACACCATGTAGTGAGTACTGGGGTATGAGGAGAACAGAGAAGCGAACTTCCTCAACAACTGGTGGCAGTTTCTCTGTTGTTCTAAGCACTGGCGTAACAAAAGTTGAGGGGGCCCCCTGCAAGGTACATGGAGGGGCCCCCATTCTGGATTGAATCTGGAGCTCTCAGGACTGACTACTGTGCTGAGGGGGCCCCCTGCAGCTCGGGGGATGCGGGGGCCTGTGTTACGCCACTGGTTCTAAGGACAATGTAAGGGAGAGGCCGACACCCACCACTGACCATCCTGCTCTTTGAAAGAAAGGAGGTAGATGAAAGTTTCCCTCTCCTCCTCCACTCCATTATCTGTGACTAGGATCATGGTTACTTCGGACCGCTCAAAGTGGGGTTTGAGGTGATTGAAATGCAAAATCATTAAAGGGTTCCTGTGAGTCTTAAGGTCCACAAGGTAGGTGACCTCACTCTTGCGCTCTTTCCCTTTATAGGGCTCAGACCAACGGTCTTGCAAGGCGCTGGGCTCCACCGGCTTCATAACCCACACTTTTTGGCCAGACTGAAACTCTACCAGAGTAGCCTTCTGGTCATACCACTGTTTCATGACCTCATGGCTGGCTTCTAGATTTTCCTGGGCTTTCTTCCAGAGCACTTCATCCGCATACAGAGTGCCAGCATGTAGCTGACCGCATCATCCGGGGACTTCCTAGGAGCTTGCTCCCAGCCCTCTTTAACCAGACTGAGAAGTCCTCTCACAGAGTGCCCATTCAGAAGTTCAAAGGGGCTCAAGCCAACCCCCTTCTGTGGTATCTCCCTATCGGCACACAACAGGCATGGTAGGCGGACGTCCCACTTCCGCCTCAAGGGCTCTGACAGGCCCATGATCATGACTTTAGGGTCTTGTGTAACCTCTCAGCAAGCCTATTAGTTTGGGGGTGGGAAGGAGTGGAGAACTTGTAGGTTACCCCGCACTCCTTCCACATGGACTTCATGTACGCCGACATGAAGTTGGTACCACGGTCAGATATCCCCTCCTTGGGGAACCCCACACGGGTAAAGATCTCCATCAGTGCCCTGGCTACTGCAGGCGCAGTCACCGTTCTCAGAAGTATAGCCTTCGGGACCGAGTGGCATGGTCCACCAAGACCAGGATGAACCTGTTGTCAAGGGCTGTCTTCGGGTCCAGAAGCCCAACAATGTCGATGCCCATCCTTTCAAAGGGAGTGCCAATGACATGGAAAGCCTTGTGCTTTTCTCCTGACTTGCCCCTGGCAGGTAGGGCATGACCTGCAGAACGCATCTGAACCCATCCTCATCCAGGGCCAGTAACAGTGGGTGACAAGCCTTTCAAAGGTAAAACAAGCTCTGTCACGCCAGTCAAAAACTGTCAACAAGCGTCTGAACCCTCCTTGGCCTCCCTCTTATTGGGTGAAACTGGAACTGGTAAAAAAACACAACCCGTGAGAGACTATCTTTCCTTTGCTTTACTGTCTGTAGGGCTTACTTCCCTTTGGGCCTCTGCTGTTACAGGACCTTTCTTTAAACAAGCTGTGAATAAGTCAGGGAGATTTTTTTGTATTTGTATGACAAGAACCAACTTGCTAAGAAAGCTGACGCATGGATAGTCATAAACTCTTATGAGCCACCAAAACCTAGAATCATATTTGAATACCTCTTACTTATATCAAATTAAGTTAAAGTTTATGAGGTTACGGCTGAGTGAGTTTCCCACAAAAGACATGACCCCTTATTGGAAGCATTGTTGGTCTACTCAAACCTGCCGTCTTTGTGAGTATGAACAAGAAACTGTAATACATCTTTCGTGTACCTGTCCGAAACTGATTGATGCACAGAGGCACTTTTTGTGCAAGCACTTTAACATATCACAAATAAGATCTTGTAGGGTAGCTTTGACATTTTGGTTTTATACATACATTTTACTAATTACACAGATGCTTTTAAGTATCCATTTTGTTCATATTCCCTTCAAATTTAGATCTTCTTGTTGATTTATTTTTGTATTTTTTTTTATTAACTATACATATATAATTTGAATAAGTACCAGTCACCAAGTAGCATGGCAGGGGGGAGGTCACTGCATCACACAGGGCCAGCCAACATATATGGGCACTGTACTCGAGACCTGTGTTTAACACCTCACAGAGAAAGGGCATTGTGAGGCTTCGTGATCAATTTATTTTAGACAATGTGCTAGAATATAAACTACTTTACTCCATTTTTAAAAACTATCATCAGGGGAGATTTCCGATGAACCTCTTTTGTGACAGTTGTGCTCACATGCTGCGTTTGCTAGCAAATTAGTTAAATTCAGGACTTGGTCTTATGCCCCACCATGTTCAAAGTTCCCCCAGCCCCTACTGATTTATGCCACCAATAAACGGCTCTGTGAAACATACCGAAACAAAAGTAGCTCAAACGTGAGTAAAAAGAAAATAACGTATCTTGTCGGCAGCAATAAAATCTGCCTTGCTACATGCAAACAGGCTTCATTAGGCTCTGATGACTATTGGTGTTTGCGACAATGTTATCATTGGTTAAAACTCTTCCCAAGGCATCGTGGGAATTGTAGTTTTATTCCTGCACTGTATTTAAAGCCAGAATAGGTAGGAATATTGCGAGCCTCTTTTCTTGCCATAAAATGAATGCGCCTAATTATTCAGTTGTACTCATGGGCACAGGATCACCTAAACACCAGGGGTTGCAAGTAAGTGACCTCATGTACCGTTTGTTCCTCCTACATTCACATCAGTGGGTTGACCACCCTGCCTCACCCCCTGACAGCCTTTGATGTCCCACGGACAGGGAGTGGAAGCTGAAGAGGGTAAACCTGTCTCCTTCAGCCATCTTTATAAGACTAGCATTACATGAAGGCCATTGTATTAGCTATTTCACCGTCCCACCAGAGCGCTCCAGATTGCAACATATGACTTGCAAATATTCTTATTGCGAACGGAAAGCGGTGACACAAACGGCAACGTGTCATTTTGCCTGCGGCTCCGAATAGCATTGCACGAGTTTTTCCTGTTTGCTTACTGTTCTTGCTGCAGCTGCCACTGTACTAGGAGAAACAAGGGGCCAAGCAGAGATAACGGGATCTCTTCACCGCCCTTCTTGTTCATCTGATTATGTATGCCCTTACAGGCGCTGATTGAAGCAACTCCCACCACCGCCATTTTATATCCTTTTTTAAGGCGCTCGCCCTTCCCTCAACCCTTCCTCCATCTTCTGGTTGTCACAGTCTCGTGTTTACCGCTACCTTCCCATGCTCCAGAAGTCGTCCTCATTCTGAATGTGCAAAAGAAATGTAATGCATGGCGTACTTTGATGGGTTTTTTTTTTAATAAAAAGTAAATGGAAACAAATAAAATAATTGTTGGCCAGTACGGGGATCGAACCCGCGACCTTGGCGTTATTAGCACCACGCTCTAACCAACTGAGCTAACCGGCCACTGAAACTTAGCAGAAAGAAATTTTCTTCTGAGAGAAAGTATACATGGGACTAGATAGTTTCTCCCCCACCATAATTTTTGCGCCTACCCTTTCAACTACTTAGAGTATGATACAGAAAATATTCCTAAACATCTGATCTTCCATTTCTGCATAATTAACATAAACTCACTGATGCACATGCGCACACTCACCCCCTTACATTTTTTTCACATATTGGCCAGGTACAACACCAAACATTGTTGAGTACAATGGTGTTCAGTTTGTGTGTTGTGTAGTTTGTGTGTACATACTACTTTTACGCACACCAGGAAGAGTAGTGACACTTAGAGTGCAAGCTTTTCCTACAAATAGAACTTGTACTACAGAGAAACATCAGTGCAATTGTCAGTCACACTCAGAAATGGCATTCATTGCACACAGAGTACAGCTGAAGAGCAAGCAACAACCCTGCAAGCTACCCTTACAGTGCTTGGAGAGAAGCCAATAAAGGGGAAGAGAGAGCCTGCCAGGAATGTAAACAAGCATTTGCAAAGCCAATAGGTCCAACCTTGGCAAGGCAAGTCTGCAATGTGTTTTTGAATGTTTTTTTACAAGTATGTGAAATAGATAGTAAAAATAGGGATGTGCAGCATTTGTATAATTTGCATTTTCTTAATGACATGAAAAACCAGGAAAATTATGCAAAATTATGTGCAATGGAAAACTTGGCATTTGGCACTATATTTTAGCATGAAACATGTCTTCACAATCATTTTGAATGCAAGGACTCTTTTTGCAAAATAAAAAAAGCACAAAAAACACAAGCGGTTGAAACAGCAGCTACTCACATTCTGGTCGTTTGCCTTGTTCCAGTGCACTCGAGCAAATTTTTTACTTCAAACACCTCATAATTATGTGATGTGGCATAATAGCATAATTTCGGGAATTTTGCGTAACAAGCATAACATGAAATTACCAAAATTAAGCAAGCTTACGCCAGTGTGACTGAAACTTCACCCAGCCGTAATGAAAAGGGTCAAAGTAATAAAAAGTAAAAATACAGCTTTCTAAAGTTGATGTAACTGTTTGAAAAAAGTACGGAAAAAGTGAATCATTGAAAAAATACATTTACACAAACAATATGATATGAAAGCAGAAATTGGCCTAACAGCCCCTGCACTCTAGTAAGTTACCTTTTAGCCGTATGTGCACATGTGGTAGAATAAAATACCATCACTCACAGTAAAGAGGGCTGACACGATGCCCCATGCTGTCGCCTCTGGAAGAAGGAAGCAAAATGTGAATAGCATTGGAACAGACGAAGGGATGTTGAGGGCTGACTGAACTGCTCTCTATGTTTATATACATATGTAAGTATTTTTGTTATGATTTTTTTTACCAGGACATGAGTCTGGCAAGACTGCTAACATAACAGGTGTATTTGTAAAGCACACGTTCACCCCAAAGGGGTATCTTGGCGCTGAATAACAGATGTTTATTGTTACCCAACTCAATGGTGCTCATTTTATCGGTCTCGGAATGGACAAGAGGCTGAGTGGACCTGCTGAGGTTTAAACCTGTGCCCATGTGGTTGAACGCATGCCACTGCAGTGGATGCATTAGTACACTAAGCCACCGACCCAGCAGCTAAACCTGCCAGATCTAAAAATGGCTAATACCCCTACAGGTTGACAGCAATTGGGCTTAACAAAGCGTTGCCTAGAAACAGACAAAATATCCCTTGTGGCACCTGGGTTGTGGGCTGGGAGCTTGAGACCACTGGCTTACAACTGTGTAACTGGTTGATATGTTCAAGGAGGGTGACATGGCAGGACAGCCTTTCTCTCTCCACTGGGAGGGATGAATGGTAGGAAGCAGAAGTTACCTATAATGGCCATGTTTTCCTATGCATTCGTACTAACCATGTATTTTATTTTTATTCTGAAATATATTCTTTCTGTAAACCTTAGGTTCAGGTAAACCATTCAATGCCTTATCCCACCCCAGTCCTCTGCTTAGATGAGAACACAGAGGGGTCTGCCACATCCCTCCCTTACACATGTTTGTCATTCACAAATCCAGGACACTTTAACCAGGGGCGGCTGGTGGAATTTGAAACTGGTGGGGCGTATGCAGAGTGAATCAACGCATGCGAGCGCAGCGAGCGAGTTCGACGGCAATAAGGGGGTTTCGGGGGGTTCTCCCCGTGAAGAAATTTTTAAAAAATTGGCATCTTTTGGTGCGATTTTCAGCACTATATCTGTGATAAATGGACTAAAAATTCAGTAGTTCTAGGCATTCATAAAAGAAAACTCAAACATTATTTCAGAGAATTTCTGGGTTGCCAAGCAAGTCTGACTTCTGAAGAGGGTTGGGGTACTAAGCAAGACTGCTTTGGCTCTACCCTTTCCAATAGAAAACACTAGTTAGTGATGTGAACAAGTCCAATGGACAAACCTGGGGTCTAGAGAAAGTCCCTCTCCTGAGAAAGAAATTTTAAAAAGATTGGCAAATGGTGCATTTTAAAGCAAATGAATGCAGCGATAAAGCAAGGCTTATTAAGCAGTGGGAACGTATAGTCTTGAAATATTAAACACATTAAAAACTGCCGTTTTAGTGGCTTCATTACCGTGGTGTACTTAACAAGCACAATAGGTCATGTAAGACGCTCTCCTTCTGTCTTCAGCAAACTTGTAGCTTTCACCTGGTCACGTGGCTTTATCAAATCACGTGCACACAGAGACAGACGGCGAAAGAGACAGCCTTTCATGACACCCGGCAGCATTGTACAGACTTACCCACTGCTTTGTGTAAAATCAGACTGCAGAAATTCACATGACAAGGGGAAGAAAGGGGACAGGGGAAGCACATGCTTACACAGTGTCACACACATCTCTGCAAAGGCACGGCATGGGTTCACAAAAGGTAAGGCACTTGAACACTCGCAGCACTCACCGTGGTGGTGGTGGTCACCTCCTCCGTCACGACCTTCAGGGTGTCGACAACAAAGATGTAGCCCAGGCGCCTAGCGATGGCTAAGGCGGTGTTGCCATTCTGTAGGGACAGAGCGAGAGCGAGACGGAGTGAGGCAGAGGACGCTGATGCGAGCCAATGAGCTCACCAGGAGCCGCGGTCATCTGGGGGACCCAACACAATCGACGTACGCCTGGGATGTTGTCCCTTTAACCTATTCGAGTGGATCCAGGAGGACTGTGGGCCACCCATATCGCAAGAGGCCCAGCGTGGACTGAATATCCTCAGTTGTGTCCACCGGTATGTAAAGGGGCCAGAGACCCACCATCAAGGTGGGGCTGATTGTGTGCGCCCCAGGGAGTGGTAGGCGCCACAGCACGAGCCTCTCAGAGGTTTTTCAGAGAAGGTTCTGTTGCCAGGAGTCCCGCGGGGGATGGCAAATTCTAGGGCCCGCTTGCAGACACCAGGTCTGTCAATGGCGTTGTAACATGATGAGCAGCCCTGTCTCTCTGATGAGGCGCCCCTGCACGCCAGAGGCCACGGGGACCACCTTTGCGTTAGGTAGGTGCTCCGGTCACATCTCACAGCGTGATTCCCCCAGGCTTTTCCACCAGTGTTTTCCTGGTCTCCATCTCCTGTCCCAGCTGCCCATCCAGGCCCTGTCGGGTGGTTAAGGGGCCCGGCAAAGGTATGCCCCCCCCCCCTTCAGCACTCAGAGGATCCCCACGTGCTACCCAATTGGTGGCAGGGGTATTAGGGTTGGACCATCAGCAACTCCGGTGCCTACTGCTGCAGTGTCGATAGTTCAGTAAAAGGCTGGAAAAAAGACAGATAAGGGGCAGCCGCGTGGTCCGTGTGTAGCTTCCTCTGAGCTCCTCTGCCATCTTGCTCGGCTAGCCACGCCTTGAGTTTTAGGAATGTTGCTAAGAACGTTTTCTTTATTCTTCATTTTTTTCCCTCTAATCCTTGTTTGCTTGGTGCATGATAAATACAAGGTTCATGTTTTTTCACATATTTTCTCATTACTTTGTAGAATGCAAAACAATAAATCATAATTGCAAAATGCAAACTGTGATTTCATGCCCGCCTTTCTCATATTATTTCACTTTTTCACTTCAGAACTATGCAATTGCATACCTTTATCAGAGTCTGCGGCTCGCCGACCATAGGTACTTTGTATACGGTCAATGAAGAGTCCCCAGGCTGTCCCTGTCCAAATGTATCCCCCGGCCATATACATCTGCAGACAATGCAACCTGCGGGTACCCAAAGGTGTCAGTGGCACCCCTGGATTCCGGCACAGGCTATCTAAACTCACTGTTACTAGCAGGATGGAACTACAGGCCAGGTGACATGGTGCCACCTCTGAGGCAGTGCCGGCGGGTCTCAGCTCTTCATAAACCATTGCAGTCAGCTAAGCCCAACCCGCAATACTGGAGCACGAGGTGAGCGCAGGCTGCTAATGTTCAAAGTGACTTTTACAGACCCCATTGAAAACTGCTCAGATTTTGTTTTCATGTAATGCGTTCAGCAGAGCCAGGGCGTCCCAAGCGACAGTCCGACCCCCTGCAAATAACTAATTATAAACAGACAAAAGTTGGCGACGCCAATAAGTGACTGTATCAAATGCGTGTGTGAATAATGCACTCTTTCCGATATGAAGGGGCCCTGGGTTTCGTTTCCTAGGCGGTGAATCGCTGGGGGATGAAGCTCAGTTTTGAAATAAAAAAAGAAAATCCTAGCTGAGCAGGTCCGCCGTCCGCGCCGCCTCGGGTCTGACTCCGTTTGCGCCTATAGCCCCTCTCAGCCAATCCTGGCGCTGCTGCCAGCGCCAGGATTGGCTTAGGGCACGGTTACCTCTCGCCCGCCTGCCCATTAGGAGACCGAGGTTTGAGCCTTTGCTCAACCCTCGCTCTCCTAATGGGCATGCGCAAGCCAGTGCAAACACAAGTGCGCATGACTGGGCACGGCGTGAAAATTCGCTGCCCTTCCCCACTCATGCGCACTTGTGCTGCTTCCTGCTGCCCCTGGTCCCTCTGACAATCATGTCAGTCAACATGACGCGGATCGCCCACCCCCTTCAGACTCTGAAGGGGGTGGGCGGTCCGACGTCATGCTGACTGACATGATTGTCAGTTCTCTCGGGCGTCTTTGAACTTAAGTAAACTGATTCAGTTTACTTAGGTTCAAAGACGCCGAGGGAGCTGCGGGCGGGGGGGCTACGCCCCAATGGACGCACCGCCGCTGAGTACACGCAGGCACATGGATATTCGTAGACACAAGCACCCATAAATAGACAGACAAAATAAACCTGGCCTGAAAAAACATTCTTGATTTATTTGCCCACGAGTGGTACTTTTGCTTTACAAAGGTCATTTCGCCTGAAGGCACGTATGTAAAATTAGTCTCACACACGCAATTCTTAAAACAGCATTTCTTTTTTTAATACATTGAAGTGGCAAGGTTTCTGGCAAAATCCACCAGATGACTGCCTGTGGTGCAGCCCTCAAGGATGAAACAAATTCAACAATTGATGATTGCCAGTGGCTGTCAATACAGATGAAGCTACCACGACTGCTTTCACGGTCCCCATGCAACGCGAGTCCTGAAAGAACACCTTTGTTTTTTTCGGACTAGAGCTAAAACACAAGAAAACCGCTGCTCCTTAGAAAACCCAGGTATCACTGGCTTGATTTATAGGAAAAGCATATTTATGCAGCTCCTTCTGAAGAGAAAAGACTAGAAAAGCGTCTTATTAACATATAAAGTAAATGTTTTTAAAACGTGATAACAGAGTTTTTCCCCAGTACTTCTCCATCTCTATGGCACACTAAGGTCAAATAAGTACCAAGGATTTTTAAAACGTCAATATTGAATATTTAAGCTGTACTAAACTGATACAACTGTAATTTACATACTACCGTCAGGGATCGATGAACTAGCCAAGCGCCAGACCTTTAAGAGCTATAAATGATTTAAAAAACGTAATTCTGCACAATCCTAATCCCAAACTCTGGAATGCTTCGGGTAACGGAAAAACAGTTCTACAAAGAGAAGAACATGCCAGCTGAATAAAA
Source organism: Calotriton arnoldi (assembly GCA_963921515.1). Lineage (NCBI taxonomy): Eukaryota > Metazoa > Chordata > Amphibia > Caudata > Salamandridae > Calotriton > Calotriton arnoldi. The sequence continues at coordinate 1,656,540 of CAWUFW010002797.1, forward strand.
ACAAACAAGCCCCAGTACAAATCGATTTTGGGGCTCCTATAAAAGATTCTCTTTTTCCAAGACAAACATAATTGACCTTGACAACCAGACCCTAGCGGTAAAAAAGTGCTCCAGTTAAAAAGTCCGTGGGGGTGCACCCTATTAGTGTTGCAATATTAGAAAGCGGTCGGAATCCGCAGTCTTTCTTTCACAATATACCAACACAATCGAAATAACAAGATGGTGACCATGTCAGGCAACAGGCTTTCAAGATAACCACGCTGCTGACTCAGATCACCAACGCAGCAACTATTGCAAACAAGCATTGGCATAGCCAATAGGTCTCGCCTTTGGGACCTTATAAGTTTTTAGCCATGCAGCACATTATCCTGGGTGCTGGGTGAGAGACGGAAGGGCGTGAGCAGAGAAAGCAGCCATAAGAGCCGGAGCGGTGGGGTGGGGAGAGGGGGTGGAAAGTAAGGAGCAGCTGAGAGGAGGAAAAGGAAAGGGGCGAGAGAGGCACTGCCAGTGAAACCTGGAGAGAAAGCTAGAGATTGGGGAAAGGGAACTGGCACTAAACCTCACCAGAAGGTGTAGAGAAGTGAAGAAAGGGCACATTAACCCCTTGCGAGCTCTGCTTTCAGCATATTAACCCCATGCTCTCAAATACTTTACTGGAGCAGGCCCACGTGAGTTGCAAGTATCACAAACATTTCTATCGGGCACTTTAACCCCCCTTAGCCAAGTCACAGGGGGTGCGCCCTTCAGCAGGAAACTTACATAAACATACATGTCAGTGTTTTACAACAGGAAAGTGTTATCTTTTGAAAAAACATCAGGGCCACAACAAAGCCGGTTTTGCTTACGAAAATCGGAAGTCATCTGCCTAAATCGGTCTAGTGACATATATACCCAAGGAACAGACACGTGCACAGAAACTGTTCTGGAGACAATTAGCAGCATATAAAACAAGCAATGACTAGGAAGGGGAGGAGTGGTGGACACGGGGGAGGATGGGTGAAGTAGCAGCGAGAGACAGCATGGGTGTGTAAACGGCATCCGGAAAGCGAAACGGGACAGGGCAGCCATTGCGGTACTGGACTGCAATTAAAGTCCCTGAAATTGCTTGGGTGAGAAGCAGGCGTGTTGAAGCCCCGAGCCAGCACACTGGCTGTGGGAGGGTGCGGGGGGGAGGAGGGGGGGAGGGGGTTTGACAAAAGCATGAAAGGCAGCAACGGGCGCTAAGTGGTTTAGGGACGGCGAGGGAGCTGAAGCAAAACAAAAAAGCATTGGCATCGCCAATAGGTCTCGCCTTTGGGACCTTATAAGCCTTATAGCCACACAGACGAATGCCACAGGAGGCTTTTCGGGCATGAGGGTGGGAGCGCAGGAATATCACGGGATACCGGTAATGCAGAAATCCCATTCAAGGTGATGGGACAGGAACGCTATGGGAGGCTGCAGGGCAGGAATACCACAGGAGGGAGCTAAGGCTTAAATACACCTGGGAGCTGATAGAGCGGGAATACTGTCGGAGATTGCAGGGCAGGGGCAGCAAGGGGCGAATCTGTGGGAGATTGTGACCATCCCACGGTGGGGCTTTCTCATGGTAGAAACACACTGGGACAGTGGTAGGACAGAACAACCGTGAGAAGTCGGAATGGCAAGAAGATCTCTGGGGTTGTTAGGGGTTGAGTACCACTAAAGGTTGGTAGGAGGGGTGTACCACATGAGACTGGGGAGTGTGAAATAAGAGCAGTTGCTTTGTGAAAAACGCCAGAGGGTGGTCTGTGGAGAATTTGGGGATTATTGATAGAATGGCGGCGCCCGCAGATGTTCTTGTTCTGCTTACAGTATTGTGGACGCGCAAAAAGCCGGAAATACGTGAATCGCTCACGGCAGCTGCGGCGGTGTTGTTTTTGGCATATGCTGCGCTGCGGGAACGTGTCGGGGCGTAATTTCTTGTGAGAATATAATGTACATGTGTCAGAAGCGGGAGCAGAGGGAGTGGGAAGATGGAGAGACGGAAGGACGTGGGCAGAGAGAGCAGCCGTAAGAGCCAGACCGGCGGGGTGGCGGGAGGGGGTGGAAAGTAAGGAGCAGCTGAGAGGAGGAAACGGAAAGGGGCGAGAGAGGCACTGCCAGTGAAACCAGGAGAGAAAGCTAGAGATTGGGGAAAGGGAACTGGCACAAAACTTCACCAGAAGGTGTTGAAAAGTGAAAAAAGGGAGCGAGCTCTGGGAAATAAAACAGAAAGGGGGAGAGTTGTACCGAGTGTGGAAACAAGGGAAACGGGGGTGAGAGAAGGGTAGGGAGAGACGGAGATAGGCAGTGAGATCAAAACATGCGCGACCGCGAAAGCGAGCGTGTTTGTTTACTTAGGAACATGAGCCAAGATCACGATATGAAGGTATGCAGCTGGCACCCGGCCGCGCTGCTGCTCGCTCCCGAGCTCCCTAGGGCAGGGGAGTTAACGTTTAGAGAGAAGGCAGGACATGCACCCGCCTTTGGCCAATTGCGGGATTTCAATTTTTGAAAGCCACACGCAAAGGCCAATAGAATTTGACAAGCAGACGCACGAGCTTTCAGAAAGCTTTCTGAATGTCTGCAGTGATTACAAGAGGCCCTCTCCAAGGGCAGCGCATGCGCGCTGCGCTAGGTGAGACCTAAAAACACCTGTGGAATAGCAAAAGGAGGAGGTACACAAATGTAGTACCAATATAAATCTATCTAGGTAATGTTGTTAACTCACCAAATTTATCATGGCAAATTCAACTCCGAGTTATAGGCCCTATACGTCCTACCACAAGACAGTTTCCAACAACCAGAGTAATAATATACTCACTGTAAAGTAAATGAATTCCTAAAAACAATGACAGGAAAGAAACATAACTATACTTGTAATTCCATATCATTTATCCATTCGAAACAATTTATCTGGCCAATATTAATATTAATGTCACCAAATTTGACAGAATCACATATAAAGATACGTTTTAAAATTCAAATCAGCCCGATACGGAAAACACAACAATCACTATCATGCTACAATATAATACTACAACCGATTTATACCTCAGAAAAACCGATAGAGTGCTCCTTGTAACTTGATGGTGTTTCGCAAATGCGCCATCTTTGAATGTCTATTTAATGCCCAAGTCATCTGATCGATAAATGACAAAAGTGGACTAGCAAGAGTGTTCAAGACACTCACTGTTCCTTCCCACGTCATTGAATGACTGGTACGCTATGACAAACTAAAAATAGCAGCCGCCAACATGCGCGCCATCTTAAAATAGGGAGCTGTACATAATATAGTGTATATACCACCAGAAACCAAACATTAACAAGCATTGGCATAGCCAATAGGTCTCGCTTTGGGACCTTATAAGTATTTAGTTATGCAGCACAATATCCTTGGTGCAATAACATCAACTGTTGCATGGCTAAAAACTTATAAGGTTCCAAAGGCGAGACCTATTGGCTATGCCAATGCTTGTTTTAATTGTTTGAGAGAATATTTGTGCTGGTCATGTTTATGTGTGTGTTCGTTTTTTATTTTGCCTAACAGAGTCTTTTTGCAGTAATTTAAACTTCAGCGGGGGCGGCTCAGGCCCGAGGTACATCTTTTAAGAGTCTTAGCAGGATTGGATCCTGGGCCGGCCATTGTGTCAAGGATCACACGGCTCGACTTAAGTCCGCCGTACAAAAGTAGTGATAAGGAGGTGAACTCGGAGCTGACTGGCGAGATTACAGGCCCTGGAGACGGCGGTATCAGCAGCAAAGTCTCCCGCGGGGTCCCAGTCACAGAGAGGGGCTGATCAGACAGCTAAGGTTCAAGAAAGGAGGCCCATGGAATGGAATGTGAGAGCAGCGCCGAGGAGACGGAGAGCAGAGCGGTGTGTGCTGAAGAACACAAGCAGAGCAGAGTGTGCCCCCGAGCTAGACGGTTCTGAGACAGTGACCGGCATGGCACTGAGGCCTGGAAAGTAACTTCAGTAACGGAGCAGAGAGGCGGAGAAAGCGTGACGTAGACTCGTGGAAGAGAGAGCGGAGGCCCCTTCTAACACTAACGTGACAGCAAAGAGAGGGGGCTGCCGCGTGTCACTGAAGGAGGGGCCACCTCCTGAGTAGGATTAAACTACGTACACTGGGCATGGGGGGAGGGAGTGGGAGAAGGGAGGGGTGTGTGAGAGCAGAGAGAAACCATTAACAGCGCGGCGCTCGTAAAAGGGCGCTGTGCTGATTATGTTACAACAAGCCAGGACTATTGTCTTTGTCAATGGCTGTTAGATGCATAAGATAAAAACAAGCCAGCGAAGGTCTGGTGTAACAAGCATGGAGGAGCGGGGGCGAGCGAGCACGGCAGCCTGCAAAGCAGTCCCAGAATGCCAGTAGCGTCGTGGCTGGCCTTTGGATGAGTACGCGCGGCAGACATGTGTTTCCACTTATCGCGCCCGCGTCTGGGCACGATAATTGGAAACACATGTTTGCCGCGCGTACCCATCTCAAAAAGGCCAGCCACGACGCACAAGCGTTTCTTGGACTGCTTTGAAAACTCACTTACAATAAGTCTTCGCCTCTAAGCAGCGCTTGCGCGCTACTCGAGGCTCGACCTAAAAAGGAAGGAAGAGTAAAAATAAATGTCTAACCTTATAACTTAATGGACTTATTGCCAATGGGGATCAATTATAATAGAGTAATGCTTATCTATACTTATTTGTAGGAATTACTACCAAAATGTATTGCATAAAGTGTAATAGTAATCTATAATACCAAACGTATAATTAATATTGCTACGCGCACATCAATACCGTCGTAGTTCAAAATTATCGCATAAAGTGTAGTAGTAATCCATAATACAAAACCTATAATTAACATGTCAATAAGATAATTTAAAAAAACAGCATGAGTATAAATCTAAATGAAATGTCACAATAGCCACAACCAAGTCAGTGTACTGACAATATCTAATGCATAGCTAATTATTCACAGTAACCAGTTACAGTAAATCCATCTCATTCATATTCCTAACCTTTCTAATAGGAATAGTTTGATAGTAAAGATACAGTCAGCAGAGATGGGAAAGAATGAGGAGTAGAAGGGGCCACCTGTTCTTCAAGTGCCCAAGTAATATTGGAGTTCACTATCAATATTTAGGCCCATATCCACAGTGTGTAGTTTCATACTCCACAGTGCCTCACTTTGTCTTAGCCTAAGTTCCCGATTTCCACCCCTTATACCAGGCATTATAGAGTCAATTCCATGAAATTTGAAGCTTAACTGCTTACATTGTGCTTCACAATCCCTTGCATGGATTACAATAGGATATCTGTCGTCCAAATTCTTTAAAGCTCTACAATGTTCTGCAATCCGATCTTTTAAAGCTCTAATAGTACTCCCTACGTAAATTTTGCCACATTTACAGATAATGACATAAACAACAAATTTTGTCATACAATCAATGTGTGTACGTATTGGGTACCTGCGTGAGCCATTGTATTCAAATTCCATTATTCCATTTATAGAAATTTTACACATGCTACAGTTTACATAGGTAAAATAACCCTCATTTATGCAACCATGTATTACCCATGACATTTCTCCTAGGGTAGCTGGGACTTACAATATTACATATTGTTATACCCTTACGGTAGGTAATGCTTGGGTTTCTCAGAACAAATGGTTGTAATGTTCGATCCGATGCGCGCAAATACCAGTGTCGTTTGAGTATGTCATACATTTTATGTGACCACGGGTGGTAACCCGTCACAAGTCTCATAGGAGATATAGTCTTCTTGTCCTTACTCTTGTCCTTAAGGGTATCAATCCATTTAAGTTTCAAGGATCTTTTCTTAGCCCTTAGGATAACTTCCTTATTATAACCTCTGGACAGAAACCTAAATTCAATATCATCTACATTGTGTTTGAATTCAGTATCATTGCTACAATTTCTACGTGTCCTAAACATTTCCCCGTAGGGGGATTGAGTCAATCTGACTTCTCGGGTGTGAGCTAGTGGCATGTAGCAATGAATTGCAGGAGGTATTTTTTCTAAACATCCGACTACTGATTTTCCCCTGATCAATATACAGTTCAATGTCTAGAAGTACAATGGTATCCTGGCTATGTGTCATAGTAAAAGACATATTGCAAGTATTATCGTTCATATATGCAAAGAATTCCTGGAAATCTGATAGGCGGCTGGTCCAGATCATTAGACAATCATCAATGTATCTTCCAAAGTAAAAAATTTAGTCATGCCATTTAGTCCCCGAGGGGCCCCAGATGTCTGCTGCCTCAAACCAGCCCATGAAAAGGCAGGCAAAAGACAGCGCGAATCTGGAACCCATCGCACTTCCGCAGGTCTGTTGATACCATTCTCCATTAAATCGAAAGACATTATGCTCTAAAATCATTTGTGACAGAAATCAGCATTTCCGAGTGTTCCAAATGCTCAATTGGTCGCTTATAAAGGAAATGCCTGAGTGCTGACAAACCATGTTGATGGGAGATGTACATGTATAACGACACTACGTCCATGGTTACAAATATCATTTTAGGGTCCCCGGGGAGGTCATTTAAATGATTCAATATGTGCTTCGTATCCCTAATGTGTGAAGGGAGATTAACCACAAATGTATGTAAGAATGTATCCACGAACTCCCATAGTCTTTCCGTGGGACCCACAGATTACATTATGGAAAAAAATAATGTGTATAATGCTAGGCTAAATGTCTGAAAGCAAGGTAAATGGTAAAACCAACATGCTGCATCAGGTAACCGGTGAGGAATTGACATCAGTGGTGGCTCCTCCGCTAAGGCGGAGGAGGGTCGCCCCACTGCTTGCAGCAGTGAAATAAAGAAAACATTAAATGATTATAACTTGCTGTTATTATCATTTTATGTTACCCTGCTGTGGCAGCATGGGGGCGGGCGGGCTGCTCTGCTTACAAGGCAGGGGAGGAGTGGTTTGGACTCCCGACCTGCACATGAATGTTCGCCCAAAACAGTCATGCACACTTTCCCTGTTCTCCATGCAGGCTGCATTACAGCCTGCATGGAGAACATGCCCAGGCCCCCATTCCCTGGCTGAGCGCCGATCCACGGCGTCAGACCAATCACAATGCTGCATTGCAGTGTTGTGATTGGCTCAGGGGAGCCTTGGAAGCGGTTGCTTCCTGCTTCCCTGTTCCGGCTGGACAGACGACGGAGGGACGGCAGAGGAAAGACCCGGTAATCGGGTACGTTTTTTTCTTATATTTTAACCTTCTCACCCTCCTCCCCCGCACCTCTGATCCCTGCCGGACGCCGCTGATTGTCATCCAAAAGCTTAGTGGTCCTTAGTATAGAATTGCATTGTAGAGTATAGCAATTTAATGGTAAAGAGTATAGCATTGTATGGTAAAGAGTACAGCATTGTATGGTAAAGACATGCTTACTAATAAAACGGCAACGTTCTAGCTCACCGGGAACATATTACAGTGCTGAGCCACATCACTTCTCTCTCTGTGTGGTAATCTCCCCTGAGTGGTAATTACCATCATGGGTACTGTAGAAGGAAGGTAGGCGTTTGGGCACTGTAAAAATTAAGGTTTCTAGAGACTGGCTTGTGCCTTTCAGCGAATAATGTTGGGTGTGACGTGATTGTCTAATTTGGTAAACTTTCACTTTCGTTTCTTGAGTTTTTCAAACTTAAAAAACAGTGGCGGCACCTCTGCTGAGGCGGGGAAGCGTCGCCCCACTGCTCACAAGGAAAAATAAAATGATAACGTATTGTTATCATCATTTTAGTTTTCCTATTGCAGTCAGTGGCTCTTGAGGCGGGCGGGGCTGGCCAGAGCAGGGTGAGGAGTGGTTTGCACTCCCTAAGTGCACAGGACTGCTTAGCTGGCCCTCTTGGGCCAGCCAAACAGTCATGCACACTTTGCATCTTCCCCACCAGGCTGTAATGCATAGCCTGGTGAGTGACATGCCCAGCCTCCCATTCCCCATCTGAGCACTGATCCACAGCATTCAGACAAATCACAACGCTGCATTGCAGCGTTGTGATTGGCTCTGGGGAGTCTGGGAGCCCGGGTGCTTCCTGCTGCTTCCTACTGCCGGACCGGAGACAGGAAGATGAAGAGGACGGAGGAGAGGCGGTGGCCGGCAGTTTTCAGGTAAGTGTTTTTTTTTCTTTTTTCGTCCCCACTACCACCACCCGGGTCTAGTAGTAGCCGCTACAGTTAAAAAAACATATGGGGCAGGCAGTGGAAAAGTACACATTTAGGTCACCACCAGCCCATTATTTAAACAACTTGTGTGAAGTTAGTAAGTTCCCCACAGGGTCATTTAAAGGACTCCTGAAAAATGTTTGTTTCACTGATTTAAAGTTCACGAAGATTATAGTTTTCATTATTGAATGTTCGATGATGTATGCCACGAATACTCCACCCTCACCCTTCCAATCACCTTATTTTTCTTCTGTACTTTTAAAACCATGTACTTCCAATCTCCCTTACTTCGGTACTTTTGCTAATTATTTCAGTTTCTACATGCTACATCTTCTCATGCTTTTAAGAAACTTTGGAACACTCCATTTCAAAGGTTTCCTTTCTTGTCAATTAATGTCCATACCTAGGAACGTTCTATGTTGCTGCAGGAAGCTGGCTCTTTATATCGTATAACCAAAAGAGATATTCAGTGCAAAGAGTCCAGGTATCCCTCACGACTGGACAGGGGCTTGCTCTAGCAATCCCTAGGTGCTCTTTAGGGAGTGGTGTGGTAGAGCAGCCTTAGGCTTATCAGAGAGGAATGTTAGACATCCGCTGCACACACACAGCCAATAAATGATACACAATACTCAATAAGGAGATCCACACCAATTTATAAAAATAACACTTATCTTTATATAACTTTGGGCACCAAGATCTTCAAAATCAGGTAAGTACTTTTTAAAATAGCAGGTTCAACGAAAACAGGTTTTTGATAGCACTTTGAGGCAATGCTTAGCTATGGAGAACATACGCTGCATACGGTCACTTAACAGCGCCTTACGGGAACTTTTCCGGGACTTAAGGTGAGTCTGGGGCAAGGTCAAAGACAGCACCTGCAGGTCACCTCGGGAGGCACTGGGGCGTCCGCGTGCAGAGGTGTGTTTTTCAGCGTCGAGTGATTTTGATACTTTAAACCACGGGTACTCATAGTACGGCCCGCGGGCCGCCAGCGGCCCGGCAAGCCTTCCTTGGCGGCCCGCGGACCTTGCAGATATCCTACCTGTGTGTGTCAGCAAACACCGCAGGTTGGAGCAGCGCTTTATGGGGGCCGGGCGATTCTTTAAAACACCATTCACTTGTTAATCAGGCTTTGTTGTATTTCACCTCTTCTTAGCGCCCCTGCATCTCCATGCAGGGGTGCTAAGAAGAGGTGAAATACAACAAAGCCTCATTAACAAATGAATGGTCTTTTAAAGACCTGTGAAGTACTCGGGTGCGGCTGTGTGTGTGCCCGGGAAGCTGTCTCAGCCCGGGCTGAAACACACACGCAGGGTGAGGTGACAGAGGGAGACAGGCAGAGAGGGGGAGACAGAGGGTGACAGAGAGAGAGACAGACAGAGGGAGGGAGACGGAGGGAGGGAGACGGAGGGAGACAGAGAGAGAGGGAGACAGAGGGAGGGAGGCAGAGGGAGACAGAGGGAGGAAGTCAGGGGAGACAGAGGGAGGGAGTCAGGGGAGACAGACAGAGGGAGAGAGGGAGGGAGACAAGACAGAGGGAGACAAGACAGAGGGAGACAAGACAGAGGGAGACACAGAGGGAGACAGACAGAGGGAGACAGAGCGAGGGAGGGAGAGAGAGAGGGAGACAGAGGGAGGGAGACAGAGGGAGGGAGACAGAGAGACGGAGAGACAGAGACAGAGAGACAGAGAGAGGGAGACAGAGAGAGGGAGACAGAGAGAGGGAGACAGACAGAGGGAGGGCGAGAGAGAGGGAGACAGAGGGAGGGAGACAGACGGAGGGAGACAGAGAGAGGGAGACAGAGAGAGGGAGACAGAGAGAGGGAGAGGGAGACAGAGAGAGGGAGACAGAGGGAGGGAGGAGGGCGACAGACAGAGGGAGACAGAGAGAGGGAGGAGGGCGACATACAGAGGGAGACAGACAGAGGGAGGAGGGCGACAGACAGATAGAGGGAGACAGAGGGAGGGAGACAGAGGGAGGGAGACAGAGGGAGGGAGACAGACAGAGGGAGACAGACAGAGGGAGAGAGAGGGAGGGAGTCAGAGAGAGAGGGAGGGAGACAGAGAGGGAGGGAGACAGAGAGAGGGAGACAAACAGAGTGAGTGAGACAGAGGGAGAGAGAGAGAGAGGGAGAGAGAGAGGGAGAGAGACAGAGATAGAGAGAGGGAGGGAGCCGGAGAGAGAGGGAGGGAGACGGAGAGAGAGGGAGGGAGAGATAGAGAGAGGGAGGGAGACAGAGCGAGAGAGAGGGAGGGAGACAGAGCGAGAGAGATAGATAGAGGGAGAGAGAGAGAGATGTGTGTATGCCGGGTCTGGTGGCTCAGTGGACGAAGGCGTCCGCTGCAGGTGCCTGTGTTCAACCTCATGGTCATAGTTTTTTTTTTGCTCTAGCCCCGCCCCCTCCCCCACTGACCCCGCCCCCACCGGTGCGGCCCTCGGCCACAAACCACACTGTAAATTTGGCCCCCGAGAGAAAGTTTGTGAGTACCCATGCTTTAAACCGTAATTGAAGCACTTCTCAGTAATGTTAACCTATGGAAGAAAAGCATGTATTGTATTTTGGCACTCAGCAGTGACTTACAGGCGCAATGATCTGGACTTAAGGTGGGTAGGGGCAATGTCCAAGGCAGCACCAACAGTTCACTTCAGGCAGCACTGGGGCGGCCAGGTGCAGAGGTTCCTTACAGCGTTGGGTACCCCATTCAAGTCTATGGAGATCGGTCCATCAGTAAAGAGGTTGCAGGCTCAGACTGGGGGACCAGTTGGGCTGAACCAACAAGGGGGCTCAGGCCTCACGATGCTTGAGTACGTAGGGACACCTTTGGTCCTCTTCTCCATGGCCCAAGGGCTACAGTTACAAAGGTGTCTTTAGGCGGCGGATTTTTCTTACCTGGAGCAGCCACGGTAGAGGGGACCTGCGAACAGAGGCTACAGGCAACGTCGGAGAATTCACGAGGAGCAAAACCAAAGTGGACTCTGTCTCTTGAGGGCTTGGGGACCACGCTGACACCATTGGCCCACTTAGACATGGGCTGGGGGGCTCGGGTGAAGTGGTGCTTGGCGGCGTCGGGTTTTGGCGGTTCCGGAGTCTTCGCAGTTCTTCTTGTGGTACCTTCAGGATACAGCAGAGCAGCTCCGCTGCTCCACGGGAGTCCTTTGGTCTTTACTGAAGGCAGGCAGTCCTCTCAGGCTTTGGAGGCATGACAGCTTGCAGCACGAGACGACTTTAGCGCAATTTGATGGGGAACAGCAGACAGGCTGGCAGGGCTGGTGCCAAGTCAGTTGCTCTTCTTCAGTCTTTGCTATTACGGCTCATCAGTGCCCTTCTTCATAGGTTATCATGATCTGCTTCTCTGGTGCCAGGTTTCCCCTAAATACTGAATTTAGGGGCGTTAGTGGAGTGTAGGGTGGTAGCCAATGGGCTACCTACCTTTGGGGTCACTACGCCCCCTATGTGACCAATTCCTGTTTCCAGTTGGTATAACCATGTCCCAGAATTCCTCAGTTTGCCATTACCAAGATGGCTAACTTTCAAAAGTCACCTCCACTTCAGGTAGTCCACACTAGCCTGAGGGTGGACAAGCCTATCTGACTAGCTAAGTGTCCCGCCTGTCCAGGTGCCAAAGGGCTCTGGACAATGGGGATAGGCTTCCTCTCCTGTGAGAGAAGCCACATTTGCATACCAAAGGCGGTGAGAGCTTTGAAGCTCCCCTGCCTTGAAATGTTAATCTGCAGGTCATCCGGTGGAAGGGGTTGCAAACATCCCCTGCCCGAGCAGGCCTGTTTTCTGGCCTCCTGAGATCTAAGGCCCTTACCCTTGGGGGTCAGAAACTCATCTCTGGTGGCAGGCTGGCGAAAACCAGTCAGTCAGCACACCAGAAGCTGATAGGTTTTCAGGGGGCACGTCTAAGGTGCCCTTTGTGTGCATGTATTACTAAATTGACACTGACATCAGTGTGGGTTTATTAATATGAGATGTTTGATACCAAACATCCCTACTTTCAGTGAAGCCCTCATGTCACAGGGGACCCCGTCTTCACCAGTGTCCAGCACATGCTTTGAAAATGGCTTCCCTGATCACTTGTACTGGCAGTAATGGAACTGACTGGCACTGGAGCATATCTTCTTATGCAGTTATGCCCTCATGTGTAGTATAGTGCACCCTGCCTTAGGGTGGTGAGACCTGCTGTAGGGGTGACGTACTTATACTGCATACAGTGTTGGCAGGCAGGACACACAGGCTGTGAGCCATGTTGTGTTTTCACTGTTGTCTGCACCAAGACTAGAAGCCTGCAACTGCAGGGGCAGTTTGCATGAGCATGGAGAGGGGTTCCTTCAGGGGACACAATTCATGTTGCAGTCCTTGGGGACCCTCTTTAGTACCTCAGGCCCTAGGTACCGGGGGGGGGGGGAGTACCATTTCCTAGGGACTTACAGAGGGCACTGAAGGTGTCGCCAATTGGGGAAAACAATTCCACAGTTTTGGGAAAGAGATCTGGCACTTCGGACCTGGTTAGCAGGAACCCAGTGCATTTCCCATCGAAATCACATCATATACCAGGCAAAAAAGTGGGGGTGACCAAGTCAAAAAGGACACTTTCCTACAGTTGTGAATATTAAAAATTATTAATCATTAAAATCACTGTATCGGCTGTTAGCTTTTGCTTAGTGACTAAGTTAAAACGCTAGGTTGTCGCACCATTGGTTGAAGGGTCATACGACAAAGCAAATATTTAGCATTTTCATATACAGGAGATAAAATATCGTCCCAAGTATTGCAAGTGTTTTGACCTTGGTATAACCTTTATGAGGTGCTAACAATAAGCAGAGAACATCCCAGTATTCTGACTCACTTATTTTTACATTTTTAAAATTTTGTACTGCATCATGTGGGTGTAAAACTGGTGAGGGGGAAGGCTGGTGAAGGGCTGACCGTTTAAGTGAATTTGAAAATCTTTTTCAGTACACATTACCTAATACAGTAGGGTGTCTAAACAGTCCTACTTATCACATGCAAAGGGGTGAAAGCCCAAAGGACACTCCTTAGCAGATCTTCCCAAAGAAGTTGTACAGTATGTGCCATTTTCCTAGTGTTAGCGACGAACTGAAAATAGAGGTGTTCTGCAGCATAGTGATATGTGTAGCTAAATGGATGAGTTTCAAAACATTCAGAGGGCAGTGGGCCATGGGTAGAATAGAATTGCTGCATATTTATGTAAGCGAGAGCGAGGGGTAAGTGGTAAGTAACTAACTTTACATGATGTCTAGACTGCTCAAAATGGAAAACAGTGACACTGGTCAGCCCCATCCTACATCTTCCCAGTCAAAACTCAATGCATCCGTCCATCCATAGGTGGACCAGTGTGTATCACACAGCCCCAGCTAGCTCAAGTCCTTCCAAAGAGAAATCCCCACTCACGGGAACTGAACCCCACACTACCATGGCCCTGCGAACGAGGTCCTTCATTTACAGCAGCTTACAAAGCCCAGGGGTAATCATAATTTTCAAGCTACCCCTTCGTGCAAAGCAGGTGGCCAAATCATTCTTCTTCAACATTAGGACCACATGACAAATTTTCAACACACTGGGCCCCCTAGACTACTAGTCGCCGAGCTATCCATGATGCACGGCTGACCTTCCTACAGCAGGAAGTTCATACTTAACCTACAAGAGGTTCCTTAAAACTTGACTGTCTATACTTCTGACCAGCCTTGTGGGCAGATGATCCTGCATTGGTAGAGCTTTCTTTACAGCAGGGACAGCCAAACTCTGATACTCTCTTCTAACTAGAACATAAAACCAACACAACCACTGGCACTCAGAAAAGTGACAAAGACTTGGCAGTTCTCAAGCATCTAACCCTTCCACCCAACCAGGACAGCTGTTCAACACAGGATTGCCTCATCGACTCTCAGTGAGTGATCTAACTTCCGAAATAGTCTAGAGTAGCACTGTATGCCTTCAGCATCACTGATATTAGTACACGTGGCAGAATGCCACAGTGACATGTTCGGAACACACCTCTCACCATCATGCATGACTCGCAACCCTTCACACGTAGACCAAACTCTGAAAAAACTCTCTTTACTAACCATGTTTTCAAGCTGGGTAGCCGCTTATCCAACTCTTCAGACAGAAGTTGGTGCCACTACAGAGGTATGACTCTATAAATATTTATGGGATAAAGTACCTCTTGCTCTACATTATAAGGATATTGCAAGTCATAGAGGAGTTATATGACCATATAGAGAAATAAGACCACAGGTCGAGTTCCTTTATAATGTCAGGGAACTCCGGGGTGACTTGCGATATCCTTTTAACGTATGGCATTTTATTTCTTATAATACATGGTGACACCATCACCCATCCCACAAACCCCTTAAATCATTGATGTTTTGCTTTTGTGATATGAAAGACATGATGAGTAAACACAAAATCTATAGTGCGATATTAAACACCCCAAAAAGCAGTTAGTAATCTGTTGTAAAAGGATTTTAGAAGCAGTTTACTGTAAATCAGATTAAAAATGCTGCAGCTCAAAACTTATACTTACAGGCAGAGAGGTTCTATTTTTTCTGTAATGAGATATGGCGTGCAAAAAACTTTAACATGTTGCCATACAGATTACCTTTCTGCTGCTCACTATTTATTTTAGAAAAGCAGACTAAAAGAACAAAAAGCCAGTTCTCGTTTTTAGGTCTCGCCTAGCGTTGCTGCGCACATGCGCAGCACGCTCTGCGAGATTTTTGCTAATGAGCAGTTTCAGTAGAGGGCTTGAAGCCCCGCCCCTCAATCCCATTGGCCGGCGTCACCGTTTATGCTAAACGGTGGCCTGCCATTGGAAATGAGGGTTTTTGGTTGCCGCCCTTTGGCTTGCGATCCGGACTGGGTCGCCTGCTTCACGGCTGTCGTGAAGCACTTTCTTATCTTTATGGGGCCATGTGTTTAAACACATGGCCCCATAAAGACAAGAGATCCCCATGCTCCGGCTGCAGCGCGGTCCTCTTTCACTTTCGGGACCGCGCTTGTTGTTCTCTGTAACTGCGAGTAATTTAAGTTTTACATAATCAATGCATGTGCTTCGATATGATTACATCCATTATTTCACGTGGAACATGTGGTCGCACGGAAAAAAATGGATCCTTTTAGATCGTGAGTGAAGTGTGACGCTAGGACTCTTCAACCGCGCATCTTAAACGAGGACGGCGTGCACAAAGCGCCTAAAGGACCAGTCCGATACGACAGCCTCTAATTTCTGCCAGTTATTTGTTCATTTGTCAGTGTGCTCAGCATGTTTTGGCCACACATAAGCCACGTTTTAAAACTGATCCTATGATTGTATCTGGAACTAGCGCCTAGAGGCGGTTGAATTGGACGTTGTGTTCTAACAAGGGCCCTTATGATTATCTTGGCGTCGCACGGGACTGCGTGTCCAAAGTGCCCGCAGCTTCCACAGACAGGCAGCTCTGCTGTTCAGTGCCCTTGCGCCATAGGAGGGCTTGCAATAGTTTGTGTTGTGCAAATAGGGGCTGCGGGTCCGACCTGACGCCGTTATATTAACATTCCTGCTCCGGCTTGGGAGCCCCTCTTCCTCTGCTGTCATCGGCAGGCACACCCGCAGGTCCCAGTCATGCCCTTTTATTATCTATTACAACTAATGCCAACTCCTCGTGCCCTTTTCAGCAGATGCGGCTCCTTCCCCAAAGCCCCCACCCTCCTCCGGAAGAGCCCTTTTTCCCAAACGGAAGGGTGGGGGGGGTGTACTGTCAGCAGGAAATGTTCCCTTTACATTATCTTGGCTGGTGTACATTTTTTGCCTCTTCCCCCCTCCCCCCAGGCCGGGGGCTCTCCTGTCTCAGCCCTTCTGACAGCCGGAGAGGTTCGGCCATCTCGATAATATCATCCCGGGGAGCAAAAGTCAATACAGTGACAGCAGATATGACTGCCGACAATCCAATTACAGCACCTTTCTCTCCTACATACAGAGAGGGGTGCTCCGACATGCCCCCCAACTCACCCCAGAAATGAATTGCTATGAAGGGTTTTATAACGAGGAGTCCTAATTATTGGGTTCATGGCTAGCAGCTCGAAGCTGCATTCAGTCACATGCAGCACTGTAGCACCAGGAAAACATGCGCATGTTCTACTTGGTTTCTTTCAGAAATCTTCGAATAATAGTGCACTTTTGTAGGGTTGCCTGCCAATATAAGTGGGGTTGCCGTAAATCGTTTTGCTGCCATGGGACTGAAAAAGAAAAGGCTCTATAGCTCAGTGGGTTGAGCGTTCACTGATCAGATTTTTATGAAATCTGCACAGTGGTGCGTGAAAGAAGATCTCAAGCCTTTGTTGCAAGTCGTAAAATATTATGTATTTGAGTTTAGTTATAAAAACAATTACTTCTTCGCAAATAGTCAATCTGCAGTGTTTTGGGCGCTATAGAGTCAGTGCGACCCTCCACCCCCTAGGCGATGCGGTGTTCTTTTTTTTTTTTACTGCTCAAGGTGAGAATGCTCTCCTTTCTGAGATTCTGTTGCAGCGCCTAAGAGCCCATCTGGCTCCACGGAAAGAACAGGGCCGAAGGAGAGGTGAAAAGTAAAAAAAACATCAAACTTTGTAATGGAGTGTGAGCGTGGCTGATGCCTGACGACTAAATGATGCGTTTTGATGCTGGTCCTCGGATCGCGGCTGATAAGACGCACTCTCTCCCTTGACTGCACTCTCGTTTTAATGTCAAAAGCGGTAAAGCGTCTATCCTGAAATGTTTAAATATTAATCCCGCCGAACCGAGGCCGCTGCACTGGGGAGGCGGAGAGAGACTCTGGCTCAAGGGGTGGGTAAAACAGCCCTGCGGGAGGGGGCGACAGGCTCATCGCGAACGAGGAACTACCCCTCCATGGGTGTTCAGACACCATCACTGACACTAATGACACCGAGGGACACCCCCAGCGCAGACGCCTACAAGGCGCCCGACCTCCTTCATACCCAATCACATTGCGGTCTCGAAAGTACCAGACCCGCTGGCCAAAGAGCACAGAACCATTTAGTGATCATTTCTTTGCACAAGTATGCAAACAGATACGTGACAAAAGAAAAACACATTCTTCCCTGTGTGCTCCCTTTCACGTAAGACAAAAATATACTAGTTTTAAATGCTCTTTCACTTTCGCGCCCGCGCTGGAGTGTTGCTTTTCTGGTCTACAGTGGGGTCTATAAAGCGTAGTGCTTCTTTCCTTTGGAATTCTGGTCACCATAAACAAGCAATATGCACCACTGCCCTTCAAAGTTATGTTTTTTTAAATGTCCCCTGGCCCTCCTGAGCCCAAGGTAGTCATAGGCAGCATCATCTACAGAGGCCCCTTCCATTGTCTTTCTCTGTCTCTCCCTCACCTCATGAAGAAAGAGAAACACGCGGACAAGAGCACATGGGAAAAAATAAACAAAAACAGACCAGCCTGAATAGCATCGCAGAGCCCTCTCCCTGCGGCAAGGGAGGAGCTAACCCGGTCTCCAGCCCACCTCTCCACACCAGTGCGAGAGTGTAAAAACAACACCCGCACCCGCCGCCGCTTCCACCTTTTGGTGCTGAGCAGCTGCCGGGCCAAACGGGTGTGCGGAAGCGGCAGCTGTTTCTCCCCTCTGCTCTGCCGAAAATGCTCTCCTCTGGCTGGTCATCTATGTTACACACACAGTACAACAGAAAGTACCCGCATTTTCTCTCACATGTGGTCTTGCATGGGCCGGCCGCCTCTGTGCTAGAGATTAGCTGTATTTATTAACATAGTATAATTTTCCATCATTGTCGACAGCGCCAAATCCCTAGGTGTCATACTTGACAAAAGACTCAACTTAATCTCCCACATCAACTCTATTGCTAAGAACGCATGTTACCAGTTGCGCCTTCTGTGGGGGATTCGTTGGTTCTTCCTGGAGAAAGACTTAAAAACCTTGGTACAATCGCTGGTTCTCTCTAGACTGGATTATTGCAATTCTCTTCTGACTGGCCTTCCCAAATCCCACCTCTCCCCTCTCAAATCCATCCTCCATTCAGCAGCTCGCTTCATTTCAGGGTCTAAACGAAGCGACCACGTCACTCCTATCCTGTCTTCTCTTCGATGGCTTCCGATCGAGGCAAGATCTATTTACAAAACTGCCTGCATCACACACAAAGCCTTGCACACTTCCTCCCCTCGTTACCTGGCGAATAAATTGAAATTGTCCGGAGGCTCTCGACCTTCTCGCAATGCGGAAAAGCTTCTGCTTGAGCCCCCCTCCTTCAAAAGGGAAAGATCGATGGCGCAATCTTCTCAGGCAATGCGGTGAGAATCTGGAACTCGCTTCCCCCATTGCTCCGTGCCACCTCCTCTACCCGGATCTTCAAAGCTGACCTCAAATCTCTTCTCTTCCAAAGACACTTTGAGAACTAATACTTTCATTCTCAGGCCCCTCTAGGAAGTTCGCTCATCATTGTAAATGTGTATTTTTTCTTGTACATTCCTCACCCTTGCGTGCTGTGTTGGATTTTGTGTTTGTATACCCTTCCTTTTAAGTCTTCTGTTTATCTTTGTATTGTTCTATTGTGTAACACTTTTCTCTTGTAACGTAACTGGTTCTATTGTACAGCGCTCTGACACCTTCGGGTAATGTCGGCGCTTTATAAAAATGCACTAAATAAATAAATAAAATAAAATAAATAGAGTCGACTAGACACCCAGGGCAACAGAGCGCTTTACATGCGACCAAGTTACCAGGCCAGGGACACTGAAGAGATTACTCCGTGAGATAATCCAAGAAAGGCGGCATTTGATTTTATACTTTGATTCACCAAACATTTCAGGGGTTGTTCTTGCGCGTTGGCGAGCCGCCCTGCCAACATTTACCAATGCTCTTTGTCTGCACCTCATCATAAATGAGCCCCCAAAGTGTATATAGGTGTTTTCCTGATACAGAAACTAAGACATACCTCAGAGTGCCAGGAAGGGTAAATGCCAATGTCAGGGAGCTCACGAGCGACTGGTTTCACTGCAGAAATGCTTTTAATGTATTATCTGTCCGTTGACTTGCATCGTTTGACGGGTATTTTATGAAGCAGAAACTATACAAATTGTGAAGTATCATAAATTTCAAACAAAAATACTTTCGCGGCCGCGCAGGAGTGTTGCTTTTCTGGTCTACAGTGGGGTCTATAAAGCGAAGTGCTTCTTTTCTTCGGTATTCTGGTCACCATAAACAAGCAATATGCACCACTGCCCTTCAAAGTTATGTTTTTTTAAATGTCCCCTGGCCCTCCTGAGCCCAAGGTAGTCATAGGCAGCATCATCTACAGTGGCCCCTTCCATTGCCTTTCCCTGTCTCTCCCTCACCTCATGAAGAAAGAGAAACACGCGGACAAGAGCAAATGGGAAAAAATAAACAAAACAACAAGCATTAAAAATGCAATAGGTCTCGCCTTTGATTAAGTTAAAGCCATTTGCTTTGCTATACAATACCATTAGCAAAGCAAATGGCTTTAACTTAATCAAAGGCGGGACCTATTGCATTTTCAATGCTTGTTATTGTTTGAACTGCAGCTGTAATCTTACTCTGCTTTTCACCTTGGCATTATGAGGTCATGACTCAACTGCAAACACTACTGTAATAAATGATTACAGTTGAGCAGCATTGTCCATTCATGTTTAAATTACCAGTGCAGGAATGAATTAGGATCAACAGGATCCCAGATCTGGCAGCTACTATTGAGCTGGATCGGGGATCCGAACAGCCCCATTGAAATATGCCGAATTTGTCCCGGTGTAATTTGCTAACACTGGGACACAATTCAGCAGTGCCCACACATTATCTGCTTTCTGTTCGGAGCAGCAACATGCAGACAGTGAGGGGGATTTCTTATTCTAGATTCCAGCTGGGCCCAAAACAACTGCTGGATTTAAAGGGTCATCAGCTCTACTTTTGTTTGCTTATCATCCTGGCTGGGAGCTTTCTGAAGCATAATACCTAGAAAGTAAACAAAGGCCCACAGCTTGTTATCACTACACAAACACTTAAAAGAAACCACGAATTGAAGGCAAGCTTTTAACTTTGTTGAGTCGCTGCATACTTACTGTTCATGCACCGTAAGTACGTCAGATACTTAGGTCTGCATGAGTATTTACATGAATAACAACTTAAATAGCACTTACTATTTTTTATTTAATTCTTTGATATCGCTACTTATCCCAGGGCGGCTGTCAGAGCACTTTGTTTCACACGCACAATATACATTGACAATAAATCCTACATGAGCGTAAATCAATGTTCAGGAAGTTACATAAGACACTGAGGGTTTCAAAGTGTAGGAGTCAATTATAATTTAAGAGTGCACGGCAGAGAAAAACACAGTCAGCAATTAAAACGTAAAACATTGCTTCAGGTTGTTTGTACTAACAAGACTTTATTACTACCCAAAGAAACCCCATATAAGTACAACAGATTGAGCGGAAACAGTAAGGTTATACCCGTGTCTTGCAGGTTATAGTTGTCAGGTCGTAGTTCACTGTGCAATAGGAAAAGGATTGCAGGCCATGAACTGCGTTATTAAAGGATCTCTGTATCAACAGCACTAACCCACTTGCCTATCTACATAAAATAAATATCTGTAATCTGCATGTTACAGATGTGCTTTGCGTGTGAAAAAGTATTTAATTTAAATATACTTACATTTAAAAAATAAAAGTTTGGCAGCGGTGGGATTCGAACCCACGCCTCCAGAGAGACTGGAGCCTAAATCCAGCGCCTTAGACCGCTCGGCCACGCTACCACATGGACACATCCGGATCACTGTACAAAGTTGATCAAACACTACAAACGTGCTGCGTCATCGTGGACGTGTGGGGCAGCGCAGCGTGAACAGACAGGTGAGCGAGTTGGAGGTTAAGAAGCGAAGCAAAGTTTAATACATTTCTGTTACTTTGTCTTTCCTTATTTATTCTCTTTCCAAAATGTATGTTTGCTCTGTTGCTTAGAAGAACGTTTTTTTTTTGATCACTGTACGGAGACATATCACACAGCCTTTTACTGTTTGCAGTCACTGTCCTTTTAGCATTGTGGCGACACATCTTGTCACCTTTATAGTTAGAATTCAAGACAGGAAGTTTTCTACCAGTGCAATCCTTGTCACTTTATTTTCTTTTTAACTCTTCCTCATCTGGGAAGAAGTGTTAGGGACACCCACCAAGGAACTCCCTCACGGGAGGCAGGTTCAACAGAATATTGCTGGGGCCTACTTCACCCAATGACCACAATTTCAGTATAAATAGGGAAGAGTTTTTGGTGGTACAGGATTGCGGCAGGCGCATCCGCTTGTGAAATGTATGCTTTTAATTTCATTGCGAAATCTGTCTCTATCCTGCCTCTTTGCACAGTCTCCCTGCTGGGATCATACATGACCCTCAATGCACATGTTCTCTTCTGCACACCAACACCCCCCCCCCCCCCTCCCCCCAGCTCCCTGCGCACCGGCGGCTTATTTACAAGCCACTTGCGTCTCCGGTACTCACTTTCTCCCATGTTAAAAGCGAGGCATCGGCGGCGCAAGGGGCTTGCAAATAAGCATTCATTTGGCCCTCCTGCTGACATAACTGGCGTAACGAAATTTGAGCCCCCCCCCCCGCAAGGTACGTTGAGGGGCCCCCCCTCCAGACTCAACCAGGAGCTCTCCAGCCAGAGTATTGTGCTGGGGTGGCACCCTGGAGCTTGCCCCCCCCCCTGCACCGCGGGGGCTGCGGAGGCCTGTGTTACCCCACTGGCTGACATACTGTCCCATCGATTCCTAGCAGGGCCGGACTGGGATGGCAAACCGGCCCTGGCAATTACGTCCGGCCGGCCTTCGGGGGTGGAGGGAGGGGGGGGGGGGGGGGGCTGGCGGAAACACTGGTGCGCTTTTGTTACAAGGGGCTGATTTTGCAGTACTGCTGCAAAACCGGCCCCAGCAACAAAAACGGCCCCCACCGGGGAAACGCTAGGTGCCCCCTACGGCCGGTCCGGCCCTGATTCCTAGCCCACTGGGATGATACATGGCTCTCTTTGCCCCTTCTGCTGACACACTGTCCTCTCAGCTCCTCGACCAGTGGGTTCATAAATGGCTCTCTGTCTCTTCTGCTGACACACTGCCCCCTCAGCTCCCTGCCCACTTCATACATGGCTCTCTCTGCCCCTTCTGTTGTCACACTGTCCTGTAATCCGCTTGCTCATTGGGTTCACACATGGCTCCCTCTGCCCCTGCTGAGGACACACTGTCCCCTCAGCCCCTTGCTCACTGGGTTCATACATGGCTCACTGTCCTCTCAGTTCCTTGCCTACTGAGTTCATTCATGGCTCTCTCTGCCCCTTCTACTGACACACTGTCCTGTCAGCTTCTTGCTCACTGGGTTCTTACATGGTTCTCTCTGTCTCTCCTGAGGACACACTTCCCCCTCAGTTCCTTTCCCCCTGGGTTTATATATGGCTCTCTCTGCCCCTTCTACAGTCACACTGTCCCGTCAGCCCCTTGCTTACTAGATTCTTACATGGTTTTCTCTGCCCCTTCCGATGACACACTGTCCTGTCAGGCTCTTGCTTACTGGGTTCTTACATGGTTCTCTCAGTCTCTCTGCCCCTTCTGCTGGCACACTGTCCCCTCAGCTCCCTGCCCACTGAGTTCATACACTGAGATATACTCAGATAATCATCACCCTGTCCCAGAATACGGCTACGGCTGCTGCCTCTCTGAGGACTTGTCTGTCTGAGGTGGCCCTCTGGATAGACCTCAATTTCCTGAAATTAAATGCTGGCAAATCAGAGGACCTGATCCTGGGGGTCAGACGTCCATCTGGACTCCTGACTGGTGGCCGCCATCACTTGGTTCCCTTTCTGAGCCAAAGCCTGTGATGAAGAATTTGGGCATTCTTTCTGATGCGAACCTGACATTTGACAGCCAGATCACAGCCTTAACGGGCAAGTGCTTCGGGATGTTAAAATCTCTAAAAAAGATCATCGGGCTACTACCTGAGGCCGTGAGGAAAACAGTTATCCAGGCCGCTATCATTTCTTGGTTGGACTGCTATAATGTTTTGTTAGTGCCACTATCGGCAACTTCTCCCACCCCCAGTCTGAGCATGCAAGAATGAATAAATACACAAGACAACTTTGTAGTGGGAAAATATTGCTGCAGGTTTATTCCATACAGGAGTATGCAATATGTGGGTTATCTTACGGGCGATCCAAGGGCGGGCAGCTGTGCCAACCTATGCTGCCCCCGCCCGCCTGGTGAGCCAGCACTGTGGGACACCCCGTCAGTGCTACCTTTGATGATCCTCTTCCGGATCACGTGACACGTTGGTCTGTTCTACTCACGCCCTTTTCAGGGCGGAGCGTAGCAGGGCAAACCCCCGGTTGGTCAGGCCCCCAACCGCCCGAAGGACTAACGGGGCGCCGTCGCGGTTTTCCAGGAACCTGCCCTGAGGCTCCTGGTCTTTGGCTCTGGCACCCCTACTGTGCCGCGCAGAGGTACCCTTACTGTACCGGTCTGCCGCAGAGGTACCCTTACTGTACCAGTCTGCTTCCAGATCGCCCTGTAACTCCGCCACAGCTCTGGAGGCGGCTCCCGTCGCCGCGAGAGCCCCCACCAAAACAGCTCATTTCCGACCTGCAACCTGCTTTCTAGGGCCTCGTGCATGTCCAGTGGAAAGTGTCCATGCCCACCTGTGGCAATTGCACCCAAGTTTGTCAACCTAACCTAGGCGTACGCCTGGATGGCCATGGTGACAATGGACCCCATCTTTAGCAAAGTAGCCTTTAACATTAGCCTGGAACAGCTCGTCTCTGGTCTGCGAACTTACGCCATGAACTGTTCACTCTTACAGGATGTTCAACGGCCTCCTCTGACTTGGCTCTGTGCCACCTCTGCGGGGATCATCTCGGACCACCAGAGTTACATAGACCCATGTAGTTGTTGATCTCACCAAAACAGCTCAATTTCCAGGCCTCCTGCAAATCTAAGGGAAGGGATTCTCCCTACTGGTGATAGATGAACCCCATCTATATCACAGTAGCCCTTGACGTTAGCCTGGATCAGCTAGTATCTGATGAAACCAAAGGCCCTTCTGGCCTGTGAACCTGTGCCAAGAACTAATCCCCCTCCTGCGGGAAAGTACCACTGCCTCACAAGACCGAGCCCCGTGCCCACTCTGGGTGGGCCGATTTCAGACACCATGGCTCACATTGCCCCAACTATTTGCTGCTCTCACCTATCTGCCATCCTTCTAGCACCGTGTGTGCCTGAACACCTGCGTCTAACGTTTGCGCTGTCCCTCTGCTTTCTAAATCATGACGCAAGGGCATGGTCATAACTGGAAGTATGTGCCAATGATCGAGGGTGCCCTCCCGCCCTTGCCATGCATCCCTTATTCCTTATGGGAATTTCGCCTGCTCAGTTCCCTCTGTGGTGAAACCCCCTCGGCATAACAGCTTAGTTAACATGTCTGCATTAATACAGTGCGCACTGTCTGCAATAAGGTGCCTGACGTTACCCTTGGGGCTAATGTAGGCTCCCACCCTCCTGCAACCTTTAGTTTCAATCCTCCCGTATTTAAAGTGCTTTAACACCATTTCCCACAAATTTGTGGGACAGCGTCACCCTTGCTAGATGACCGCTTCCACAACCAGCCTATCTGCTGGGGCTGTCAGGGCGGAGAATATTGTGCTAACTGGAGCAACCCAAAACCTGCCCATAGAGCAAGGGGCCCCTACTCTGATGCAGTTGCCCAGATATTTGCACTGGACCCATTGGCTTGCTTAACTAAAGCTCGATCCCGTGACCCTTGGAGCTCAATCCAGCTGTGGACCTCGTTTAATTGGGTATCCCTGGAATCATTGCCCTCCACAACTTCAAGTCCGCATTCAGCTTCCTTTCCAGGCACCTTAAAATGCAGGGCTGGGCATACCAACCCCACATGACCAGGGGGTCATGTGTGTATCACCCATGATAATGTTAGAATCTAAGGTTCCCAGGTTCAAGGATTTCCGCAGCCCTCTTTTGAGGGTCTGCTGAGACCACACTGCCTCACAGCATGTTACCCCGCTACCTCCTGCAGCTCCATTAATGCCCTGTTGTGTCCCTGAAAAGACACCTGACAGGGTGAACTGTCTGATGAAACCAGGAATAAGTGAAAATAGGCAAGAGTGCCCTCATGTACTTGCCATGAATCCCTCCTGTCTTACAGAATTACACCTGTTCAGCTCCTGCTGAGGGGACTTCCCTTTTCTTAACTGCTAACCCCGTGTGCAGACGTGACATTAAATGGGTAACATCCCGGTTTGTGCCCACCTAATGTGCTATGCTGGGAGCAACTAGGCACCCCACATACCTTGTTTCCCTAATTGTTGGGACAGCAGCACCCTATGTTGGCTTCCGGCGTCCCCAACCCACCTGGCTGATCCCACTCTCCAGGCGGGGCATTGGAGCTTAACGGAGCAACATGGAGCCTACCCTTGGTTCTAGGGTGCACTTACTGCGCCCAGTAGACCAGTTTGCACCAACCTTCTTGATTGCTAAATCCTAGTGAACCTCCTAATGGTGTCACATCTGGTTAGAAAGGGTAATGTATTGTGCCCACTATTAGCACCACCGCACCCTATCGTGGAGTGACAACTGACAGTCCACCCTGCAGCTGACCCTGTTGCTTAATACGGCCCATTAATGCCCTTGCCTGTCCTTCAACGGCACTGGCAACATAATGCCCAGCAGTTTGGTGAAGGGGGGTTTTAGGTCCCAGCGTGCGACCCAGCTCATACTAGTTTGCACAGTCCCGGTTAGCCTAGGTGAATGGTCCCTCTGAGCTCTGTGTGGGGCCTATTTCACACTTAAACAAATGCCTGTTCGCATGAATCTAGAGTGATGCAAGATTGGACTGGCGGCTACCATTCTCACTCACGCCTGCATATACTAGGCTCAGAACACGGAACACTTGCTCTATAATCCCTTGGATACTTATGTCCAGCTACGCCAATCGATAATGGCTCTGCTTGATCATACTGACCGAAGACACATCAACCCTGCGGGAACCAGGTGGGGATGCTAACCTGCCCCCAAACTCTGCAACAAACATGACCAGCTGCCCACCAACAAACCATCCCCAGCACCCGGGGGCATGCCGCCATTCCTTGGCTGGTACACCGACGAGCTTAAGATTAATGATGGTATCGAAGGACCCATCTCTGAGGGCATGCGTGCAACACTATCCACTGCCTCACCCTAGTCACTAAAACGTTCTTTAATACATTGTGGCCGGATTGAGCATTAACTTTAGCTTACTGCTCCAGCCCATTTTGACCCCAACTTTGGTAGTAGCATGCCCTTAATGGTACGTGACCTTCTACAAGCACTGCGCAGAGTTCCCCATGACCACTGGAGACTCCTCTGGTGACGCATGCCCCCGGTGAGGGTGAAGAGCTCATCCTTTCAAGGAGTCAGACCTCGTTATACAGCGAAAGATGCACGTGGGGCACTCGAATAAGACAAAATAACTATTCTTTGCAAAAGAGAACCTGTCTGTCACTATTGTCTATCTTGGGACAGAAGAAGAACCATGATATTATCACTGATCAAATCCGATGTCATATTCGCTACCTCTGTCATTCTCATAAAATCGCCATATCTGACTGACACCGCACTCTCATCCTATGCTTTGTGTGATCTTGGCCCACTTTAGTGTGAGCAGAGCACCGCGATGCATACTTGGCTTCATGGTCGGTAATGCGTAAGTAAACTACCCCTCCATCAAGTTGGGTTGCACAGTACATAGTAATGGGTGCAGTGGGCTAGTTACTCTCCTGGGGCCCCAATGCCACTGCACTTGCAGTGCTAATGAAAGCTTTGTCATTTTGGCTGTGTCAACTTTGTTGCCTGCCCCCTACAACCTCATGGAAATAGTGCTGAACTCTCGCTTACTACACTGCGGAGTGAGCCCACTGTATTCACCAAAGTTCTTCACAATTCCGCTTCTACTAATTGGGAACACGTTCCCCCATGGTATCTTGGCGCTGCATAACATGTTTATTGTTACTCAACTCCATGGTACTCGTTTTATCGACCTCAGAAGGATACATGCTGAGTGGACCTACCAGGATCTGAACCTGTGACCGAGACATTGAAACAAGCCACTTTCTGTTCTGCCACTCCCCAGGCCTGTGGAATAGTCTCCCAGGCACTTGAACCCTTACTTGGACGGGCCTGAGCTGGAAACCCAGATCTAGACAGCCTGCCAACCAGCTGACCACGTCCAATACCAGAGTGTCACACATCCACTCCGTAGCCTGGATACTAAACCCGGCATAGATGTATCAGAAGACCTATCTCTTGGCGCCTGTCTACCACAACTTTCGCTGCGTGTCTTAGTCTGTTAAAATCCGGGCACAAGGTAGCCTGCCCCGCTAAGCCCACGAAGAAATCGCAAGACACCTCCAGCAAACGCCTGGCCAAGCAAACACTACCGGCCACCTCACCCCCGTTACCGTACCTCTCGTTGCAGTCGTTGCGTGAAACCAAGTCCACCACATGCCAACACAGGTTTGCCCCCAAATGGCAGTACGATTCACGATGGGAAACATGACATGAGAAAGAACACCACGTCCCCGCAACACTTACTTCCAAGTAATGCCCACCGCGATGGAGAGCACAGACCCCTGTTGCCGAAACCCAAGGAACGCAAAGCAAGGAGGCCCCCAGCGAAATATTTCCTAGTAGCTCCATATTTGCCAAAACACCGAATTGCCCGTCAATATCAGTGAAATATAATCCTGGTACTATGGCATATTCCTAAAAAGCACTTTACCAATGTAATTATCCCTTGGTGCTAGCCGAATAGGTGTATTACCCAATTAAGTTATTTTCCTTCATCTTAGAAAGAGGACGGTTGTATGTGCTAACCTGCAAGTCAAATCTAGGCAGCACTCGCAATAACCACCTGAGCTACACTCAGACTCGGTCCTACAGCGATCTCCGCTGGAGGCGGTCAATGGGTATACCATCAGTAATATCCATCCACTTTATTTTATTAAGGAGGTGCGCAGGCTCAAAGTGTTCCAACCGCCCCCTGGAAAATTCCATTTGACAGCAAGCTCCTAGAAGCTTTCATCGGGTGACCGCGCTCTACAATGTAGAGAAACACCCGCCAAAACCGATGTATTCCCTTTCTCAGACTGCGCAACCGCTGGCCCCCGCTCCAGCAAAGGTAAGTCATTATGTCAAAATTAATAAATAATTACAGGACCTTGAGCAGTGTCTGCGCACTAGGCCAGATGTAAGGGCTCACACAGCAATAAGATTGCTATGTGTGACATTTTCATCATTTCCGTGTAATGGGTGATATTTCACCAGCTATGAGTGACCCCTTTTCACAAGCATAGTCAAACAATGAAGACGATACAACATATTACTATCAGCAAATGCACCAATCTAGGGCAACCACATCCTTAAGCTGCTCCTACCCCTGCTGCAAAGCACCCGAAACGGGAGGGACCTGAGCGCTGTACGTTTGCCTTTTTGGAAATAATGGAGGGCAAATAACCGAAGGGACTCCCACGTCGTGTCTACCTCTAGGCTCGAACCCCGGTCCCCTGGACACAAGTCCGCCATGCCACCAGGTGACCTACACCCCTCCCATAAGCTCCTCCCACAAGTGCTGCAGTGTGGCAGCACATCCTAAAGCTCGGACTAGGGCCGTACTCCCTACACATCAGCAATACCTGTCTCTTATTCCAATAAAGGAATATGTGTGTTCAGCCGGTCCATCCTTGCCGCTGCCACCAACAACCCCGGGCTGCATGTGCTGGAGGGTCGTCTCAGACCGCCCGACCTGCTGCCGCTGCGCGTGGTCCACCTAGGGCCAGTGACATCCCAGAGGCTCCGGGCCGTAAACATGAGATTTTACTGCAATTAATCGTGTGCACGCTTGATTAGGGATGATAAATTGCACCCGAACTTCTGCTTACTATTCACATCAGGCATAGGGTGCGGCCCGGACGAAAACCCCACGCGCTGGCAGCCGCCATCTTCTGCCACCCATACTTAAAACTTGAGCGCCAGGCAGCCTGCCACCCATACTTAAAACTTGAGCGCCAGGCAGCCTGACGCCGCCGAAAGCCCCCCCTCGCACCGCCGAACACAGAGCATCACCCGGCCCCATCCCGTCGGAGGTCCGCAAAATTGGTGCGCCCCGGTCCGAGAACGGCCACACGGCCCGCACAAGCTCACCCCGCGGGGCGATCCAACGGCAGTGCACGCAGGGAAAGATTCCAACATGTGCATACCTTGCCCATGGCCCCCCACAACATAAAGTACCCCAGGCCTGCAGGATGGTGCAAACAAGATATTGTCGAGCAGCGGCAGCCACTCCTCATTCCGCAGTATAATGACGAGTGCCGCAGTACGAGGGGTATCACACTAACAACCAACAGAATGTGACCCCCGCCCGTCTAACTAGCCCTGAGCCAGCATGCCGCTTAGCGGCGCGTCCTAAAGCTGCACATCTCTGGCAGGGGACAAGACCCACACCGGGGCACCAAGCGGAGGGGGGTAGGTAGGCCGACTCACGCTCACACCGATGGTCCCACCGCAACTCCAAGATGAGTGTTGTTCTGACCCTAACGGTCAGGCCCATTGAGCTTCCTCCTGCCCCATGCAGCGTTGGCACTGGAACCCTCATGGGGCACACCATCGGGTCACTACCGGGATCTCCTGCGCCACACCACCACGGCCAACAAACCACAGCCTCACATGAAGGCATAGGAGCGCTCCACACGAGCACCGCATCTACATTACCCTTCAGGCACAGGGAGCTTATGTGTTTTGCCGAGGATCACAGGATGCGAACGCGACCCCGAGGCTCGAAACCTGCTGCTTCCCCCTGCTACACAACACACCGCCTGGCCAAAAGGCTCGGGGACATCCAGGACCCTGACCCCCGCCCAGGTCACCCGTGCGACCAGGCTCCAACACGCGGTTGGAGCCACAGACCTAAAGGAAAGCCCAGGGAGGGGGGGGGGGGGCTACAGCGCCAACACACTCACGGGTACAAAATCGGACTCCAGACCACGAACGACGGCGTCCTGGACGGCGTGTCCGACCCCCTAGTGGGCCCCCGCTGACGCCATATACAATAAACAAGGAGTCTGCCGCCTCTAAGAGCTCCCAGCCACACCGGAGTGCGGGGAGTCATATCGAAGCCCAAGGCATTGGAGGAAGTCCCGGGATTTCAATCTCGGGGGCAGTTCCAAAGCGGTCGCCCCCAGCTTACCGCACCCCCCAGCACAACCCATGCTGCGGCCAGCACGACCCCGCGGGCCTTCGCTAGGCCCAGACAATACCTCCACGGAGCCCTAAGAACTCCACAAGCTCGGACCGCAGCAGGCAGTGCCTAAAGAAGGGAGGGACAACCTCACCTCACAACGCAACCCTGGACCGGCACGATACGATCCCACGAAAACGACCCTCCGCGCTGAAGACCACAAAGACGGCGTGCCTGGGAAACATCCAGCACAAAAGTCATCAGTCCAACTGACCACATCCTCTCCCCACAAACCACTGGAGACACGCTGTGAGAGGCAGGGGCAAAACACACCACCCCGACTCACCTTGACAAACCCGACTAGGCGGCGCGACGATGACCCCGGCGAGCCTGGACAACGTTTCCAGTGCGGGGGTGGGACCGCAACAACGCCGGCCGACGCGAGACAACCAGTTAAGACGGCGTGGCTGGCGAACAGAGACCGCCAGGAGGGGCAGGGGAGGCATATATGCCCTGCCCCCCCCATTGCACCGGAAGGACGTCACAGAGGTGACCTAGCTGGAGGGCTCCACAGCCCCTCCAAAGACTAGAGCGGGTGGGCAGTGCCAAAATGGCACTAAAGGGCCGCCCTGCTGAGGTGGCCCCCTGCGGGGGCCGCGGACAGCCGCAATCTAGGAGTCTCCCTGACGTGGTTGAGGAGACTCTAACGTGTTCAAAGCTCTGCTGCTCGCCTGCGGCTGAATCTTCCTAGACGAGCCTCGATGGGCGTGGCCCTGCACACATTGCATTGGCTTCCGGTGGAGAAGCGCGCATCCTTCAAGGCCCTGTGCTATTTCTACAGGGCCTTCAGCAAAGCTGGAGCAAACTGTCTCCACCCCTTTAGCAAACCTTATCTTCCATCTAGGGGTCTGAGATCTGCAGGATCCCCCTTGGCAGAGGTCCCCATTTTCAAGAAGGCCCGTATTGGGGGCAGTTCCTTTAGTGTTCTTGCCTCCAAGCTATGGAACTCCCTCCAGTTGGATCTTCGACAGTCTAAGACAAAGCTCTCCTTTCGCAAAAATCTTAAAACTTGTTTTTTAGGTAGTTCTGTATCCCTCTGTTAACCCTGTTCACTCTAGTAGCTTCGACCTGGTGAGTGCTGGCACGCTTCTGCTGAAGCAGCCATGTGCTTTATAAATCGCTTTATTATTATTATTATTATTCTCTCTCTGCCCCCAGCCCCTTCACCTGACATCTCACCCCCCCAAGCCCCTTCTCCTAACAGACTTCCCCGTCAGCTCCCTGCCCCTTCTGAACACTGTCTGTCCTCTCTGCTTCCTGCTCATGCAGTTCCCTCGCTGTCACTCTGCTTTCCTTGCTAGACTCTCTCCCATTAAACAACTCCACACAGGCAGTGTCACAAGCCAGGACCGCACCGACCCTCCCACCATAAATGCTGCACTTCACGAGCGGTGCCCAGTCTGGTCCATTAACATTCCACCATTCACTATCGGTGGTCGTGCATGTAACAGAGAAGCTGAGTGGTGGAGAGAGAAGAGGGCGCCAGTGTTGCCAGATTTTTTCACAACTTTCAAGGCCAGAAGCAACCAAATACTAGCCCAAACTAGCTCAATGTTACCACTCCATTAACTTATGTGTAGCCTGACCGCAACATTCAAAAATATACTTCCATTTCAAGGCTTATATGTTCAATGCCCACATTAATCAGACTACCTATATTTTGTACACTAAATTCAAAGTTGGTCTGTCAGGAAAATTGTCACTCACTTGATATCTCATGATGTGGAACAAGCTGCTGAAAAATGTTCTGGGTCTGATGTTGAGAACTGCAACTGCGGTAAGGTTCTTCAGGGGGAAAGTGTTCTTCAGCATCAAGTTTATTTTGCATACTCACAACAGGCCCCCCAGAGAAACGAGAATATAGGCCAACACTTCACATTTGCTCACACTGGTTTCATTACTCAAAGAGCAATTCAAGGGTAAATGCTGAACATCTCTTTACATACGCAAGTTACGTATGTTTCGTACTTTTGGTACTCATCAGAAGAGAGCAGTCCATTGCATCGGGTGCACAACTTGCTGCTTGATGTTCCTGTAAGCTAATACCTAATAAAGTGCAAGTGCATTCTGCAGACTCACAGAAGAATCTCCATCCCCTATTCTTTGTCAGGCAGCAGTAGGGTGGACCCTTGTTCAGGAAGTGGGAAGTTAAATTGTGCCAAAGTGTTCTTTTGGGCATGGCACTGTCGAGTGTAGAAGCATTCTTCAGAGTCTGGCAGTGGCACTGTAAAGAGTAGCAGCATCCTTCAGGGACTGGCAGTGACTGGTTAAGGTGTGCTAAATTGTTTGTGCAGTGTCATAAGTAGAAGTGTCCTTCAGAGTCTGCCAGTGGCACTGTGAAGAGTAGCAGTGCCCTTCAGAGTCTGTCAGTGGCTCTGTGAAGAGTAGCAGTGCCCTTCAGAGTCTGTCAGGGAAGTGTCCTTCAGAGTCTGTCAGTGGCTCTGTGAAAAGTAGCAGTGCCCTTCAGAGTCTGTCAGTGGCTCTGTGAAGAGTAGCAACGCCCATCAGAGTCTGTCAGTGGCTCTCTGAAGAGTAGCAGTGCCCTTCAGAGTCTGTCAGTGGCTCTCTGAAGAATAGCAGCGCCCTTCAGAGTCTGTCAGTGGCTCTCTGAAGAGTAGCAGTGCCCTTCAGAGTCTGTCAGTGGCTCTCTGAAGAATAGCAGCGCCCTTCAGAGTCTGTCAGTGGCTCTCTGAAGAGTAGCAGTGCCCTTCAGAGTCTGTCAGTGGCTCTCTGAAGAGTAGCAGTGCCCTTCAGAGTCTGTCAGTGGTTCTGTGAAGAGTAGCAACGCCCATCAGAGTCTGTCAGTGGCTCTCTGAAGAGTAGCAGTGCCCTTCAGAGGCAGGCAGTGGCAGGCTAAGGTGGGCACAATTGTTCTGGCAGTGGCAAGAGTAGTTGCATCCTTCAGAGTCAGGCCGTGTCAAGAGGCCAATGCTGCAGCAATGAGTCCTTTGGAATCATTGTGTTAAGTCATGTCTTGTGGAGGAATGTGGATTTGGAGCTGGTGTTTTGCCACATAAACCCCCCCGATGATGTGTGGTAAACTCTAGCCCAGTTTGCTAAGTGAGGTGTTCAGTGTCCGGACTGCTGTTATAGTGAACAAAGGTTTGGATACGCTGCTCAGCAAGACAGTAAAGCAATTAATTGTACATAGTGCTGTTGAAGTTTGCCAGCAGTTCCCCGGGGGTGAGTGGGGGGGGTGAATGAAGATGAAATGAGACTAATTCACTTGAGTCCAACTTTTATGTTAAGTATATTTGCAAGCAGTTTCAGGCCCATTCCATTACGGTTCTCATTTTTAAGTAGCGTCATTTGTGAGAAAACTCTTCCACTTGTGCATTTGATATGGGCAGAGTTAGAAGTTTAATGGCTCCCATGGCCAACATCTGAAGCCGATGATTCCCAGCTGCATCTGTATAATTGAATAGTTCTATCCAAAAAATTCCATGCCTGATGAGTTACTGAATGAACACAAAGTCACTGCTTGCCACCGCATTTCTAAGACGTGTGTTTGGTATGTGAAAAAAACCTTTGGCAAGTCAGTAACCAGAGGTTTAGGATCTGAAAGCACATTTTGTAGCTTCAAAAGTTCAAAATGTCTCAGCAGGCTCAACGAATCTGGCAGTCGCATCTGATATTCTGCTGCCAGAATTTTGACAAAGTCTGCGCACCATTTTTCTATGCAGTCCTTGGCAGCGGCACAAAGTGTGCTTTCTTGGAGCTTTTTGCAGAAGCCATGATCTAGGTCAACATCCTCCTGCGCAAGATAAATGGCACTACTCTGAAGCTTCAAATTGCACAACTGCTGCTCTCTACTGGTACTGATAACACTTGGCTTTAGAATTCTTGTCATAGTTGTCCTATATAAAGTTTGCAAATCCTGAAATATGTGGAGGACATCACCAGATTCAAGCTGAAATGCTTTGTTCAATACCTTAATTTCCAGCAACATAAGTTTGAGGAAAATAAGGTAGAGATGATTTGACTCCTCATTGTACATCTCCTGCAGCATTCTAGCTGCATAGCAGTATTCTACATATGATGTGTTGCAAAAGTGCAATTTTAGTGCATCATTCTGCTCCAGAAAACACTCCACACAATCCGCCACAATGAGCCACCGCGTTTCGCATGGCTAAATAAGCTTCAGTGGCATTCCTCCGTCCAAGCTTTGATACAAATCTGTGTAGAGAATGTGCGAATCAGTTGTAGGTTTCGCGCACCATGAACTCCACGTTGCTGGGCAAACTCTGCATTGCTAACAACTATGTCGAGCTAGTGGCAGATGCACGTTACAAGTTGCTGCTTTTCCCGCAACAAAGTGTATGTGGAGTTGTTTTTACACACATTACACTTGCGCCATCTGTACCTACACCTACTAAATTCTTAAATTAGATACCTGCTATCTTTGAGGAATTCCAGAATTGCTTCTGCTATGCCTTGTGCGCATGCCCCTTGCAATTCTATCATCCCAAGGTAACTGCTCACAATTCTGCTACTTTTCTGGCTGAAGTATTTTACACATATGCACAGCAGTTTCTTTGTGGAAATTTCAGTGGATTTGTCAATGATCAAAGAGTAAGATGAACTGCCTATATCTTGAAGGAGCTCCCCTTTGAAGTAGGGGCTTAAAAGTCCATTTATCAAAGCTGAGCACTTTGACCGATGCATACGGAAAGGAGGAATTTCTTCGCTTGAAATTTCTCCCAGTCTGTCAATATTGTTAATGGATGTGCTACATGCAGTTTGCACTGAAATCCTAAGCTCTCTCCTTTTCTGGTCATTTGATAATTGAGGTGCTGGTGGGGCAAAAGATGCCATGGTTAGGCTAGATGTATTCGAGCGTGCACATTGTTTTGCTGGGAATGCATGCAACTTTAAATCATGGTAGTGGGCACACAGCTGTATATGACAGTATTTACAGCTTGCCTTTGATCAATCTGTTTTTAATGGGGTAATCCACTTTTTTAGTTCAGGGTCAGACTCCCAATATTTCCTGTACACTTTCTTGTACTGTGCCCACTTGCCCATTTTCAAAATTGCCTGGTTGGAAGCTTCCTGAGACCTGGTAGATGACTGTAAAATCTTTGGTTTGCGGCTGGGGAAGTATCTGCAATTGGAAGAAACAGAATATCTATCATAGTCCTTAGTCCAATAAAATTAATTAGCCAAATAACATAAACTCACTTCGTTCCAAGTGTCTGTTTAGCAATGAGGCGCTTATCCCTTTTTTTGGTCTGGTGCATGGTCTTCTGCATTGATCACTGACAAAACCCACACAAATTGCCAAAGAAAAACTATATTTGCACCTTAAACGCATTGCGCACATCACCCATGGCTCACATACTAGGATTCTCTTTTGCTTTCTAGCCCAGTTTATAGTTTATCCCATTATGTATTTCAAAGTAACCTTCAACATATATCCTCCTGCGTTTGCCTTAGTAAACATTTGGTCTTAGACAGGACCACTGGATTTGTGAGATTGTGCGGCGGATGCTTTCGCATAATTGTAGATTGCCATCTGCTTCCTAATCTGCAGATTTTAACAAAATAAATTGTTTCCAGCTGAAATGGTTCAAAAGTTACTAAAAACGCAGAGACAGGTGTTACCACACAGTGGCAGACCCTTTGCGAAGGTTGACTGGTCACATTTCTGTTGCTTATTGCTAGCTTTGGGTGCTAAAC
The DNA here is from genome assembly GCA_963921515.1 of Calotriton arnoldi. Taxonomy (NCBI): domain Eukaryota; kingdom Metazoa; phylum Chordata; class Amphibia; order Caudata; family Salamandridae; genus Calotriton; species Calotriton arnoldi. The sequence goes on from CAWUFW010002797.1 coordinate 1,692,774, forward strand.
TGGTACTAATGAGGTGCAAATAATGCCCAGACTGTGATTCTTAACCTGTGGGCCACGAACCACCAGGAGTCCTCAACACATTTTTTAGGTGCCTAGCGTTATCCCAAGCAGTCTGGGGAAACTTGGGCCAAAGGTCAACATTAATATTAAGAATTAGGTTATCCAAGTCGGTGAGAAAGCTCATGTTCACATTTCACTTAATTTGCTTCCCTAGCAGCATTGTTTGCCTGCAGTATTTTTCATACTGTGTATTAATCTTGTGCTGTGGCCTGGTTGCTCATAGGTATCTTTGAGTTCAGGTTGTGAGCTGGTCTTTCCTAAAGGGACATAATTGAGAGATTTGGAGTTGAGGCAGAAGACAGTGCATTGTTCTCAAAATGCCTATCAGTGAGTCATTACAGTGTTTAGACTATATGGCCGCTCTGCTGAGTGCACAGAGCGATGGTGGCAAGTGATTATATATGAAAGTGTGTGATGGTGTTACAAAGCTGCTAAAATATGAACAGAACCAAAGTGTTTAACAGTCGAACAGGTGCTCTTTTGTTGGGTGCTGGGGGTTCTGGGCTGCTGGTCTGAGACACTAAATGAGAGGGCCCTAGAGCGGGACCCACTTTCAAAACAAAGAGATGGTGGCTTAGCAGTTCATATCATGTGCTTACTGAAGACCAACAAAGGCAGACAATAAATTATTAGTATTTTGCTCGGTGATCCCGCAAACATACTGTAAACACCGTTCTAATTGTATCATGTGTCCTATAGGCTTGCGCATACAGACCTCTTAATACTGTGCTTAGTGCTGGCAGATACGCAGTCTCCAACACTGCGCTATTTATGCCCCTGTACTTGTCTAGCGCAAAGCTAGTTGTGAAACAATGGAGCGCTGCACAAGGGGAAGGGTTCAATGTAAAGGCGATGGAAGTACAGATTGTATACAGTTAATGGTGTTCTCTTTGATACAGATATAGGGTGTTGTTTTCTTACTGTAGCCAGTTGGAGTGGAAAAGTTGCACTACTTAACCGCTGTAAACACTGCAGTTTTGTAGCATGTTTCTAGTAGGTGTATACAGACACTGGAACGTGCTACAGGATGCGGAATCATCGTACAAAGGGCCCTTCTGATATCATCATTATGCTAAGCAGCATTACACAAACTAGGCTGGCTCACAAGAGCAAGCAAACTTAATATTCCTGTGTGATATCTACGTTCCAAGGTTTGGGACTATGGCTAAAAATTACATTATGTTCATATTTGATGTTTTGTAAGAGACTCAGCGCATCCTAATAGACCGTAGTTGTTACCACCACTGAGAAATCTAACAATGCCAGGGGAAGTCCAATTCAATGAGGCACATGGTAGAACTTGTAGACCTGTGGAATGGGCTTTGGGGCTCCTGAAAGAAAGATTCCATTGCAGGTCAAGTCTGGTGGAGCCTCCCTCTACTCACTGGAGAAAGTGTGCAAGATAACAGTGCTCTGTTGTATGGTGCACAACATTGCCCTGTGGCAGAACATTCTGAAGAAGGGAATGTTTTACGTCAAAATGTTGATGGCATAAAATATAAAAATGTAACTATCAATCATAGAATTGAGTATCATGATGGGTGAGATCTGTAAGATTCCTGCCACCATTTTTTGGACACCAATTATCATCAGAAGGAAAATGTGTAGAAATAATTGTCCCAAGAGTCACTGTTGCCGTTTCACAGGAGAAAATTACTTGTCCCTTTTGATTGTGGTTTTGGTGAGATCCTCTCCCACTGGTCCCAATGATTGACCCTCCTCAAGGTGACTGTTGGCTCAATAGTTGCAGGGTTAGATGTGATGGAAGATGGCTCTTGGGGTTGCAGGGCCTCCCTTTCTGTGGAATAGGCTGGTGTATGGTCCTCTTATGTTGTGGGTGCACAGAATGGCATAGATGCCGGACAAATAGCCCTGCATATGTCCCTAAACCGATCCTGCACAACTCCAGATAAGGAGCACAAAACAGATATTTGCCTCTCAATGAGGTCATTGTGCTACCTCTGCAACTGCTTGATGTCACCCATGAGCTCTTTGTACTCTGTTATGGTTTTATGACCTGACCCATCTGTTCTTCATGTCTGCTTCAATGATGTTTTGACCGATAGTTTCCCTAAAACTATGGGCATCAGTGGCCTCACTCTACTATCCATATGCTGGTGTGGCCTTGGAAGAGGTGGCACTATCACACAGGGTCCTGGTTCACCTGCAGATGTTGATGTTAGTGTTGTATTCGCCAATATAGAAGCCAGGAGTGCACACTGCAGATGTTGAATGTGATGTTGGCCCATAGGGAGAAGTGATAACTACTGGCTGTTGTGAAGGGGAGAAACATCAAGGGTGGTATAAGTGGTGGTAGACAGAGTGAGGCTCACCCTAGCAGCCTGCCCACACACACCTGGTTGACCAGGCTGCTCATAAAGAATAGGGAGGGACAAGGAGCTAATTGGTAGGTCCAGCACACATGCCCCTTACATTTATCCTTCAACCACAAAAGTGTGCTGTTCCTCATGAAAGAAGAAACAAGAAGGGGCAAGCTGTCGGTCAGGAAAGGGGCTGATCAACTGGGTCAGGGATCTGATTGATAAGAAACAACAGCCCTCACACACCTAGAATGGTGTCATGCTTCCTCATTGGGCAGCTCCTCATTGGGCTGGCGCTGCAATGACCAACAGGCCCCTCTATTTTCTCCATTACTTTAGAGGTAATCATCCTCATATTGGAGGATTTTCTATCACCTGCAAACCCTAAATCGTGCACTAAGGAGCAGTCTTTGGATTTTTGTACAACACAGCATACTCAAAAGCAAGTGCCTTGCATAATGTATTCAGGAATTTTGTAAAATTACATGAAATACTTCCAAAAATGGACTTGAGGATGCACTTTGCTCTAAAATAGCTCAATAGCTTGACATATGCAATCGGTCATTTTAATTTGGCGTGGCACTCCTGACTCCAGCTTGATCCAGCTTGATTGTTTCCCAGCCCATACCAATTCAGTTTGATGCTTTCCATCCCCACCATCCCTTTTTTTTAAAACTTTATGTAGTTTCACTTTCTGTCCAGTTTTTATTCCCCTGTGCTTTGCAGATTAATTTTGTGACTGCTTGTCTCACCTTTTGTTTTTTTGTCACCTCCCTGTCCTGGTAGAGGCAGACAGTTCCACTTCTGTTGCAGCTTCACAGGTGTGACATCCAGCAACATTTTTGATGGGAAGGAAGTGGTGGCACTCATATTCCATGTGCTCCACCACTTCCCGCTCATGCAGGAGGCATGCCTGGGAAAGGCTATATTCTAGCCGACTGAACACTATGCTGGCGGCAGGTGCGGCACAGCATGTTTGACTGCAGCGATGTTACATGGACCCATTGGCAGCCGTGCACAGCTGGTCACTGTGATTGGTTGAGAAAGGGACCTACTCGACATTGAAGTGGCATCATCAGTGAAGTGACGTTTAACATTCTTTATCTTTATTACTTTGCAGGAGCCAGGAAAGGGTATGTGAATATAATATAATATAATATAGTATAATATTCATCTCCTTAAGTTATATCATATATATAAAACCACAAACACACACCAAGTGCGCACACGCACACACACACACACACGCACGCACGCACACACACACACAATCAATCAATCAATCAATCATGTCACTTATAAAGCGCACTACATACCCGCGAGGGTCTCAAGGCGCTGGGGGAAGAGGGGGGTGGTGCTGCTACTGATCGAAGAGCCAGGTCTTGAGGAGTCTTCTGAAGGCCAGTAGGTCTTGGGTCTGTCGGAGGTTGGTGGGGAGGGCGTTCCAGGTCTTGGCGGCGAGGTGGGAGAAGGATCTGCCGCCGGCGGTCGTTTTCCGGATGCGGGGGACTGTGGCGAGGGCGAGGCTGGTCGAGGGGAGCTGGCGGGTGGGGTGTAGAAGCTGAGTCGTCTGTTGAGGTAGGCTGGTCTGGAGTTGTGGAGTGCTTTGTGTGCGTGGGTGAGGAGCTTGAAGGTTATCCTCTTGTTGACAGGGAGCCAGTGCAGGTCTCTCAGGTGGGGTGTGATGTGGCTGCGTCGGGGGATGTCGAGGATAAGACGTGCAGAGGCGTTCTGGATGCGTTGCAGCCGTCTCAGGAGCTTAGCCGTCGTTCCTGCGTAGAGGGCGTTTCCGTAGTCCAGCCTGCTGGTGACGAGGGCCTGGGTGACTGTTTTTCTTGTTTCGGTGGGGATCCACTTGAAGATCCTGCGGAGCATTCGGAGGATGTTGAAGCAGGATGAGGAAACGGCGTTGACCTGCTTAGTCATGGAGAGGGTGGGGTCGAGGATGACCCCTAGGTTGCGTACGTGGTCGGTGGGTGGCGGGGCTGTTCCCAGTGATGTTGGCCACCAGGAGTCGTCCCGGCTGAAGGGTTGGAACCAAGGATGAGGACCTCCGTCTTGTCCGAGTTCAGCTTCAGGCGGCTGGTCCTCATCCATTCGGCGACGGCCTTCATTCCTTCGTGGAGGTGGGCTTTGGCGGTGTGAGGGTCTTTGGTGAGGGAGAGGATCAGCTGGGTGTCGTCGGCGTAGGAGATGATGTTGAGGTTGTGCTGTCGGGCGACGTGGGCGAGGGGTGCCATATATATATTACCTACTGTCGGTCGCCAGTAGGTAGGTATAGTTAGGACCTAGTTTCCGTAGGAAGAGCGTTTTTCATTTGCCAATAACTTTGGCGTCGTTTGACGAATCCTTACGAAATTATCAAAACTAATACACCCGTTACTTCAGCTCCTGTCTTGAAAATTTCAGGGTGATCCATCAAGCGGGGGCCGAGAAAAAGGGGTGGTCCCAAAACGCTTTTTCTCCATGTTATTTCCATCAAAACTTTAGACACGGCTACAGCCCGAACTGCTGAACGGAATTCAACTAAATTTGGCAAAAAGGTAGCTCTTGGTCCAGAAAGAACTCTTTTTGTTAATGGTGTAAATCTGTTCAGTAGTTTCTGAGCAATTTAAAGATTTCACAATAGTACCGCTGTGCACTCGGTTTTAACTCTGGATACTGTAGTTTTACTATGTTTTTCAGTGTGCGTCCCTGTCGTAGCGCCGAGTCTGAAAGCGCTAATGAAATGGACAATACAAGAATGCCAGATGCAACTGGCTGACAGGCGCACTTAACTTTGAAACTGAAGAGTTTCTCTTCCAAATATATCATTCACTTTCAATGTTTCTTAGTGACTAATGAATCACAAATTGTTCATGTTTATTCCTTTATTTGATAAGCCATAAAGGTGCTTGTAACTTCCTTTTCAAACATGTCGCCATTTATATCAGTATTTACACAGAACCCAATGAATTTCGGATCAAACAAGACCCTTCCTCAGGGGTCTCGAATCAACAATCCTCTCTGCTCTGTGCTCATGCTTCAGTGATTCAAACGCTGGCATTTCTAATTTAAAGATTTCCCAGATATACAACTGTGGCCGCGGTGGATCCGGGAACCCTCCCGATCTTGTGCCTGAGATCGGATTGACTGCCAACACTTCAAACCAGGAAGTGTTGGCAGCCATCTTGTGACTTAGTTGAACCGAGTCACAAGCAAAAATGTAAAGAAAAACAAAAGGGGGCAGGGTAGAAACCCCCTAACCCCCTAGGCCTGTTCAAGGGATCCCACGGGGACCCCCCAGGTCCACTTCCCTGGGGCTATATGTAAATTAAAACACGTGGGGGGGGGGCTCTAGCCCCACACACTCAATCCCGGGGACCACCACCTCCCTGGGGCTATGTACTGGAGTGCAGGGGGGCCACATGGCCCCCCGCAGCCCCGGGGACTGCCACCTCCCGGGGGCTATATTTAAATAAGATGCATGGGGGCTCTGGCCCCCCATGCAGTCCTGGGGACCGCCACCTCCCAGGGCTACTATACTTAAATGCAGGGGGCCATGCACCCCCTGCTGCCCCGGGACCACCACCTCCCCGGGGCTATTTTTAAGATGGGAGGGGGGCCGTGTGGACCCCCTCCTGGAGCTGTAAATGGCCCTGGGGACCACCACCCGCCATGGCCGGCTCCAGCAATGTTCTGGGGTGCCCACCTGTTACCTCCAGTAAGCCCCACACAGTGGGATTGCTGAGAGGTAGGCACAGGCCATGCCCCTTTCTCCACCACTCTGCAAATGCGCTTCTCATCGCATTGCTGGTGGGGAATGAGGTCCCCTTACCTCCTGAGGGCCTCAGGACTAAAGTGGACTTCATCCCCCAAGTAGCAGTGCACCAGGAGGCGCATTTGCAGAGTGGTGACGAAAGGGGGTGTGGCCTCTGACCACCTCTCAGCAATCCAGCTGTGTGGGGCTTACTGGAGGTAACAGGAGTGTTAGTTGGCCCCCAAGGACCCTCAAGAGCCAAGGGGACTTCATACCTCTACCTCCAGTAAGTCCCACACCGCAGTATTGCTGAGAAGTTTTCAGAGGCCACACCTCCTTTCTCCACCACTCTGCAAACATGCCTCCCAGCGCTCTACTAGTTGGGGGATAAAGTCCCCTTGGCTCCACAGGGACCTTGGGGGCCAAGAAGCCCTCCTGGTACCTCCTGTAAGTCCTACGCAGTGGAATTCCTGAGAGCTGGTTGGAGGCTCAGCCCCCTTTCTCCACCACTCTGCAAACGTGACTGCTAGTTAAAAAACCTTAGAAATTCACAAAAAAGCAAAGGTTACAAGGACGTTATAGTTAGGAATTAGCATTTAAAGAACCTTAGAAATTCACAAAAAAACAAAGGTTACAGGGATGTCAGATTTTACTTATACAAAGCCAGAGAAATTCAGCCATTATAGTTATCTGAGTTAACTATAACTCGCGCCCCGCAATGCACTGCTTCTGAGCTCACATATTACTATTTGTATGAGTAAGTAAGTGGGTGTATGTGTATCTGTTCGGGTGAGTAAGTGGCTGTGTGATTGACTGTATGGGTGAGTGTTTATGTGTGTGAGTAGTTGTATAGGTGACTCACTAAGTGTGTGAGTATTTGTATGGATGTATGAGTGGATATGTCAATGGCTGTATTAGTGAGTGAATGGGTGTATGAGTGGCTGTATGGGTGAACGAGTGGATGTGTGTGTAGATATATAAATCAGTGAAAGGGTGTGTAAGTACTGGTATTGCTCTGTGAATGGGTTTGTGAATGGTTGTGTGGGCGTGGCAGTGGGTGTATAAAAGATTCTATAGGGGTGTGAGTGGGTGCGTCAGAGATGCTGTGGCTGATGTCATTTGATTCACCTATACAGCCACTCATATACCCACTCACTCACACATACAGCCTCTCAACAGAGCCACTCACTCACTCATACAACCACTCACACATTCACTCACACAGCCACTCACTCGCCCATACAGCAAATCCCTCAGACACTCACCATTCCATACAGCCACTCACACACCAATTCACTTAACCAAACACCCAATTAAACAGCCACTCACTAACCCATGCAGCCACTTGCACACCCAGTCACTCACTCATACAGCCATTCAGACACCCACTCACCCACCCATACAGTCACTGACACACCCACTCACCCACCTATACAGCCCCTCACCCACCTATACAGCCACTCACCCACCTATACAGCCACTCACCCACCCATACAGCCACTGACACACCCACTCACTCACCAATGCAGCTACTCACAGAGCCACTAAGCCACCCACACAGCTACTCAGACACCCACTTATAAAGCCACTTACATACCCATTCACACACCTGTACAGTCACTCAGACACCTATTCACACAGATACACAGTCACACAGTGACTCACATAAAGTATGTTAAAAAAGGAATCACTCATTTGTAGTACACAAAAAAGACTAATATAACTTTTTATTTGTACCTTAGTATATACGTTTAACACACAAAACCTTTTAAAAAACACTCAGAATCACTGGATGATGTCACTGACCATGTCATTAGTGATGTAATATGTAAGGTCATAAACAGTGCATTGCAGGGGCATAAGTTATAGTTAGCTCAGGAGATTATAACTGCTGAATTACACTGGTTTTGTACATGTGAAATCTGAGCCTAACTATAATGTCACCTTAACCTTTGGTTTTTCAGTGCATATTATATTAAACCAAAGGTTATGGGGACATTATATTTAGGAAATAGAATTTAAAAAACCTTAGAAATTTACTGATGAACCAAAAGTTACAGGGACTTTATAGTTAGGCTTACATTTCACACGCACAACACCATAGAAATTCAGCAGTTATAGTTACTTGAGATAACTCTAATTTATGCCCCTACATATTACATCACTCATGACATGGTCAGCGACATCTCAAATGATATCACTGATGACATCATCCAGTGATTGTGTTTTCTAAATGTTTATGACTGTTAAACGTATATACTAAGCTACTACAAAAGCTAAATTAGTATACTTTGTATACTACTAATGAGTGATACTACTTCTAACATATATTATGTGAGTTGCTGTATGACTGTGTGTATACAAGTGTGATGTGTGAGAGGCTGTATGGGCGAGTGATTGGGTGTGTGAGTGCTTGTATGGATGAGTGAGTAGCTCTGTCAGTGGCTATGAGTGTGTGAATGGTTCTGTAAGTGGCTGAATGGGTGAATAAGTGGATGTGCCAGTAGCTATATGGGTGAATAAGTGGGTGTGTGAGTAACTGTATGGGTGAGTGGCTGTATTGATGAGTGAGTGTGTGTGAGTGGCTGTATGGGTCTGTGAGCAGGTTTGTGAGTGGCTATATGGGTGACTGAGTGGCTGTATGAGTGGCTGTATGGGTGAGTGATTGTGTGTGTAAGTGGCTGTATGGGTGAGTGAGTGGCTGTTTGAGTGGGTGTATGGGTAAGTGAGTGTCATTGTGAGTGGCTGTATGGGTAAATAGGTTGGTATGTGAGTAGCTGTAAAGATGAATGAGTGGCTGTGTGAGTGACTATATGGGTGAGTGAGTGGCTCTCAGTAGGTGCATGGGTAAGTGCGTTGTGTGAGTGACTGTATAGATGAGTGAGGGTGTGTGTGAGTGGCTGTATGGATGAGTGATTGGTTGTATGGGTGTGAGTGGTTGTGTGGGTGTGTAAGTGTTTCTGTGGATGATGTCATCAATGATGTCATCAGTGATGTCATTTTGAGATGTCATCAGTGATGTCACTGACCATGTCATGAGTGATGTAATGTGTGAGGTCATAACAAGTGCATTGCGGGTGTGTAAGTTATAGTTAGCTCAGGTAACTATAACTTCTGAATTTATATGGTTTTGTGCTTGTGAAATCTGAGACTAACTATAACTTCCCTGTAACCTTTGGCTTTATCAGTGAATTTCTAAGGCTTTTTTCAATTCTATTTCCTAACTATAGCGTCCCTGTAACCTTTGTTTTTTTCAGTGGATTTTTATATTTTTTTAAATGTTTTTTCTAACTATAACGTCCCTGTATCCTTTGTTTTTTTTTGTGAATTTATAAATTTTTGTAGCATTTTGTTAATATAACTGTAACCTGTAATCTCAGAGAATGGGTGTGTTAGTGGTTCTATGTTTCGTATAGTGGGTGTGAGTGGCTATAAGAGTGTGTGAGAGGGTGTGTAATTGGCTGTATGGGGAAGTGGGTGTGTGAGTGGCAGTATGGGTGAGTAAGTGGCTGTGTGACTGGGTATATGAGTGAGTGAGTGGCTGTATGGCGATCTTCGTGAAGTGAGCTGCTTGCACTGGTGGGCCTGCTCTAGTGTCACTGAACCTGCTGCACCGTGGATACATGCCTGATTTGATTGCTTAAGTTGCTTGATGTTTACAAACCAAATGCTAATCTCTGTGAAGTGGGCTGCTCGCACTCTTGAGCCCACTTCGGTGTCACTGCAGCCACTGCGTTGTGGCTACGCAGCTAAATTTATTGCTGCTCTTGCGTAATATTTACAGCCCAAATGCTAATGTCTGTGTAGTGGGCTGCTTGCACTCTTCTGCCTGCTCTGGTCTCCTTGCACCTGCTCCACCATGGTCACATATCTATGTTTATTGCTGCTGTTGCTTCATATTTACAGGATTTGCAGATTTTTCTTTTAATAATTTTTTATTAGAATTGCGAATCCATCATGATCCTTCTTGATATGTATAATCCGGTCTCGCGAGAGGTTCGTGAAACCTGTGTGTTTTTTGACAGCACTTAAAAACATATATAGACTGTGTAAAATTAATGTTCAAGGTAAGTGATTAACTAAAATAATAATGAAACTTATACAGTAATTAGGAAACAAAAGTTTAAAACATTGTTTAAATATATTTTCTGGATTCCCTATAACGTTTCGACGGCATCGCGAAACCCATGTGATACAGGAACAAATGGATTTTATTGGTTAAAACAGCATTCAATCATTTATACAGGAAGTCCCCTCCCAGTTTTTTCATCCTTTATGTGTGGCTGTTAAAATTCACACCTGTACATCTACATCAGAACTTTTATTTCCAAGTTAGTGTTTTTTTTGTTATTTTAAAAAACACAATGGCATCTCCTGCTTCAGATCCTCAGCAGCAGCATGGAAGTTCCTCCTCTGATGAAGAACCTGCTCCAAAAATAACAGAGCATTGCGTGGAATTTCTTTTATAATTCCAAGTGGAGAAAAGAAGGTAGTGGCCCAGAAGGTAAAATCCACTTTGTGCAAAAAAGTGTTTTCTAGAGGAACAGTGAAGTAGTATTCTTGTGGGCCGACAAGCATGCTCAAGCATTTAAAAACGATGCATTCACAACATCTTGCTCGGGCAGAAAGGAAGCGCGAGGAGGCACTCCTTTTGCATCCTTGGGTGTGGGCCATCTGGCACCAGGCGATACTTTACCAACTAGAGCTCCAGCTACACCAATGATCATGGCAAGAGCTCCTGTAATTTCTGAACCAGCATTTGAGTTTTTGTTTAACTTTCTTGGATTTAGTTTTCAGCAGAATTTGATCGCGTAATGCTTGGTCATATGTAGTATGTTCAAAGTAACATGCGACAGCTTTTGATCTTAAAACTACCACATATACAAGGATGGTTTCTCTGACTTCATCCCCTTGAATAAACTGTTTATCTTTCAAGAACTATATTTTTTTATCCTATACATCTCACAGATGTACTAAGGTGTAATTTGCTGTAGTTTAAAGTTTCCAGGATTTTCTAACCTCAGTGAGTATTTAAATTCCCTCCAACCAACTAACCCCTTTTAGTGTTTTAAAAAAAGATTACTGCCCTTGTAGATTATATTACTTTTCTTCCACATCTTATACATAGGCTTGAATAAATCAAGTCACATTTCCCACTCCATAGGTAGTTCTCTTGCTGTAGCCAAAAATAGAGATGGAGGCTGCATACATGACATACATTCGATCTATAATAATGGGGATATACTGCATTTCACAGGAACTGGGTAGCAATGAAAGTATACGCAAAAGTGATTCTTGAGGATTTATTGATGTAATACTTCCAAATACTTGCAGAGTCTATAAAAAGTACCTGCCAAGAAATAAATCATTAGAAGACAAGTAACAGCAGATAGCTCGGAGTAAGCACATATAGATTTGTTTATGAATTTACACAAATATTATACATTTAGTATTGCTTCCGATAACTCAATTGGTGCAGTGCACATGAGGAGTGACAAGCATAATATGATAAAGTGTCTGTTATAAACAAATAAGTTGTAGGTGACTGTGTGCTATATTCAGAGTATGAGACAATTGTATTAAGACATATTTGCCTAGAATCTATACAGCATGTCAAACAGTCAAGAGATAAGTAGCATTCATGTTTCAACCCAATTTTTGTAATGTTTATAATAATGTAGAAGGCTGGATCTTCATTAGAACTAAGGAACATGTTTAGCACCTTTGTTAAAAAAGTATTGAACTGAGTCAAAGAAAGGAGAAAGGAGATTGCAGGGACAAAATGCCTTAATACAATTGCCTAATACTATGTAAGACATTGGATTATTATTTGGGTTCAGTGACTACCCACCTCAAAGAATAATGGCAGTGCTTATCAGGGTGAACCCTCAAAGTTGCTACATTAACCTGAGCTCAACACCCTGGTATCTATTGCACAGAGTAGACAGGCTTAACTTAGGACAATATGTAAAGTATTTATAGAGTACCAAAACAGTAATAAAGTAAAAATGGAAAACAATAAAAAATCCAAACTGAATTAGAAACATATAGTACAATGTAATGAACAAAATGACATCAAATAAAAAAATCCAATAAGGGGAACTGGAGATATGAATGTTTTAAGCTTTAAGTAGGGATAGCACCAAGAAGTACATAGTGCCAATGATAGTCAATAGCCATGGTAGACCAGGACCAAGATGCCATTTGAGTCTGGCCAAGCTGGAGCACGGGTCGAATACACCAACCAGTTTCATCCTGGTCAAATATTTTACATTCTGGCTTAGTCTTTAAAGTCCCAATCCACCACAGAAGTACACTTCTAAAAATCCCCAGGACTAGAGGGGAGGCACTTAAAGACTCACAGGGTGACATGCAGAAGGCATCAGCGGGGTCCAGTCCAGGTACAATTGCTGCCAGTCTTCTGGACATTTGGAGGAAAGGCCTTTATAGCTTGTTGTATCCCTGTAGCTTGAACAGAAGGTTAGTCCTATGACCCTTGGAGTCCACATCTTTGCCCTAGGTACAAGGGGGAGCTGGTCCAGTCCTTCAGGGCTCCTCTCAGGTCACAGACAGCAGGTTCAGTCGTCTTCTGTTCTTCCTCAGATCCAGTAGTGTTCTGAAATTGCTGTCTGGAGATGCCACATTTATGCCTGGCAGAGGTTAATGAGAGGAAATGACCCAATGGGGTAAAAGTTCCAGGGGCCATTCCTACCCACTTTGGGCATTTTCAAGAAGGGTGAAAGTCTTCGTCCATGCTCAACTTGGGCTCTGAGGGCTGGGGGTGTGTGTGGAGAGTATATTATGGCAATCACAGTGTCCTTCCACATCTAACACTAATATCCAGTTTGAGGCAGCCTCTGTACGCCCAATAAACCCAGAGATAGGAGTGTGGTAGGACAAAAGCAGGGTTTTCAAGCAATCAGGCAGTTGGTACACAGGAATTGTCTTGGCATCCTGTTTTCTTCCCCAAGTGTTATATGTAAACCCCAGCATACCTGCAAACCGGGGTTTGACACTCTAGCAGAATTTGACCCTGTAATTTCAAAGGGGTCCCCACCCTGCATATTCTATAAGTTTCAGAGGAGTCGTCTCTGCTCATTCAGGTCGACCTGTCAATCACAGTGACCTATTGTGCAGTTCATGGGAGGAACTTCACACCTCACTCACACCTATTCAAATCCCAGGCCTGGCTGGGAGAAGTTGGAGAACAAATACAAATTAGCCTCCAGGAACTTCAGGCAGGAATAATAAGGTAACTTGCTAAATGTTGTTTTTCTTTAATATTTATTAAAAATCAGACTTCACTATTGATTTGGAAATTGTTTGTTTAATTATTTTACTAGCTAGCCCCATTCCCAAGATACAGTATTAGGATTTTAATCTGTACTTCTACATAGAACAGCTAGGCCTGCCATAGTGAAAGATAGATTTTGGGTGCTAGTCACTGTGAGGACATGTAAACATTTCATTTCTACATGTCCTACTTTTAAATTAAATGTTCCCTGCCTTGTGAGCTACAAGGCCTATATAAGGCTGTCTTACTGATATTTAAAGGGGAGATTTTTACCTGCCAAAAGCGTTTATTTTGACAGGTGGAATTGCAGTTTTTACACTGCTACAGTCAGGCTACAGAGGGTAGGTCTGAAGCCATGTTTGCACTGCCACTGTAGAGGATGGCACAGTAGGTGCTGTAGTCCACTAGTGACATTTAGCTTCCAAGCCCTTGGTACATCTTGTACCACAAAGGTAAGTTAAATATGCCAGAAGAAGTATGTCATTTTGAACCTGTTTAAAGGATGAACATGGGCACTTTACCACTGGTTAGCAGGGTTAAAGTACACAGAGAATGAAAGCCAGCAAAAATATAGGGTCCTGCAAAAGGCAAAAAATCTGGGGTGACCACTTAGAAAAGGTGGATTTCCTACACATACTCTAAGTACATTATAGAGGTAACTACAACATATTTGTTTATAATGGACAGTTCTGCATATCATGATTGCCACTTTTCATGGGCACTGCACCAATTGTGTGTATTTCTTGGCAGGGACTTTTTGTGACATGCACAGGCAGTGTTAAAGGTCACACAAGTGCCTTGGCTGGCGGAGTGTTTGAAGACTCGCACTATGCCTGATGGCAGCACCACCCTTGAGAAATGTAATGAAGCACAGGAGCCCTATAAGCGTAAGCAGATGATCTCGCAATGTGCCTGATGATTGCGCACCATCTGGCACCTCCAAACAGCTCACACATCAAGGATCATGCTCCCACTCTGACTGTGATGTATGCACCAAGCATCCCGTATGGAGAGGAATTACTCGAGATGTGTCACTTCCATGATCCTATTTTGTTGATAATCTATGCCACTCTTCTAGTGGCCACTGCAGTCAGTGAAAAGTGGTGGGGCAGTGGGGGGCAACAATAACAATAAAAATAAATATATAAAGTGCCTGCCGCTCTCCGCCTTGCATCCTCAGTGCTCTTCTGCTCCTCTGCTGGTGCACAGGCTCCCAGATTCCCCTGTGCCAATCCAGACACTGCTCTCATGCTGGTAATACTATTACTCAGCATGAGAGAATCACCGGAATTGGTCTGAGCGGGCTGGTTTTGTGCTCCCACAGGGACTGGGAGCCTGTGCCTGCTGTTCTCCACCCGGCGGTGCAACACCGCTCCGGTTGGAGTCTGGAGAAGCCTAAGTGCGAATGTCTGATTGGCCGTCCTACGACAGCCAGCCAAACCGACATGTGCACTTGCAGTGCCCACCACTCCTCCTCCTCCGGCTGCAGCTGCTGTCCATCAGGATGGCCCTGCCCCCAAGACTCGGCTCCGGCTCCGTGATGAAAAACAAAATGATAATAAAATTGCTTTATTATAATTTTATTTTTCATGTTTTCATCTGCTGGCTCCAGTAGTGGGGTGATGTTCTACCGCCATAATAGCGGAGCCATCACTGCACTCTTCAGATTTCCTTCCTCGCTCAGCGCCAATGTTGAAATGGTCTTCTCATCAATGAGGATGGACTCCAGGATGGAAATGGAATGAAGTACTTTAGTCACCAGTTAAACATAATAAGGAGTAACAAAGGAGCAACCAAATAGAACGCTATGTTGTCCCAACTCCAACATCTCAAATTTGAATACAAATGCATGCACATTCCACACATTCTAATTCTTCCCTTAAATTCCATCAAGAACATTCCATGTCTCATTCCAATGCTGATCACCACCACAAGTACATACCACACTTTGCCTTGTGCACTTGCACACACTGTAAGCCCTGTTTAAATTGGATGATGAGCTGCAACCTGTAGCTCTCGCCTCGTAATATAATGCTAGTGTTCTGTGGACAGTAATGGTAAGGAGCTGTAAGTTGCTTGCAGGGGACTTATTTGAAGAGTGCATATGCTCTGTATGTGTTGTGATTGTGGGTTATGGTGAGTATGAATTATATATATTGTGCTTTACTGTGTGGTGATAAGAATCCATTTTGGATCCCCTGTATGCATATGGTACACAAGAGAGAGGATGGAGAGTGTCTGCCAGACAGGGATGTAGATTGCAGGAATGTTCCTGAAGCCCTTTGAACTGAATCAAGAGTATAAAGGCCTCTTTGTCTATTGCGCCTTTATTTTGGGTTTCACTCACAGGGAATTCCGAGTCCCACCATCGTTTCTTCTGACTCCAGAGTACAAAGACTATTGCTTGATCAGTCTGGGACGGATATGTGACGTTACAACGCATGCCATTACATCGCATGCCGTTGCAATGCCAAACCTTACCCCGACTTTCTGTCGGGTGAGCGCTGGAAGTTGGAATAGATTAATTTTCTATTCCAACTCCAGTGTGTGCAACAGTAGGGAAGGTGTTGGAGTTAAATTCAACACCTTCTACCCACTGCTGCACACCTTTTTCGTTGCAACGGCATGCGATGTAATTGCATGCGTTGTAACGGTTGTGTTGTAAAGGCTGCTTCCCGTCTGGGACACATACACAAAATGTGAATAACTACCTCAGAACTGTTCCATAGGTAAGCCAGTGGGATGCACATGGTTGTCTGCAAAACTCAAACATATACGGCTAGAACCCCAGGCCAGGGTGCCAGTATTGTCCTAGACCAGTGACAGGACCCTCCCAGCAGGGTGGGTGCGAATTACTTGAGCCAAGATCTGTGATTACTGGATTCTTTACCTGGGAGGAGGGAGGTAACCTGAACAAGGTTTCTGTGAGGAAATCTGTAGCCTGCATGGAGAACGGAGGAACTCCATGCTGGAGAAAGGGGGTTGTTGGAGTGCACCCCTGATGGAGCAGGGGAAAACAAAATATTTTTTTGTACCCCTTTGAAGTTAATGGCCTCATAACGATTAATGATACTAACCGTTTGAAACCGCATGAATTAATCAACAAATGCACCTTTTTTATTAAACATTACACGTGGGCAACTTGCTGGCATTGCAAAATCTAATTTATTTACAAATCTGAAGCAAAATAACATTAGTATTGTGATTTGTGTAGTAAATAGAGTAAATTGTATGATTTGTGTTGCGTAGTAAAATTGCACCGTGGCAAAGAATGCAGATGGTAAGTAAAATGGCTTTAAATGTCGCTTCTGCTAGGTAATACCTAACACGGGTCTTTAGAATGGCGGGTGGTAAACAGAAAGGCTTATTTTCCATGTTTAATTTCTGTTGTGTTTGTTCTTATATTAGTTTCGTTAGGGCCTGCTAGGCCGTGCTTCGAAAATGGCCGCTGGAAAAGGAGATTGCGTGCGCTGAATAAAATGGCCCCCGCGCATGAGCAGAATGGATGCTCCAGTCACGTGTATGCGGGTTGTGCCCGGAGTGAGAGATGTCAAGGCCAATCTGACCTGCAACAAGGATCGTGCCAAGAGTTCAGCATATATGCATGGGAACGGATGCGAGAATCGAGCGACAAAGGATGAACTAATATGTGACCATCGGAGTTTGTTACAAAATACATTAACAAATTGAATTACCTTTGGACATTGTTGATCATGAGAATTAATGTATGCGTTATTGTCCCCAAACCGGTTTGAACAAGGAGGGCAATGAGGTGACCATCACCACCCCTCCAATGGACCAATTACCGTGATTTCTGCCCCTAAAGATTGCAACTTTAAGTGTAGCAAGTCGGAGAATAGGGTATAAGAGAGTCTGCTCTTTCGTTGTGTTTGGTTCGCTTCTTCTATCCTGATGCTGCGAGAGACTCTGTCATTCTGGACTTCGAACTTTGACTGGGGAAGGAACGAGACCGTTGCGGGAGTTGCCCGGGAGGAGATTGCGTCCGAGGAGGTTAGCGGGACAGTCAGTCAGGTTTGGGAGTCCCATCCTGTGACCTGCGGTTCATCTTTCTTACCTGGTGACCCATTCTTGTCATCGCCCTATGGCCAAGGGTAATGAGTATTTTCCGTCTCTATTCTAAAAATTTCACTCAAATGCTTATTGATATTTTTTAAAATGTATTTGTCTAATAAAGAACTTTCCTTATTTGCTCAAAGAATTTAGATAAAATTATATGTTAACTCTAAATGAGTTTGTGGTTCTTTAAAATAAAATTGTGATGAATAAATGTTAAAGGTTTTAATTGTGATTGAGCTGGACTTAATCGCCATCAACTGATTCTACTAGTTGGTCCATCGTCCGAATAGCGGAGTACCTTGATGTTTAGAACCAACAGGATCCTAAGTTAATGTATATAATGTATAGGTTATAATTCTGTCGTTTTAATAAGGTATCCCGTTTGTCCAGCAGCTCATTTTCCTTAGCGTTTGATCCAGAAGTATTGAGTGAATGTATGTATGCGGTGTTATGGGCCCCACCGACATAGGTTTTATGTGATTAAGGTTGAGTAGGTGTTTTCTGGGGTTAGTGTCATAAGGAAAAATTTATTTTAGCCGCGCTGGATCAGATTTCTTGGTAGCAGAGTTATGGTTTCTATAGATTAGTTTGGTGATTATTGATTATTTCATGTCTAACACTCTATGTTGAGTTTGTATTACGTTATGTGTAGTCAGAATTTTGAAGCTTCCGGGAAGTAGGAAGTGGACACGTGTGGCAAGAGAAGTCACATGGAATTGTACATTGTCTGATTTCAAATTTGGTGATAACACAAGACTGTGTTATGTTAGGGAAATTTCACGTATGAATTATATTTGAGTGAAATAGCAACAGGTTTTCTTGTGAAACTTTGGCCTTAATTCTCAGGAGCAGTGTAGTCTCCACATGTGTTTTATCCCCAGAGAAACGGGTTTACCTCTTCCTTGAGAGAAGGGTAAGGTAGAGAGAAGTGCTACACTTATCAAACGAAACAGTATTCTTGTAAGTTGGAATAAACTATCTCTTTTGTTTAGAGAAACAGACAATGGTAATGTGTTTTACGTTGTAACTAATCGATTTAGTTGAAAAGAAAAGTTAAGAAAAGTGCCGATAATTTTTGTAAAGGAGGGGTCAGTAGAAGCAGGAGTAGAACTGACGTCAACAAGAACCGTGCTGGTATTGGCCAGTTGTGGAAGAACGAAGGGTTTTCTGATTGGTTTGTTAGTGTGAGATGCGCTGGAATAGGTTAGTGTGAGAGTGACGTAGAGCTTTCTGATTGGTGCGTTGGTGTGAGACGCGCTGGGATAGGTCAGAATAGCTGAGCAGTAGAAAGAACCGATTGGTGAAGAATTGTGTGAATTAGCTTCGGTAAAACAACAGTGAAATATGGCTTATTACAATGAACGTGATAGAGAGAAACCGTCATGGTTTGCAAAGCTTAAAAATCTTTTTAAGAAAGTTAAAAAGGTTGTGACTAGGGAAGGAGAAGTACTTCCTCCGCCGAAAACACCAGCATCTTATATGATGGTGAAATATGGCTATCATACTTGCATTTGGTTGGAAAATTGGGCGAAATATACCAAAGACGATGGAGTATTGGCATTTCCGGAAAATGGTTCGTTTAGCACAGCTGTACTTTGAAATTTGAGAGAAAAAATGATGAGACTTGAACCGAGACCTAGACCGACACAGTTCAAAGCCTTAGGTGAATGGGAAGATGAGATGTATGAAAGGGAAAGACACAGAGGTGCAAAGAATTATAGTTTTGTTCATAGAAGAGTATGGGGTTTGAGTCATGAAGACAGGATGAGACGATGGCGGTATGCTAACATGACGGATGGTATGTTTCCTGCCAGAACAGTTGAAGAATTTGCAGGGAAAAAGTGTACGGAGAAAAAGAGGCATGCAGTACCAGAGAGATATGGGTATGGAGTTAGTGACACAGGGGGGATGCTAGGTGGCGCACATCCAAGATGGCCGCACACCCGTGAGGCTCTGGCGGTGTGGCGGACAAAATCCTTCAACTATCCTATATGGCCAAGTCAAACCAGCATAAAAGCCGAGGGGTCTGATGTCGGGGGCCGAGCTGCGGCGAGGGTGAAAAAATCCTGATTCCCCGCTGAGGGGTGAGGCAGCCGGAGCGAGATACAGGCGCTGGGACCCCGGGGCGCTGCCGGTCTGGTCCTCACAGGCGGCACACTACGCTACTGGAGCCCCGCGGATTCCACGAGGTGACCGGGCCCTGAGGCCTACGTGGGTGGAAACGAGCGTGCGGGCCGGACGCGGAGGCGGTGGGGCAGGAAGAAAGGAAACGCCGATCGGGCGGACAAAGAGCACTGTGCGCAGCAGGGGCACCGGAGACTGCATACTTTCCCCGCGGATTGCGAAGCGGGCGGCGAGCCCTTGCGGGGGAGCGAGGAGGTCCCGTGGCAGCTATTGCGACCCCATCGGGTGAGCCGGAGCACGTAGCATGATCCTGAGGAGAGAACACCAGAAGTACCCCACCGAGTGAGTAAGCGATATTCGAGACTCGGCAGGACCCCCCCCCCGCTGCAACATATCATGACGTAGCCTACTGGGCCGCACCGAGCCTGCGGGGGGCAATTATTTGCTGCACCGCATGCTGTAGAATACCAAGAGAAGACGGGGGATAGGACCCATGCCCCTACGCCAAACTGAGAGAAAGTGAGTGCGGGTGGCTGAGATCGGGTCTGCTAACGCGAGGCTCGCGTAGCTGAGGGGGCACTTTGCGGATAAAATGCGCTCTACACATCGTGTAGCTACACAAGGGGTATAGTCGGATCGGCGCTGAGGTATAAGGCCACCGCCTTGAGATATTCTCCCCCCCTCGAGTCCACGCTGCTGCCAACTTCGCAGCCCCACCGCACGAAGAGGGGCTACACGAAAAACTGGACGGAGGCACGAGACACAACATTAACGGGCGGAGGGAATAACAGACGACTACAGCTGAGGGAGCCCATTCCTTGCGATTGGGGCGGGAGCCTGGCACCAATTCCTTTCAAGATGGGGAAACCTGATGGCCGTCAGCCCCGCCTTACATTTGACAACAAGAAGTCGTCTACTAGATCCACATCGGCGGACTCCGGCTCCACCAGCGTGGACCAATCTCACGCCTCCCAGCCAGCCATGGAAGACGATGTAAAATCACTACTCCTTGCCATGAAACATAGTCTTAGTGACCTGTCCGGAAAAATGGACACTATGAATAATAGACTGGACTTCCTCGTGCAGACAGTTGACAAGCATGATGGGCAACTCAAAGAGGCGGAACGAAGGATATCAGATACGGAAGACGCCACAGCCCAGCTGCAAAAGCAGGTAACGCATATGGACAAAATATTGAAAGTTATAGCGGCTAAGAACGAGGATTTGGAGGCCAGAAGCCGCCGAAATAATATCCGCATTCTTGGAATACCAGAAAGTACAGGCACTGGCCGTATGGAGGAGTTTGTGGAAAGACTGCTATGTACCACCTGCGGAACAGAATCATTCTCGGCGCATATGGTGGTGGAAAGGGCACACCGCTCTTTGGGGCCCCGGCCCCCCCCAGGGAGTACACCGAGACCCATCATAGCTCGGTTGCTTAACTACCGAGATCGTGATGTGGCCCTCAAGAAAGCTCGAGACCAGCAAAAACTACAGTTCGAGGGAAATGAATTTGCCATCTATCCGGACTTCACGATGGCTGTGCAGGAGGCGAGAAGGAAATTCCTGCCAGTCAAGCTTAAGCTACGCAAGGCCCAGATCGACTATGCCCTAATGTACCCCGCAAGGCTTCGGATCACACACAACGGTAAGCAGACTTTCTGCACCACTCCTCAACAAGTGGAAGACTTCCTTAAGGCTACACAACGGAGGTCGCCGCGAACGGATCGCAGGTCTAGATCCCCGTCCCCGACAGAGGAGTAACCAGATCATGATAACATTTTCACGCCCGGATGAGACAGAGAGATACCGGTCCTATACGGGGAAGGATGACTGACAGCCTATGTTGGGCCGCTGAGGTCCAATCGCCCGTACCACTACAGAGAGACTAACGGAACTGCCTGACACCTGCCACCGGGCGATACAGACTTAAGAACTGAACACCTATGAACAGCTAAGTGCCCTTCGGGCGATTTGGGCTGCGCATATGATGTGGTATGATCGGGCAGACTTTTCCTTATATACCCCCTCGGTCATTCCCGATACAAGTGATGGCCGTACTAAATTAAACGACGCCAGGCCCCCTTCCCTTGCCGCTCCTCCCACGCCCCCACACTGGGGGTGCTGGGAACCGTGAGGCAATGGAGCGAGACCACGGGGGAGGGTTGTTGTTGCTCACTGGCGCCCCCCCTATCTGGGAGATCCCCCTGTTTGGTGTATTTCCACCTTAATTACCAGTAGAGAGTCTTTACATACCACGGTGTCACTGTTCGACACTACATTGTATGGTTTTTTTGTTTGGGTGGATGGGAGGGTACCTTTGCACTGGCACAGTTGGGGTGCTGATGTGGGAGGGGGTGGGAGGGGATGTTGACACTCGCCCTAATGGCGACTTACGGGGACAAAGTTGGTGGGGGTGGGGGGAGGGGATAAGAAGTATCCGATTTGTTAAAGCTTGCCAAGAGACACAATTTGATCGAGAGGTCCGATCTCTACGGAACAGTCGTGCAGAGACTACCCAAGGTCACACACTATATCACGCATCACTGCCCGTTTTTATATATATATTTTTTTTAAACACACAGTTAAATACTGTCGACACATACTGTGAATGCGCAAATTAAACTCCTTACGTGGAATGTAAGAGGGCTGGGAGACCATCGCAAAAGACGCCATGTGCTGGCGTATCTGGATAGGCATAACATACAGGTAGCGTTGCTACAAGAAACACACCTTGACCCCCGCCGCGAACTGCTTTTTGGTAGTAGATGGGCCTCCGTGAGGGTGTTCTCTTCATACTCACACACACGCGCGGGGCACACTCATACTTATCAAAAAAGGTACACCCTTCATACTTGGTGGCACCTACAGTGACTCCGTGGGACGCAGCTGCCTCCTCTGGGGCACACTTGGCACCCAATCGGTGACTATTGCTTCGTGTTATGGACCAAACATAGATAACCCAGATTTCTTCTCCACTCTATGGGGACAGATCATCAAGGTGGGGTCCACTCATATAATCTGGGGAGGAGATTTTAATGTTGCACTGCAGCCCACCATGGACAGATCCAACCCCCTCCTGCAGCACTATAATAACACACATGCCACCCTCTCACAACTTTTTGTAGATCAAGGACTTATAGACGCCTGGAGATATGCTCACCCAGCAGATAGAGAGGGCACCTATTACACGGCGGGCCATCGCACCTGGTCGGGGTTGGACTATTGGGTCTGCTCCAGGGGGGTTGGCACATGGATACACTCGGCAGAGCACATGGCACGTACATACTCAGACCATGCGCCTGTATGCCTGACAATACTACCCCCTAGTTTAATTGCGGTACCTCGATGCTGGAAATTAGTACCGGAGGCACTGCTGGATGCGGTGTTCCGGGCGGAGATAGGCGAGGAGATAGACGACTTCCTTACCAGAAACAAAGGTTCGGTAACATATGTCCATACAGTGTGGGAAGCTTTTAAAGTAACTATGCGGGGCACATGCATGTCTAAAAGTTTTGGGGTGCTCCGTGATTTAAGACGAACACTCCATAAATTGGAAATAAAAATAAAGGCACTGGAACAACACATGTGGACGGAGGCGTCGGGCGACCGACGGGCTCTCCTACGTGAGAAAATATCTGAATATGGGGAGACGGCAACGTGGGAGGCTAGGTTTAAAGGTAAATATTTCAAGGCCCGAAGATATGGCGAGGGGGAGAGACCGGGTAAGGCGCTGGCATCGGAGATCAGACCACCCCGCTTCTCCAATCATGTGCTGGAAGTGGTGAGGGAGGACGGGTCACGACATAGGGACAGCCGGGATATTCTGCAGGACTTCACTGAGTTTTACACGGAACTATACACCTCACGCCAGAGGGCGCCCCCTGATTTATCGCAATATCTTGCAGATGTAGCGCTGGGATGGCTAGGGGATGGTCAGAGAGAATTCTTGGAGGCCCCATTTGAGGATGATGAGCTCCGTGAAGCCATCATGCAGATGGCGTCGGGGAAAGCTCCCGGGCCTGACGGCATCCCTATAGAGTTTTATAAAACCTACATTGACCAGCTTCTTCCAGTTCTGAAAGAGGTATTCTTGGAGGCCCAAGAATTGCAGCTCCTGCCGGAATCGATGAGAGAGGCGCGTATAATCTCACTGGTAAAACCGGGCAAACCAGCAGATAGATGTGAGTCGTACCGTCCTCTCTCGCTAATAAATACAGACGCAAAGATTCTTGCTAAGTTAATTGCCAACTGGCTTAAACTTCTTATGGAGAAGCTGGTTCTGCCGGACCAAGCTGGCTTCATTCCCGGCAGGGCTACCGCCCATAATTTGCGGACGTTGTTCTCTATCCTCCAAACTGTGGACCCCAATATGGCACTAGTGGCGGTCTTTTTAGACGCCACGAAGGCCTTTGACTCAGTGGAGTGGGGCTATCTTTTTGCTATACTCCAAACCATGGGACTCCCCAACGGTTTCATGACCTATATCAGACTCTTATACACAGCCCCAATAGCCACGGGCCAAATAAACGGATTACTCTCGCCTCCGATAGCGCTCACCAGGGGCACTCGCCAGGGATGCCCGTGGCCCCCTTACTATTTGCTCTCGCAATGGAGCCGCTAGCCGCTAAAATCAGACAACACCATGCTGACAAAGGGCTCCGGTGCTTTTTGCGCCCTGTTCTTATATCATTATACGCAGACGACGTCACGCTCTATGTGAAAGACCCACGGAACAATCTGAACCCACTACTCAGGGAGTTCATTCGGTTTGGCGGCCTATCCGGGATCCATATAAATTGGGCTAAATCCCAGATCTTCCCACTGACCACAGCTACCACAACCTTTGACACAGATTACCCCATAGCATGGTGCACAGATGAGGTGCGCTATTTGGGAATTATGGTCACGACAGACCGGGAAGAGCTGATGCGACTGAATTACGGGCGCACATTGGAGCATGTTACTGGATGTGTGACCCGCTGGAACGCACTCCCACTGACCATGGCGGGCCGCATCTCCCTAATAAAGATGGTCATTTTACCTAAATTTTTATATTTATTCTTAAATATCCCGTATGACCCGGGGAGACACTTTTTTGCTAGCCTCCGCACTGAGCTGATTCGGCTGGTATGGGGTGGCAAACAACCCCGGATAAAATGGGACACATTAATGCGCCCATATGCACAGGGAGGGTTTGATATTCCCAACTTTGAATTATACTACCAATGCGCTCAGGCACATTTCGCCCACTTCTGGTTTAACCCCCCTCGATACACACCGCATGTAGCAACTGAACATTGGATCGCACACCCCACCCCGCTAGAAGGCGTGATACTCTCACACATCAAACCTCGAGAGTCACGGCCCACATCGGTGGAGTGTACACTCAAAGCCTGGCATTATATAGCGAATAAACTACACATACCACACATATATTCGCCACTGCTTCCACTGGTATATCATCCACGGATGCCTCTGCTGCAGGAGGGAGTGTTTAAAAAAATGGCTCGGATTCGGAACATACGGCAGTGGGGGGATCTCTACCGGATTGGTAAATTCCGTACCCTACAGCAATTCTTTCAAGACTCTCCACCCACCACGATGGAAACATTCCTTTATACACGCTTAAGGCATGGGTTGAAGGATTGCACACCTGACTACCCAGCTGAACCCGAGACGCTTACGCCACTACACCATGTCCTGCGCACGCCGACAGCCGCACACTTAGTGTCTGCCCTATACCGCGCACTATACACTGATGGTACATACCCCATATGTGATGCCCGACACAAGTGGTCAGCCGAACTGGAACAACCCCTCACTGACAAGCAATGGGACTTTTGCTGCACGCAAACTGAACAGGTCTCCTCAAACAGCCGACTGCGCATTTTTCATTATAAATTCCTTCAGCGGAGTTATTACACACCAATAAAGTTACACAAATTCGGATTGCGAGACACAAGCAGATGCGATAGATGCAAGGCGGACTCTGCTGATTTTCTCCACCTAGCGTGGGCGTGCCCAGGGGTGTATGAATACTGGACTGCAGTCCTGAATGCGTTAGACAGCATGATATCTCTGCAGATTCCCAAATCTCCTCAGGTGGCTCTGCTTGGTTATACTGAGCAGATCCCGGCACAACACCGCAGGTTTGTGTCCTTTGGCCTCATGTTAGCGAAGCGACGAGTGGCTTGTAGATGGGGTCGAGGGAGGCGCCTAAATTCAAGGAATGGCTGGGGGACATGATTTTATGGCAGGATCAGATGGGCATATATGCTGAACTACTCCCGGTAACATCACGCCCACGAGACATATGGGGCCCGCTCCAGGCATACCTGCTGACACGCCCGGACACCGAAAACCAGGATGCATCCATATAGTTCACTGTGGCGGCCCTACTCACTTACATGCAGATACCCCCCCCCCCACCGGGACACAGGCGGCGAACGGGCAAGCCCTATCATGCATTCTACAAAGTAAGTTCCACGATTTAGACTACTAAGCGCAGAATATGGGTGAATCACGTTATGCTTTACTGCACTGTGAATTTGTACAGAAAGCGCTGTAAGCTGTTCCCATGCACAATGATGGATGTCTCTTGCATGAACATGTGAAATGCTGTATGTATTAATTTTCGTTCAATAAAATCTTTAAAAAAAAAAAAAAGAAAAAAAAAAGGAGTTAGTGACACAGAGGATGAGTTGCTGGAGGACATTTTTAATAAAGGACCCCCTCCATATCAACAGGATTCTGTGGTGGTGACACCAAATGCACCGCAAATGGAAACTGTAATAAATCAAAGCCCTGAACAATTTTCTGAAATAAATAGTCCAATTAATAAACTAGAAACACCACAGACTGTGAAACATGATAATAATAATACAGCCGAACTAGCCAGAACCACAAGAGAGTTGACTGAAAAGATAAGAGAACTGACAAAGAATATGGAAGCTGTGACTGTGGCAGTAACTATAGGGCCAGTAATCCCAGTATTTGAAAATCAAAAGATAGATGAACATTCCTTAATAATTCCATTAAATTCTAGTATGCAAAAAGTAAGAGAAGGGATAATTCCAGAAAAAAGAAAGACAAAAGATTCTGTAGGTCCATTTAGGTCAAGTCCACCTGTAAATTTGACAATTAATGAGAGTCCGATAACTAAGATTCCTATGGGAGCCGAGTCAGCAACTGAAACCCCGGAGAAAAGTGTAAACAGGGTAGAATTAACTAAAACCCCTGTGGGTCCGACTGCAGAGGAATTAAATGATTGGGTGAGGAGCTTGCAGAAAAAGATGCCGAACCACAACCTTTGGATGTGGTCAGATTAAAGATAGATATGGAGGAATTGATTCTAGGGACTATTGGTACAGATCGATTGAAGTCCTATCAAGATGATGAATTAATGTTTATGTGTAAAAGCATCACTTGGAGAGCTAGGAACTTGCATGAAAAATTGGAAGAAACAGCGAACGAACTAGGGGTAGATTTTGCAAAAATTAGGGGATTGCAGAAACCATAGAGGGTAGATTTTAGTGAAAAGGACATAGAAAATCTGAATACTTCAGGACGACTAACACAGATAAAAGAACTAATTGTTTTACTGAGAAAATGGGGAGATGTAGACAAGTGGAGAAGTAGGTGGATAAGGAGAAAAGAGGGAACAACTGATAAAGCATCATTGGCTTTTCCAGTAAAAGAAAAAGAACCAACGGTAATAGAATGTCCAATGAGAGAAATTCCAGGAGGAGGTTATGTACACGTCCCATGGTCCAGACAAGATATATTGTCATTTGCAAATGATTTTCCAAGATTGAGAGAAAAGCCTGTAGAATGGTATAGACAGGTAGAAAGGTTTGTAAAGGTTTCAAAAGTATTGTGGGAAGATCTGGATGGATTGTTTGAGATTGTTGTTCCTGCGGATTTATGGACAGAGTGTAAAATTACAATTGACTGGCCGAAGGAAGAATATCCTAGAGATGCAAAAACAGGAGCCCCAAGTTCAGAAGTAATGAGAAAATATGAACAGGCAATTACATTCCTGAAAAAATAAGATTCCATCAAAAGAAACGGACTGGGTAAAGATTGATAGAACAACTCAGGAGAATAAGGAATCTGTACATGCTTATTATGAAAGGTTGCTCTTGGCTTTTAAACAGTATAGTGGATACGAGAATTTGAGTGAAAAAGACATGAGTCATTTTGTATATCGATTTGTGTATGGTTTGAAACCTGAGATAAGTGAAATGATTAAGCAGCATATGTTATGTTGGCAGACTAGCACAGTAGATGAGGTGTTACTGTATGCAAAATATTGCAGTGATGATATTGAGTCCAGACAGCGTAAACTCAAGGAAAAGGCAATGTGGGCTCAAGTAAAGGTTGCAGAACAGCAAGAAGCTCAGATGAATAATCAGTCTAGTGGCGCAGGACAGACCAAGTTCAGACCGAATATTGGGAAGGGAAAAGGTCAGATGAGTATAGAAGAAGCCAAAAAGAAATGGCCATGTCATAATTGCGCAAAATTAGGGCACTGGAGAAACGAGTGTAAGTTACCTCCGAGAGTTAATACCAAGAATCAACCATTAAATCCACAGGTGCAGAATGAGTTGAGTTACCAACAGCCGCAACAGCCGCAGGTAGTTACTCAACAGTGTCAGGTGCCGCAACCACCTCTTCCAAGGAGTGTAAATCCTCAAAGATACAGTACAGAGGCAGGATTCTACGGAGGAGAGCAGGTAACAAAATTGCCGCGCGCAGCTGCTGTTTCACAATATTGGTTACGGCAAGATGGAGATGAATTGGATGAAAGCTTATGACGGTGCCTAGGAGAGGAAGAGGAGTGTGTGCTTGGCGCAACCCTAGAGGTAGATCAGTCAGGTCCATTTGTGGATGGAAAAGTGAATGGTGTAAATGTTACATTCCTTGTGGACACTGGTGCTACCGTTCTACTGTTAGATCAGTGGAAATTCCAAATCTTCCTCTCTCAGGAGAATACATCCAAGTTGTAGGTGTTTCAAACAGGCAAATTAAAACCCCTCTTACAAAACCAGTAGAGGTGGAAATTGGTCCATTCAAGGATATGCACCGCTTTGTGGTGTGTGATTGTAGTCCTGTAAATTTATTAGGACGCGATCTGCTTTGCAAAATGAATTGTACCATCTACTGTACTCCAGATGGTATTGCTTTCCAGACACCAGATGAAGATGTTCTGTATAAAATGACAATGGCAGAACTAGAACCAGGAATGTATGATGTTTCCTGTGTTCGATGCAGAGAAAATCCCTACTGAATTGAAAGAAACAGTCAGGTCTGATGTATGGGATTTCACAGGTGAAGATATTGGACTAATGAGAGAAGTTGATCCTATAAAAATTACTGTAAAAGAAGGAACGAATTACCCAAACACCCCGCAGTACAAACTGACGCCAGAAATTATTGAAGGAATAACACCTGTAATTAATATGATTGAACAAGGAATTTTGAGAGAAATAATGAGCAGTCCATGTAATTCTCCTATAATGGGATTGAAAAAGCCAAATGGAACATATAGAATAGTACAGGATTTGAGAAAAGTGAACAAAATTGTTATTCCTTGCTGTCCAATTGTGCCAAACCCTGCTGTAATACTGTATCAAATCCCTCATGATACAGAATGGTACACAGTTATTGATTTGTGCCATGCATTTTTCTCTATTCCATTGCACCCTGACAGCCAGCCATTATTTGCGTTTCGGATGGGAGAACGTATTTTGGCATGGTGTCGAATTCCTCAAGGGTATACTGAAAGTCCTTCTATTTTTAATCAAATTCTGAAGAAATCCTTAGAAAATTTGAAAATGCCTGAAAAATCTGTGATGGCCCAGTATATCGATGACCTATTGGTGGCATCAAAGACCAGAGAAGCATGTGTTACGGACACAATTGCTTTACTGAATCATTTGGCAGAAGGAGAACACAAGGTGTCCCCATCAAAACTGCAATTCTGTCAACAGGAAGTACAGTACTTAGGTCATAAGATTGAGAAAGGGATAAGAATAGTGACAACAGAAAGAATAAGGATTATTAAAGGAATGAGAGCCCCAATGACACAAAGAGAGGTGAGAATGTTCCTTGGAATGGTTGGTTATTGCCGACAGTGGATAAGTGGATTTTCATTGATTGCAAAACCTTTACAGCGATTGACAAAGAGTGATGTTAAAGATCCGATTGCGCTGGATGAGGAGGAAATGAAGGCTTTCGAGGAACTGAGAACAAGTTTGTGTGAAGCACCAGCATTGGGAATGCCTGATTACGAGAAAGAATTTGAGCTGTATTGTAGTGAGAGAGACGGATGTGCACTTTCAGTATTAGTGCAGAGGCATGGAAGAATGAGACGACCAATAGCTTATTTTTCAGCTGTTTTAGATCCGGTAGCAAAAGCGTTGCCTGGATGTCTGAAAGCAGTAGCTGCTACTTGTGTGAGTCTGGAACAGAGTGAAGGCATTGTGATGGGATATCCTTTGAGAGTATATGTCTCACATTCAGTTGAAATCCTTCTGACCAGAACAAAAACACAATTCATGACACATAGTCGGCTGACTAGGTATGAAAAAGTGATCTTGGGTGCAGACAATGTAACCATTGTAAGATGCACGAGTGTGAATCCTTCCACCTTACTTCCAGATGCAGTAAATGCAGAGGTCAAAGATGAGATTGATCATAACTGTTTGGATGTGCTTGAATTTTGCACAAAGCCCCGTCCTGATATCAGAGATGAACCTCTAAAAGAGTCAGATTATGTGATGTTTGTGGACGGGTCATGCCTGAGGACAAATGAAGGAGTTTTAAGTGCTGCATATGCTGTATGTACGGTGGCAACCATAATGGAAGCATCTTGTTCATCCCAAGTTGCTGAGCTGATTGCTCTGATTCGAGCTTGCAAACTGGGAAGGAATTTCCGAATTACTGTGATCGCGGATAGCCAGTATGGCTTCGGAGTGGTCCATGACTTAGGATAGATGTGGTCCCAGAGGGGATTCCTGACTTCCTCAGGGTCTCCTATTAGGAATGGTGAGTTTGTGAAGAAGTTGCTTGAGGCGATACAGCTGCCTAAACAGATTGCAGTGGTAAAATGCACTGCTCACAAAAATGGAACTGATTACATTGCAGTAGGTAACAATTTTGCTGATGAATTAGCTCAATATTGTGCCAGAAATATGACCTCAATAAATCGGTGAAGGGAAAAAGAAATTGTTTCATGTCCCTTGCTGTTTACTAACCCAGTTGAAACATGGGAAGAGGTGAAACAATTGCAGGAAGAGGCAAGTGATGAGGAAAAAGACGTTTGGATAAAATCAGGTTGCAGACGGAGAGAGGAAGATGAAGTCTGGGTTTACAGGGATGAAAGACCAGTTATGCCTGATAGCATGATCTCTAACATGGCACGGATGTACCATGGACAGGCACACATAGGTAGGGATGCCATGATCAGACTTTTCAAACAGACCTGGTACAACCCAAAGTTTAGGGCTATAGCTGAAAGCCTTTGCCAAAGATGCCTTATATGCCAACAGATAAATCCTGGAAGGAAGACAGTAGTGAGTTTGGGAACAATAGGACGTGAAGGTGGTCCTTTTACCAGAATGCAATTAGATTTCATTGAAATGCCCCCGAGTAACAGATTGAGGTATGTCCTGGTGGTCGTCTGTTTGTTTTCTCGTTGGGTGGAGGCCTATCCGACTAGAAGGAATGATGGAGTTACTGTAGCTAAGCTCCTACTGAGAGAATTCATTCCTAGATATGGCTTTCCAGTAACGATAGAAACAGATAGAGGAACGCATTTCCAGAATGAAATTATCCAACTAATATCTGAAGCACTAGACATTCAACAAAAGCTGCATTGTGCCTACAGACCAGAGGCTTCTGGAGTGGTAGAGCAAGTAAATGGCACAATAAAGAATAGGTTAGGGAAAATGTGTCTAGCCACAGGACTCAAATGGCCCGATGCCTTACCCCTGGTGTTGATGAGCATAAGAAGCATACCTGACAGAAAAACAGGTCTGAGTCCTCATGAAATAATAATGGGACGAGCAATGAGACAAGCATACGTACCTGTCAACAAACTGCTGACTATAACTGATGATCTCATACTGGACTATTGCAAAGGATTGGCTGATGTGGTGCATTCTGTGTTTCATCAGGTTGGGCCGGATGCGACCACTCTTGAGAGAAAACCAGCTCATGATCTGAATCCAGGAGACTGGATCCGCATAAAAGTCCACAGAAGAAGAAATTGCTTGGTTCCACGCTGGGACAAGCCACGTCAAGTGATTCTGGTGACAACAACTGCAGTAAAGTGTGCAGGTGTGAAAAATTGGATTCATGCCAGCCATACTATCAGAGTTCCAGATCCTGAAGCTCGACCTGTAAGTCGACATCTGGAAATATCAGATACCAGTTCGGCATCTGAAGCAGAAACTGAAACAATCAGAGTTCCAGATCCTGAAGATCGACCTGTAAGTCGACATCTGGAAATATCAGATACCAGTTCGGCATCTGAAGCAGACCAACCTGAATCCAGTGAAAGACAAACAGAAGAATCCGAAAAACAAAGAACTGATATTGAAACAGGAGAAACTGAACCAATAGACAGTGACGGTGAACAGCCAAGTACAAGCTTTGGGAAAATTCCTCCAGAAATTATAGAGATAACTCAAGAAAATTCAGATTCAGACAGAGAGATTGAGGAAATTGCGGAAGAAACACGAGGAGAATTAGACTCAGAATTACAAACAGAAGAAACCCAAGGAGATTCGAATTCAGACAAAGAGACAGAGATCATAAAGTTCAAAGTTAAAGAAAGTGAAGTGAGATCTGAGACAGAATCTGAAGAAAGTGAAGAAGAAATAAGGCAAAGAATAGGACCAAGAAGAGAAGAGAACTTGGAGAGCGGAACGAGGAGAAAAGGAAAACGAACTGAAAAGGCCAAGAAAAGGAGACAATTGGCCCAACGAAATTCAAAGACTGAGATATAAGCTAATAAATTTGAACAAAGACAATGCAGAACAAGTAAATGAAATAACAAGTCAGAAAAGACAAAGAAAAACAAATAAAAGACAGTTGCAGAGACCCAAAAGAGTGAAATGACCTAACCTGAAATACAAGTCACCTGAATGGGTATACATAGCACTGCCTGACATTGAAGAAGTGGATAGCAGTCACGAAAACCCAGACAAAGACTGTGAACAAGTGAGTGAGAGTGGACTGCGCCCATCCTGAAGAGGAGAAAAGAAAACCGGACTAGACACACAAACTGATAAAGTCAAAGAAAAATTTCTGAAAGACCAAAAAGTGCGCCAAAAGCAATTGGTTCCAGTCAACAATAAAAGAAAGGGTAAAACCGTAAAAAGGTCATTCTGAGGTGTGGAAACACATTTTCTGTACATATATTTAGATTATATTTCAACATGGTAGACACTGAGAATAGAAGATCTAGATGTGAATTTTTCCGTAGATGGTGTAAAATGTGTTTCTATTGTATAGGTTTACTAATGCTTATTTGGTTCATTTTAGCAATAATAATTCCACTTAGATTAGTTGGAGAAAATACATCTGCAATCATGAATGACACAAATAGTGACAAGAAATCTAACATAAAGAACACTGCAACACTGATAGATAGTACTGAATTTCATAGGGATAAGTCAATAACTGATTTCTCCAAGAATGTCTTCACAAAACTTTTGTATGAATATGTAGAGACAATGGATGTTAGAGATTGTTATGTATGTATGCAGTTACCTGCGTCTGTAACAGAAGGTGTGACGTATCATCACCTTCCTTTGACGTATGGAATAACCTGTAGTGTTTTAGCTAGCTTATTTTACAAAACAGGTAAATTAGAGTATTACTACACTGACACAGATGCTGTTTTTGCTAAAGTTCCCGTAGTCCCTGAACTAAATAAGGTGAAACTTGCAAAGATTTTTGGAGAATTTTTCTTAGAAACGAAAGAATTAACATTAGAGTATGCATTTAGACATAATCTTACTTGTAGGTTAAGAAAGGAAGAAAAGGTTTTTTTAGACATGGTAGAAGACAGAAGGGTTAAGTTTCAAAGAAAAGCAACGGGAGAAAAGACAAAAACCCCACCTTGGGCGTTTGAAGAGGGAAGTTATGACAAGAGCGAAACGAATGCAGCCATGGTTTTAGATTGGCCCCAACAGGGAAAATTGTGTATTAGAAGAGATAACACTAGGTATGATAACTATTTCGTGGGTTCTAGTGAGTGCCGAGATACATACAAAATTATAGGGGGATGGGGATTCAAAGGAGGAAAAGATCCAGTATTCCCAGGAATCTATTATATTTGCGGAAACCGAGCCTATTATAGGTTGCCGGACCATTGGTATGGAACATGCTATCTAGGCCTGGTCTTTCCAAAGATTTTTCACGTGGAAAGAGGAACGAAAGGAATTCACGAGATAGGTAAACCATTAACCCGTAGGAGAAGGGAAAGCTTCTCAGAGATAATAGGTGACATTTTTGGAGCATTGATACCAGCAGTGGGTGTATCTTTGAATGCATACAAGATTCGGAAATTGTCTACAGTAGTAGATCGTTTATCAACGAATACTGCTGGAGGGTTCTTGATGATAAATACCGAAATGGTTGCCATGAGAGCTATGGTAATGCAAAATCGACTTGCCCTTGACATTCTTTTGGCGAAAGAGGGTGGAGTCTGTGGAATGCTGAAGGTACAACATTGTTGCACTTACATTCCAGACAAAAGTCAGAATATACAGAAGTATATAAAGAACATTACTGATTTGCATAAAGAAATTGTCCCACTGGAGGTTGAAGGTGCTTGGGAGAAACTTGGTAAGGGTTTTCCTCAATAAAGAAATGGTTCACCGAAATAGGTAGTTCTCTAATTGGGAAAATACTAATTCCAGTGATCTTAGTAGTAGTGATAATATTAATATTGAGATTAGCATATGTGTGTATTAAAAAGAGAAAAAGACAAAATAAAGCAAAAAGAGAAAATGAGAAAAATAAGGAAAGAGAAACAAGAGAACGGGAGATGGGAGAGATCGAATTGGAAGAGTTTTAAAGAGAACATGTACAAAAGGTCTAAAAGACAAGATGAAAAGAACACAATTGTCTAAAATAACAAATGCAAGTGGACAAGAAACATTTTTCTGATAAATTTTGTAGGGATAGGTTTTAGTGGTGATGTTAAAAATCACCAAAGGGGGAATTGATGGAGCAGGGGAAAACAAAATATTTTTTGTACCCCTTGGAAGTTAATGACCCCATAACGATTAATGATACTAACCATTTGAAAACGCATGAACTAATCAACAAATGCACCATTTTATTAAACATTACACGTGGGCAACTTGCTGGCATTGCAAAATCTAATTTATTTACAAATGTGAAGCAAAATAACATTAGTATTGTGATTTGTGTAGTAAATAGAGTAAATTGTATGATTTGTGTTGCGTAGTAAAATTGCACCGTGGCAAAGAATGCAGATGGTAAGTAAAATGGCTTTAAATGTCGCTTCTGCTAGGTAATACCTAACACGGGTCTTTAGAATGGCGGGTGGTAAACAGAAAGGCTTATTTTCCATGTTTAATTTCTGTTGTGTTTGTTCTTATATTAGTTTCGTTCGGGCCTGCTAGGCCGTGCTTCGAAAATGGCCGCTGGAAAAGGACGAGATTGCGTGCGCTGAATAAAATGGCCCCCGCGCATGAGCAGAATGGATGCTCCAGTCACGTGAATGCGGCCTGTGCCCGGAGTGAGAGATGTCAAGGCCAGTCTGACCTGCAACAAGGATCGTGCCAAGAGTTCAGCATATATGCATGGGAACGGATGCGAGAATCGAGCGACAAAGGATGAACTAATATGTGACCATCGGAGTTTGTTACAAAATACATTAACAAATTGAATTACCGTTGGACATTGTTGATCATGAGAATTAATGTATGCGTTATTGTCCCCAAACCGGTTCGAACAAGGAGGGCGATGAGGTGACCATCACCACCCCTCCAATGGACCAATTAGCGTGATTTCTGCCCCTAAAGATTGCAACTTTAAGTGTAGCAAGTCGGAGAATAGGGTATAAGAGAGTCTGCTCTTACGTTGTGTATTGGTTCGCTTCTTCTATCCTGATGCTGCGAGAGACTCTGTCATTCTGGACTTCGAACTTTGACTGGGGAAGGAACGAGACCGTTGCGGGAGTTGCCCGGGAGGAGATTGCGTCCGAGGACATTAGCGGGACAGTCAGTCAGGTTTGGGAGTCCCATCCTGTGACCTGCGGTTCATCTTTCTTACCTGGTGAACCATTCTTGTCATCGACCTATGGCCAAGGGTAATGAGTATTTTCCGTCTCTATTCTAAAAATTTCACTCAAATGCTTATTGATATTTTTTTAAATGTATTTGTCTAATAAAGAACTTTACTTATTTGCTCAAAGAATTTAGATAAAATTATATGTTAACTCTAAATGAGTTTGTGGTTCTTTAAAATAAAATTGTGATTAATAAATGTTAAAGGTTTTAATTGTGATTGAGCTGGACTTAATCGCCATCAACTGATTCTACTAGTTGGTCCATCGACCGAATAGCGGAGTACCTTGATGTTTAGAACCGACAGGATCCTAAGTTAATGTATATAATGTATAGGTTATAATTCTGTCGTTTTAATAAGGTATCCCGTTTGTCCAGCAGCTCATTTTCCTTAGCGTTTGATCCAGAAGTATTGAGTGAATGTATGTATGCGGTGTTATGGGCCCCACCGACATAGGTTTTATGTGATTAAGGTTGAGTAGGTGTTTTCTGGGTTAGTGTCATAAGGAAAAATTTATTTTAGCCGCGCTGGATCACCCCCCACAGAAGAAGCCTGCTTTGGGGAGTCATCAGCCCAGCTGCCTATTTACTGATGAGCTGTGCAAGGGAACCCTGCTGGAGAAATTGCATCTGCCTTGTTCAAAGAGGTTTAAGTTGAAGTGCGAAAGGCGGCTAGAAGTGTGTCATACACGAGGACACTATCTAGAAAAGAACACCACAGCTGTGCAGGAAGGACAAAGAACTGATATCAGCCTATGCTGGGCGGAAATAGGCCCCAAAAGGTAGTGGCCCCTGAAAGGTGGTGCTGGTGGGTGCAGCCCGCCAACAGGAACTGAACACAGGAGGGCAGGATCAAGAGGGTGCCTGTTCAGAGCTTCCTGTTTAGTAAAAGTCTTGGGATGGCTGACCCTAGCAGAGGTTCTCTGACCCTGAAGGTTGCTAGGCAACTGAGGTACACAAGGTGGGAGTCACAAGAGACCTGTGGCTCCTGTAAAGAACAATTGAGTTTGACTAGAGTTTTGGTTAGCTCTCAGGTGAGAGCCCACTGTTAATGGTAACATTTGTTTTCACAGGCCTGACCAAATTTATTGTCTCTCAGGTGAGTTACTGTTTGTTAATGTTTAAAAGCATTAAGTCTAACTAAATGTTATTTTAAATATTTTGGCCTAATTTAAATGTTTCAATTGTTTTAATGCCTGCAGGTCTGGTTTAACAATGCAAACACATTGTCATAGATAGAAGGCCATTCTTATGTACTGTGTTTACAATGATGTGTGTAGGCCTAATTGTGTTTATGGTGAAGAGTTGATGGTATTGCAATAGGTGTAGGTAGCAATTTATTTATTTGAAGAAGTTTTATAAAGTGCGAACATGACCCAAAAAGGGTATCAGAGCGCTGTACAAAGAAGGGTACATGGTAAGAGGTCAAAATATGGGTACAGTACAAAATAGAACACAAGACGTACCTCAGAAAAGTTACAGCAAGCAGTACATCAAAAAGGACCTGTGAAGAGAGACATAATAAATTTTGAGAAAAAGGTATAAAAGACTGACGAGCTGGAGATGGAAGTGGATTGAAGATGGCATCAGGGCTATTGCTGTAGATGGTCATTCAGGAGTAGCCACTTGACATGTTTTTTGAATGAGGTAGTCGATGGGTT
The DNA here is from genome assembly GCA_963921515.1 of Calotriton arnoldi. Lineage (NCBI taxonomy): Eukaryota > Metazoa > Chordata > Amphibia > Caudata > Salamandridae > Calotriton > Calotriton arnoldi. The sequence continues at coordinate 1,730,384 of CAWUFW010002797.1, forward strand.
GTATCTGATCTCAGGAGGAAGAGCGTTCCAAATTCTTGGGGCAAGACCAGAGAAAGCACGGTTGTATGTTCTTTTCTTATTGAATTTAGGTGGTTTCAAAAGTAGAGTATTAGAGCTTAAGTTCCGACTCGAGCCCGATAGCTCAAGTTTTTTTGCCAGGTAGACGGGGGTGTTGTAATGAATAGGTTTGTGCGTCAGGCAAGCTATCTTGAAACAAATCGGTGCTTCCATGGATAGTCAGCTAAGCTGCATTAAGTCCAGAGTGATATGGTCATGCTTTCTGGAGCCCGTGATAAGTCTGGCCGAAGCGTTAAGAGTGGCATTAAGCGGAGCCAATCTATCTTTAGGAAGGCCAGCTAGAGTCACCAAACCATATTCCAAGCGTGAGATAGCTAGGGATTGGGCTACTGACTGGATCTCCTCAGGAGGGATGAATGGCTTGATTTTCCTTAGGGAGTTGATCTGATGATGGACACCCCTAATAGTGGCACTGATGTGAGCTTGCATGTTTAGGTATTTGTCCAGGGTAATGCCTAAAGATCTAGCAGAGTCAACAACATGAGGGGTGCAGTTGAGTGCAGAGAGTTGTTTGATCCAGTCTTGGGTAGGAGCCGAGTGGTTGCGGGGGAAAATCAGAAGGAATTCTGTTTTGAGGGTATTTAACAACAGATGATTATGTGTTAGCCATTGTTGAGTTTTCAGGAGTGCATCATTTAGAGTTTGTATCATCAAGAGAGGAGATCTTCAAATACAGTTGCGTGTCATCAGCATACATATGGTACTGAATGCTAGCGCAGTTCAGAATATTGGAAAGGGGTTCCATGAAAAGGTTGAAGAGCGTGGGCGACAGTGCAGAACCTTAAGGTACTCCAATAGTGACCGGGGTTCTAGCAACAAGTGATTGGTTAACTTTGATTCTTTGGGTACGGTTATGCAAGAAAGAAGCAAACAAATTTAAGACAGGGCCCGATAACCCCATCATATGTTGAAGAATAGCAATCAAGTTTTCATGTTTAATAGTGTCAAATGCTGAGGACAAGTCAAGAAGGATCAGAAGACAAGGGACATTTTGATCCAGGGATCTCAAGGCGTCATCAACTATGTGAGTTAGAGCTGTGTCTGTACTGTGCCCGGCTCTGAAACCTGACTGGTAAAGGTCAAGGAGCTGAAATTTTTCGATGTGGTTGCGGAGCTGTGTGTGGACGCATTTCTCGAGTAATTTCGCTGAAGCCATGAGCTGGTGATCGGATGGAAGTTATTAGGGTTCGCTAAGTCGGCATTCGGCTTCTTGGGGATGGAAGTGACTTGCCCCATCTTGAGGCAGTCAGGAATCTTTCCCTGTAAGAGAGATTCTTGAATGATCCTGGCCCAAAGTGGAAGAATGGCTGAATTGAGATCTTTCAGAAGCTTAGCGGGAAGATGATCACTGAAGTGATTAGAGGGTTTTAGAGACGCCAGAGAATGTGCCAGCTCCGCAACATCAGGGAGCAGGAAAGAATTCCAAGAAGCATTGTTTTCTCCCTCGACCCAAGATAGAACCCATTTATAAACAGCGTCTCCTTCCAGGTGGATGGTGCAACGGTGCACCTGCATGTAAACCATGAAAGAATAAGATAGCGTTGGCTTTCGTTTAGCTCTGTGGCAGCATGCTGGGCAGCTAGCACCTGGGCCAGTTGACTATGGACAGCTCCACTTGTGAGTACCGCAACTAGGCTCCTCCTGGTACCTACTGGCAGGCCAGACTCTGGGAACTGAAGGGTGGGAGAAAGGGAATAGAGAGAGTATTGTGTGTGTGTGGGTGGCATGCTGGTAATGGTGGTTGCATTGCAGTGTGCCTTAATATACCAGTATTTTTGTTTCTGGCATGGTGTGATACATGTATTTTCAGAGTAGATTACAGCATGACAGTGGTGCTCTGCATACCCCAACTATGTGCACTGTGCTATTTCAGTTTTATTTCACATAGCTGGTTAGATTAGGCCGTGATAATGCACTGTTTCCATACTGCAGAAAGGTAGATACTTACATTATGTTAACACCTGTGACCTAATGGGTAATGCTAAAGGCGGAGACCTGTGCCAGCGTAATAACCAATCCTAGCACCCTGAACAACACTCCCAGCACCTACTCCCTGGCGCAGCAAGCTGTCTTCGGTTACAATGAGTATCAGCGAGTACTCTTAGCAGGTTACCATATTTAGGGCCTTATTTAGATTTTGGCGGATAAGGTACTCCGTTACAAATTTAGCAGCTATCCCATCCATAAGAGCAGTACAGCCTATGGCACTTGTAATAAGGCAGACAGGATATTCATTACGTTTTGATGGAGTATTCCACCTAAGTATCTTATTGGCAGAATAAAAGTTTTGATGGACTCTTAACTGGTGCAGAAACACTGATGGTAATTTTGTTTAGTTATTTATCAAGTGGGCCACCCTATATCAAAGAGGTGCTTCATTTTCTGTGGCATAAACAATTGGCTAGTATACATCCATCTCTTATGGGCCGGGCACTTACTACATAGGCACAAACATAATATTATGCTAGGATAATTATTGCTCTTACACATTCTGAAGTACTGGAACACTATATTATAAAACCCTGTCTCTAAGTTCATAATAATCGGCGACTTGTGGCGCACCTAGTTGCTGATTATAACGCATTTATGTCAGAACTCAACTAATACAACTTATTACAGTTGAGTTCTGCGTCACAATGCTTACTGCCAGAGACAGCAGCGAAAAAAAAAGGCAAGTCAGGTCACAAGCATAATTAAAGCAGCTGTTTAAATCACAAGGTGGCTTCTCTTTCTTCTCTGTTTTTCTGTGGAATGTGACAAGCAGAAAGAAGATATTTATGGCTACATGTTTATTTTTTGCCATCCTGAGGTAATTATAGAAAAGTTATAATCTTTCTGAATGCTTCTAAACATACCGAATTACTGTGCATTTAAAAAAAAAGAGAAATTGATATATTAAACTGAGTCTAATATCTTTTGCAACAAATATATAACAGATTTTTGTATGTGTTTAATGTGCACTATAGATTTGATTTTCATTTTTCATGTTTGCAAACATGATCTCTCTTTCATATGAAAGAGCTACGCAGCAAGGATTTAAGTGTTTTGTGGTAAAGGTGATGGTGCGACCATGTATTATAAGAAATAAAGTACACCCTGCGTACTAGATAAGGATATTGAATTCACCGTGCAGTTCAATAACCATATAAAGAAACTTGGCCTTCGGCCTCGTTCCTCTATATGGTATGGAACTCCTTGATGACTTGCAATATCCTTATACTGTACAGCAGGGGCTACTTTATCCCATATATAATTTAAACACAAGAAATACTCTCTCTCCTGTTACTGTCAGCTATTATGCACCTAAGATCTGAAACAACCTGCTCGCAGGAATTACATTGGCCAGCTGTTTCCAATCTTTAGTGCAAGAGAAAGAAACATCTATTGGAAAAGTACCTCGAAATATGAACTCTCCGTCCACTACACCTGTACCCCTTACCATCCTCCACTCTGACACTGCATACTGATGTTTCTTTCTTTATTTGTTGCCACAAAAGTTCTTGTTTGTTTAAAAAAAACTGTCAAAATGAAATAAACCATTGGTATCACGAAGACCAGCTGGAGCAGATTCAAGAGGGATACAATACAATACAATACAATAAACATTTGTAAAGGGCACAGCTACCTCAAATAGAGGTGTCCCGGGGCTATGCAGAGATTGCAGGAGGGGCTATGCAGAGATTGCAGGAGAGGACTAGCCAGCCACCTGAAAGCTAACCTCGGCTAAAGAGCCAGGTTTTTAAGGTCTTCCTGTTCCTTGCAAGTTGAAAAGCAGCACTGTCACCTTGACACGTGACGTGTCGATGACTAATAAAAAGTAATCCGACCTGTCGCTGCTGAGTCATTGTCAATGAAAACCATCAAAATATGGCTTCACTGTAGTGTAAATAAGACTACCTCAGTTTTCTGTTTTTGCGTGAGTAGGCAGTAACGTAATGTTTCTTGTTGACGCACGTGCGTTTTAAAACTGAAGTGCCATAACTGTACAGTCAACACTCCCAGATTAGATGGCAGGCTCCTGGTTTTATAAGCTATTTCTTTTTAACTTTGTCCTGCTTAAAAACGTGTAACAGAACAATGCAAATTAGCAGGGGGATAAATGTCCCTTCATTTTGTACTGCAAGTCACTTCCCTTCTTTGTTGACTTGTAAGCATACCACCAGGGTATAGCACACAGAGGCTCTTAAGTGGTAGGAAAGCGCCATACCAAAACAATATTTGTATGATATTTTACTTTTAAAATCCACATTCAACAGATAAAAAGCAATCTTAATGCAATCAAAAGCAGGGTAACAACTTACATATGAATAAAAACAGCTCTACACACAAAAAGCCTACAACTGTATATACAGTAATGGAAACGATGGTATGATAAGACGAGGTGGCCGAGTGGTTAAGGCGATGGACTGCTAATCCATTGTGCTCTGCACGCGTGGGTTCGAATCCCACCCTCGTCGAGTGCTTATTGCTCTCGTAGATTTTGGGGTGCAGTAGGCTGAGCGCTCTCAATTTTATGTGAACGTCTTACTAAAAACATCAAATATACCAACGCGTATTGCTGACACTACTAGAGCTCTATTTGGAAAAACCTCTCAGATCTGTTTAGGAATTACTGTAAACAGCGCTGGGGGGGACTGCGCATGAATCATAGGTAACACACGCGATCATCCAGGCAGCGAAGGGCTGGTGAGCTGGAGACGTAGAAATGAGTTTGATGCCTTCAAAGTCCTTAAAAAAGGAAAAGCGGTACGCAAGGGCCCTTAAATGCAGGGCGCCCTGTGTCACCCGGCCGGCTGCCAGGACTGGCGCTCCCTGATACCTCCCACGGCCTGGGGCCAATCCGGATCTATTAAGCGTATCACGTGCCTGTTGCTGTTGGCTTTGACTCCTCTGGGACCACTGCACAGGATTCGCTCTCGTTCTCCAACTCCCTCTATATAACATAGTCTCGCTTCAAGGATTTCTGGTTCACGTCTGATTCCTGTGTTTACTCATATTGCATTCAGGTGGTAGCGTGGCCGAGCGGTCTAAGGCGCTGGATTAAGGCTCCAGTCTCTCTGGAGGCGTGGGTTCGAATCCCACCGCTGCCAGCATTTTGAAGTCATGTACATATTTTTGTCTACAGCGCTCTGTCCCTACTACTCCCATAGCAAGAGGTGAGAGAAACAATGTAGAGCTGAGTGCTGGTTGCTGTTGGTTGTATAGATGTAAGGGTGGCCACCGTGGGTCCCATAGATCTTACTCTTTCCCAAAGTCTACCTGATTATAATGTTATCTGCAGTCAGCATGGACATTTCCCCAAAATAAATGTTTTCCCAGCACCCTCTTCCTACTCTTCACAAGCACAATAATGTTAGCAGTGGCACGATTTTTACTATCATTTTATTAAATGACACTATAACTCCTCACTACATCTAGAATAGTCTTATTCTCAAAGGAGACGACCCAAGGCAGCTTCGGATACTACACTGTTCTGGGAAGGATTTCTACCTGTCTTCTGTGATTTTTAGCTTTCGGGGGTGATCGAAATGACTATGTTATGGACCTTGTGTTGGCATATGGGATTTCAAAGTTAACACCAACATATTATAAAATGAAATTTATTATGCACCTTCTTCTAACTCTCCATTAATCAATACACCTTCATAAGGCAGTAAAACACACTCTGAATGCAGTGGCAGGAGCCATCACTATGCTTTTATTGCCAGAATCTAAGTGCCAGTCTTAAACATTTTAATGCTTTATCCCCAGGGTCTGACTACGACAGCTAATAAGTGCGGCCCTGGCACCAAACTTAAAATGCCCCCATTAGCAAATCAGAGAGCTAAAGACGCGCGGGGCAGGTGTTTTGGAAGGTATGGGGGAATGCATGCATTTGAGCTTACTTGAGGCAATGTTTGTGGGAATATCAGGGAAATACGCAGTACAATGCGTCCCAGGAGGCCATAAACCTGGCCCACAAACTGCCCTAAAACCAGCCCCCACACTGCCATGCCAGATTATCCTATAGGCCTGTTTACCCCTCACCTTCCAGGGTTATATATTCCTCACATTATGAGCTTCTTTCCCTGATATCCCACTTTTTAGCTCTCACATTATGTTCCCACACATTCTATGCTGCTATCTCTCACATTCTATGTTTAACCCTTTGCATGCCATGCTTCTTCCCCTCATCCAACACCACCCCTCACATTCTATGTTTGAATCCTTCACATTCTGTGTTTCTATCGCTCACCTTTCCTGCCACTATCCCTCACACCCTCTTTTTGCATCCCTCGCATTCTATAAATCTATTCTCACATTCTAGGCTCCTGTCCCTCACATTCCTTGCACTGTAGGCTTCTATCAGTTAAATCCAATGCTTCTCTCTCCCACAATCCATCCCTCTATCCCTCACATTCTTCTGTACTTGTATCCCTCGCATTCAGTGCTTCCGTTCCTCACATCTGTGCTTTTATTCCTCACATGCCAATGTTTCTGTCTCTCTTATTCTTAGTTCTTTCCCACACATCTGACTGTGTGTTTCTGTGCTTAGCTGCATAGTGGGGGATTCCAGGTTTCTTGAGATTGTACCATCAAAGATGGACTTTAGGGTTCAATTGTGGAATACACTGCCAGCTCCCCTGAGAGCTAGTTGTGGTATTCTTGGTTTCAGGAAGAGCCTGGAAACCTGTCTCCCTGTCTCTTTCTGAAATAATAGTTGGGCCAGTTCCTGGCTTACTCTGATGAATCCAAGCTGCAGTGAGTTTTTTCATAGGACTGAAACCGACAAGGGTTTATAGCGCCAAGATTCCTGCCAGGAGAACGTTGCGCTTTAACAAGTGTCTGTTACTTACTTACTTACTTTACAATGAGCATTAGCCACTATGTTTGGGGGACCAGCTTGTCTCCTTTCATGGAGCTTTATTAGAATAAATGCCCTGGTGGTGTGAGCCGAAAAACACCTCCTGCGTTTGGCCGTATGTGTTGCTGTGTGGATATTAATTTTATGTTTGTCGTTATTTTATTTGAGATGTTGTCATGTTATTTTATATGTGACCTGGAAGCTTGATTTGTGTCTCACTGTGCACGTTATAAAATAAATACAGACAGGAGTTGGAAGTTAGGCAAAGATAGTCAAGGATGCCAATCAGACGACCAGATGTTGCCGGAGGGCTATAGGTTGCCACGATGTATAGATAGTGGTGTGTTGGAAAGGATGTAGTTGAGAAAAGAGGGCTAAGTGGAGGGGTTGGATTAGTCATCAGTCAGTGATTAAGGAGAGGTCAGACGGCACTTCCTTTCGACAATAAATGGGTTGTATGTACAAATGTTGCGTCTTTTGTTTGGTGAATGTTGTGGCCATGTCGTATAGATGCATCCGGGTTTCTCTGATGGCTATAAAATGGAGGGAGTGTGTGCAGTTGTACCCATCTTAAAAGGATCATTGGTAACTGTTGGTCTTTTCACAGACACATGTTATAAGCAGATACACACAGGGGTGCTGGTTTGTTGCTTGTTGTTACAGACTGTTGTTAGGGGGTGGCCAGCGTACATGGTAGTGGTTTATTTGAACATTGGTGATGGTAAATGTGCAGTGAGAAAGGGTTGTGAATGCTGTGTATGTGTGACAGTGTGAGGTGTGCTGTGGAATACCAGGAGTCTGCATTAAGGCAATTGATCCAACCAGGAGACGAGGAGTGTAAATAGAGGCCCTGAGTGTGTTCCTGGTTACACAGCGTACATCGACCTTCAGAGGGTCAGAGTGAGGTGAGAGTGCTTGTGCCCAGAGTAGTTATCCTTGACCAGATCAACAGTGTCTCACCATGCTTTGCTCGGGTCAGACCATAGGAACCCCAGCTGCAATTCATTTAATGCACGTTTTAGGTAGGACAACCAAGTATTCCTACAGTGACCACTATCATAATCTTCGAAGGATTTTAAGTTGATTGCTGCCTCTGGGTTCCTCACCCCTCGAACCCAGTGTAACACTGGCATTAGGGATGCTACTTCCACTATGGGCAACAGACTGAGTTCTGCATAAAATGCTAACAGGGGAGTGCCCGGTCTCAATCTTAACAGGGCTGTATAAAAGTTGTTCTCGACCACTTGCAGTGAGTTTAAGATCCCATACCCCAAAGATCGGCCTCGTAAAGTGGTGCTGTTACTGCCTTTTGTTTATAGATTTGGAGGATGATGTTAATACTTTTAGCACCTGCCTTGTGTCTAAACTTTAAAATTTCCCTGGAAGTCTGACTTAAAACTGTAGTTGCCTTCTGTATGTGGTTCTTCCATTGTAATTTCTCAGTGAACCGTATCCCCAGGTAGTTATACTGCTTAACAGTCTCGATGGGATCACCAACTATCTTTAGCTCCCGCTTAAAGTTACGGGTCGGGCTCAAGATCATACTCTTTGTTTTGGTAAAATTAATGATTAGGGACTTTCGATGACAGTAGTCTACAAATTGCACTAGTAATCTAAAGGTTGCGTTTTCTGTCTGTGCCAACAATACTGCATCATCGGCAAATAATAGTATTGGGACTCTTCTTCCTGCTATAATCGGGACATCTAAAGGTTCTTCTAGTAGACATTCTACTACATCATTTAACAAGCATTTGCAATGCAATCAGTCTCGCAATTGTGAAAGTTAGAACTATTGGCATTGTAAATGATATTGTTTTTTACTAGAGGAGTCCTTGCGAAAGACCCTGATCCAAACACTGGTGCTGAGTAAATTAGATTATTGTAATGGCTTACTGATCACGGCCAACGAGTCCTCTCTAAACCGCCTTCAGATGGTGCAAAACACTGCAGCACGTTTAGTTTTAAACGGCCCCCACAGATCAGCTTCACTCCCTCTTCTGCACCAGCTACACTGGTTACCTGTGCGGAAACGTGTGAAGTTTAAGATCTGTTGCCTGACACACAAGGCAATATGGGGAAATGGACCCTCCTACTTGGCGGAGAGGCTCCATCAGTATACTCCCCAAAGGGTCCTGCGATCAAGCTCGAAATCCTTGCTCCAAATCCCCAGGATCAAAAAAGCACGAACAGGTGGAAAAGCTTTTTCATATCAAGCACCAATCTTATGGAACCAACTTCCAATTGTCTTAAGACAATGTCCAGACCATTTGAAATTCAGAAAGGCATTAAAAACAGCCCTCTTTTAGACCAGCCCACTGCAACTACTTCTTCTGCAAATCCACGAGCGCCGAGATACCCTTTAGGGCAGAGGTCTTCAAACTTTTTTGCTCTGAGCCCCCCCTAAGCAAAATGTTTGAAAGTTAGGCCCCCCTCCAAAACTATATTGCAAAGATTTGGATAAGTAGGAGGAGGAGGAGGAGGGATGATCACATAGGGCGGCGATCATGAGATCATTTTTGTGGTGCTCGTCTGTAGTTCTTAATCAACACTAAGGGGTCGATTCCGATTCGGGCCGGAAAAAGCACCGACCGACTCGGATCCGGAAAAAATACCGACCGACACGTACCCGTGGCGCACGACACGGCAAGTACGATGCAAGGCGCGAAAAATCCGACCGACACGTACCGAAACCAAGTCGACCGACCGAGCCGCATGGAAAACATCAATCCGGTCGGAAAAACACGCGAATCCAACCGACCGACACGCACCCGGAACAAATCCGACCGAAACGTACACGCGAACTCCAAAACGCAAAGTACGATGCAAGGCGCGAAAACCACGACCGAGTCGGACGGAGGACAAGCCGTACGACCGACACGCATACAAAACCGAGCCGAAGCAACACAATACACCGCGACCGACGCGTACGCAGCATAGAAAACTGCACAAACACAGCGTGAACGAAACGGAGAACACCGTACGAGACCAATGCAGGGTCCGACTCGGTCACAAGAACGTTTCCAACATACACAAACAGCACAAAGGAAAAATCACCCAAAAAAAGGACAAACAAGCAATTACCAAGCCAATAAATACTGGGGGGTGGGGACAGAGAACAAAGACACACCCACAACTCCATCTATATAAAGGACACAAATCACTACCATGAGCCTTTGCAAATGCCATTCCACTGCCAGCACCCAAGAGAAAGCAACCACACACCCACAGCTCATCCCTCACACAAGCCACACACCATCAGCACACCAACAAATACCTACCTCACATACACCCAGCAAAACACACACTCACACACCCTCACCTGCACACCAACACACACATCACCCACCATCACCACCCATCACCATGCCCCCCAAGAAGAATCCCAAGTTCCTAGATAGTGAATTGGAAGTCATGGTAGACGAGATCCTCAGGGTGGAGCCACAGCTGTTTGGCACACTGGTCCAACAGACCCCCATGTCGCAGAAAACCAAGATGTGGGAGAGGATCATCAACAGGGTGAACGCCCAATCACCATGTCGGCGCACAAAGACCGACATCCAGAACAGGTGGTATGACGTGCGCAGGAGGGTACGGGACCTGCTGAAGAAAGACTACATCAACAGCCAATACACCGGCAGTGGCCCTCCTGCCAAGCCAATATACCTCAGGCCCTGGGAGGAGAAGGTGCGGGCCATCCTTCCGCCAGTGAGCGTATATGGACTAGAGGACATCCCAGAGCCTGGTGAGTACACAACAAATGTACACAATATACTGCCACAAAACACACACATCACTGTCAAGGGAGAGTCAAACCATGCACTCATAGCAATTACACAGCAACCAGAACAGAATCATCCCAAAATGTGTATGTCAGTCAGATAAACACAACACATGCCATCAAAAAAGTCACATCCAACTGTGCCAACACATGTACAAACACAACTACAACTACAGCTAGGCAGTGGCACAAATAGAACTAACAAACACATCCACACATGTAGCCACCACAACAACACCAACACACAGTGAAGGCCACTCAAAGGAAGGAATTCTGTGTATGCTGGCCAAGTCAGTGTAGCCAATAGCATCATGGGAGTCGCAGTCACACATATTGCCCCCCCACAACTGTCCCATCAACACCACCATGAACCATGCGCACATCACAGGGAGTGGAGAAGGACTCACAAGATGGCTGACACTGGCTACTGCTGTGGGGAGCACAAGGCCCTGCTGGCAACTGTGCACCAACAAACAGCAGGACACCACTGACTGACATCCTGAGAGACAACTTACACTCCCTGCAATGCAAGCACGTTCCATGGTGGGATATCTGGCTAGCTGGGTGGGAAGGAGGACTTGCAGCACTGACCATAGTCACAAGCACCTCCCCTCACACCCCCCAACACAAACTCCACAGAACCCACCTGGTAGAATGCAATGCCCCCCATCCTAACACAAGATCCCACAAAGAACCACCACCCTGGGTTATGTTGTGTGAAGCACAGGGACACTCTTGGGACTCTTAGCCAAACAACTGCCAGGACAACACTCCCAGCCATCCTGTCAGCACAGCCAGCCCACCCCACAGGAAGCAGAATCAAAAGGAAGGAAGCATGGGCATGCTGGGAAGGGGGTGGAGGCAATAGCATGATGGGAGTCGTAGTCACTGATATTGGTCACCCCCACAACTGGCCCATCAACACCACCCTGAACCATGCTCACATCACAGGAAGTGGAGAAGGACTCACAAGATGGCTGACACTGGCTACTGCTGTGGGGAGCACAAGGCCCTGCTGGCAACTGTGCACCAACAAACAGCAGGACACCACTGACTGACATCCTGAGAGACAACTTACACTCCCTGCAATGCAAGCACGTTCCATGGTGGGATATCTGGCTAGCTGGGTGGGAAGGGGGACTTGCAGCACTGACCATAGTCACAAGCACCTCCCCTCACACCCCCCAACACAAACTCCACAGAACCCACCTGGTAGAATGCAATGCCCCCATCCTAACACAAGATCCCACAAAGAACCACCACCCTGGGTTATGTTGTGTGAAGCACAGGGACACTCTTGGGACTCTTAGCCAAACAACTGCCAGGACAACACTCCCAGCCATCCTGTCAGCACAGCCAGCCCACCCCACAGGGAAGCAGAATCAAAAGGAAGGAAGCATGGGCATGCTGGGAAGGGGGTGGAGGCAATAGCATGATGGGAGTCGTAGTCACTGATATTGGTCACCCCCACAACTGGCCCATCAACACCACCCTGAACCATGCTCACATCACAGGAAGTGGAGAAGGACTCACAAGATGGCTGACACTGGCTACTGCTGTGGGGAGCACAAGGCCCTGCTGGCAACTGTGCACCAACAAACAGCAGGACACCACTGACTGACATCCTGAGAGACAACTTACACTCCCTGCAATGCAAGCACGTTCCATGGTGGGATATCTGGCTAGCTGGGTGGGAAGGGGGACTTGCAGCACTGACCATAGTCACAAGCACCTCCCCTCACACCCCCAACACAAACTCCACAGAACCCACCTGGTAGAATGCAATGCCCCCCATCCTAACACAAGATCCCACAAAGAACCACCACCCTGGGTTATGTTGTGTGAAGCACAGGGACACTCTTGGGACTCTTAGCCAAACAACTGCCAGGACAACACTCCCAGCCATCCTGTCAGCACAGCCAGCCCACCCCACAGGGAAGCAGAATCAAAAGGAAGGAAGCATGGGCATGCTGGGAAGGGGGTGGAGGCAATAGCATGATGGGAGTCGTAGTCACTGATATTGGTCACCCCCACAACTGGCCCATCAACACCACCCTGAACCATGCTCACATCACAGGAAGTGGAGAAGGACTCACAAGATGGCTGACACTGGCTACTGCTGTGGGGAGCACAAGGCCCTGCTGGCAACTGTGCACCAACAAACAGCAGGACACCACTGACTGACATCCTGAGAGACAACTTACACTCCCTGCAATGCAAGCACGTTCCATGGTGGGATATCTGGCTAGCTGGGTGGGAAGGGGGACTTGCAGCACTGACCATAGTCACAAGCACCTCCCCTCACACCCCCCAACACAAACTCCACAGAACCCACCTGGTAGAATGCAATGCCCCCCATCCTAACACAAGATCCCACAAAGAACCACCACCCTGGGTTATGTTGTGTGAAGCACAGGGACACTCTTGGGACTCTTAGCCAAACAACTGCCAGGACAACACTCCCAGCCATCCTGTCAGCACAGCCAGCCCACCCCACAGGGAAGCAGAGTCAAAAGGAAGAAAGCATGGGCATGCTGGGAAAGGGGGAGGAGGCAATAGCATGATGGGAGTCGTAGTCACAGCTCTACATCCCCCACCACATGGCCCAGCAAGCTCACACTCACGCATGCACATCCCACAGAGAGTAGAAAGGCCCATCAAAGATGTCTGACACTGTTGCTGTGTCGTGGGGAGCACAAGGGCATGCTGGGTACTGCACACCAACAAACAGCAGGACACCACTGACTGACATCCTGAGAGACAACTTACACTCCCTGCAACGCAAGCACGTTCCATGGTGGGATAACTGACTGGCTGGGTGGGTGGGAAGGAGGGCCGGCTGTCAACCAAACACAACCAATGCAGACCATGTTCACACCCCAGAAAATACATAGAAATGCCCAAATAATGCAGGACAATGTGCCACAACAATATCAACCCCTGACTGTGACGACTTAGGACAATGCAATGTACAGGCCCGCACCCAGAGGCACAGTCACAACTGTCATGTGTGTCAACCATTGATGCCTGCAGAAACATAACATACATTGTTTGTGTCTCCCAAAAACAGGTGATGATGGGGACACAGCAGCAGACGCTGAGGAGTCCCAGTCCCAGGCTCAAGAGGATGCCGAGCTCACTGGCGTCGTGCAGCCTCTGTCCTCCTCGGACGATGAAGAACAACCTGGCACATCCGGTGCAAGTCAACATGCAGCACCAGCAGGACCACCAGCTGCAGCACCAGCAGGACCACCAGCTGCACCCCTGCACCCACCCCTCCAACGACTGTCACCACGAATACCATCCCTGCCGACATGGACAGAACAAGGAGCAACACCAGCACAGTGACCCTGGACCAACCTGGGGCCATGGACACCACCACCACCACCAACCCCCAAGGTGGACCAGGGTTATCTGTGCGTGCCACTGCACACACTGCACATGTCAGCAGGGGTGGTGGGAGGGGTGGGAGACAGAGGTCGCTGCTTGCAGACGTTGCTGGTGTGCATGATGACCCACAACTGGTACGCATAGCTGATGCGTACCAGTCCAGCACCGGAGAGCTCAGCCAGGTAGTGGGGCTCCTCAGAGACATTAAACAGCAGCAGGCTGCCCATCATGCCCGCTTGGACTCCCACATGTCCCACGTGGAGTCACACATGTCCCGTGTGGACTCACACATGTCCCGCGTGGAGTCCAAGTGGGATGCACTGCATGAGATGACGGCGGTGCACAGGGACATTTTACAATGCCTCCGCCAGATGAACAGCAACCAGTCCACACCTCCCTGTGTGCCAACAACATCTGGTGCCGAACAAACTGCAACTGCCACAGGGAGGGAGGAGGACTCTGGCGGAGAGTCCCCTGCACCGCAGCAGCCTGTACTTGAGGGCCCCCCCCAAGAAGAGGGGTCGTCCGAGGAGGGAAAAGTGAGAGGCCGATGGCCAAGCGCAACTCCCAGGAAGCCTGAACCTGTTCTGGATGTTCGCCTTTGTGCACAGACTGTTCACCCTGTTGACGGCAACACTACTCCCACACATTGCATGGGGAGTACAAGTTGGACCAATGTGTCAGACAACTGTGGCCCCGATACTGGGGATCCTGTCTACCAGGACTTTCAATTCACCTAGGAACTTGGGATTGCAAGATTTATGTACAGCACAACCCATCCTATGCACTATTAACACAAATGTATCACAATAAACACACTAATACACCATACTTGCCTCTGTCGTGATTCCAACGTGGGTGCTGTTATGGGGATGATGAACTGCAAAATTACACTGTGTATGCGAACTGCAACAGCAAGGACAACACAGGCATGTGAGTACAGGCAACGTGACACACATGAGGGAGACACACCACCAGGGCTACACAACACATACACACCTAGGCCATCTGACTCATTGCCTACACTGATGTTGCCAGGGAAGACGGTGCAATGCACAGACACCACACCCATTCCCAGTTGTGGTCAAGTAGCCCACAGGTGCAGTAAGCAAATGGCAGTCAAATGTGTGACCACAGACAACGCACATCACAAAGTGAAGCACAGGTTTATTACACAGTTGCAACATGCCGTAACCACTACAGATGCAAGGTAACCCCACCTGGCAGCGGGCACACAGTCAACAACTGTAGACGGAAGGAAGTCCATGGGTGTGGCGCACATCACCTGTAGGGACACAACAGCTACCAGCCTGGATGTGCAATCACGTCGTCGGTGGACACAGTTGACCAAACGAATCTGAAAGTACCCTGTGAAGGACAGAAATGACACACAGTCAAAAGCAATGGAGTACAGGACAGAACAGCAAAACTCATGCACAATACATGTTACAAGATACCCACCCAGAACCAAGTTAGCATGTCAACACTGTTGGGGAGTACAGCCCACCTGTCACCACACATCGCAACACACATCCAGTCAAGTAGCCCATGGACACACTCCAACAGCACCAGAGCACCACCCACACATCATGCCAACTCACATCATTGACATGACACCTCAGGATACTCACATTCAGCTAAAGAAGTTGGTGATGAGCTGTGTGCGGACATCACCATCACCATCATCATCATCATCGTCACTGGCATCGTGGTCCAGGCCAGGATCCTCCACAGGTGGCGGATGTTGGTCATTGTCATCCTGGATGAGAGGCAACTCCTTCCGCACTGCCAGGTTGTGGAGCATGCAGCAGACGATGATAATCTTGCACACTTTCGCAGGGGCATATGGGAGGGACCCTCCGGTCTTGTCCAGGCAGCGGAAGCGGCTCTTCAGGAGACCAAAGGTCCGCTCAATCACTCTCCTGGTCCGACCATGTGCCTCATTGTAGCGCATCTGGGCTGGTGTCACAGGGTTCCTGAGGGGTGTCAGCAACCACGGCATGTTGGGGTATCCCGAGTCACCTACGGACAGACAAGTGCACATTAGCTGACTTGGAAAAGTGGGCGGAATACTACAGATCAGATCACACACAATGGCACAAAGTCAGTACACACCGACAAGCCAGGCACGCTGGTTCTGCATCTGTGCCATCATCCTGGGGATGCGACTACTCCTCATCACAAAGGCATCGTGTGCTGAACCAGGGAAACGGGCACACACGTGTGTGATGGTCATGTCTGCAAGACACACCACCAGTGCATTGACCGAGTGGTAGTGCTTGCGGTTCCTGTAGGCCTGCTCCTGGGCCTGTGGTGGTACCAAAGCCACATGTGTCCCATCAATGGAGCCAATTACATGCGGCATCCTCCCCAGGGCATAAAAGTCACTCTTCACGTCAGTGAGTCGTCGCAGTCTAGGGAAATAGATGTACCGGTTCAGGAAGAGCAACATTGCCGCCAAAACATCGCGGAGCACACGGCTGAACATGGTCTGTGACATCCCACCAGCAGTCGCCACAGTATGTTGGAAGGTACCAGTGGCAAAGAAGTGTAGGGCTGCCATCACCTTCACCTTGGGGGTCAGCGCTGTAGGATACGGCCGGCCAGGCTGCAAATGTGGGGACAACTGCACTGCCAAATCCTCAATCAGCTGCCTGGTGAAGCGGTACCGTCGGATGCTGTCCCGTTCCACCATCGTTGCCAGGTCTGGGAATGGCCGATGGACAGCAGGAGCCCTGCAGTGCAGAGGAGAAGTAAGCAAGATTGTCAGTCACCCCACATATGCGGCATTGAACACACTCAAGATCCCAACATACATCATTATGAGGCACAACTACATGAAGTGTGCAGTACCGGAAGGACATGTATGGTACATACATGGCCAACATCTGTCAACACGGTCCAACAGGTGGCATCAATTAGTCCCAGGTTGGCCCATTGGATATCATGAGGCCGTGTCACAGTTCCCATCTCCTGCTGCCGTGTCACAATAACCCCCCACAGTGACATGTGAGGACAGATGTGCCCCAGGCACCACAGCTCAACGACAGGTACATTCCCAGGGACCCTGTAATGCCACATGGACACTGGCATTACATGGAGTATCATGTATACACCACAGCAAAACAACCATGACCCCCACAGGTAGTGGCCCCACTTGCCACGGCAGGACAGACATGGACGTCTGTGACACACACGCACAACATCAGAGTCCATGCACACACAACGTGGATGTGGAGACTGTCTCCCATTGTGCACATGAAATCAGAGACATTGTAAACACTACATGCACAAAGACTGTGGAGGACCATCACTATTGTGCCACTGGGACACCCTGGCTCAAACATACCGTCCCACATGGGACTCACGGGGTATGTGACATGACATACACATACACCACTGTGAAATGTGACCATGGCACATGCACAGATATGAACAGTTGCACATCACAGTGGTCATGTACACGTAACACCCAGGATCCTGTCCCCATGAACACGTGCACAGCCTGGGGGTGGCTGCCCACAGGTGACACCCACAGGACAACATGTACACCAACATACACACAATAGGAAATGCATCCTTACATGCCTTATGATAAAGTTTGGACAGGCTGTCGTGATGTAGGTGTGCCCCTCACTCCCTGGGAGCTATCTGTGGCTGGCATATGTCCATCTGAGACAGGCATGCTGACATATGCCAGTCACATGTACAGTGATGCGTTGTACCGCAATGGACCGATCGGTGCCTCCGGCCGGCCCATTGCATTCAATGTGTGCGGGTACGCGTTGTACCCCTGTGTGCGTTGTACCGCAATGGACCGATCGGTGCCTCCGGCCGGCCCATTGCATTCAATGTGTGCGGGTACGCGTTGTACCCCTGTGCGCGTTGAACTGCAATGGACCGATCGGTGCCTCTGGCCGGCCCATTGCATTCAATGTGTGCGGGTACGCGTTGTACCCCTGTGCGCGTTGAACTGCAATGGACCGATCGGTGCCTCCGGCCGGCCCATTGCATTCAATGTGTGCGGGTACGCGTTGTACCCCTGTGCGCGTTGTACCGCAATGGACCGATCGGTGCCTCCGGCCGGCCCATTGCATTCAATGTGTGCGGGTACGCGTTGTACCCCTGTGCGCGTTGAACTGCAATGGACCGATCGGTGCCTCCGGCCGGCCCATTGCATTCAATGTGTGCGGGTACGCGTTGTACCCCTGTGCGCGTTGAACTGCAATGGACCGATCGGTGCCTCCGGCTGGCCCATTGCATTCAATGTGTGCGGGTACGCGTTGTACCCCTGTGCGCGTTGAACCGCAATGGACCGATCGGTGCCTCCGGCCGCCCATTGCATTCAATGTGTGCGGGTACGCGTTGTACCCCTGTGCGCGTTGTACCGCAATGGACCGATCGGTGCCTCCGGCCGGCCCATTGCATTCAATGTGTGCGGGTACGCGTTGTACCCCTGTGCGCGTTGTACCACAATGGACCGATCGGTGCGCACTCATTGACAATGGGCTTGCCTGGCAACGGACGCGTTTTCGAATTTCAAACGAGTCGGTTGCTGGAAATTCAGTTGGTCACCCACAACAATGTTGCAAAATCATGTATGTCATGAAGTTGAGGATTTGAAGGATGCTGTGGGCGTGTTTTGGTGCTGCTATTCCATGGATTGGCCAGATTCAGAAGATGCAAACGACTTGGACCTATCACTTTGGACACAAGGGACAGTATCTGCCTCTCCAGCACATATATATTGCTGGCTGTTCCCCTGAGAGCTCACTTGCCTGCACTACATGCTCCAGGACGACATCTGCCACTGCACTGCTGCTGTCTCTGCCCCTCTGGACCCTGCAATGGCATGTACTGTGGAGAGAGCCCCAGCCTTCAGCCTTGAAGAGAACCAGGCCCTGCTGGACAGCCTACTTCCACAGTACAGCAAGCTGTATGGGACACCAGGGGAGCAGGTGAGTGTTCTGTGCACTGCCTTTCTGAATGTGCATTTTGTGTGACTAGCAAGGCTGAGAGTCTGCACGCCACTGGCTAGCAGGCTCACTGAGTAGTTGTCACCCCCCATAGTGTGTAGTGACTTGCACTGGACAGGTATGGTGCAGTGACAGTGCATTTGAACATGGTTTTACTTCCCATGCAATGATACCATGTAGTGACGTCTGGCAAACTGTCCATGGTCAGCTTTGCACTGCCTGTGTACATCATGTGCCCCTGTGATTGAGACATGTATTTACAACTGTGTCATGCACGGATATGTTGCATGTGTGGTAATGGCCTTTTCACTTTGTCATCCTGACAGGTTAATGCCCATCGGAAGCAGGAAATCTGGAAGGACATCGTCCGGGCTGTCCGGTCCGTGGGGGTCTACAAGCGCCGGATCCGCAACTGCCAGAAGAGGTGGCAGGACCTTCGGGGCTGGACCCGGAGGATTGCACGGGTCCAGCTGAAGCTGTCGCCTCCTCGCAGGAGGGGCGGAACACGGACCCTGACCCCCACATGCTCCAGATCCTGGCGGTGGTGTTTCCAGACCTGGATGGGCAGCTGAAGGCCAGACAGCAGCAAGGAGGGGGTGAGTCAAAGACTGCACTGTGAACTCTGTATTACATGCTTTGTGCCCTCCTCTGGCCTGGTTCAACTGCCACAGTGCAGCAGTCATGTTGTCCAGGAGCCATGTCCCTCTATTGTGCACTGCCCACTGCTCATCTGATACCCAGGTGTGGCCCTTACATTCAGGGAATTGTGTCACTTGGGACTGTGTCCTTGCAGTTTGCTTCACTAAAGGTGGGGGACAGCATCTGTTTCCCTAACTCTGTTGTGGGCATCATGGGTGGGTCCATTGTTCACACAACGCCTGGGTTTGGACATGTGATCTGCGTGTTGCTTTGATATGCGGTCCACTTGCTGAGCTGAGCCACCACATGTGCCTGGGGTATGTGGCACACGCACATGCAGCGGGTGGGAACAATGTTTGGGCCCCAGGAGTGTGCAGATTACGTGTGTCACACATACATAGCCAGCTATCCACTGTCCAGGGCACATCCCTCATTCATGTGGAGCAGGACAGTCATGCCTACTCCAGGCCATGCAATGCACTCTGTACTCCCACTCCCGTGTATCAGCTGACACATTGTGCACAGTGATTTGACCCCTCAGGTGTCTGCCTCTGTGTCAGTGTGCTGTGGATTAGTTGCCAGGACTGCTGGGGTGTTTCTTGGTAGGGGCTCAGCATGCCCCTGGAGATGTGACCATAGGAGACGATACTTGTGTGTCACATAGGTGTTTGATCAGCTGCCCGTGCAGACTGGGGTATGCGAATGTGAAGTTCAGGCAGCTGTTCCCCATTCACAGCAAATTGTGAGGGGCTCAGGTTCCGAGGGTAGTGTCACAGGTCTCCCATATGTCCAATAGGTGTGACCTGGACAGATGAGGTTTAAGATGATGTGTTGTGTGGGGGATGTACATGTGCACTTGTGCAGCTCCAGGACTTGCATTCCCCATGACCTACTATTGTGACACAGTGCATAGTGTTGTTGTCTGGCTGCCAAGTCATACATCACTGAGACAGTGATGTATGACTTAGCAGTCATGCCTCTGCCATGGCATGTGTCAACTTATTGGTGGTCCTGCAGGGGAGTGACATGTGCTACATGCACACCATAGTGGCGCTGGCTATCAGGACATGGGTGCATCATGGTGTCTGTCGCTGGTATGCATCACATGCATTTCCTATTTGACTCTGGGCATCCCTTTCATCCGGAAACCTGTACTGACTCAGTGGCAAGAGCTGTGATGTGTGCATGTCCACATGCCACACCGTGTCCTCTGCACTGTCCAACTACTGTGTACTTGGTGCATGTGTCCACACTGGGGTGTTGCAATCCAACAGACACCAGACAGATGGGTGCAAGGCCATGTGGGATGTGAGTGCCATGCTTGGCATCAGACTGACAATTGGCTTCTCCTGTTCAGTTAGGGCACTTTTAGCAATGTTCAACTAATGATGCCAGGGCTTGCTCTGTAATGTGCTGTGCTCACAGTGGTGTGTGCGTTTGGTGCAGGTGACTGATGTCTGTCTGTTTCCCCATTGTTTGCAGATACATCCACGGCCACGGAAGGGGACAGCTCCACGGACCAGGAGGAGCCAGAGAGCCAGACTGGGTCAGCAGCCGAGGAGTGGTCGGAGGGACCCAGTGGCACGGAGGGCGAGGGGAGCCACACCGAGGAGTCCTCAGCACCATCCACCTCAGCTGAGGACCAGAGCAACTCGGAGGATGACTCCCTTGTGGAGGCGGGTGTCAGCAGCCACCACACCCCAGCTAGTGTTGCTGTCCCCGCCACCACCAGCACCACCACCGCCCTCCCATCGGCTCCCATTCCCCAGGTCCGTGGAGGCTCCCATGTTCGGGAGCGTGTCTCCTTTGGCCCAGGCACCGCACCCCCTGCCCCTGTGTCCCCTGCTGCCCTGAGTGAGGAGTCTGTGTACCTCCTTCGCCAGCTCCATGTAGGGCAGACAGCCATGCTGAGTGTCCTCCATGCGCACACCGCACTGTTGACTCAGCTGGTGTCGTTCATGGAGGGCATCTCATCGGGCATGTCTGACCTACAGAGGGGCAACAGGTCCATGGACTCCTCCCTGACGGCAGCAGTGTCCCTCCTCAGACAGTCCCTCACCCCTCCTGCCTCTGCTCCATCCACACTCCCCAGCACCTTACCCGTCCCAAGCACACACACACCGGCACAGGCACACACCAGCACACACACATCCAGCACACAGACACACACGCCACAAACTAAACGCACACGCACGCACAGTCAGGGGACTGAAACCAGACTCACAGGGGATGGGGCACTGGTACACACACACGCATCCACGGGCACTGCACAGTCCTCAGTTGCCTCTCCCTCCAAAGCACCCTCCCTTGCCTCACCTGCAACCCCAAAGACCCAGCGCCTCTTCCTCAGTGACCTCGGCCTCTTCCCCTCCGATCCAGCTGCCCCAGCATCCAGGGGGAAGAGGAAGCCCCCCACACGGAGCAGAGTGCCCCTCGCCCCCGGACACCCTCCCCCAGGCGCAGACAGACTGAGGCCCCCACCCGCAAGTCCCCCGGAGTGCTAAGAGCAAGACCCCGCCGCCGCCCTGCAGCTCAAGCACCAGGTCTCCTTCCTCCATCCCTCAGGCCCCCACTCCACAGGTGCCCCCACCACACCCTGCCCCAGGTTCCCCCACCCACAGATATACCATCCCCAAGAGGCTCCGGCCTTCTCCCCTGCCACTTGCTCTCCCGGCACCACACCCCCGCTGCGCTTGTCTGTGCCACTGATGTGGTGAGGGTGTCCTCCCCCTCTGTCCAGCCCACCTTGCCTGTTCCCCATTCTCCTCCCCTGGTGGTAGGCACTGCAGTGGAGTCCACTACCACCCTGTCTGACTTGGGCACTGCAGTGGCGGACCTGTCCACTCCATCTGCAGGGTCCACTGCAGTCGTGCCGGCACCCACAACATCTGAGCCATGCCCCCAGTTGTGCCGGCACACACCATGTCAGACACCTCCACTGCAGTTGTCAGTGGCTCTTCAGCACCCACCACCCCTTCCCTGCTTCCTCCTGGTGAGCCCTGATCCTGTCCCTGCGGTGCCTGGCCTACCCCCCCGGTTGCCCCTCCTAGTGGATTGTCCCTGGTTTTGTGCAGGCATGTGTAGGGTGGCATCTGCCACTGTCACCCACTTGTGACTTTGTTGATGGACTGGCCATTGGCCTTTGTTTATGTTCTACCGGACTTCTACTTTTAATGCCACATATGCTGAATAAAGCAACTTTCTGTTCTCTAGTGCTTTTGCTTCTGATGTACATGATGTTGATGATGCTAACCATGCCCTTGCTGCAGTGATGGTGATATTTGGTCTCATGATAATGAAGTGTTACTGTGCAGGAACCCATGTGGTCCAGGGGGAATGTGTCCTATCCTGTGGTGTATCCATGTCATCCATAGCAGCATCTGAGGGTGTCATGTGTTCAGTATTTGGCAATGGGATTTCCTACTTAGATTGGCAATTTCACATCTGTGGCTTCCACCCCTGCACATCTGTTGTGCCTGCCATTGTTCTATTCGTCTACTTCCCTGACCGTGTGGCCATCTCCAGTGAACATGCAGGTTTGGGCATCAATGGGGAATGACTCATCTGTGTTGTCAGTGCAACATTGCTATACAAGTGTGTGGGATCTGTGCTGATGATTCCGTTGGCACTTCCATGACCAGGCTGATGGGACGGGAGCCCTCATTTGGTGCTAATTGTTGATTGTGTGTCCCATTGCTGCCATGGTATGGTATCTGTTCGCCTCACATCTGCAGTCTCCACAGGGTATCTGCATGTGTGTGCCCATTGGTGCAAATATGTGGGTCTGCATTCGGATGGTCACTTCTGTCATTGTGTCATTGATGATTGTTGACGGTGTCAGCCCCCATGGGTGTTGTTTGTCTGCACATGGCCAAAGTTATGTCTTATTTGCACTGCAGGATTTGGCTCCCCCAATTTATGTTGCAATGGGACACATACACTACTTTGCCACTGATGTGTTTGTTGTTCTGTGACCAGGAATCATCCATGCAGTTTGGCAGTTGCACCTCTTACTTTGTCAACACTTACCTTTTGGTCACTGTGATGATGGGGGTTTGGACCCCATTGCCACAATGTTCAAAATGTGCTGCAGCTATGGACCCCACACTTGCCTTTTGGTCACTGTGATGATGGGTGTTTGGACCCCATTGCCACAATGTTCAAAATGTGCTGCAGCTATGGACCCCACACTTACCTTTTGGGCAATGTGATGATGGGGGTTTGGACCCCATTGCCACAATGTTCAAAATGTGCTGCAGCTATGGACCCCACACTTGCCTTTTGGTCACTGTGATGATGGGGGTTTGGACCCCATTGCCACAATGTTCAAAATGTGCTGCAGCTATGGACCCCACACTTACCTTTTGGTCACTGTGATGATGGGTGTTTGGACCCCATTGCCACAATGTTCAAAATGTGCTGCAGCTATGGACCCCACACTTACCGTTTGGGCAATGTGATGATGGGGGTTTGGACCCCATTGCCACAATGTTCAAAATGTGCTGCAGCTATGGACCCCACACTTGCCTTTTGGTCACTGTGATGATGGGGGTTTGGACCCCATTGCCACAATGTTCAAAATGTGCTGCAGCTATGGACCCCACACTTACCTTTTGGTCACTGTGATGATGGGTGTTTGGACCCCATTGCCACAATGTTCAAAATGTGCTGCAGCTATGGACCCCACACTTACCTTTTGGGCAATGTGATGATGGGGGTTTGGACCCCATTGCCACAATGTTCAAAATGTGCTGCAGCTATGGACCCCACACTTACCTTTTGGTCACTGTGATGATGGGTGTTTGGACCCCATTGCCACAATGTTCAAAATGTGCTGCAACTATGGACCCCACACTTACCTTTTGGTCACTGTGATGATGGGGGTTTGGACCCCATTGCCACAATGTTCAAAATGTGCTGCAGCTATGGACCCCACACTTGCCTTTTGGTCACTGTGATGATGGGGGTTTGGACCCCATTGCCACAATGGTCATGGCCTGCTTGCGTTGTGTGTGCCACACACATATTTGTGTGGCACATGTGCTAGGGGGTCACATTGTATGTTCGAAGTCATGTTCGGTGTTGTAGGCATTTGACACAGTCTACACACGCTTGTCATGGTGTTGGGGGATGTCTTCTTCTTGCATTCCCTAGGTTGTGGTGTGCTGGTTGTGTCATGCATTGTCCATCCTATGGGTGGGGGTGGTAGTGGTGGTAGGCATCCTGCCCCCCCTGGCTAAGGGTGGTAGTAGTGGTAGGCATCCTGCCCCCCCTGGCTGAGGGTGGTAGTAGTGGTAGGCATCCTGCCCACCCTGGGTGAGGGTGGTACTAGTGGTAGGCATCCAGCCCCCCCTGGGTGAGGGTGGTAGTAGTGGTAGGCATCCTGCCCCCCTGGGTGAGGGTGGTAGTAGTGGTAGGCATCCTGCCCCCCTGGCTAAGGGTGGTAGTAGTGGTAGGCATCCTGCCCCCCTGGGTGAGGGTGGTAGTAGTGGTAGGCATCCTGCCCCCCTGGCTAAGGGTGGTAGTAGTGGTAGGCATCCTGCCCCCCCTGGGTGAGGGTGGTAGTAGTGGTAGGCATCCTGCCCCCCTGGCTGAGGGTGGTAGTAGTGGTAGGCATCCTGCCCCCTGGGTGAGGGTGGTAGTAGTGGTAGGCATCCTGCCCACCCTGGGTGAGGGTGGTACTAGTGGTAGGCATCCAGCCCACCCTGGGTGAGGGTGGTAGTAGTGGTAGGCATCCTGCCCCCCTGGGTGAGGGTGGTACTAGTGGTAGGCATCCAGCCCACCCTGGGTGAGGGTGGTAGTAGTGGTAGGCATCCTGCCCCCCTGGGTGAGGGTGGTAGTAGTGGTAGGCATCCTGCCCCCCTGGGTGAGGGTGGTAGTAGTGGTAGGCATCCTGCCCCCCCTGGGTGAGGGTGGTAGTAGTGGTAGGCATCCTGCCCCCCCTGGGTGAGGTACTAGTGGTAGGCATCTGGTTGTGTCATGCATTGTCCATCCTATGGGTGGGGGTGGTAGTGGTGGTAGGCATCCTGCCCCCCCTGGCTAAGGGTGGTAGTAGTGGTAGGCATCCTGCCCCCCCTGGGTGAGGGTGGTAGTAGTGGTAGGCATCCTGCCCCCCCTGGCTGAGGGTGGTAGTAGTGGTAGGCATCCTGCCCACCCTGGGTGAGGGTGGTACTAGTGGTAGGCATCCAGCCCCCCTGGGTGAGGGTGGTAGTAGTGGTAGGCATCCTGCCCCCCTGGGTGAGGGTGGTAGTAGTGGTAGGCATCCTGCCCCCCTGGCTAAGGGTGGTAGTAGTGGTAGGCATCCTGCCCCCCCTGGGTGAGGGTGGTAGTAGTGGTAGGCATCCTGCCCCCCTGGCTAAGGGTGGTAGTAGTGGTAGGCATCCTGCCCCCCTGGGTGAGGGTGGTAGTAGTGGTAGGCATCCTGCCCCCCTGGCTGAGGGTGGTAGTAGTGGTAGGCATCCTGCCCCCCTGGGTGAGGGTGGTAGTAGTGGTAGGCATCCTGCCCACCCTGGGTGAGGGTGGTACTAGTGGTAGGCATCCAGCCCACCCTGGGTGAGGGTGGTAGTAGTGGTAGGCATCCTGCCCCCCCTGGGTGAGGGTGGTACTAGTGGTAGGCATCCAGCCCACCCTGGGTGAGGGTGGTAGTAGTGGTAGGCATCCTGCCCCCCCTGGGTGAGGGTGGTAGTAGTGGTAGGCATCCTGCCCCCCCTGGGTGAGGGTGGTAGTAGTGGTAGGCATCCTGCCCCCCTGGGTGAGGGTGGTAGTAGTGGTAGGCATCCAGCCCCCCCTGGCTAAGGGTGGTGGTAGTGGTAGGCATTCTGCCCCCCCTGGGTGAGGGTGGTAGTAGTGGTAGGCATCCTGCCCCCCCTGGGTGAGGGTGGTAGTAGTGGTAGGCATCCTGCCCCCCTGGCTAAGGGTGTTAGTAGTGGTAGGCATCCTGCTCCCCCTGGGTGAGGGTGGTAGTGGTGGTGGGCATCCTGCCCCCCTGGGTGAGGGTGGTAGTAGTGGTAGGCATCCTGCCCCCCTGGCTAAGGGTGGTAGTAGTGGTAGGCATCCTGCCCCCCTGGGTGAGGGTGGTAGTAGTGGTAGGCATCCTGCCCCCCTGGGTGAGGGTGGTAGTAGTGGTAGGAATCCTGCCCCCCTGGCTAAGGGTGGTAGTAGTGGTAGGCATCCTGCCCCCTGGGTGAGGGTGGTAGTAGTGGTAGGCATCCTGCCCCCTGGCTAAGGGTGGTAGTAGTGGTAGGCATCCTGCCCCCCTGGGTGAGGGTGGTAGTAGTGGTAGGCATCCTGCCCACCCTGGGTGAGGGTGGTACTAGTGGTAGGCATCCAGCCCACCATGGCTGAGGGTGTTAGTAGTGGTAGGCATCCTGCCCCCCTGGGTGAGGGTGGTACTAGTGGTAGGCATCCAGCCCACCCTGGGTGAGGGTGGTAGTAGTGGTAGGCATCCTGCCCCCCTGGGTGAGGGTGGTAGTAGTGGTAGGCATCCTGCCCCCCCTGGGTGAGGGTGGTAGTAGTGGTAGGCATCCTGCCCCCCTGGGTGAGGGTGGTAGTAGTAGTAGGCATCCTGCCCCCCTGGGTGAGGGTGGTAGTAGTGGTAGGCATCCTGCCCCCCTGGGTGAGGGTGGTACTAGTGGTAGGCATCCAGCCCACCCTGGGTGAGGGTGGTAGTAGTGGTAGGCATCCAGCCCCCTGGCTAAGGGTGGTGGTAGTGGTAGGCATTCTGCCCCCCTGGGTGAGGGTGGTAGTAGTGGTAGGCATCCTGCCCCCCTGGGTGAGGGTGGTAGTAGTGGTAGGCATCCTGCCCCCCTGGCTAAGGGTGGTAGTAGTGGTAGGCATCCTGCCCCCCTGGGTGAGGGTGGTAGTAGTAGTAGGCATCCTGCCCCCTGGGTGAGGGTGGTAGTAGTGGTAGGCATCCTGCCCCCCTGGGTGAGGGTGGTACTAGTGGTAGGCATCCAGCCCACCCTGGGTGAGGGTGGTAGTAGTGGTAGGCATCCAGCCCCCCTGGCTAAGGGTGGTGGTAGTGGTAGGCATTCTGCCCCCCCTGGGTGAGGGTGGTAGTAGTGGTAGGCATCCTGCCCCCCCTGGGTGAGGGTGGTAGTAGTGGTAGGCATCCTGCCCCCCTGGCTAAGGGTGGTAGTAGTGGTAGGCATCCTGCCCCCCTGGGTGAGGGTGGTAGTAGTGGTAGGCATCCTGCCCCCCTGGGTGAGGGTGGTACTAGTGGTAGGCATCCAGCCCACCCTGGGTGAGGGTGGTAGTAGTGGTAGGCATCCTGCCCCCCTGGGTGAGGGTGGTACTAGTGGTAGGCATCCAGCCCACCCTGGGTGAGGGTGGTAGTAGTGGTAGGCATCCAGCCCACCCTGGGTGAGGGTGGTAGTAGTGGTAGGCATCCAGCCCCCCTGGGTGAGGGTGGTAGTAGTGGTAGGCATCCTGCCCCCTGGCTAAGGGTGGTAGTAGTGGTAGGCATCCTGCCCCCCTGGGTGAGGGTGGTAGTAGTGGTAGGCATCCTGCCCCCCTGGGTGAGGGTGGTAGTAGTGGTAGGCATCCTGCCCCCCTGGCTAAGGGTGGTAGTAGTGGTAGGCATCCTGCCCCCCTGGGTGAGGGTGGTAGTAGTGGTAGGCATCCTGCCCCCCTGGCTAAGGGTGGTAGTAGTGGTAGGCATCCTGCCCCCCTGGGTAGGGGTGGTGGTGCGCATTCAGGCCCCTGTGTGCATATGTGGCATTGGTGATGGGCATCCCGCCCCTATGGTGCTGCTGTTGCTGGTGTAAGTATATTCTGCATCCCTGTGTGTGTGTGTGATGTGTCGTGTACGTGTTGTATGTGTTTTGTGGTTGGTGTCTGGCTTACCTTCTGCGCCGTACGCGTCCGTGCCTGTTCCGGTAGCTGTGAGCTTATAAAAAAGCAACAGCATCAAACAAGAACAGAATTGACCAAAAACACTACCGCCCATAATTGGCGTGCTCTGGGCCCCAATGCACTCCACCTGCTGCGCTAATGATGGCCGTAGCCATGAGAAGCAGGCTCTCTCCTCTTCTTTCACTCCTTCCCCACCATGTGTGACCATCACTTCTATCTTGAAACAAGGCTGGTTTCTTTCTGGAAGAAAATGAGCTACTGCACACTGGCCCCCCTTTTTTTGTGCCATCTGCCCTAATGCTAGCAAGGAAAATGAGCCCCCATGCCCAGTTAGTATTGCAAAACATTCATAATTATGATGGAGTGGGCCCCTGGGTAAAGGTGTCACTGTGCCTGTTTCACTAATGATAGGTACTGCCTTGCTGTCGCCTCTGATGTTTGCTAACAATATGGGCTCCCATCTCTCACCATCCCTCTCCCTCCAATGTCTGATCATCCCTCTCCCCAAAGTGTCTCCTCTGCTTAATTTTTCCCTCCCTTGGGCCATTATTTCATTATTTTAAGGCTCAAAGAAACACTGGCCCAGCAAGTATTCCCTGAAACTGTAGCACCAATGATACCCACAGCTCTGCGAAGCAGGCTGTCTTCTCTGCCTAATAAACAGGGCCATTACTTTTAGGCCAGATGCCCAACGCAGGCTTTCTGCTTCCTTGTGTGAAAAAAACAACAAATAAAGCAAATTTAGCTCCCTCTGCCCACCTGTTGCTTAGGCCCTGTTCTGTGCGTGCACAACACTGGTGACCTGGGCCCTAATGCTAACAAGGACAATGCACCCATATTCTTTTTCATAGTAAGACTGCCATAACTGGTGTCCGGTGGCCACTCACAGGTGGTGGAGAGGGCTCACGTGCTGTGAAACATATAATAGAGAACTAAAGAAGAAACATGCCTTCTCACGAAGGTGCCTGCTACCTGAAAGAAATGTAAATGTGTGCAATGGTTAACCACCACATATAAAGGCTGCTTTGGAGTCAGTGTAGCTTTTAATTAATGCAGTCACTCAACTTAATGGTGACAAATATTTATTCTGTTTGAGATGTAATATATATGACCGTTAAAAGGAGTGCACCCTTTAAATGGACACATATAAAAATATTTCCATTAGATATAGTCTGAATGCTTATTGCTAAAAAGTGTATTTTTAAAGCACTTGTTTTATATAGTGTAATACAAATTTTAAATAATGGCATTCGCAGTGCTTTCTGTCACAATTTGGGACCTCGTAGCACTATAAACAAGTCACTATTCCTCACTGCACCAATCAGGATTTAATTCTGTGACTCTCTGGTCACACCCGAAGACATCAGCAGTGATCACATTAGCCAACTGAGGTTTCATGAGATAAAACAGTATATTACCCTTAGATTAGTTTAACCTGCATTTATTATTCAATTGAGGTGTGTGCATGTTTTTATGTGCAGTTACCTGAAGGTGAACAAAACATAATAAAATGCAGATTTGTTTCTCCTTTTAGCTGTCTTTGACATTGAATTCACACTCACTGACCCTGCCCCATACCACTCAGTAGTACTCATTAGTATCATGTTTCATTTTCTTGTTTTCAAAGTGTTCGGGTGTTTTGATCAGTTATTGAACACAATCAATATATAACATTTATAGGTGTTGCCTTTGTATATTGCTGTACGGTCTTGCAGTAACATTCTCATGATGTATTATGTTTTGGGTGATTTGAAGGCATTTAATCGCCATTTTTACTGTAAATATAGTTGGACATTAGGAAACTTCATTAAAGTGCTATGTATTCACAAAAACTCACATTTCTGACTGAACATCCACATTGTTATTGCAACTATGATAACTTTGTTGTACTGTAGCTAGCCTCAGCTCTAAGCCACTTCTTTTCAGCTAGACCTTTGCTGCTTGTCCACATTCACCCAGAGAGCCAACACCAGTACTCGTAGCAAGCACCAGTACTCGTAGCAAGCACCAGTACTCGCAGCAAACACCAGTACTCGCAGCAAACACCAGTACTCGCAGCAAACACCAGTACTCGCAGCAAACACCAGTACTCACTAGTGGCATAACAAAACTTGAGGGGTCCCCTCTGGAAACTACATAGTAGGGGCCCCCCATGCTCCAGTCCCAGTCCGGAACTCTCAGGCCAGGGGCCTGCCAAGTGCCGGGCCCCCGCACCGTCAGGGTTGCGGGGCTTGGTTACGCCACTGGTACTCACAGCTTTGATAGTTCTTGACTGTCCTTGCCATTGATAGGATTAAATAAAAAGTCTGACAGGCAGACACACATTTGTAATGAACCTTCTACATATATAGCACTCTCTTACACATACATACATGCATGCACACATGCACCTGTCCTCGCACACAGGAAATAACACTTACAAATATGTAGCTTTCTCTGAGACACGCATAAGCACGCACACATTTTAAATAACCCTGCTACATACATAGCTCTCTTTCATACACACCAACACCTGCACACACAAAGAATCAGAACCAGAATACATAACTTTCAGAAGTAAAGTGCAAGTAAAATTTGAAGAAGAAAAAAACACACTTCCTCCACTGGAATACAGAGGAAAGCAATCCAACCCTTGAAAGAGAAATTAACAATTCCTTAGCGCAGTTTAAAGATTGTATCTATGGGCAGGCACAAAGGAGGAGAAATCACTCTCATAAGGATGCAATCAGATTTTTAAATACTGGTCCTAGAACCTGTGAGAAAAGCAATCTTCATTCATGTAATTTAAGTGCTTTCGATGTATACCTTACAGTGCCTCATGCAGTCAATTTAAAAATGCTGCGCTAAACCAACTAACGCTTTACAGACATATACTAAGTATGTCCTAATTAATGAGGCGCTCCTCAAGTAAGATTAAAACTCGGCAATGCGCCATCTTTCCCTCTATTTTACAGGAAA
The DNA here is from genome assembly GCA_963921515.1 of Calotriton arnoldi. Taxonomy (NCBI): domain Eukaryota; kingdom Metazoa; phylum Chordata; class Amphibia; order Caudata; family Salamandridae; genus Calotriton; species Calotriton arnoldi. The sequence continues at coordinate 1,761,900 of CAWUFW010002797.1, forward strand.
CAGCCCTCTTCTTAAAACAGAAAACAACAATAACTCATCACCATTGAAAACGACTTCTAGGAGCGACTGTATGAACACCATACCGTCCTCACATGTTTTTTTATGCGCAGTAACCGCTTCATGTAAATGAAGACAGCCTGGAAACGCGCCTTTCGCACTTCCAGGCTAGCTTCATTTACATGTAATTGCAGGCCCATTTGCGTCCCCCTGGGAACACATCCACGCCCCCCCAGGGGGGCGCGCCCCACAGTTTGAAGACCTCTGCTTTAAGGGGTGATTCATGCGCTATATAAGCCCATAAACTAAACTAAACTAAACTAGAGGACGAAGAATGAGGAATTACCACTGGGAAGAGAGACACAGCTGCAGCACTGCCTAGAGGACAGCTGCAGCACTGCCTAGAGGACTTAAAATGAGGAAACCACTGGGACCAGAGAAGCAGCTGCAGCACTGTCTATAGGACTTAGAATAGGGGAGTTACTGACAGGACCAGCGAAGCAGCTAGCAGCACTGTCTAAGTACTAAGAATGAAGAATTACTGACAGGACCAGAGACGCAGCTAGCAGCACTGTCTAGAGGACTTAGAATGAGGAATTACCACTGGGACTAGAGTAGCAGCTGCAGCACTGTCTTGAGGACTAAGAATGAGGAATTACCACTAGCACCAGCGAAGGAGTTAGCAGCACTGCCTAGAGGACAAACAAAATCATCTGTGGACTGAAGAAAATACAGAAATAAAAGGGAGGCTGAGCGGGTTAAGATGCCCCTCCCTAATCAGCAATATGCAGGGGGGTGCACAGACAGAATATCGAGTTTTAAATGTCGACATACACAAATATCGAGTTGGAAATATCGTGATGCAGAAATATCGACAGCAAGAATATCGTGGTCAAGAATATCGACTTGGAGGTAAGAAATACCGTTTTTGAAAATATCGAAGTCATCAATATCATTTGCAAAAATATAGTTGTTTAAAATATCGATGTTTTAATTAGTGTTATGTATTTTAGGATGTATTTTAAAAGTATGTGAACTATTTTTTTGTATAAGTATTGCTTTTGTTTTTTAAAATATGTTACATTTTTAGTAGTTAGTAATTTTATTTTAATTAAATGTTGCGTTTTTTAGTTCTGTAGCGGGGTGTGGGTTTATAGGGGAATAAGGAGGGAAATAATTTAATTATAATAAATTAATTATAATTTTTTTATTTATAATTATTTATTTAATTTATATTTTATAGTGTTAATTGTGGGAATTAATTTATTATTAATTGGTTATTAATTATTATTAATTAATTAATTGGTAATTATGTTAATTGTGTCATTTTTTTAGGAGTGGGTTGTTGGTTTATAGGGGAATAGGGTGGGAAATAATTGAATTATAATACATTTATTAATATTTTTTATTTATTAATATTTATTTAATTTACATTTTATAGTGTTAATTGTGGGAATCAATTTATTATTAATTATTTATTAATTGGTTGTTAATTATTATTAATTAATTAATTGGTATTTATGTTAATTGTGTCATTTTTCTAGGAGCGGGTTGTGGGTTTATAGGGGATTAGGGTGGGACGTAATTTAATTATAATAAATTAATTATAATTTTTAATTTCTTAGTATTTATTTAATTTATATTTTATAGTGTCAATTGTGGGAATTAATGTATTATTAATTATTTATTAATTGCTTGTTAATTGTTATTAATTAATTCATTGGTTAATCATTATGTTAATTGTGTTATTTGTTTAGGAGTGGGTGGTGGTGTTTATAGGGGAATACGGTGGGAAGTAATTTATTTATAATTTATTTATAATTATTTGTTAATTAATGCTAATTAATTAATAAAAATTTTAATATGGCAATTGTGTAATTCATTTAAGATGTGAGTTGTGGGGTTTATGGTGGTAAAGAGTGGGAAGTAAATTCTTTTAAATTAATTAATAAGTTGTTTTTAATTGATATTCATTTATTAATGTAAAATTAGTTATGGAAATTGTCTAATGATTTTTAGGTGTGGGTTGTGGTGTTTATTGGGGTAGAGGGTAGAAAGTAATTTATGTTTAATTAATTAATAATTAGTTGATCATTAATATTAATTCATCAATTCAATAATATTTATGGTAATTGTTTATTTTTATTTTGTGTGTGGGTTTTGGTTTTATAGGGGTAACGTTTGGGGAATAAATTAATTTTTATCTGTTTTAATTTGTTTTTTAATTAATAATATTTCTTTAATTGATAATTAATTATGTTAATTATGGATGTACATTTAAATTTATTTTTTTAGATGTGTGTAGTGAATTGTGTGGTGTTATAGGGTAGGAAATAAAAAAGATTAAAATTATGTAATTATTAATGTTTTTGATTATAAATAATTTCTATTAAAAATAGTTATTTGTTTGTAAATTATTTAAAACATTTAAAAAAAAAATCTTTCTAGGTATTTGTTAGATCTTTTCAACATTATAATATGTTTCTATCTTTTATATATGTTTTCTTTTTTAAAATCTTTTGTGTTGTAGTTGATATTTTGCTTGTTTTTAATTTTGAACTGACTCCAATGGGAATATTAATTTTTACCCCTCTGCTATCCAACACTTTCCCTACTGTTGCACTCACTGGAGTGGGAATAGTAATTTTTACCCCTCCGCTATCCAACACTTTCCACTTTTTACATCAATATTTTCTACATCGATATTTTTATAATTACCATTATAAATATAGGATGTCGATATTTTTGACATCGATATTTATGACTCGATATTTGTGTATGGGGATCTTTTGGGCGTCGATATTCTATCAGTGAATTATGCAGGGGCTGTGATTGAATGGCTTCTCCTGTTAGCTTTCGGCACTGTACTTTCAAGAACGCTTTTAAGCTAGGTTTGTGGCTGCAAGGAGACTATAAGGAAAAATATGTGTAGTGTTAATATGTGGCATGGTGCGGAGTGTAATTATGTGGAGTGTAATTATGCTGCATGTGTGAATTTACATGGAGTGGCTTTGTTTGGTGTGGAGTGAAGTGTGGAGTTGAATTATGTGGCATGATCTTGAATTACATTGTGTGGATTGCAATTATGCGGTGTGAAATCATATAGATCGCAGTGGAATTGTTTGTTGTGGAATTGTGTGGCATTGAGTGGCATTGTGTGTAGTGGAATTATGTGGCATGGTGTGCAGGGAAGTGTAGTTGAATTATGTAGTGGTATTGTGTGTCGTGGAGTGTGGTGTATTGAGTGGAATTATGTGGGGTGATGTTGAATTTATGTGGCATGATGTGGAATTCTGTGGTGTGGTTTGGATGTATGTGGTGTATAGTGGAATTGTGTGTTGTGTAGAAGAATTATGTGGAGCTGAATTGTGTTGAGTGGAGTGTAATTGAATTATGTTGCATGGAGTGGATTTATGTGAAGGGGAACTATGCGGCATGTGGCGGAGTGGAAATTTGTGGAGTTGAATTTGTTGGATTGTTATTATGTGATCAGCAGCATGCAGAAATCACAGACAAAAGTGATGGCTTTGTGACTACGACCTATTTGTATGTAGTGTGCATTAGTTTTCTAAATTCTATGGTATTTTGGCGTCTCTGCCTTTAGTGTTGGGTAGCGTTATTTAAAGTTAAATTGGACTGAAGAAGCGTATTACACCTAAATTACTAGTGGTCTGAAGAAATCATAAAATTAATATAAAGCTTTGAGAGGGGGTCAATCCACTCTTCTATAAATGGAATATTGTTGGGGTTTCGGCATTTTGTTTTTTGTTGATAAAGCGCTCTGGCTTGGCGAATGCTGCTTTATACAAAACAAAGCCCTGTAAAGTCTTCAAACACATGCAGCAATAAAAGCAAAGCCCTACTCCAGCCCTAACAACATCCCCGAGCATGAAAACTAGAAATGACACGCACTCTGGTAAATCAGCTGCTGCGGGTGAGAGATAGGGGACCAGATGTCCCGGATTTCCCCAGACAGTCCCGGTTTTTAGAGGGCTGTCCCGGTGTCCCGACACTTTTCTTTATTTTAGGTAAATGTCCCAGTTTTTGGGGTCAGGTCATTCTGCAAAGCAGAAATGAAAGTTATACCTCTATTCACAGGTGCCTCTGAAGACTGAAATGTTAAGTAATTTATGGGTTTACAGCTTCCTGCTCCCAGCAGAGCCAGAGTGGGGCGGAGGCCAGGGGGAGTTCAGGGTGGCGGGATCCTGCCATATATATATATATACGCCCGAAATCAGCTGCTGGCATTACCGGACCGGAGGGGGGCTGGACTCAATGCCCCAGTGAGCACCGCATCATCCCGTCACTCCCAAGCGCCAGGAGGCGCTTGTTTAAATCTGCCAGCTGCCTACCGCAGCGCGGGACGCCCGAAATCAGCTGCTGGCATTACCGGACCAGAGGGGGGCTGGACTCAATGCCCCAGTGAGCACCGCATCATCCCGTCACTCCCAAGCACCAGGAGGCGCTTGTTTAAATCTGCCAGCTGCCTACCACAGCGCGGGACGCGCGCGGGCGAAGCCCGGGCCAAGGGAGGGCCCGTCTGCGCCCGTCCGCGCCAGACCGAGGCAGGGCAGGGCCACCCCCCCTGAGCCCTAAGCTATCAGCAGCTGTTGTAAAGGAACCCAAAGGTACATTTCATACACCACGATCACTGGGCCCATATCCCTGGACTCTATCTTGTAATTTGTACTTTCTAACCAGTGGGCGCCCAAAGCCTTAAATGTTTATAATTTAACAGTGTGGTAGATTTTGGTACACCATCAACTGCTGTATTCGTTCTTAACTGTTTCCATTTCGACTATTCAATACATATTTCTCTCTGTCCGACATTGTTTATTTGCCCTGATATCAACTAGTGTAATTTTGGTTCATTAGAATGGGGAAAAGAAAAGCTGTCGATAGTGTCTATAAGGAAAGGTAAATAAGCTAAAAAAACAACCAAAACGCAGAGCAAAACCTACGCTGTTATGGATCGTATTGCCAACCTTGTTGGTGAATGCGAGGAGATTTTACTTGACTCATCTGGCCCGTGTAGCTCCACCATTATGGCGAGTGTACCACCCCCCTTACAAACCCCAAACATTAAACAAACTGCTTCAGTTATTCCTGATATGTTCAAAAAGCAAAACCCAAAGGGCCAACAATCTGCTAATTCTGACCTCATCCAGTATGAAGAGAGTATTAATTCTTCCCTGCTAAGCCCATGCCCTGTGACAATTTGTGCAAAAGAGCCCGCTATCATTTGTTCAAATCGATATTCGCCCCTATTGCAAATTTCCCAGGAAGAAAACGCACAGTTATACTCCAAGGGGACCGCAGGAGAAAGCAACAGATGTAATGATATAATGAATAGGGCTCATTGTTCTTGCTCAGGTCAGCTTAGAAACCAGATAAATGACTTAAAAGATCAGACTAGGCATCTCATGGGGGAAGTTAAGGAACTAAAGGAAATGATAGACAGCCTCAACTTAGCGCTAAAAGCACGTTCTAGCAAAGAGTACTCATCCAGCCAAGATTTGCCCCATATACAAGCTTGCAGAGCTCCAATTTCTAATAAAAGAAATCTAAGCTGTCCAATTGTTAAAAACACAGCTAACGTACAAATGGAAGGAGTTCCTAAAAAACAAGCTAGCGATTCAAATACTATGCGGAAATCTGCCGCTACCAATGAAGTAGTAAGCAGATCTGATAATTTGCATAATACATCTAACAGTAGGGAAACTCTACCTCCGTATGTTCCTTTAAATCAGCCTAGGACCAGTTCGCACACGAGCAAGTTCCTTTGAAAATCCATGTCCCCGGTCACTCAAGTCACACATTTTTCTAACTAATGTCCCCAAGATTCTGCCTAGTCTAATTAGAGAGGATGAACAGTCCTTGATTAATAAGAGTACCCAGTGGCTGGGACATGTTCATAAGTGCAGATCGATAATCAGGGAGGATATATCTTCTGCTGTAAGACATGGTTCGAAGGATGTCGACTCTGACGATGTGTGCCTCACCCTTGCCTCGCCACTGTTGGTAGAAAATCTGTTAGCATTTGAGCTAAGAACTTCACATTTGATTCATACAAATATTAGGCTGAAACTGAACTCTCCTGCCGCTGTCAATCATTTACCCACTAATGCCCATGAACCTAAGCGAATTGGGGACTCGTCCCTCCAAAATATAGATTGACCACCAATTGGTTTGTATTCACAAGGAGGATCCATGGTGGCCAGCATAATTGGTGGGGACGAAAGTTTCTGCATAAGCTGCCCCCTGGTATTGATTTAGAAGGGATAGAGTGTGCCGATGATATGTTAAGGACCCCAGTCCAATCACCGAGTGTGGTCCATACTCAAAGGGGTAATTCTAGCCAAACAGGAAAGCATATTCCAGTCCCAGCTACTCCTGAATTGGGCACATCTACGGTGGCTAGCCCAGGCAATTCCATAGTTCACCATGATCCATCTCTACTGAGATTGGCATCGTGGAATATAGCAGGGTTGTCTAACAAGATACATTCATCCGATTGGATAGATTTTATAGAAACACTGGACATTATTGCGTTTCAGGAGACCTGGGCGTTGGCCCCGGTCTTTCACCATGCCTACCTAAATTTTTATAAATCCGCAGTAGGTGGGCATAAAGGAAGACCTTCCGGAGGATTAACATTAAGGGTGAGGCAGATCTCCACTTTTAAGATAACTGAATTGGAGACTGATAATAAGGATATTTTGGCGTTGCTTATTTGTCCTAAAAACTCAGCTAAGTTACTCATTGTTAATGTTTACCCTAGGGGTCTGGCGGGCGGCAGGTCCTCAAAGACAATTAGTGATCTTAGCAATTTTTTAGTCGGAAAGGGAGAAGGGTTTACCACAATTATTGCTGGAGATTTCAATACCACATTTGAGCCTTTGGACTTTGAGGATGGCCACCTAAGTGCAGACGAAGACGCCCAATGGGGTATTCCCCAATTGGAAATTCCACCAATTAAAAAATGGACCGAGGCAGCCCTTCAGTTGAAAGCTTTTAGCCTAGAGAGGGGTGTGAGAGCAGTAAATGGACGTACACCATCCGACCGCTCAGGATCACATACTTATAACAATGGCCTGAGAAGTAGTAGAATAGATTACATCCTTATTAATATAGAGTATTGGTCTTCAGTAATGGATATGAAGGTCTGTACAAGGGTTGAAAGCGACCATGACCCACTACTGTTGAAAATAAAAGGCCCAGCTCATGTAGCATTCTTGCCCCCGGTTGAGGTAATTGAGACCGCCGATGTTATAAGTAGCAATGACATGAGGAGGGTTAAGTGGTCCCGGGTTGTCGAAAATGAAAGCTCCCTCATAAGCATGAATGCTGAGGTTTCAAACACGCTAGACCTATTCGAAAAATTTAAAAACCAGGATGAAATCAATCACAATATAACATACATTCATGAATCTATGTTTGAAAATATAAGGCGTTTTTTACAAAACCTTATAAAACCCCTAAGAGATCGTTACCAAAGCATGACCATTGGTATAATAAGGCATGTAAGGCAGCATACAAGCAGTTGTCCTGGGCTATAAAATCCAATGATATAAAAAGGATAAGAACAGCCCGAAAGCAGTATAAAACCACACAAATACTGGCAAAAAAGGCATGGGACGAAAAAAGGTGGCAGGATCTTTTGCAAGCTAGCAAGATGAACAACACACAATCATTCTGGCAGCTTGTAAAATGGGGCAGTGAAGGCCTAGGAAATGCCCCGTCAAATCATATTGCCCCAGACCAATGGGTATCATTTTTTAAGCATCAATTCGCTGTTGTTGAGAACACTCTCTTATTTATAGTTCCAAGTGTAGTAACCCCGGTAAAATTCTCTTTAAGGGAAGTCGAAACTGCTGTGACCTCAGCACCAAAAGGTAGGGCACCCGGCCCCGACTGCATCCCAGTGGACTTATTTTTATCCGATAAAGAAAATTGGTTTAGGTACATTTTGTCTCTAGCAAATGCGATTGCCAGTGGAGTGACTATTCCTGACTCCTGGCGTGGGGCGGAAATCCTCCCTATTTATAAGAAGGGGGACCGTTCCAGCCCCAATAACTATAGGCCCATCAGCCTGATCGATTCCACCCAAAAGATCATGGCTAGATTGGTTCTGAATAGAATACAGACATGGATAACGGAGAATAACATACTATCCCCCTTCCAAGCAGGTTTTAGGGCTTTTGTAAGCACGATATATCAAGTTTTTTACTTTGTATTAATCTATTGGCGTGTTGTATTGCTAGCGGGTGGAACTATTTATGCCACTTTCGTAGATCTCAAAGCAGCTTTCGATACGGTCCCGAGAAACAAGCTCTGGGTCGTATTGAGAGACCTGGGAATTCCCCCCGAACTTTTGCAGCTGGTGATAAAATTGCATGAATCAAACTTTGCGCAGGTTCGATGGGGAGCCCAAGGGAATACTACCCCCAAATTTCCAATTTTAAAAGGGGTACGCCAAGGATGTGTGCTGGCTCCAACCCTGTTTTCACTTTTTATAAATGGTGTGGTTAGTTATTTTTCTGATTACCCAACCGATGCTCCCTCTGTTGCAGGTATCAAAGTGCCAATTCTCATGTTCGCGGACGACACTTTAATTTTATCCAAAACCCAAGCTGGGCTGCAGAAAGCCCTGATATGTTTTGAGAAATTCTGCAAGGAACATGAGTTACTGGTAAATGTGGATAAGACTAAATGTATGGTGTTACACAACCACAAAGTTATCAAGTCAAGGGTTGTTATGAACAACGAGTCTTTAGAGCAAACAGATTTATTTACCTATCTTGGAGTAAATATCAATCGTAAGCTAGATTGGAAGCCCCAAATTGAAATAATGGCGCTCAAACACTCTCAGATAGCAGGGGTGATTTTGAAAGAACACAGGCTTTCTCAGACAAAGCCTATCGGCCCTGCACTCAAGATTTACCATGTAAAGGTTATGGCGTCCATCTTATATGGGGCAGAACTCTGGGGGTTCGAAAATCTGCCCACCCTAGCACAGGCCCAAAAAAGTTTCCTGAGAGGTTTGGTTGGTCTCCCCCAGAGTACTCCTCTCACTCCTTTATATTTTGATCTGGGTGCCGTTCACTAACAGAGGTTGCTAGGTTTAAACCATTGGCCTATTGGAGAAGGCTCTGGTCTACTCCGGAACTTGCCCATTATGCCTCAGCTCTTATGGACATCAGGGGAATTGACACTTCTCATAAGATCAGGTGGCTACAACAGGTCAAAAGATCCCTGGTGGACATGGGCATGAGGCATCTTTGGGAGGAACCAGCACATAACACTTTTCCTTCTAAAAAGGTATTTAAAGATGCGTACTGGACTATGATTAGATCTGGTATTCTGAGTTCTTCCAGATCGTCATCGTTGACCAGTACCTTTTTGGATCACAAGCTGGAACCATTATATGAAGAATTCTGGGATTTTATAACCAAGCCCATTGACAGAAAACGTTATTTTCAGTTCCGGATAGGAACGTTGCCAACCAAAGTTTTCACCAAGACCTGGCACCCTTCCCAAGATAGCAAATGTAAATTTTGCCAGAGTATGGATGAAACAATCTCCCATATATTTTTTGCTTGTCCAGCATATTGTTCTCCTCAGAGAAAATGGCTCAAACCAATTTGTCAGAACCTTGGTACTAGCTGATACTACGCTAAGATTACTAAAGACTAGCACCCAAGAGGCAATTGTGATTGCTATAGCAAAATTCTTGGGATGGGCCTGGAGAATAAGACAAAAGGCCGAAAACAAGCAGACTGCGACAGTGTCTATTAATGCTCTGTCTTCTGCTTAGTTTTCTAGTTCTGTTACACACTGTTCTACATATATTCATACATTTTTTATATTTGTATATTTGTATAGGGGCCAGATGGTATAGATCATTTTATGAAATGTTTCCTTTTTAGTCTGTATCGTTTTTAAACCTTTGTAAGGGAACTATGGGGCATATTAGCAAGACTGGCGATAAAATTATCGTCGTTTTAGCGGCAGGAAACTGCCGCTAAAACGGCGACAATGGGCTTGCTAATATGCGTTATAGAATTCCAATAGAAGCCCAGGTTAGATGTGAAGGACATCTAACCTGGGCTTCTATTGGAATTCTATAACGCATATTAGCAAGCCCATTATCGCCGTTTTAGCGGCAGTTTCCTGCCGCTAAAACAGCGATAATTTTATCGCCGGTCTTGCTAATATGCCCCTATATTAATTAGTTTTTAGTAGATGTCTTTGTTGTCTTTTAAACTTGTATTTGTATAGTCTTGATGTGAAATGGATTTTATATATGTATTATGTGATGTAAATATTTTTGTCTTTTATGATCATTTTGGTCGAAATAAAGACTGACAAATGAATGAATGAATATATATATATATATATATATATTTTTTAACACAAATGACGCGGCACTCAAGGCTTGGATTATGCTGAATTTAATCAATACACCTTGTCATATATATATATATATATATATATATATATTATCTACTGGCGGTCGCCAGTAGATAGTTATAGTTAGGACCTATTTTCCATAGGAAATCTGCAACATTCTATTTGAAATAACTCTTGCGTCGGTTGAGGAATCTTCCCGAAATTTTCAAACTTTATGGCCCGCTCCGGTCCGCTCCTACCCTGAAAGTTTCGGGGTTATTCGTCAAGCGGGGGCCGAGAAAAAAGGGGGGTCCCAAAACGTGTTTTCCCCATTCATTTTCCCATAGGAAACTTTAGCCACGGCTACAGCCCGAACTGCTGAACGGAATTACACAAAATTTGGCAAAGAGGTAGTTCTTGGTTCAGAAAGAACCCTTTTTGTTAAATGATGTAAATACGTTCAGTAGTTGCGGAGAAATTAAAAAAATAAGAGTCAAAAAATCAATTTCCCATAGGAAACTTTATGCAAGGCTACAGCCCGAACTGCTGAACGGAATTACACCAAATTTGGCAAAGAGGTAGTTCTTGGTTCAGAAAGAACCCTTTTTGTTAAATGGTGTAAATCCGTTCAGTAGTTGCTGAGAAAATCAAAAGTAAAAACACATATATATCTGGGCGGAGCCTAACCACACATGTCATCGTGAGATCTGATTGGCTGTCAGCACTTCATCCTGGAATTGCTGGCAGCCATCTTGGGACCAATATAAATGATAGTACCCCATTGAAATGCATTGTAGTGAATCGAAGATTTTGAGGGTTACCAAAAGGAGAACTATAAAGGGTGATAACAGACTTTAGTTACATTAGAATTCATTTGTTGATGGTACCATACTAATTTCAGGAATTGTGGTGTGTTCTAAGGTGATTTTACCCTGTGAAAAACCTTCTGCTGGGATATCATGAATCATGTTTGAGAGAAAACTATTTTCACATGCTTGTCCCATAGAGTTTTGGAAGGTGCTCCAGAAGCTAAAATGAGAGCATATTTTCTGTAAATTCACATTATCTTTCTCAGTCATGTGAGAATGAAGTCTGACATTCTCAGTAAAACATGTACATCCAACAAGGGCAGAGACTGTCAGTTGATTCCTTTGTGTTCTACTGCAGCTTCCCAGAGTGTTCTAAAGAACAACTAGAGTGCTAACAGCCTTACTTATGACAAAAGTATGGCACACCTGAAGCCATCTTGATTGGAATAAACTGGTAACACTTAAAACATTTAATTTAAAAAGGAACAAAATGATGGGGTTCATCTTGTCATAGAAATTATGGTTAGTGCTCTGGAAAGAAAAATTAGGACATGTTTCAAGTGTGATCTCAAATATCTTCCTGTTATATTTCAACAGGAGCAGCCTGTCAGTTGATGCCTTTGTGTTCTACTGCAGCTTCCCAGAGTGTTCAAAAAGAACAACTAGAGCGCTAACAGTCTTACTTATGACAAAAGTATGGCACACCTGAAGCCATCTTGATTGGAATAAACTGGTAACACTTAAAACATTTAATTTAAAAAGGAACAAAATGATGGGGTTCATTTTGTCATAAAAATTATGGTTAGTGCTGTAGAAAGAAAAATTAGGACATGTTTCAAGTGTGATCTCAAATATCTTCCTGTTATATTTCAACAGGAGCAGCCTGTCAGTTGATGCCTTTGTGTTCTACTGCAGCTTCCCAGAGTGTTCTAAAGAACAACTAGAGCGCTAACAGTCTTACTTATGACAAAAGTATGGCACACCTGAAGCCATCTTGATTGGAATAAACTGGTAACACTTAAAACATTTAATTTAAAAAGGAACAAAATGAGGGGTTCATTTTGCCATAGAAATTATGGTTAGTGCTGTAGAAAGAAAAATTAGGACATGTTTTAAGTGAGATCTCAAATATCTTCCTGTTATATTTCAACAGGAGCAGCCTGTCAGTTGATGCCTTTGTGTTCTACTGCAGCTTCCCAGAGTGTTCTAAAGAACAACTAGAGTGCTAACAGCCTTACTTATGACAAAAGTATGGCACACCTGAAGCCATCTTGATTGGAATAAACTGGTAACACTTAAAACATTTAATTAAAAAAGGAACAAAATGAGGGGTTCATTTTGCCATAGAAATTATGGTTAGTGCTGCAAAAAGAAAATTTAGTGCATGTTTTAAGTGAGATCTCAAATCCTCTTCTATTTCATTAGAAAATTCTGACATGCAGACTGAAACAATCACTTTCAATACCAGCAGTAGACTTCCAGTTAACTCCTTGGTGAGCAGTAGCTTTACTACAGTGATCTAATGAACAACTAGAGTGCTAACATTCTGAATTTATGGCAAATGTGTGACACATCTGAATGCCTTCTTGATGGAATCAAAGTAAAAACTGAAAGCATTTCCTACTGAGGAGACTGCAGTAAATGAGGAAATTAGGAAACTTCATAACAAAGAAGTCTTCCAAGATGGCCACCAGTGAAAAAAGAGCCCAAATGTAGCACAAATATTACCCAGATGTAGCCCACATATAGCCCAATGACAAAAGTGTGCAAAACACTTTTTATTTTTAGTTTTTTTGCAGTTTTATGTAGTGCAGACTGGTCAGGTATTGGAGCGTTGCATCTTAACCCCTTGACCGCGATCGAAATTCCGCTCGTATGCTGGACATTCCGATCGCGGGTGGGGTCGTGACGAGCTCAGCTCGTCATGCGCACAGCGCTACCGCGCAGCATGACGAGCTGAGCTCGTCATGAGCACGGAAAGGGTTAAAACATGACCCCCCTACACTACAAAAACACCACTGCACTACCCTAAACCCTAAAACACTACCCCCAGCACGACCCCCTACACTACACAAGCACCACTGCACTATCCTAAACCCTAAAACACTACCCCAACACCACTGCACTAACCTAAATCCTAAAACACTACCCCCAGCACGACCCCCTACACTACCCAAACACCACTGCACTACCCTAAAACATGACCCCCTACACTACACAAACACCACTGCACTACCCTAAACCCTAAAACACTACCCCCAGCACGACCCCCTACACTACACAAGCACCACTGCACTACCCTAAACCCTAAAACATGACCCCCTACACTGCCCGAACACCACTGCACTGCCCTAAACCCTGAAACACCAGCCCCTGCACAACCCCCTACACTGCCCGAACACCACTGCACTGCCCTAAACCCTGAAACACCAACCCTAGCACGACCCCCTACACTGCCCGAACACCACTGCACTGCCCTAAACCCTGAAACACCACCCCCTTCACGACCCCCTACACTGCCCGAACACCACTGCACTGCCCTAAACCACCACCAGCACGCCCCCTACACTGCCCGAACACCACTGCACTGCCCTAACGCCTGAAACACTACCCCCAGCAAGACCTCCTACACTGCCCGAACACCACTGCACTGCCCTAAACCCTGAAACATCACCCCCAGCAAGACCCCCTACACTGCCCGAACACCACTGCCCTAAACCCTGAAACACCACCCCCAGCACGACCCCCTACACTGCCCGAACACCACTGCACTGCCCTAAACCCTGAAACACCACCCCCTGCACGACCCCCTACACTGCCCGAACACTACTGCACTGCCCTAAACCCTGAAACACCATCCCCAGCACGACCCCCTACACTGCACAAACACCACTGCACTGCCCTAAACCCTGAAACACTACCCCCAGCAAGACCCCCTACACTGCCCGAACACCACTGCACTGCCCTAAACCCTGAAACATCACCCCCAGCAAGACCCCCTACACTGCCCGAACACCACTGCCCTAAACCCTGAAAAACCACCCCCAGCAAGACCCCCTACACTGCCCGAACACCACTGCACTGCCCTAAACCCTGAAACACCAGCCCCAGCACGACCCCTACACTGCCCGAACACCACTGCACTGCCCTAAACCCTGAAACACCACCCCCTGCACGACCCCCTACACTGCCCGAATACCACTGCACTGCCCTAAACCCTGAAACACCACCCCCAGCACGACCCCCTACACTGCCCGAACACCACTGCACTGCCCTAAACCCTGAAACACCACCCCCTGCACGATCCCCTACACTGCCCGAACACTACTGCACTGCCCTAAACCCTGAAACACCACCCCCAGCACGACCCCCTACACTGCACGAACACCACTGCACTGCCCTAAACCCCGAAACACTACCCCCAGCAAGACCCCCTACACTGCCCGAACACTGCACTGCCCTAAACCCTGAAACACCACCCCCAGCAAGACCCCCTACACTGCCCGAACACCACTGCACTAATGCCTGAAACACCACCCCCAGCAAGACCACCTACACTGGCCGAACACCACTGCACTGCCCTAAACCCTGAAACACCACCCCCTGCACGACCCCCTACACTGCCCAAACACCACTGCACTGCCCTAAACCCTGAAACACCACCCCCTGCACGACCCCCTACACTGCCCGAACACCACTGCACTGCCCTAAACCCTGAAACACCACCCCCAGCACGACCCCCTACACTGCCCGAACACCACTGCACTGCCCTAAACCCTAAAACACCACCCCCAGCATTACCCCCTACACTGCCCAAACACCACTGCACTGCCCTAAACCCTAGAACACTACCCCCAGCACGACCCCCTACACTACCCAAACACCACTGCACTACCCTAAACCCTAAAATACTACCCCCAGCACAACCCCCTACACTACCCGAACACGACTGCACTGCCCTAAACCCTCAAACACTCCCCCAGCACGACCCCCTACACTACCCGAACACCACTGCACTACCCTAAACCCTAAAACACTCCCCCAGCACGACCCCCTACACTACCCGAACACCACTGCACTGCCCTAAACCCTAAAACACTACCCTCCGCATGACCCCCTACACTACCCAAACACCAATGCACTACCCTAATCCCTAAAACACTACCCCCGCATGACCCCCTACACTACCCTAAACCCTAAAACACTACCCCCTGCACGACTCCCTACACTACCCAAAGACCACTGCACTACCCTAAACCCTAAAACACGACCTCCTACACTACACAAACACCACTGCACTACCCTAAACCCTAAAACACTACCCCCTACACTACACAAACACCACTGCACTACCCTAAACCCTAAAAAACTACCCCCAGCACGAACCACTACACTACCCAAACACCACTGCACTACCCTAAACCCTAAAAAACTACCCCCAGCAGTACCCCTACACTACCCAAACACCACTGCACTACCCTAAACCCTAAAACACTACCCCCAGCAGTACCCCCTACACTACCCAAACACCACTGCACTACCCTAAATCACTACCCCCAGCACGACCCCTACACTACCCAAACACCACTGCACTACCCTAAACCCTAAAACACTCCCCCCAGCATGACTCCCTACACTACCCAAACACCACTGCACTACCCTAAACCCTAAATCTACCCCCAGCATGACCCCCTACACTACACAAACACCACTGCACTACCCTAAACCCTAAAACACTACCCCCAGCACGACCCTCTTCACTACCTAAACACAACTGCACAATTTGTTACAGGTGTTGCAACGCAGGCCTGTGGTGCTTACTGGAAGTACCTAGTGGGCTAGTTGGGCCCTAGGGACCCTCAGGATTCAAGGTGACCTAATCCCCCAACTTAAAACGCACCACGGGGCGCGTTTGCACAGTGGTGAAGGGAGGGGGCGGGGCCTCAGGTGACATGTGCGCAAACACGCCCTGTGGTGCGTTTTAAGTTGGGGAATTAATTCCCTTTGAATCCTGAGGGACCCTGGGGGCCAACTAGCCCACCAGGTACCTTCAGTAAGCACAACAGAGTTGCGTTGCAGAGAGGTGAAAAAAGGTGCGTGGCCTCGGAATGCCTCTCTGCAACTCAGCTCTGTGGTCCTAACTGTAGGTACCTGGGGGGCTAGTTGGGCCCCAGGGACCCTCAGAATTCAAGGGGACTTAATCCCGCAACTTAAAACGCGCCACGGGGTGCGTTTGCACACATGTCACCTCAGGCCCCCCTCCCTTCACCACTGTGCAAACGCGCCCTGTAGCGCATTTTAAGAGGTAGTTTTAATCCCCCTGCCCTATTATGTACTAGGGACTTGCAGAGGAGGTCATGCTAATCACAGGGGTACCCCAACGCATAGTGTTCCCTAGTGTATGTAGGTGTTTTCACTGTATTCTAAGTGTCTTTTAGCATAGCACTGGCTCTGGTTAGTCAGAGTCAGTTACCACCAGTACCCGTCTGAAAAAGTTGTGGGCACAGGATGATTTTGCAACAAGGCCTCTTTCTGCTCCTCTGTTGGTTCTTTCTGCACATCTTTTGCTTCTTTCTGTGCGTTTTTTCTTCTTTCTTCACATGTCCTACCTCTGTAGGCATAGTTAGAAACTAGCATTTAAAAAAACCTTTGAAATTCACTGAAAAAACCATAGGTTTCAGACACGTTATAGTTAGAAATTAGCATTTAAAAAACCTTTGAAATTCACTGAAAAAACCATAGGTTTTAGGGACAGTTATAGTTAGTTGGACATTTCACTCGTACAAAACCATAGAAATTCCCCCGTTATAGTTAGTTCAGCTAACTATAACTCGCGCCCCGCAATGCACTGCTGATGACGTCACATATTACATCACTCATGACATGGTCAGTGACATCACTGATGACATCACTGATGACATCTCAAATGACATCACTGATGACATCATCCATGTGATAATTTCATGCATCTTCTCACACCCTAATATAACTTTTGATACACCCACTCTAAATTACAGACTGCCATTCTCAAAACCATAGACACTCCAACACCAAAAACTACATACCCACTCACTGATTCTTAGGTCTACACACACATCCACTCACTCACCCGTACAGTCACTCATACTTAGTCACTCAGTACAGGACTATCATATGCACTCATACACCTATATAAACACTCACACACCGCCACTCATCCATAGAGGTACTCACACACCTAGTCAGTCATGCAAAAAACTTAATCACACACCCATTTACTCACCTAAACAGTTATACACACACCAGCTCACTTACTCATACAAATACTAGCACATTCTTACGCTCTTATACAATCACTGATATAAGTACACACTCATCCATACAGCCACTCTCACAATCACACACTCTCACTTATAGCCATTTATATACTCCAACACACATATATACTGCCTTTCACATATGTAGTTACTCACACATGTACCACTGAGATATACATTCAATCACTAACACACCCATACAGTCCATCACAGATGCACTCTTGAAACCATGCACCCAGTGAATCACCAACTCACACATCTATGCACAGAGTCACACACACCCCACCCACACAAACACTCAGGCACCCATACAGATACTCAGACAATCAATCAATAACCCATGTAGACACTCATGTAGCTATTCAGAAAGCCATGCAGCCGCTTACAAACCAACAGACAGACGGATACAGACATTCACACAGTTTAGTCACTAACCCATGCATTCAGTAAGATACATTTAATCACTCACTTGTAGAGTCAGTCACTCACGTACTAAATCATCCATTCAGACACTTATACACCCACTCATTCTTCAATACGCCTTTCCCTATATATATATTAAACATATTTAAACTTTACAGAAACACACAGTCACTGGATGATGTCATCAGTGATGTCATCAGTGATGTCATTTGAGATGTCATCAGTGATGTCATCAGTGATGTCACTGATCATGTCATGAGTGATGTAATATGTGACGTCATCAGCAGTGCATTGCGGGGGCGCGAGTTATAGTTAGCTGAACTAACTATAACGGGGGAATTTCTATGGTTTTGTACGAGTGAAATGTCCAACTAACTATAACTGTCCCTAAAACCTATGGTTTTTTCAGTGAATATATATATATATAAAAAACCGCCAAACAGTGCTGCGCACCGTAATCGCCACTCCCCTTCCTCTTGTGACGGCGGTCCGCGGCGAGGTGGCGAGCCTCAGAACACAAACACTCGCTGAGTTACCTCGTAACACAAACAGCAACCGCGGACACAGAAGGCTTTCAATGCAGTTATTTATTCAGCAAAAATGGACCAACTCGGTCCATTTTTGCTGAATAAATAACTGCATTGAAAGCCTTCTGTGTCCGCGGTTGCCGTTTGTGTTACGAGGTAACTCAGCGAGTGTTTATATATATATATATATATATAACATATTTAAACTTTACAGAAACACGCATTTACTGGATGATGTCATTTGAGATGTCATCAGTGATGTCACTGACCATGTCATGAATGATGTAATATGTGATGTCATCAGCAGTGCATTGCGGGGGCGCAAGTTATAGTTAGCTGAACTAACTATAACTGCGGAATTTCTTTGGTTTTGTACGAGTGAAATGTCCAACTAAATATAACGTCCCTGAAACCTGTGGTTTTTTCAGTGAATTTCTAAGGTTTTTAAATGCTAATTTCTAACTATAACGTCGCTGAAACCTATGGTTTTTCACGCCCGCAATGCACTGCTGATGACTCCACATATTACATCACTCATGACATGATCAGTGACATCATTGATGACATCACTGATGACATCTCAAATGCGAAATGCGATCCACGCGTTTCGGCTCGTCCAAACCTTGATAACGATGCAAGACGTCATTGTAGCTAACTTATTTAAATGTATAAATGCCTCCAGTTGCCAACATTAACAAAGGACTACATATTACCTTAATCCAAAAAGCTGGCGGCCATATTGGCCTGGTCACGATGTGAAAATTCAGGAGTTCATACAATAAAGAAAAGAAAACAAGTGTTAATATGCACACAATGTCATTTCAGCATATCTTGCCCCGTGACCGCCGTACCTGTATGTTCGTCAACGTGATTTGTTCATAATAAACATACTTAGGATTGCAAACATCAACATAAACAATGGACTACACATTACTTTAAAGTGAAAGGCTATCTGCCATATTGATCTGGGCACGTTGCGTATTATAATGGTTCTTAGACGAAAGAAAAGAAAAAAAAAGGGGTGTTAATATACACATACTATCCATAAATAAAGTTCTAGCGATTATAGTTCCATTCCATTCACAGCTCATTTGAGATGTCATGAGTGATGTCATGAGTGATGTCACTGACCATGTCATGAATGATGTAATGTCTGAGGTCATAATGCATTGCGGGGGTGTAAGTTATAGTTAGCTCAGGCAACTATAACTGTAGAATTTCACTGGTTTTGTACGAGTGAAATCTGAGTCTAACTATAACGTCCCTGTAATCTTTGTTTTTTTCAGTGAATTTCTAGGTTTTTTTAACGTCAAGTAAGATGCCTATCACAATGGATGGTGGGGGGTTGGAAGCAGGGCCTGGCCTGGCATTCTGCTGCCCCCACCCAAGCTTGCTGCTCCTGCCTCCCCTCCTCCTTGCCATCCATTGTCCAAGTCCATGCCCCTGCTCCCTCATTACAGCCCTGTGTGGCCGTTGTTCTGCCACTGGCCTTCCCGCCTTCTCTGAACAGTTAGCTTGCTGCCCCATCCACCTCCTCCCTATCCTCTGTTGTCTGAATCCATGCACTAGCCTTCTCCCTCCTGCCATGCATGGTCTGATGTGCTGCGACTGCCCTCCATTTAGCATGATGTCCCAGTCCACTCCTCCTGCCCTCCATTGCCCAATTCTATGCCCCATCATTGACCTCCTGATTAGCCTCTGTGCTTAACTTGCTGCCCCTACTCTCCTTCCCCCTGCCCTCCGATGTCTGTGTGCATGCCCCTCCTCCATCCTTTTTGACCACCATGTTCCATGGACCTGCCCCTCCTATCTACTCTGAGTGTTATGTTGAGCTGCCACTCCCCTCCCACCTGCCTAGCATTGTCAGATGACTGTAACCTGTCCCTGCCACCTCCACCCTGCCTGTCCACGTTCCATGCCCCTATCCCCTTCCTCCTGTCCTCCATGGTCCATTTTACTGCCACACCCTTCTGCCCTCCCTAGTCTGTTGTGCTGCAACTGCTCCTCCTGCCTGCCCCGCATGTTCTGTTGTGAGGCCCCTTCCCCTGAACTCTCTTGTCTGTGCCCAGCTCCTACCCCTCCCTTCTATCCTCCATGGTCATTTCTGCATGCACCTGCCCCCTCCTTCTCGCCCATCATGGCCATTGTGCTGCCACTAACCCTCCCGCTTGTCATGCATGGTCTTCTGTGCTGCCACGGCCCCTCCCACCTTCCCTGTGTGGTCAGCTAGCTGCCCCTGACCCCCTCCCACCTTCCCTCCATGGTCTGTGTGTATGCCATTATAGTCTCACTGTTGCTCTCCATGGT
Source organism: Calotriton arnoldi (assembly GCA_963921515.1). Taxonomy (NCBI): domain Eukaryota; kingdom Metazoa; phylum Chordata; class Amphibia; order Caudata; family Salamandridae; genus Calotriton; species Calotriton arnoldi. The sequence goes on from CAWUFW010002797.1 coordinate 1,782,651, forward strand.
GTGTCTTGCTTCTAGTGCCCATCCTGCCTGACCTCCATTGTCAGCTTGCTGCTCCTGCCCTGCCCCCTTGCCCCCTGCCCTCTGTTTTCCATGTGCAGACCTCTATTCCCTCCCTCCTGGCTTGTCTGTTCCATTGTAATGCCCCTGATCCCTACCTCCTGCCCTTTATGGTCCGTTATTCTGCAGCTTTCTCTCCTGTCTGTCCATTATGGTCAGCTAGCTGCCATTGCCTCTTTCCCCTCTGTTCTCTGTTGTCCATGTGCATGGTCCTGTCCCCTCCCTATTGCTTTCCATGGATTGTTGTTCTTCACTCCTGTCCTGCATGCCCTGTGTTGTGTATTGTGCTGCTGCAAACCCTGATGTGTAAGGTCAGTTTGGTGCACCTGTCCATGTCCCTCCTGTCTTCTGTTATCCGAGTCCATGTCCCTACCCCAATTCCTCCTGCCTTCCATGATCCAATGTACCATACTTGCTAACATTTTGAACTTGGTAAGAGGGAGATTTTGGAAAAAAAACTGGGGTATTGATTTTCCCCATTGACTTACATTGAAAAAGAGGAGATTGTAGACAGGAGACAGATCAAATAAAGCCCATTTGGGCTTAAAAACATTGGGCGTTTCCAGGCTGAATCGGGTCTGTTGGCATGTATGGTTGTACTACCACTGCCTCTTCCTTCTGCCCACAATGGTCTATTATATTGCCACAGCCTCTCTTGCCTGTCCTGCATTGTTGGTTTGTTGCCCCTTCCCCCCTTTCCACTGCCCTCCATAGTCTGTTGTGCTGCCACTGCCCTTCCTGCCTACCCAGTGTGGTCAAATTGTTGCCTCTGCACCCTCCTACCTGCCTTCAATTTTCTGAGTCCGTGCCCCTGGCCTCTGCCTCTCAACAGTATCTTAATGAACAACTAAATTGCTAACATTCTATATTTATTACAAAAGTGTGGCACGCCTGACGTCATCTTGATGTAATCAAAACTGTAATACCTAGAGCATTTCCTTGAGAAATTACAGAAATGAGAGGGTCTTATTTGCATCGAAATTATGGTTAGTGCTCTAAAAAACTAAAATGAGGACATATTTTCTGAGTTTTCAAATTGCGACAAAGCACTTTTAAATTATTTGCTAGCTTTATGTTTTTTTATCCAGTTGACCACTTGATTAAATGTTGCACTTAGGGGAGAGGATGTGGTATTACTTCCAGAGCTGCAGACTTTGCAACTGGGGATCCAGGTTGGAGTTTCTGCTTCAGCTCGACATTCTGTGATTCTGGTCAAATCACTTAATTTCCCCATGTCTACAACCAACATGAATTTGTCCTTGTGTGATGTAACCAATGCTCATGTAAAGCACTCCAATACCTGACCAGTCTGCACTATATAAATTTAAAAAAAAAGTGTTTTGCACACTTCTGTCATTGGGCTATACGTGGGCTACATCTGGGTGATATTTGTGCTACATTTGGGCTCTTTTGTCTCTGGTGGCTATCTTGGGAGATTTATTTGTTATGAAATTTCCTAATTTCCTCATTTACTGCAGTCTCCTCAGTAGGAAATGCTTTCAGTTTTTTACTTTGATTCCATCAAGGAGGCATTCAGATGTGTCACACATTCGCTATAAATTCTGAATGTTAGCACTCTAGTTGCTCATTAGATCACTGTAGTAAAGCTACTGCTCACTAGGCCTGGGCGGTAAATTCCGTTCTGCTCGCGGAATTTGCGGAATTTGGGTAATTTTGCGTTCCGCGGAGAACGCGAAATTGCCAAAAATTCAGCGATCCGCGGCTTCGCTGAGTTTTTTGCTTGTTCGCGCTTTCAAAATGCGTTTTCGTGAGATATTTCTCCCCGAGCACGCAAACAGCGTTCGCGAACAGGAAAAAAGCATCGCGAACGGGCGGAACAAGCAATTCCGCGTGTTCGCAGAACTTTTGCGTGCTCGCGGAGATTTTTTACCATTTTGCGGAGCTTTGCGTAGTGCGACTACGCAAATTCCGCCCACCCCTAAGTGCTCACCAGGGAAGTCTGCTGCTGGTATTGAAAGTGCCTGTTTAAGTCTGCATGTCAGAATATTTTAATGAAATAGAAGAGGGTTTGAGAAGTCACTCAAAATGTGCCCTAATTTTTCTTTCTGCAGCACTAATCATAATTTCTATGGCAAAATGAACCCCCTCATTTTGTTCCTTTTTAAATTAAATGTTTTAAGTGTTACCAGTTTATTCCAATCAAGATGGCTTCAGGTGTGCCATACTTTTGTCATAAGTAAGACTGTTAGCGCTCTAGTTGTTCTTTAGAACACTCTGGGACATTCTGTCATTGGGCTATACGTGGGCTACATCTGGGTGATATTTGTGCTACATTTGGGCTCTTTTGTCTCTGGTGGCCATCTTGGGAGACTTATTTGTTATGAAGTTTCCTAATTTCCTCATTTACTTCAGTCTCCTCAGTAGGAAATACTTTCAGTTTTTTACTTTGATTCCATCAAGAAGGCATTCAGATGTGTCACACATTTGCCATAAATTCAGAATGTTAGCACTCTAGTTGCTCATTAGATCACTGTAGTAAAGCTACTGCTCACCAGGGAAGTCTGCTGCTGGTATTGAAAGTGCATGTTTCAGTCTGCATGTCAGAATTTTTTAATGAAATAGAAGAGGATTTGAGAAGTCACTCAAAATGTGCCCTAATTTTTCTTTCTGCAGCACTAATCATAATTTCTATTGCAAAATGAACCCCCTCATTTTGTTCCTTTCTAAATTAAATGTTTTAAGTGTTACCACTTTATTCCAATCAAGATGGCTTCAGGTGTGCCATACTTTTGTCATAAGTAAGACTGTTAGCGCTCTAGTTGTTCTTTAGAACACTCTGGGAAGCTGCAGTAGAACACAAAGGAATCAACTGACAGTCTCTGCCCTTTTTGGATGTACATGTTTTACTGAGAATGTCAGACTTCATTCTCACATGACTGAGAAAGATAATGTGAATTTACAGAAAATATGCTCTCATTTTAGCTTCTAGATCACCTTCCAAACCTCTATGGGAAAAGTATGAGAAAATAGTTTTCTCTCAAACATGATTCATGATATCCCGGCAGAAGGCTTTTTCACAGGGTAAAATCACCTTAGAACACACCACAATTCCTAAAATTAGTATGGTACCATCAACAAATGATTTATAATGTAACTAAAGTCTTATCACCCTTTATACGTTCTCCTTTTGGTGACCCTCAAAACCTTCCATTCGCTACAATGCATTTTAATGGGGTACTATCATGTATATTGGTCCCAAGATGGCTGCCAACACTTCTTGGATGAAGTGATGACAGCCAATCAGATCTCACGATGAGATGTGTGGTTAGGCTCCGCCCAGATATATAAATTTCTTTTTCCTTTAATATTTAAAAAACTACTGAACGGATTTACACCATTTAAAAAAAAGGTCGCTTTCTGAACCAAGAGCTACCTTTTTGCCAAATTTGGTGTAATTCCGTTCAGCAGTTCGGGCTGTAGCCTTGTCTAAAGTTTTCTATGGAAATTAACATGTGGAAAACGTGTTTTGGGACCCCCCTTTTTTCTCGGCCCCTGCTTGACGAATCACCCCGAAACTTTCAAGACAGGAGCTGACAGGAGCGCCCCATTAGTTTTGAAAATTTCGCGAAGATTCGTCAAACGGCACTAAAGATATTGGCAAAAGAAAAAACACTTTTTGAATAGAAACAAGGTCCTAACTATAACTACCTACTGGCGATCGCCAGTAGGTAATATATATATATATATATATATATTCACTGTAAAAACCATAGGGTTCAGGGACGTTATAGTTAGTTGGACATTTCACTCGTACAAAACCTGAGAAATTTGGTCGTTATAGTTTGTTGAGCTAACTATAACTCGCGCCCCCGCAATGCACTGCTGATGACGTCACATATTACATCATTCATGACATGGTCAGTGACATTTCTCAGGTTTTGTACGACTGAAATGTCCAACTAACTATAACGTCCCTGAAACCTATGGTTTTTTCAGTGAATTTCTATGGTTTTTTAAATGCTAATTTCTAACTATAACGTCCCTGAAACCTATGGTTTTTTCAGTGAATTTCAAAGGTTTTTTAAATGCTAATTTCTAACTATAACGTCCCTGAAACCTATGGTTTTTTCAGTGAATTTCAAAGGTTTTTTAAATGATAATTTCTAACTGTAACGTCCCTGAAACCTATGTTTTTTTCAGTGAATTTCAAAGGTTTTTTAAAGGCTAATTTATAACTATGCCTACAGAGCTAGGACATGTGCAGAAAGAGGAAGAAAGGCGCAGAAAGAAGCAAGAGAAATGCAGAAAGAGGCAACAAAAGTCCAGAGAGATGAAGAAAAGTGCAGGAAGAAGCAAGAGATATGCAGAAAGAACCAACAGAGGTGCAGAAAAAGTCCTTGTTGCAAACTCATCCTGTGCCCCCAACGTTTTGCTGACGGGTACTGGTGGTAACTGACTCTGCCTAACCAGGCCTTGAGCCAGTGCTATGCTAAAAGACACTTAGAATACAGTGAAAACACCTACATACACTAGGGTGCACTATGGGTTGGGGTACCCTGTGATTGGCATGACCTCCCCTGTAAGGCCCTAGTACATAATAGGGCAGGGGGATTAAAACTACCTTTAAGTCAGAGGTGCAGAAAGGTGCTTTTTTAAGTAGTAGTCACGTTTGCAGAGTGGTGGAGAAAGGGTGCTGGGCCTCCGACCAGCGCTCAGGAATTCTGCTGCGTAGGGCTTACAGGAGGTACCAGTAGGGCTGCTTGGCCCCCAAAGTCCCTCAGGAGTAAATTGGACTTCATCCCCCATCCCGTAGTCTGCTGGGAGGCGCGTTTGCAGAGTGGTGGAGAAAGGGGGGCATGTCCTCCGTAGACGTCTTAGCAATCCTACAGTGTGGGACTTACTACAGGTAATAAGAGGGGTAGTTGGCCCCCAACGACAATCTTGGGGCCAACTACCCCACCTATTACCTCCAGTAAGTCCCAAACAGCAGGATTGCTAAGTTCTCATAACAGGCCACGCCCCCTTTGCCCACCACTCTGCAAACGCGCTCCCTGGCGCTTTTGGATGGGGATTGAAGTCCCCTTCACTCCTGGGGGTCCTTTAGGGACCAACTAGTCTACCGCTTACCTCCAGTAAGCCCCACACAGTGGGATGGCTGAGAGGTGGACACAGGCCACGCCCCCTTTCTCCACCACTCTGCAAACGCACCCCCTGGCGCGTTCTAAGTTGGGGGATTAAGTCCCCATGAATACTGGGGGTCCCTGGGGGGCAACTAGCCCACCAGGTACCTCCAGTAAGTGCCACACAGCTGAATTGCAGAGAGGTGGTCCGAGGCCACGCCCCTTTTTATACCACTCTGCAAACGCGCCTCTTGGCGCACTGGTGGTGGGGCGATGAGGTCCACCTCTCTGCAAACCAGCTATGTGGCTCTTACTGGAGGTACCTGGTGGGCTAGTTGGCCCCCAGGGACCCTCAGTATACATTGGGACTTAATTTCCCAACTTACAACGCGCCAGGGGGCGCGTTTGCACAGTGGTGCAGGGAGGGGGCGGGGCATCCGGCGTGATGCCGTTTAAAAAAAAAAAAACGCTTTTTGAATAGAAACGAGGTGCTAACTATAACTACCTACTGGCGATCGCCAGTAGGTAATATATATATATATATATATATATATATATATATCACTCTTCCAATGAAGGAAAGTCGACGCCGTGTCGTTTCGCCACAATTACTTTATTGTCAGCTGATAGTGTCAGACGCGTTTCGCCTGCCCAGCAGGCTTGCTCACCAACAATTGAATAAAGTTTTTCTGCGAATTTAACTGAAAGTGCTTCCGTGTCACATGTAAACTACAAAAAATAGATAGTGAAAGCAGACTCGTAGTTTTCTTAAAATAGATACCCACATTATTACGGACATTGTTGCAACAACGCATAGATATACGCTCAATTAAAACATTGATGAATGCATAGTAATACGATCATGCCTTACATAATAAAAAGTGCAAAATTGGCAAATTTCATTACTACCAAATTAAAATGTAAAATAATTAATCAGTTCACTGCCACAGTTGGCTAAATTACAACATAGCACTTAAACAGATCGTATTTCATTTCACATATGTATATATTGCAAACATAGCGAGCCACGTATTCTTGCTGCTCAAATGTAAACATATAATGTAAAAGATCTATTCTACTAACTCCAGCCCCAGTGGGCCTTTCTCTACAGATCTTCTTTGTAGAAAACATACACTCCTGCTCCCACCAAACTAGTGCTGATCGTGAATGTGAATTTTAAAACCAGTTAAAAACCACAGGGTCAAGGGGACATTACAAATGAGTATGGAGATCTTCCTCCATATTGAGGCCTGTAGGGATCTTAGTATTTAGTTTGATAATGTAACTTGACTCAAGCCTACGCAACGTTTTCTGACGGTCTCCTCCCTTATACTCAAAGGTACAGCATCAATCACAAAGTACGTAAGACCACCCACATTTTTGTTATGACATTTATCAAAATGGCGGGCAACGGGATACGTCTTGTCACCGTTTTTAATGGCTCGCAAGTGTTGCAACACCCGTTTGTGGACTGGAAGAATAGTACTCCCCACGTACTTCAAGCCACAAGGGCACTGAAGTACGTAGACCGCAAATTCCGTTTTACACGAAAATTGCCCCTTTATCTTTTGTTCATTCTTTGCAAAACCCAAGGGAAAACTCACAGTATTTTTACCAAAGGTACAGGCTTTACACTTAGTGCACTTAATAAACCCGTCCTTTCTAGTAAGCCATGTTTTACTCAACTTTGTTCCCGTTCTCATAGGTAGCATGTTGCTGACTAACGATTGTTTAAGAGAACGAGCCCTTCTAAAGGTTATTTGAGGTTTCTTTTGGACCAATTTTCCTAAGATGGGATCATTACGAATAATGTGCCAGTGTTTATACAAGATGTTCCTTAATTCCTTCTGCTGGCTATTGTAAGTGGTAATCAACCTACATTGTGAGTTCTCTGTGTTGATCCGCTCTTCCTTTTTGTTGACCTTAAAGAGAATTTCCTCCCTAGATTTCTGTCTTGCCTTCCGTATTGCTTCACCAATACACTCTTGGGAGTACCCTCTCATACCAAACCGAGTTTTAAGGCATTCTAGTTCTGCTTCTAAATCATCACTGGTACTACAATTCCTCATTGCTCTAAGGCATTCCCCATAGGGGATACTTCTAACCAAATTGACCGGATGAAAACTTGATGCATGTAGCAACGTGTTTCCATCTGTGGGTTTGCGATAGAGCTTAGTATGCAGTTTCCCATTATGAATATACACTGTCAAATCCAGAAAGTTCACTTCTGTCTCACTGATGTCACTCGTGAATTTTAAATTCAGATTGTTAGTTTGTAATTTTTTAACAAAATTCCTGGCACTGTTTTCATCTCCCTTCCACACCACAAATAAGTCATCTATAAAGCGACTCCAGTGGACCACATTTTCTTGCCATTCTTTCTGCCATAGGGATTGGACCACCTGCTCCTCCCACCAGCCCATATGCAAATTCGCATAGCTGGGGGCGAAGCAGGTGCCCATCGCTGTCCCACACACTTGGTGATAAAGTTCTCCATTGAACAGAAAAAAGTTATTTTCAAGGCAAGTAGTGATCATAGTTAGTAACATCTGCGTGTGATGCCAGAGTTTCACAGGGCGACATCCCAAAAAATGTCTAACAGCATTCAATCCGTCTTTATGGCGGATACTAGTGTACAAAGTTGTGACGTCAATGGTCATCAGAAGAAAATCAGATTCCCATGGAACGTCATACACTTTACGCAGAAAATCCCCGGTGTCCTGAATAAATGAAGGAAGCTTCCTTACCAAGGGACCTAAAAATGAATCTACAAATTTAGATGTACCTTCAAATGCACTACTGTAATACTCCTTCGCTTTCTGAGTAAATGGTTTTTTCTTTGCATTTACTCAGAAAGCGAAAGAGTATTACACTGTGGTTGATAAACTGTTTCATGATGATGATGTGATTATTCGTAATGCTGACAAAGGTGGAAATGTGGTTCTCTGGGGCAGGCAGCAATACCTTACTGAAGCATATAAGCAACTAGGGAATAGAGTGAATTATATTAAAGTGAAAACAGTTGAAATGAATACCAGCTATCAGATGTATAATACACTGCTATTAGAGTGGCACAGGAAGGGTTTGATTTGTCAAGATGAATTGTCCTTTTTGAGAATAACTAATCCCACTACCCCAGTGTTCTACTTGATCCCAAAGATCCATAAAAACATCACAAATCCCCTGGTCGACCTATTATTTTGGCTATTAATAGTGCATTTGAAGGTACATCTAAATTTGTAGATTCATTTTTAGGTCCCTTGGTAAGGAAGCTTCCTTCATTCATTCAGGACACCGGGGATTTTCTGCGTAAAGTGTATGACGTTCCATGGGAATCTGATTTTCTTCTGATGACCATTGACGTCACAACTTTGTACACTAGTATCCGCCATAAAGACGGATTGAATGCTGTTAGACATTTTTTGGGATGTCGCCCTGTGAAACTCTGGCATCACACGCAGATGTTACTAACTATGATCACTACTTGCCTTGAAAATAACTTTTTTCTGTTCAATGGAGAACTTTATCACCAAGTGTGTGGGACAGCGATGGGCACCTGCTTCGCCCCCAGCTATGCGAATTTGCATATGGGCTGGTGGGAGGAGCAGGTGGTCCAATCCCTATGGCAGAAAGAATGGCAAGAAAATGTGGTCCACTGGAGTCGCTTTATAGATGACTTATTTGTGGTGTGGAAGGGAGATGAAAACAGTGAATTTTGTTAAAAAATTACAAACTAACAATCTGAATTTAAAATTCACGAGTGACATCAGTGAGACAGAAGTGAACTTTCTGGATTTGACAGTGTATATTCATAATGGGAAACTGCATACTAAGCTCTATCGCAAACCCACAGATGGAAACACGTTGCTACATGCATCGAGTTTTCATCCGGTCAATTTGGTTAGAAGTATCCCCTATGGGGAATGCCTTAGAGCAATGAGGAATTGTAGTACCAGTGATGATTTAGAAGCAGAACTAGAATGCCTTAAAACTCGGTTTGGTATGAGAGGGTACTCCCAAGAGTGTATTGGTGAAGCAATACGGAAGGCAAGACAGAAATCTAGGGAGGAAATTCTCTTTAAGGTCAACAAAAAGGAAGAGCGGATCAACACAGAGAACTCACAATGTAGGTTGATTACCACTTACAATAGCCAGCAGAAGAAATTAAGGAACATCTTGTATAAACACTGGCACATTATTCGTAATGATCCCATCTTAGGAAATTGGTCCAAAAGAAACCTCAAATAACCTTTAGAAGGGCTCGTTCTCTTAAACAATCGTTAGTCAGCAACATGCTACCTATGAGAACGGGAACAAAGTTGAGTAAAACATGGCTTACTAGAAAGGACGGGTTTATTAAGTGCACTAAGTGTAAAGCCTGTACCTTTGGTAAAAATACTGTGAGTTTTCCCTTGGGTTTTGCAAAGAATGAACAAAAGATAAAGGGGCAATTTTCGTGTAAAACGGAATTTGCGGTCTACGTACTTCAGTGCCCTTGTGGCTTGAAGTACGTGGGGAGTACTATTCTTCCAGTCCACAAACGGGTGTTGCAACACTTGCGAGCCATTAAAAACGGTGACAAGACGTATCCCGTTGCCCGCCATTTTGATAAATGTCATAACAAAAATGTGGGTGGTCTTACGTACTTTGTGATTGATGCTGTACCTTTGAGTATAAGGGGAGGAGACCGTCAGAAAACGTTGCGTAGGCTTGAGTCAAGTTACATTATCAAACTAAATACTAAGATCCCTACAGGCCTCAATATGGAGGAAGATCTCCATACTCATTTGTAATGTCCCCCTGACCCTGTGGTTTTTAACTGGTTTTAAAATTCACATTCACGATCAGCACTAGTTTGGTGGGAGCAGGAGTGTATGTTTTCTACAAAGAAGATCTGTAGAGAAAGGCCCACTGGGGCTGGAGTTAGTAGAATAGATCTTTTACATTATATGTTTACATTTGAGCAGCATGAATACGTGGCTCACTATGTTTGCAATATATACATATGTGAAATGAAATACGATCTGTTTAAGTGCTATGTTGTAATTTAGCCAACTGTGGCAGTGAACTGATTAATTATTATACATTTAATTTGGCAGTAATGAAATTTGCCAATTTTGCACTTTTTAATATGTAAGGCATGATCGTATTACTATGCATTCATCATTGTTTTAATTGAGCGTATATCTATGCGTTGTTGCAACTATGTCCGTAATAATGTGGGTATCTATTTTAAGAAAACTACGAGTCTGCTTTCACTATCTATTTTTTGTAGTTTACATGTGACACGGAAGCACTTTCAGTTAAATTCGCAGAAAAACTTTATTCAATTGTTGGTGAGCTAGCCTGCTGGGCAGGCGAAACGCGTCTGACACTATCAGCTGACAATAAAGTAATTGTGGCGAAACGACATGGCGTCGACTTTCCTTCAGTGGAAGAGTGGTGCATATTTCGGACCGAGTTTCGGTGGTCCGTAAACGCCGACGCGCCCTTTGGTTTGGAGGTGGTGGGCTCACCGAAGCAAACGTGGAGTCTATATATATATATATATATATATATATATATATATATATATATATATATATATATATATATATATATATATATATGTATATATATTCCCAACAAATGCCCAGGCATTGAGAGGCGCACTCCTCCAGCTGATGATTAACAAATCCTTTTATTCTTTAGAGACAGGATTACAGCTCCGACCTTTTCTGGCCATCTGCCTGATGCGTTTCAGAGCGGTTACGCTCTTTCCTCAGAGGCAGTCTGAAAGGCACATCAGGTTTTGGGTTCCCACAGTTCATTGCATTGCTAAATCAACTCATAGGCCTCCGGTGTGCCTTTTCTAATCAATTATATATATATATATATATATTAAGCTCCACGATGCCCCTCCTTTTAAGGATGCACTCGGACGCCAACAAGCGGTTCAGCTTTTTAATAGGTACAGACGTATATCTTTCTGCCAAATCCAGATTACAGATTTCTTGTCGATCTAGCCTCACTCATTTCAGAGCTTCACGCTCTTTCTTCAGAGGCTCGACAGTCCAGAAAATGTGCGTGCTCTGACACACCCAGCCTCTTTAAATACTTAATTGTTCGCCCTCCGATGGGCTTCTCACATGAGATTCGCGATGATTGCTGGGTGCTGTGGTCCATGTCAGGATAATTAAGCCCCCTATGGTGCACATAATAAACTGTTGGGAATATTCCAAGCCCTCGGATGGGCCTCGGCATTGGAATACGTCATAGATCCTTTGTTAGTGTCCCACATATGCCGCCCGGTATATACCAAGCCCCGTGGCCCCCGTGCATTCCGGGGTGGTGCACCCTCCGCGACAGGACTGCCGCGTATAACATTAAGCTCCACAATGCCCCTCCTTTTAAGGATGCACTCGGACGCCAACAAGTGGTTCAGCTTTTTAAAAGGTACAGACGTATAACTTTCTGCCAAATCCAGATTACAGCTTTCTTGTCGATCTAGCCTTACGCGTTTCAGAGCTTCACGCTCTTTCTTCAGAGGCTCGACAGTCCAGAAAATGTGCGTGCTCTGACACACCCACCCTCTTTAAATACTTAATTGTTCGCCCTCCGATGGGCTTCTCACATGAGATTCGCGATGATTGCTGGGTGTTGTGGTCCTTGTCAGGATAGTTAAGCCCCCTATGGGTGCACATAATAAACTGTTGGAAATATTCCACCCGGACCCGGTAGTAGTGGGTAGGTCTCCAGGCAGCATGCTACTGGCACACACTACATGAGGAACTCCTCGTGTATGACCTACCGGGTACTGTTGAAGCCTGGTTAGTCCAAAGTTTTGGGTAGTTCCAGTACTACCAGGTACTCGACTAGTTAGTTGTACGGTTGATGTGAGTGTGCAGCCACGTCACCATCTTAGTTCTTGAGTTGTAGATAGATTTCTTTTTTGGTCCTGACGAATCGCCCGCAGACTATTCACTTGGCGAGAAACATGTTGACCTATCACCAATAAGAGCGCTTAACCTAAGACATAACCTTAGCCCAGCGCCTTATTCATTGTTTTTACTTAGGGTAGGAGACCCATTGATTAAAATTGTCGTCGCTGGTACTCCCAACCCTATTTTACATTCACCCAACACATTCATCTACACACACTATGCCCCTCACCCCCACTTCACCTTACGGCTGTTGGAAAAAGATCTCCGCTAAAGTGCCCCAACTATAGGGAGCCCGTCGGGTATTACACCGCCGACCTGATGAGGAGCAGCCCGATGATGAAGCATGGCACCCTACTGGGTGTGTGAGGGCATTATAATCCAATAAATGGATTCCCAACTTTGAACCACTCTGGTCGGGTTGGCTTGTACTCCCGGTGTATGACTCTCATTTTATAGGAACAGCATAACCTTTTTCTCTATACTTCCTCTGGGGCATTTATGCTGGACCTTCCCAAAAGCCCCTTGTCCCTTCTTTGTGAATCGGAAATATTCCAAGCCCTCGGATGGGCCTCGGCATTGGAATACGTCACAGATCCTTCGTTAGTGTCCCACATATGCTGCCCGGTATATACCAAGCCCCATGGCCCCCATGCATTCCGGGGTGGTGCACCCTCCGTGACAGGATTGCCGCGTATAACGCATTAACGGCGGTCGAGCTGCTCATGGAATCGGCATGCTGGATGTGCGCATACCATTGAAGGCTTGTTGCTTGTGGCTGCTGTCCAAGTGCTCCCTGTACGTTGGGTACTCTTGGAGCTTTGATATAGATATATATATATATATATATATATAAGTCACAGATGCTGCACTTCGTGGTTCCCAGCCTCCGGCATCGGTGCCTGCAAACGGCGGCAGCAGCCGTGTAACATGTAAGGATTTCTGTATTTTGTTGAATTGTCCAAAATAACGAGATGCGGCAGACCAGAAGAAGCACAAATTTTATTGTGCACAAACCAAAGGGCGACGCGTTTCGGTGTTAAGCCTTTGTCAAGCAATTTCCTGTACTGCAATTTCCCATAGAAATACATCCAAAGGTTTAGCGACATAGAAAAAATACTTCCGTACTTCATACATTTCAGCTTATTCACAATACAACAATGTGATAATCACAAAATGATATTATAATAAATAATGTATTGTTAATTGATCAATTCTTCACAATGACAGATTTATAACCATTTGGCAGTGTACGTGGCAAATTGTATTGATGCGCATGCTAAATGAGTTGTTCTGTGCTAAGAAACACAATAAAATTCAATAAAGTTTTCAATACCAGATTTCAACACTCCGCATCACAGAAAAGATAATATATTCCTTTCTGTCTACATAGCTTCACTCTGCCGACAATCCCATACCCTGTATATTTACACATCTAAATCAGAACACAACAGTGAACGGCGGAATCCAAATTAATCCACCGTCACTTATGATCGTATAATGAACAATAAAGTTTTATTCAGAATTGTGGTTTATGTTAATCCATCATCTCTGCACTGCACTTTATGATTATACAAGTGCAATAAGAGTGTATCGTAGGTATTGCGCCATTCGAGAGCCAAAAGAAATGTTAGATGCCAAAATGCCGCATCTTATCGAGTTCCAATTCGCTGCAGCAAACTCATATGGTCTTATTTAGTGACCAGTAAATGTTTAGACTAACCCAATACCGTAGTGTGGCATCCTATAGGATTTAACTATACTGCGGCAGACTATTATAATGTCCTATGATAACAGGGAAATGCCTATATGGAAATAGGTACCTATTCATAACCAGCACCCATCCACATTACAGGTCACGGTGGGTCTCCATTATAATCGAGTAGTATATAGCTGTTTTTATTCAAATACAGGGCAAAATGCCACTCCTAATTGAATTATGTTACACTAATGCAGACTCTTGCAGTCTCATCCAATCGGCCGTGAATACTGTGACCGACCCAATACCATACTACAAGGTCTTGTTGAATCGAACTACACTACAACAGACCTAAGTAATCTCATCTAATGACGGCAAATCTACGTGTCCCGGTTAGTCACCGTGGCAGCAGAGTGATATATACGTTTTGTATTTTGAGGCTTTATGGTCAATGCAAAGCAAATGGCCTCAAAACCCCAAATCCCATCGTGAAACTGAAAAAATATGTCTCGAATTACTATGTCGTCACAATTAGAATAATCATACAGCCAGGAAAAAGACCTTAAGTAAAGTGCTAAGAAAGTAAAAAGTGTAAGTGTTAAATATACATGAGCAATTGCGTTCAATGTGAAATAAGTGAATACAAAAACCCAGACACACATAACCGGGACCTCGTATAGTTGAAGCAATAGATAAGGTACCTGGGGTAATAACCATATGGTACCTAAATAATAGAGCCGCAATTGCGGTTTATGCCCATGCTTCCATTGTGGAGGTCCTACTTAAAAAATGTGACGTGATACCTACTTACAACTGTTTAAAACTACTGAAAATAGTAGAGATAGAGAAGAACAGAAACTCCTAGATTAGCGGCCTATATGGGTGGCAAGTTCCTCTCCCCCATTCAAGCCTTTCGGTGTCTTACAGTCCAATTCTATTATATATTTAGACTCAAGAACCCTGAGATTTTTCTCTCTGTTTCCACCTCGTATGTGCACTGGAATCCTGTCTATGCCATAAAATAATAGATACTGGACATTACTTTTATGTTTGTCGGCAAAATGCCGAGCAACAGGATAGTTGAAATCACGGTTCTTGACAGCTCGCAAATGCTGTAATATGCGTTGTTTTAGTGGAAGCTTAGTGCTGCCTACGTACCGGAGACCACAAGGGCACTCCAGCACGTAGACAGCAAAATCACTATTACAATTAATAGTTTGTGTGATTTTCTTTGTGCCACCTAGGCTTGTCGTGTACTCCTTGCAGTTTCTGCCATTATGGCAGGCTTTACACGTTCCACATGTGGTAAATCCATTCAGTGCTGTTAACCAATGCTTTTGTGGATTATCAGGAGGATAGCTATGTACTAACCGATCCCTAAGTGACCTTGCTCGCTTGTATGTAACCTGTGGGCTGTTCCCCACACTGTTACCTATTATGGGATCTGCCACTAACAGATTCCAATGGGCTTTCATAGCTTTCTTTAAGGCCCAAGCACCTTTACTAAAGGTGGTAATCATCCGTGGTGCTATGTTGTCTTTCTGCACACTTTTCTTGATTTTACTTATAGATGGATTAAATAACAGCTCACTCTGTGTGATGCTACTGGCCTTCTCTTTGGCCTTGTGTAATACACTATCCTTGTATCCTCTATTTCTAAAACGTGTGGTGATGTTATCCTGCTCAATCTGGAAATCCTCATTTGTGCTGCAATTGCGGCGGGCCTGCAACACCTCCCCATAAGTGATGCTGTTCACCAAGGGGATGGGATGGTGGCACGCCGCATGCAGCACGGTGTTCCCCACCGTTTCCTTACGAAACAAACGCGTTGTAATTCGATTCTGCTTAACCTCAACTATTGTGTCCAAGAACTCACAATAATTGGTGTTAATCTTATGTGTAAATTTTAGGTTAAGATCATTCACTCCCAGCTCATGAATGAACTCCTTGGCCATGGATTCTGACCCATCCCAAATCAGGAATAGGTCGTCGATATACCTGATCCATACTAATACGTGATCAGTGTATCGCTCAAACCTCTCCGTCCAAACCACCTGTTCCTCCCACCAGCCCAGGAACAAGTTTGCCAGGCTGGGGGCGAAACAGGTGCCCATAGCAGTACCAGATCGTTGTCGGTACACAGATCTTTCAAAGAGAAAAATATTCTGTTGAAGGCAGAAAAGCATCATAGTTTCCAACATCTTGTTATGTTGCACAAGACTGATATGTCTACTTTTGAGAAAATACATACATGCGGATACACCTATAGTCTGTTCAATGCACGTATACAACGAACAAATGTCCAATGCTATCATGTGGTAGCCTTCTTCCCATTGGACATCGTGTAACCTCCGTAAAAAATCTGAGCTGACCTTGCAGTACGATCGTAAATTCAACACATATTTAGATAGAAAAATATCCCAAAAAATAGATGTGTTCTCTAGCAGGCCACCATTCGAGGAAACTATAGGACGCCCTGGTGGATTAGTGGCTCTTTGTGTATTTTCGGCAGAAAGTACAAACACGGAATCTGTGGATTGTCGGTTCTCAAAAATCTATATTCATCAATGTCCAGTAAGCCTTGATGGTACCAGTTGGATAAATGATCATGGAATTCCTTAATCGTTGCTTTGTATATCTCCCAGTTTATTAGTTCATAGCAGGCTTCATCGGATAACTGTCTCATCGCCTCTGCTCTGTAATTGACCATGTCCATAATGACAACATTGCCCCCTTATCGGAGGGCTTGATAATGATGTTAGAATATTTTTCTAGGTCATTGATAGCTCGTCTTTGATTTTTAGATAGATTATTTCTTTTCTGCTTGGTTATATTACCTCGCATTTTCTTCAATTCAATTATCATAGCTGTACTGTACGCTTCAATGTTATCAAACGGAACATTGGGATTAAATTTAGATTTCATTTTTAGTCCACCGTGACTGGTCTGATTGTTAGTAATTCCACAGGCTCCTAATATTTGAGAAATATGCTCTTCCTGACTTTGTTGATTGTTCATCTCCAGATCATAAATGTCACTTAATAGATCAAAGTCTTGGACCTGTAAATTCACCTCATCCCCGGTGTTATTAGGGGCCGTTGTTGCTTTATTGGATCCAATTCTCATTTTGAACAGTTTCATCAATTTTAACTTGCGAATAAAGAGAAATAAATCAATCCGAGTGTCCGTATAATTAAAATCATTGGTCGGACAAAAAGACAAACCAAGTTGTAATATGGATAACTCCAATGCAGTCATAGTCCTCGATGATAAATTTATCACAGATTTATTAGGTGTAAGATATTCAGTGTTAGGGATGATATCCCTTGTTTTTCCTCTTCTATTCTTGTTCAGTCTGCGTCTTTTTTTGTCCCTTGTCCTTTTCCTCTTTTTGCACCTTTTCCTCTGCCCCTGCCCTTTGTGGGTGGTTTGTCCGATTGATTCTGATCTTTTTTCTGCTGCAGTATTTGGAATTCGTGGAGGAATGTTAAGGGACGGACACCTAAAGGGCCTGCTGCATTGCGGTCTTCGGAATCTGTGCTTAAGTCAGAACTGGAACCAGTTGATAGTGCTTCTCCTTGGCGAATATTGTA